>ML681994.1:28731856-28821020 GCA_007922195.1 Podocnemis expansa | reverse complement strand
CAGGGATCCAGGGCCCAACCGCCTGTGGCCACGGCAGCCCCATCCCCAGCCAGGGATCCAGGGCCCAACCGCCTGTGGCCGCGGCAGCCCCATCCCCGGTGGGGGATCTGGGGCCCAGTCACGCGTGGCCGCGGCAGCCCCGTCCCCAGCCAGGGATCCAGGGCTCGGCCACCCAGCTCCAGCCCCATCCCCGGCCAGGGATGGAGGGCCCAGCTGCCCATGGCCACTTCCAGCCCTGACCCTGGCTGGGGATGCGGGGCCCAGCTGCATGCGGTGGCTTCCAGCCCTGACCCTGGCTGGGGATGCGGGGCCCAGCTGCGTGCGGTGGCTTCCAGCCCTGACCCTGGCTGGGGATGCGGGGCCCAGCTGCGTGCGGTGGCTTCCAGCCCTGACCCTGGCTGGGGATGCGGGGCCCAGCTGCGTGCGGTAGCTTCCAGCCCTGACCCTGGCCAGGGGGCGTCGCCTGTGGGCCAGGGGTGGGGCATGGGGCCGTGCCCCGGGTCCCTCCCCGGGGCAGCAACACCCCTGCCCCGAGGCACACCCAGAGCACTGAGCAGGGCATCACTGGCGCTGGGTATTTAGGCACTTGTGCGCTGCTTCAGAGCCTAGGGTCTCTGTGTGTTGGGTTATCGGCTACCAAAGCTTGGAAAGGAGGACAGAGAAATATGAAAAGGCAGACTTTGGAGGACACATGGAGAAAATGTAGTATTAATCATAGAATCGTAGGGTTGGAAGGGACCTCTTGAAGTCATCTAATGTAATAGTCTTCTGCTTTTAGGGGGCACTGGAAAGCTTCCCCCTAAAAATGGTGTTCTGAGGCGTGCCATCTGACAAAGTGGGATTTTCTCCAACAAAAGCTCATGCAAAAAATAAATCTGTTAGTCTTTAAGTGCCACACGACTCCTTGTTGGTTTTTTTTGCTGGACTAGACTAACATGGCTATTCCTTTGGAAATTGACAGCATAGTTTAACCCCTGTAAGTAAAAAGGCAGATAAAATCATGTGTTTTGAAAACGCCTGCCAGCTGGAGGATGTGAAAGTTAAAAGGAGGATGTGTCTTCCTTTTGCCTGACATCTGGTAACCCTAAGTGTGTGTCTCTTGCAGTTCTAGGGCCTTTCAGCTAGCATGTGCCAGCCATCCCAAGGAAAAGCATCATCCTTCTTCTGTCCTCCTCACCTCAATGGCCTAGTCTGCTGGCTCACTTGGAGGACACCTATCAGAACTATTGCTACCTCTGCCACAGACATCCCCGTATGACTTCAGCCAAGCGACTTAAGCCGAGATCAGATCCACCAAGGTATTTAGGTGCCTAACTCCTACTGACATCAGTTACAGGTGCTCACATACCCTTGAGGGTCTAGACCTTAAAATCTCTGTACCATCTTCCCCTATCAATAGCTTTTGAACTATAGCGTAAGACCTGTTCCACAGTTATTTCTGTTTCTGTTTTGAGATTCAATCAATCAATCAATCAATCAATCAAAGGGGCTATATGTGTATACAGGGGTGGGTTGCGCAAGGGCGTAAATAGCTTAGCTATTGATTTTATTAATAAATTATAGGAAGGATTCTAATTACTGCAATCAGAGTTTGGGACTGGGAAAAGTAAGTTTATGCCCCGAGGGTGAAACAATAGAATAAATTAAACGAGTCCTGTGACACTTTTAAGGGCTGACAAATTTATTTATCGCATGAGCTTTCATGAGAAAAATCCTGGTGAAGTGGGATTTTTCTCCCATGAAAACTCATGCGATAAATAAATTTGTTAGTCCTTAAGAGTGCCACAGGACTCGTTTATTTTGCTGAACTAGACTAACAGATCCTCCCCTCTGGAAACTGAACAAATTGTGAAACTTTATTTCCTGTTATTCTGTAGTTAAGCCAACTATTTGGAAAAAAAAATATGAAATGTATTGCTGTGCAGTTCTTGACAAAAGACGAAGACACGTTTGTTCAGTAGTACACGAGCATATTCCTATCAACCTTTTTGCTGTCTCCTTAAAGTATTTGCAAACAATGATCATGTGGCCTTCTTAGTAGCCATTTAGCCAATCCAGACACAATGCTCTTTATATTTTTCATGCATTATTCCATTCGGTTCTTATAAATTTTTCTTGCGGTTCCTCCCTGAATTTTTTGCCAGTTTGCCAACATATTTCAGGTATGCAGCTGATGCTAGTTCAGTGTTGTATGTGAATTTCCAGTGCTGTACAGAGTAGGAGAATTACCTTTGGAACTTAGTCCATCACATCATTTTTAGTACTAAAACAAACAAAAGAGCCACTCTGTCAACTGTGTTTACCTTTCTGTAGGAAGAGTACTTTTACCCTAGGTGCTGGGAGAAAAAAATATTTTTTCACATTCTTTTGTTTATTCTTCCCTTGTGTCAGGCACAAGGGAGCAGCTGCTTGTTTACCATTTTGATGTCAATTTTTTACCAAACTTTCACTGGGTGAAATCAAGGCCAGCGCGACCCATTAGCAAATGAGGCCCTGGGTGTCATTTGCCCAGGGGCAGCCACTAGCAGGTCGGCCCATGGCTCGGGCTCTGCTTTCTTGCCCTGCCTCTGGGCCAGCCCACCCTGCCCCAGGGTAGAACAGGCAGCCCAGGGGAGGGGCAAGATAGTGGAGCTCAGCATCTGGGTTGGCCTGCTCTGCCCCTGGGCCATCTGTTCCCCACCCTGGGAGTGGGGTGAGGCGGTGAGCTGGGCCAGAGCGGAGGCCAGGTTCTGCCCCTGCTGCCTCCCCACATGGCGGAGGGAGCAAAATCTAAAGCCTGCTCGGGGCACCAAAGCCCCTTGAGCTGGCCGTGGGTGAAATTCACTGCTATGCAGAGGGTCCACACAAGAGCTGTGTACCACTTAATGTTCCCCTGAGCTGGGCTTTGAGACCTTAATTAGAACTTAAATGACACACAGGTCCTGTTGGGGCCCTCTGCACAGAAGCAGATTTCACCTGCCATGAGCCTACATTTTGGCCAGCAAAGAGGGGTAAGACACAGGAGTTTCACTGGCTCATAAATCCAGATCACAATTTGTTTGTGTGCTATCTCACTTTCTTCCCAAACCTAGTTGGGCAGAAACACTGCAGGGAGGGCAACTTAGGAGAGAGTAAGTCATTTTCCAAAACTTCTCACAGCTATTCAAATAGTTTCAGTGCTGAACTTCACAGTTGTTAGAGTCAAGGAAATTCCTGTGATTTAGGGCCGTGAGAGAAATCCTTCACAGAAGTTTACTTGAAAAAAATATTTTATTTTCCTCTGAATCAACCTAAGAGCTATGATTTCTAGCTATGATTGGCCCAGAAACCCACATTAAAATCAAATTAAAAACAAACAAAACTGAACATAGTGATTACAGAGATGTCATACGCTAACTGAGCAATTGATCTGTGCATAACTGAACTAAGGCAGTTTCTGTCAGAATATCTTGGCTAATATCATCTGAGAACAGACTGGAACCAGGCAAGTTACGTAACTGGCCTGTTTAGGCACTTCTGAGTATAATCCTAGGCACCTACCTGCATCTTTAGGAGCCTAAATACTGGGGTGTTGCTGGCACTGGGCACAGGGGGCATGAGCCCCAAGCACCAGTGCCCCAACCCTGGCTGGGGCCGGCCCTGCTGCAGCAGCAGCCCAGCCCCATGTCTCCAGTCAGGGTCAGGGCCAGATCTGGCTGCTGGGCTGCTGATCTGGCCCCAGCTTTGGTCAGGGCAATGGGGATGGGCTGCAGTCACAGCGGCAGCCGAATATAGCCCTGACCTTGGCCAGGGCTGGACTACCACAGTGGCAACAGCCAGATTCAGCCCTCACCCCGGCTGGGGCTAGATCGGGCCCAGGAGGCAGGGTCAGCACTGCAGGGGCAACTTTGCTGCAGGGAGCCTGGGCACCTGAGAGATTTTTGAGGCCAGTGACGTCCCTGCTAAATACCTTTGAAAATCTACCCCCTGCCCTCCAAAGCCCAGATCCTCAACTGTATTTTGATGCCTAAGTCCCACTGAAATCAGCGTGAGTGAGGTGTCAACATACATTTGAAGATATGGGCCCAAGTGGCTTGGTGATAGGCAGTACATTGTTTTAAAGAGTGCTGTCAAGATCAGGGCCTAAATTTTCAAAAGTGATTAGTAATTTTTGGCATCCCAAAATAGATGTCTAAAAGGGGCCTGATTTTCAGAGGGTGGGTGCTTAGCAATTTATAATAACCAAGCCCCATGTTGTATCTTAAAGTGATGTACCCTAACCCAAAACTGATGCACCCTAAATCACTAGTAACATTTGAAAATTTAAGCCCTGTTCCCCGTTATTCAAAGTCTTGTGAAATCCTTTCTCTTTTACACTCTTTAGAAACATCTGATCATTAATAGAACATGGGCTATATACACAGTTTATAGACCGAGGCCAAAAAAATTTAATGTAGCTGCCTAATATTACTCACCAAAATAGAAAAGTTCTGGTTTTCAGAGAATCTAAGCAACCACAATTCTCCCCAGAGTCAAATGTTCAGTACACTGAGAATCAAGTCACTTTTATTGTGATACCTAAATGTGAAGTTAGATGCTTTACATTTGAAAATTTTGGCCCAAGTGTCCACATGTCCACATGATTGCCCACCCCCTGAGTCGATAGTGCTCTTTCAAGTAAGATTAGGGGAAAAAAGCATCTGATCTGTATAGGAGGAACATAGCTGGCAATCAGAAGGAAATGTGGGGGTGTCTGTATATGACAAATCTACATACATTTCACTGGATTGAGATCAACCACTCATCATGCATGGGTTGTAACACAGGCATCATCACAGATCTGGACTGGATTTGACCCAGTGACTTAGATTTGAAAGGCAGCTTAATAACCCCTAATTGCCAGTCCCCTGAGAATGGCTTGCAGAAGAGAAAAAGGTGGAAATGTTTGTTGTTTTTTAATGGAAGACAGCTAGTTCCGCTGAGCTCTCCTGCGAATGTACATTCTCCTTCTTTGAAAAGGGAGCCTTCTGATCTGTACGCTACTTAGCCTCTGGCCCCTCAGGGAATTATATCGAATGGGAAAGAAGGCCCTGCTCATTACATTGAGTCGTTCATTCAGCTCTTCCAGCCTCTTCTTCATTGAACGTACTTCCCTTACAAGGTCATCAAGTGCCTCGGAGATGGGATGGAGGCTGTAGATAGAAATGACAGCACAGGTAGAATGACCACAGAGCTGGAACCACAACTTAAAACAGAAAATAAAATTACTACTGTCTTACATTATGGCAGTATCTTTCATCTTGGTAGATTCACAAGTGATATATAAAATGTGCTTTTAATTTTCAGACATGACCAGTGACCTAGAGTCCTTCAGTTTTTGAGTGCCCAACTTGAGACAGCTTAAAAGGGCCTGATTTTTAGGGGACAACTGCTCACCACTTTCTGAAAATCAGGCTCCTTTACGATGTCAAAAGTTAGGCTTCCAAAGTCACTAATTACTGTTAAAAATCTAGCAGGGGTGGCCAAACTTGTGGAACTCAAGAGCCACACAAGTTGATTATTAAACCTTCAAGAACCACACTGAGGCATATAGCCATATACTTTTACCTATTAAATTGATCTGCTGACTTTCTTCCACGAGCCACGTTTTTTCATTCAAGAGCCACATTCGGCTCCCAAGCTGCAGTTTGGCCACGTCTGATCTAGACCACGTGTGTGGGTGTGTGGTGTATTTCAGTAGCGAGTGAAGGGATATCTGTCTATGTATCTAATACTCACCTATGTAGACCAGTATTTAGAGATATCCTTCACCTACAACTGAAACAGCTGGCTTGATATCTAATGTGACAGCTGGTTTAACAGAGCACAGAAACACTTCACAACTGGTTAGGGCAGAAAAGTGAAGAATAGTGCATTCTACTGAACCTGCCAGAATAATTTGGGTATGCAGAATGGAATTATCCAAGCTGAAACTGGCCAAGAATACCACAGTAGCCCCCCTATTTCTGTGAAAGTGTCAGGATCTTTAATGGGCCCAAATGTCCTGGATCGAAGTTTTACATCGTGTCTGAAAGACAACACAGATTAAGGGAGAAGGGAGCTGCACGGATTCAGTAACCCTGCCACTTTGACCAGCTTCTTTTTTCTTTGGGAGATTTTCCATCCAAGCCAACCCTGCCTAACAGAGTAGATCTGACAACTTATGAGTTTGGATTGTTATTGATTACTGTTGTCATTAGTCCAGTAGCAGCCACCATATGTTGCTTTTTTTTGTTGTTGTTTCCACAGTGATTCCACCTCACTTCTTTCCCCTTCTTGTCCCCAGGCCAATTTCTAGATTTTCCTTGTAGTGTATTCCCAACTCAGCTACTTTGTCCAGTCTAGTTTTATGTGTCTCACTTTATAGGGCTTCCTACTTTTCCTTTGAGATAATTTTTCTACAGTCTAATAATGCCTACTAGGAAATATTTAGCAATATTTAACCTACAGAATACTCAACTCTTCAAAAAGTGTTCAGAAATAGTTTCATAGTAGGTGCCATTTCCTGCTGCTTTGGGATGAGTATGGGGTTTGAAGACAGTGAAATGATGCAACATACACAAAGAGAGGACACTGATCTGAACGCTGAATCCTGCCTTTTGCTGATGGGAGTTACCTGGAAAACTCCGGTAGCAGAGTGTTAGGGTGACTCAGCAAGGAGTGTTTCATTTGCCAGAAGATGTTATTTCCCCATTTCTCCAGCGTACGAGTAACACTGTTAATGCCGTGGATGTTGACTTTGTCTGCTGCATTAGTAGAATTCCATGGGAGAGGAAAGAGGAGATATGAGAAAATAAAGAAACTCATGAGCCATTTATTTGGTTTGGTAGGAAGGTACTTTACATTTTTCCTTTTCGTTCTGCAGGCACCTTCAATGACAGCCATATGATTGTTCTCAGTGAATTGTATTGATGTACACACTGAGTACTCTTGAGAGCCTAACTATGTGAGCTAATAAATACAATAAATACTTCTCCAATAAATACATTCCACCACCTCCATCTACTTTATCCTCCTATCCTTCAGCCACCCTTCTTCCCCATCCCCACTGACTAATCACCTTGCAACCTTCCCTCTTCAAAACATTCAAACCCAACCTCCCCTTCCCAGACAGTGTGCCCCTTGGCCTGACTCCCAGCTGCCTGAGGACCTCTTACTACTGCACAAAAATCCTTCATCAATCTTATTGGGGTCCTGTTTTCTAAACATATGCGCTACCCAGCCCTCCTCCAGGATGCAGGATCTCTCTTGTTATCCCCACACATGGAGAGCATCTGGCCTTTATTATCAGCCTGAAAATAGGGTAGTGTTCTAAGGGCCTCTCGCAGAACCTTGGCATCAGAGAATCATAGAAACTGGAAAGGGCCATGCGAGGTCATCAGTTACCAGGCCCATCCCTAGGTGGGTGCCGGACCCTAGGCGAATCACCCTCTGCAGGGCCCCCACTCACCTCCCCTCGGGCACTGGGGGGAGGAGCAGCCGTCCCATGCCGGGGACTGGGCGAGCTGACCAAAAGCAGCGGAACAAGAATGCAGGGTCTGGTTTCTCAGCCACACTTAAGCCAGTGGTTGTCAACCTTTTTCCTCAGGACCTAGCTCCAGACCCCTCTGACGTGTGGCAATCCTCTGCTGAAAAAAAGCAGCCGCTGCCAGAAAATTGAACAGTGACCATGGCTGCGGGGAGGTGGGGGTGGGGGGGCAATCCCTCATGGCTTTCATCCTTTCTCTTGAGGCTTCTACTGCATCTCTGAAACCTATACATCTAATTTGAGATCACCTACATGGAACATGCAGAAGGTCATGCCATGCTCCTGTCTTAAATGAGGAAGTATGTCAAGTCTCTAAAATTGCATGTAGTAGCCTGGAGTGTGTGTATGGGAGCTCCTTGCAAATGGGGTGGAGGCAACTGGGTGGAGAAATGAGATGGAAGTGCTGAGACAGGGGAAGCCAATGCCAGGCTGGAAAGAAAGGTCCTGGAAGATCCTGTCTGCTGATGAGCCTGTCCAAGTCCCTCCAGGTCCTGCTCCCTTCTCCACTGCCAAATCCCAGGAACTGAAGCAGCCCCTCTGGGTTCCATTTTCACCTCTGCACTTCACCTGCTCCCTGCCTCTGCATGAGTTTCCATGAATGCACAATTGTCCACAGTATTGTGACTGAAGGGGTGCTAGCCCTCTCTGCTTGGCCTGGTGACCCCTGGCAATGTGCATAAGGCAGCAACACCATGGGGCTATCCACTCCCTCCTTCAGATTAGGATCTTGTTATAACTTCTCCTTCCAGCAGATCCAACCTGAGTTGGATTTTATTCTGTTACCTAGGTTTTCTAATTGTAGAAAAAATACCATACTTTGTAACACAGGCTCCTATTAGAACAGTTTGCTTTTTTCTCTTCTCTTTTTAATTTTTAGTCAAAAAAACTCTAGCAAAAAAAAAACCAAAACAAAACAAGGAGTTGTGTGGCACTTAAAGACTAACAGATTTATTTTTCGCATGAGCTTTTCTCCCACGAAAGCTCATGCGAAAAATAAGTCTGTTAGTCTTTAAGTGCCACACGACTCCTTGGTGTTTTTTGGTTTTTCTTCCCTGGACTAGACTAACACGGCTATCCCTTTGGAAATTAAAAAAAATCTCTGCAGTTTTTATTAAAATCTACAAGTTATAACTTTTGTTGCAAGCAAGGGAATTCTTAACCCACTGAAAAAAGAGGCAAATTCTAATTTGCAGAAATAATTGCAATCCCCATATCCCAGAAATAGTGGAATAAGGGGTGTTCACAGTTTTTTCTTTTCTTCATTGGGTCTCTTGATAAAAACCACAAAGGTTGCTTGCCAGTGACCTCGGTCCTTTTCCCATGAATGAGAGAAGTCCAAAGAGATGCTGACTCAGAGAGGAGGCATAGAGTTTGTTTGAACAATTAGCACTTCACTGTTAGTCCTAATGACTCACCTTTGTTGCCATGCTGATCTACTGCCTTAAGTAGGGTTACCAGATACCAAAGCATGGAAAGGAGGACAGGGAAGTACAAAAAGGACGACATTGGAGGACACATGGAGAAAATGTAGTGTTAATGTAATATTCTTGTGTTTTTAGGGGGCTCTGGAATGCTTCCCCCTAAAAATAGGGTATTCCAGGATGTTTCAGCATACTTTAACTCCTGTAAGTAAAAAGCCAGACAAAATCATGCATTTTTTAAATGCCTGCTGGACGGAGGATGTGAAGGTAAAAAGGAGGACATGTCCTCCTTTCGCCTGACAGCTGGTAACCCTAGCCTTAAGCAACTTTCACGCCAAGCCACTCCTCTGGCCTCACAGTAGAGCCAGTCCTGTGAACCGGACTGCCACTTTTGGCCAGCTCACCCAGTCCCTGGCATAGGAGGGGAAGCAGTGCGGCCCCACGGGATCCCCCAAAGCGTGGGGCCCTGGACAGCTGCCCCTATTGCCCTACCTGAGGGACGGCCCCATCAGTTACAATCCCCTGCATTCATTGTAGGACCAAGTACCATCATAAACAATCCCTGACAATGTTTGTCTAACCTGCTCCTAAAAACTTAGAATGATGGAGATTCCACAACCTCCCTAGGCAACTTATTACAGTGGTAAATCATACTGACAGGATTTTTTCCCTAATGTCCAACCTAAACCTCCCTTGCTGTAATTTAAGCCCATTGCTTCTTATCCTATCATCTGCAGTTAAGGAAAATAATTTTTCTCCCTCCTTGTAACAGCCTTTTAGGTATTTGAAAATAGTATCATGTCCAGGGGTGTCCCTGCCCTGATAAAAAGGGTCACCCCCTACTGTGCAACCCCACCCAGGGCTCAATCCAGCCCCTGGGGCCTGATCCAGGATCCAGATTGGGTTTCTCCTGCCAGCAGCTCCCCCTTCATTTTACCCATCCCCATCCAGACCCCCCTACACACAATACTACTTACCAGCTGTTGCTGGTCCAAGACTGGGGGGGGGAGTCAGTCACTTGCAGGCCGTGGCTGCTTGCAGAGGGATTTAAAGTTCCCTCTCTGCCACTGCCGTGACCTACATGACTCAGCTGCCTGCTCCAGGGTGGGGTGTCAGCTGAACTCAAGCAGGCAGACTCACTGTGCCTGCATCTTCTGGCCAAAAATTAGTGGGGCTGGGCCTGAGGCTCAGGGAGGCTGATGCACCCTGGGTCCCATGGCAGCAGCACCCCTGATCATGTCCCCTTTCAGTCTCTTTTCAAGACTAAACAAATCCAGTTCTTTCAATCTTCCCTCATAAATCAACTTTAGCAGATCTTTAATCCGTAATGTTGCTCTTCTCTGGACTTTGTCCAATTTTCCACATCTTTCCTGAAATGAGGTGCGCAGAAATGGACACAATATTCCAGCTGAGGCCTAATCAGTGTGAAGTAGAGCAGAAGAATTACTTCTTGCGTCTTGCTTATTAACTCCTGTTAATACATCCCAGAATGGTATTTGCTTTTTTGCAACAGTGTTACAGTGTTGACTCATATTTAGCTTGTAACCTACTATGACACCCAGATCCCCTTCCACAGTACTCTTTCCTAAGCAGTCGTTGCCCATTTTGTGTGTGTGCAATAGATTGTTCTTTCCTAAGTAGAGTACTTTGTGTGTGTCTTTATTGAATTTCATTCTGTTTACTTCAGACCATTTCACCAGTTTATCCAAATTATTTTTAATTGTGGTCCTATCCTCCAAAGACTTCCAACCCCTCCTAACTTGTTATCATTGGCAAACTTTGTAAATGTACTTTTTAGGCCATCATCTAAACCATTGATGAAAATATTGAACAGAACTGGACCCAGAACTGATCCCTGCAGTACCCCACTCATTATGCCCTTCCAGCATGACTGAGAACCATTGATAACTACTCTTTGGGAGCAATTATCCAACCAGTTTTGCACCCATCTTATAGTAAGCCCGCTTATATTGTACTTCCCCAGTTTGTTAATGAGATGGTGATGCAAGATTGTATCAAAAACCTTACTAAATTATAAATATACCACATCTACCACTTCCCCTTTATCCACAAGTCTTGTTATCCTGTCATAGAAAGCTATTAGGTTAGTTTGACATGATTTGTTCTTCACTAATCCATGCTGACTATGATTAACACCTTATTCTCTTCTAGATGTTTGCTAATTGATTCCTTAATTATTTGCTCCATTATTTTCCCTGGTACAGAGGTTAAGCTGACTGGTCTATAATTCCCTGGGCTGTCCTTAGTTCCCTTTTTGTAGACGGGCACTATATTTGCTCTTTTCAGCTTTAACCATATTAAGTTGACTTCAGGGTATGTCTGCACCGGACACAATGTAGATATACCTGGGGCTGCCTGACCCCAGTCCCAATTTGGCTCCCAGAGCCCAATCTGGCTCTGGAGGCCGCCAGCAAGTGGCTGGGAGCCAGCTCTGGGTCCCAGCTCCCTGTCACAGGCCGTGCGGCTGGGAGCCGGCTCCTGCCATCTGTGGTAAGGGGCTAGGAGCCTGATCTGGCTCCCAGCCCCTTTCCAGCAGGCGGTGGAGACTGAGCTGGCACTTGCCACCCTCTCTGCTGGCCCTGCCAGCCGGTTCCTGCAGACTGAAGAGAGGGGCTGGGAGCCCAATTGGGCTCCCAGCCCCTTGCCGCAGGTGGCAGAAGCTGGCTTCCAGGGGTGTGGCAGGGGGCGGGGCCCAGGGCTTCCTGCCCTGGAAAGTCAATTTAAAAGCTTAAGTTAATTTACAGGGCAGCAGTTATTAACTCAACTTAAGCAAGTACTTAAGTCAACTTAAAAAATTCTAAATATAGCCCAGGCTTTGCTTAAATCGACTCAGGCCTGCTTAAGTCTACTTACGCCCCTAGTGAAGACATAGCCTTCCAGTCCTGACCCATCATCACTGGCAAAAAGAAATCCAATTCATCCTGGCCTAACAGATCTTCTATACTAACTCTGACACCTTAAGAAATTTGTAAAGCATCAATCCTTTGGGGATTCCCTTTTATATAAGGGGAATAGATACTATTCAGACCTGGGGTCACCGTAGCCTACAGTATGTTCTGCAGATGTTCCCAGAAAGATAGAGATATAGTTGAGGTTCTCTGTGCTCTCAGTAGTCCCAGCTCCCAGAACAGACAGAACCTGGAAATGCAGCAAAAACCACACAGTGGTGTTGCTGGGCAAGGGGTGAGGGGGTGTTGGTTGTGTTTTGAGTGAAGAGTTATATCAGTTCATATCTTTATCCTATTCCTGACCGTTTATCTCCTGTTTCCAACAATGGATGGTAACACCTCTCCTACTCTATACCTTCTTCTGTGAGTAAGACCCTAATAAGAGCAGTCCAGATTGAGGACTGCAGGTTTTACTTGGGATAAAAGAGGAACTAACCTAAACCTTCATCAGGAATGAGAAGGAGACTTTTCCATGCTCTTTCTCTGGCTTCACGCTTTCTATGTCTCTTACCTCCTTCTCTGTAGTTCCACCGCTGAAGCTGATTCAGCAAGTCCTTCTGACAACTACTGCTGAGCAGAAGGAGGAAGAATAGGAGAACTGGTACAGCACCCATGATGGAGGCTATTTGGGCTTTCATCTCCTGCTGATTCTGGTCCTTACTTCTGCAGGGAGACAGATAATATCATTCATGCCTTTAATTCTTCTTTCTCTCTTCTCTTTCTAGTTGTCTGGTGGTGAATGATGAATCCATTTGAGAGAATGCTGAGGTCAATTCAACTTTTGTAAAAGCAGTGGGACCTATCCTACAGGAGCAATCCCTTGTAATATTTTTCTCAAATCATTGAGGGTGTAGCAGAGGACTCTGGCCTTCCTCGGAGCCAGGGCCTAACCCAGGCACTACAAGCCTGAAGCACTGGAAGCAGAGGGGTGGGCTTAGGACAGGAAGGGGAGGTATAAAAAGCCAGCCCAGCAGCTCAGTTGGGGCTGAGCTGCCCTGGAGGAAGGATGCTCTGTCAGCCAGGCTGCTAGTGAGGCAATATCATGCCCTGTCAGTGAGCCAGATGGCCCACTTAGCTTACCAGGACTGAAAGACCGGGAAGAAATGCCTTGGACTGTGGACTGGGGTGGCTCTCTTGGCCAGCCTCGTGACTCTGTGAGACCTCCCCTTCCAGGGGCCCTGGAGAAACTGAAGAGGTTCCATGTGACCTAGAGGAACTATGTGTGGCTCAGGACCTCTATGGTCCTGAGAAACTACCAGGTGCAGAGGGCCCCCATGACCTAGAGGAGATGCCTTCAGCTGAGGACCATAAAGTCTTTCCAGACCTGCCACCTATGGACAGTGAGGGACTTGTGGGGATTCCCTGAGCAGTATACATCCTGAACCCAAAGGAGCCCCTTGGGGACAGGTACCTGGGCAAAGGATGAGAGGAAGTGGCCCAGGGGGAGTTGCACCCGATTCAACTGGAGGCTGACCCTTATGAGTGTCAGCACATTGTGGTAGGAGCCCTGCTGACTCAGTGACTGTGGCCAGTCACTGATAGGGCCCTGGGCTAGGATGCAGTGGTATTGGGTGGGCCTGAGCCCCCTTCCCTCCCCTTTTTCCTTGTGAGCCTATCCTTTGGCCAACCACCTGTGGCTACGGACTCTGTTTGCCCGCCTCGCCCTGAGGCCAGGGCTATGCACTTGAAGGGGCTAAACCCTCGGAAGCCCTACAGGGGGCACCCTCCCAATGGTTGGGAGGTGCAGACTGTGACAGATGGGTACAGCTATCCCACAAATACCCAAAAAAAGCAAGGAGTCTTGTGGCAATTAAAGACTAACAGATTTATTTATCGCATGAGTTCTCCCTCTTCAAAGTGTCTGATGAAGTGGGATTTTTCTCCCACAAAAGCACCACGATAAATAAATCTGTTAGTCTTTATGTGCCACAAGACTCCTTGCTCTTTTTGCTTTCCTAGACTAACACGGCTACCCCTTTGGAACTTGGCATAAATACACAGTAACAGACACAATATTTTTTCTTAATAATTCTTTGCAGTTTAATAACACCTTCCACAAAGAACTCCAAAGCACTTTACAGATATTAGTGAAGTAAGTCTTATTAAATTACCATAAGGTAAGGAAACATTGTATCCCTACTTAAGTTATGAAGATTAAGGCATGAATTAGTGAAGCAAGTTGTTAAGTTTGTAGAAGAAGGCCATGGTAGAAACAAGAATTCAATTCATATATTTGAAGGAGTAATTCAGTGTTCAATAAAATCAGTGGGAACTGTTCCATTAATATCATCTGATGCTGGATCAAGCCCTTCATTTCGCATCTTGTGTCTTATATTCTAGATTATCCTTCCCCCACTGCAGACTAGCTGAACTATAAATCAGATGATTTTTTAAAACATAATTTGATATTAAGATGATTAACCCTAAAGACCAAAGTCCTTAGTTTATCTCCAAGATGTATAAGCTCCTCATTCCTTCTATTCCACAATCTTTTCAAGTGTAATATAATTCATCCCTGTAAATTTTACTGAATAAGGATTATGAATAAATATAATAGGACAAATCAGGGTCTGTGATCTATTCATTCAGCTGCTTTGTTAAGACTGTCAACACAAGAGTCAGGAAGTCCCAGCTACCATGATATTGGTAATTTTTTAACATAGAGAACTGTCCATCTAGAAGTTGGCTGCAAACACCTATTCTGCACATATATAAACACAGAAATCTGCTTCACTGATGTGATATTGTATTGCTAAATTTGTGTTGCCATTCCAGATGATTAACAATGATTTACATGATCTATATTCTACTTATTAATCACAGTCATGGAGGTACCCATTTGAGAAATGGCACATTTAGAAAGCCCGAATTATTCTGACAATCAGGTCATATGTCATATCTAAGACCTTGTTGCAAACCAGGAAGAAATTAAATTACCTTTCCAGTGACATATGACCTGCATCCTCTAATAGTGTGGGAGGAGTGCCAGTCAAGCCACTTCACATTCTACATGTATATTAGAAACTGAACCAAACAAGGAGGGACCTTACTGCACCATTTTATTTCATTATATTCAATGAACTGTTTTTATTTTAAATTATGTTTATTTTTATACATATAGTCACATTAGCAATTTGAATACAGTGACATGACTATTACCAAGACACTATTTAAAAAGTAATATATTGTACATGTTGGGGATTTATTTTGTGATCAAAATTAATCTTCAATAGTTTTTTAAGAAAAAAAGTGAATTGTCCTTTCCTTGATATGTGTGCACAGAGCTATTCTCATGAAAGCCTGCCAGAATGCAGATCTCTCTTTAAAAAGCTTGATTTTTTTAAAACCAGAAATGCGTCACTTAAGTCTGTAGTAAAAATACCTTCACTGACTTTCTCTGTACTATTCAGTGAGGAAACATGGTTCCCCCTTTTCCTTTCCTTTCTGAATAAATCAGCCCTAGCATTTTGGGTTTGTTTTGTGTATTATCAACACAAGAAAAATCTCTTTTTAATCTTTCTCAGTTTGCCAAACTGTGGGGCTTCTAATCTCAAACTGTTTTAAAATGCACTCCAGATCAGAGAGGCTAGGTTGCTTTTCAGTTCATTTAAAAACACCCCGAAGAAAATCATCCACCACAGTCCTTATCTGCAGTCTCCACCTGTTTTCAGTATGAACGCATCAGGGTTCCTTTGATCAGCCTATACGTACACAATAAAGGGTGATAATAATCTGTCCTCACATCTGGTATTGAAAAACTAGCCTATTTGATCTTAGTCTCTTTGAAACATCAAGTGGTCAGAAGATCCACATGTTGTACTTCCAGGGCCCCTTAGACCAGTTTGCCTCCTAGCCTACTTGAATTCTTGGGAGTTGACTATTATTTGTTAGCATTATAAGCATTATTTAATAAAAATACTAGATTTAAGGTCTCAAGTCTCAGACCGTTACCCATGTAAGTAATTTTTACTCCCTTAGAAATGTAAATCAATTCACAAGTAAGGATTACTCACATGAGTAAGAGCTTGCAGGATCATACTCATTATGGTTCCAAGCCAAAGACCTCTGAAGACCTGGCTTTGGATCTGGCATACTATTTTATAGGAAAACATTCCCAAGGTAGTCAACAAGACTGTTGTTGCCAGTGTTAGTAGACTGTTATGTTTCTAATAACAATAAAATAAACCCTAAAGAATAGAAATTCAGGAAATTTATTATAAGGGTCCAATCCCCACCTGTAGCTTTGCTCTTCCATCTCCCCTATTTTCCATTTCTGGGCTGGACAGCCTGATCAGTTGCCAAACTTGCCCTGAGTTTCATGGAGTAACAGGTCTGCCATTGTTCAGTCAAGGACTTTGCCAGAAGTTTTTCACAAGAAGTCAAAGTGAATTAAGGGCAGACCCTTGCATCCTAGGAATTTGAACTCTGTGCTGGATAGGCCCTCTTAATTTCACAGTAGATACCTTAGTAAAATGGATGGTTGACCAACTCCCTGCTGCCAATGCAACTTGGACAGCATTGATTGAAAAGCAAGAGAAACAGATTGCGTTCTCAACCCTGCTCAGGTTACTTTGTTTGATCTGGTGATTGAGCTGAAAGAATGGAGGGCTGGGATGGATGACCATTGTCAGTCACGTGCTGCTTGAGGTGCAAGGAAGCTGCTAAGGAACAATACCGCACACTCACCAGCTTCACTGTTCCCTCTAGAGAAGGGGTAGAAGATCAAGCCCCCACTTGAGTGCATAAATACTCTGAGGTCTGCAACCTACATGTGTAAAATGAACAAGTCAAAGATAGGTCTCTGCAACTGAAGGGTGGGCTCTCCGACCTCTGATGGGAGACTGAACAGGGGTGAGTACTGTGGAGTTTCCAGCCAGGGTCAGATTAATGCAGTCGCTATATGGGCTGAAACCTTGGGCCCCTGCCTAAAATGGGGTCCCAGGCTCCAGCCTCTAAGGCCCCTGCAAGATCCAGCCCCCACCACCTGCCCAGCACTGCACCAATGGGGCTTGCTGGGTGTGGGGAAGGGGTAACACTGGGGCCAGAAATCAGGCTCCAGGTGCTTTTGCCCCACCCCTGGGGCAGGCTCATCTGCTTGTGGGTGTGAGGCAGGCCAGCATGTGTTTGCTCCTCGTCAAGCATGGGGTTGGCTGGCACACGGTGTGGCATCCAGTGTAAGCCACACACCCTGGAGGCCACACACCAGCTAAACTGGAGCTGGGGCAGGAGTGCTCTCTAGCCCCATCCTTCCACCCTCCAGTGACAGCCCACCTACAGGCCACCATGGTGGGGAACTGGGGCTCCAGAAAGGGGGCCCCAGGCTGGGGGAGGCCCACAGTGGTGAGTCGCCTGGGGTCCTGGGGCTGCTTAATCCAGCCTTGTTTCCAGCCTGTGCAGAAAGGAAGGGTGTGTAAGGTAGCCTGAGCTCTCTGGCACACAATGAGATGGCCAATGAGGAAGAAGGAGACTTGATGGACTGCATGTAAAGGACCAGATGCTAATGTCATACAGTTTCTGGTGTGTGCTGGGATGGTGAATGGGAGGAAGGATGAAACTGCTCCATAGATAGTGCATATGTGGGCATTTCATGCATCAGTATGTAAAGTATGGTTGGTGTTACTGGTGGCTTGGGGCCCATAAAAGGTCAAAAATCAGTACCTGAAAACCAGTGCAGGTATAATTTGTAAAGTCATCTGTGTAAAAAAGCCAAAAATGTCTGAGAACTTAAAAATTGGGAATCCCAGTGATGCTTGGACATAAGGTATTCTAAATAAAAAGAGCTCTTGACCATACCTGTAGCTGGTTTCATTGCTTCTCACTGATTCAACAGTCATTCTAAGCTTCGGAGTGACACACACAATAATATTCCTAGAATCCTACAGATGTAGAGACTAAGCAGGAGAGGAGGGGTTCTAAGACAAAGATGGGTAGTGATGGAGGACAGAATTAAAGAGCTATTACACCCTGAAAAAATGCTTTGTGAATGCCATGGTTATTCTCTCAATGACTCAATTTTAAATTGATTGTTAGTGTCATCATCAAATGGCAGTGCACCTTGTAGGGTCCTGCAGAGATCTGTTCTTGGCCTAAAGCTATTCATACTTTATCAATAATCTGGAAGAAAATATAAAATAATTGCTGATAATGTTACAGGTGTCACATACTACTGGACTAATAAATAATGTTGAGGACAGGCCAATTACAGAACAATCTGGATTGTTTGGGGTGCTGGGCTCACTCAGATACCGTGCATTCTAGTACAGCTCACTGCACATCTGAGAACAAGGAATGTGTGTCACATACAGGATCCTGGAAAGTAGTGACTCTGGAAAAAGTCACTGAAGTAGAACATGAACTATCAGTGTAAGAAGGCCAATGTTATCACTGGATCTACATTTATAAACAAGTTGAAGTCTTTGAGATCTTTGGATGAAGAGTCTTATAAAAGTGCAGAGTAATTATTACATATTATTATTATTATCATCAATGCTATGTTCTCTATCAGAAAATTACAGCATTTTCTGTTCATATAACGAGTTTGATTCAGTGACCCAGTAATTGGCCTTTTTCTTCTGTAACTAAGGGTATGTTGACTGCAATTTAATACCTGTGGCTGGCCTGTGCCAGCTGACTTGGTTTTGTAGGGGTTTGGCTGCTGAACTGTAGAATTGCCTTGGTGGTGTCTGTGCTCAGGCTGGATTGGATCCTGAGCTCTGGGACCCGCCCCTGTCACGGGGTCCCAGAGCTCGGGCTCCTGCTGAACCAAACATTCACGCCACAGTTTTACTGCCCTGTAGCCTGAGCCAGCTGATATGGACCAGCTATAGGTGTTTAGGTGCAGTGTAGACATCTGCTGATGTGATCAGTGTCTGAAGATTAGACATTTTTGCCTAAATATTAAACTTTAACAGTCTCCCCTGCTTTGATCTGCTAATTCCCCCACCCTACATAATAAGAGCTATGTGAGCTCACTACATCTAGAACAGTGCTTCCAGGATCAACACTTGTGCTTTCCAAGTCTCCTTGAATCTATGCTCTACAATAAAATAATGCTGCCAGGATTTCAGTTTCCAGCCCCATGTTCTCTGCCAAATCATCTTTTCCTGTTTGCTTTAAACATTATTCTCCAAGTCAAGATACTGTACTTCCAATGTACAGAGCTCTGTGTTTAGGGTTTTTATTTTGTTTAAAGTTTCCCAGGAATTTATCAGTGTTTACAAAAAAAGATGAAAATGGTTGCAAAGAATTAACATCAGTTTTCTGGGTAAATATTGAGGCAAATACTGGGGGATGGTAGGATGGGGGTAGCAAAAAATAGAAAAAAGTAAAAGTATTTCTGACCCCCTTCCCCATTCTGAAATGAGGTGGCAACTCGGGATCTGAATAGGTTTCCAAGCCTCCATCTCTCTTTCTGGAACAAGTCCAGAGGAGGCTCAGAAGGGAAGAGGTTGAAGAGGGGTAGGTGCCATGTCCTTATGTTGTGTCCCCCACCTTTTCCACTTCTGGGCCCATTCTGGAAGGAAAGAAGACAGCTTGGTTACCTGGACCTCCCAAATTACCAAGCCACCCTCTCTTCCATATTTTTAGGACTTGAGATCTGGCGTGTGTGTGTACATGCATTCTGCATTGCCTTGTTTGGACAGACATTGCCTCACATTTATACTTGGTCTCTATTATTATTAACATGAATTCAGGTACCAAAGCTAATGGATTGTATTTTCTTAACATAATCAGTGTTTTCATGTACCTGAGAGGTCCAAAAGTCATGTGAAAATGGGTTAAAAAGCAAAAAATAGATTTTAGAAAACTCAGGATTTTTTTTTAGTAAGACCTGAAAACAAAAAGCCTTGCCAAAGTGTTCTAATTCCAGTATCAGGTAAGCAATATAACTAGGGAGATTTCACTGTGGTTGCCCTGAATCCTACAGAGACAAAATACTCTACCAGTCAGTTCCATCCTGTACATGACCAGCATTTTCTGCTCATACAGCTGGGAATTTTTTAGGTTATCCGGTCCTGTTGCCAAATACAGCCTCCATTTCAAAGAGGCTGAGGCCTGCGGAAACCTGATGAGTACATTCTGTACTTTTTACATTGGATCAGGATTCTGAAATGGCCTTATAACAAGATGGGCTGGAATTGTTAACTTACTTTTCACCTGTTCCAATATGTATATTGTCTTTCTATTTCTGGGCATGCTGAGGTGGTGGTTGCTGGCTTGATCTTTGATTCAGTTTGAGATCAAGATCGGTGGCTAGACATAGTAATCATTATAGTTATGTCTGAAATGTGGGACCCACATCCCTATTTTCATTTACACCAATAGTAAGTAAATGCAAAGTGGGTGTAAAGTGCTCCCATTCTGATTTCATGGCAGAAGATTCAGGGCAAACAGTGAATTAGACTTGTGGCTTTCACATGACCCTCCTTTCCCTTTGTTTTCAGTTGCTCATAACTTTCTCCAATTCTTGTCTAAGCTGAAATTTGCCCACTTTATTTTCAGCCTGAAGTTAAATTCACATGAAAAAATGTGAACAGAGAATGAGTCATTTTGAGTTATTTGCATGGGAATAACAGTCTCAGACTCTTAACAGAAATTTTGTGCCCAAGTAAATCAAAAACACCTGAAGTTAAAAAAATAAAACTAAGCTCGTTTTGTAGACTTAAAAAGGACACTTACAGAGCAAGACAAATTTGCTTTATTTAAAATAACATTTTAAAATGCTCAATATATAGTGTTTGCTCATTCTGCTAGCACTTTTTCTATTTTGTATCTTTTTAAAATTCAATATTTGAAGGATGCATTAATGGACACCCAGCTAATGCCCTCTTATTCCACAGGTGAAGCCAAAGGTGCTTTCAAATTCCAAAGTCAAATAGCTTCATATCTGGGAACGTACCAGGTCAGTAAAGAAAACTTCTAAGGACAGTTAGTAGAACTATGAGAGCCAGGGTTCTAAAACTACTGTCAGATCCACACAAGAGAAAATTGCCAGGCTGGGGTATAGGGGGATTGGGGATAGAGAAGAGTCTTAAACATAGGCCCACATTCAAAGAGTTTACATGTTAAAAATGTTAAACATTTTTTGTCTATAAGCATCACAAGTAAAAAAAAGCAGAATATAAACTGAATGGCAGTATAAATATAGCAGAAATGCCACAGAAATGCCAGAAAATATCCCATAATGTACCTGTGTTGTCTATTTTGATGTTTCTCCTTAAATGTTAATTGCAATTGCTATCATTTGTTTGTGTGTATAGATGACACCAATTAAATTATATAATACATATATTTTAATTAGTATCATTTGTTTACACACACATAGGACGGAATAAGATATTGAGTTTAGGTGAGAGTAACTGTTGGAATTTCCTGACTTGTAATGGTTTGGAATTTCTGCCTTAACACTACATTAACATTAGTGAAATTTTGCATTTAATTATAAATGAGAGAATTCATTTTGCATATGGTCATATGAAAGCAGATCTGACTGATCTAGCAGATAGACTGACCATCATGGTAAGCAGACAGATTCCCTGACCTTAATGCAGGCTGGCAGCTAAAGGAATTGATGCTTCTGGTACTCACTGGCAGACAGGCACACTGATTGAAAGGTATGAGCTGTCCTGATAACAAACTGGTACCAAAAAAGGTATTGTTGCAAAGCCAAGGACCAGCAAAAACATTGTTGGTCCTTCCTGTCCTGATGGTGTGTACACAATTTTTGTCCCTTTAGAATTTGCACACTTGTTCAGAATGCACATTCTCTTTCCTTCAGAACACATTCCCTCTTTCTCTATTATTATCTCTCTGTCTCAGAACATACACACAGAGACTTCTTCAGAACTTGCACACTTTCTCTCTGCTTCCATTTGGGACTTGCCAGCTCTTCTTTTCTTCCTCCCTCCATTCTCCACATGAACACCTCCCCCTATCCTCCATGCAATCCAGTAGAGCTCACACTCCACAGCCTTCAGTTCTAAACCATTGCAAGAAAGAACATGCGTGTTGAGACAGATTCTCTTTTCTCTTTCCTGCATCTTCTTAAAGGTTCAGTCACTGCTCTCTACCTGCTAGGCTTTTTAAAAACTTGGCTGTCTCCTCATGAAGGAGTCACAACATATTCCTGGTAAGGAGGAGACAGAACTGTAAACTTTACCTGGACTCCAGAAGGGCAATCCTCCTGTGGTGAGGCTTCTCTCCCTTTTTCTTCTCTCCTCACCTCTCCCCTTGGATTTCAGCTTGTAGGTTGTGACGTGTCCCTCTGCACGTCTGCTTTACACATTTTCCCAATCTTTCTTTGGAACCTCTTCTAGCTGTTCTTTTCTTGCCCTCTCCGCCCCCCCAGCCATTCAAATTGAACATCTCTTCACACACCAGAGCCTTGCCAAAATGAAAACAATCAGACAGGGGCAGCAGAGTCCACTTTAACATAAACCCTCAGTTGAGTGGCCTCCTCGCATCTCACCTGGTCCCCTTTGCACAGTACCAACTCTATGCCATCCAGCACAGCAATGCAACCTCTCTTACCATCCATAGTTTCCTCAATGCTCTGTTCCTTTCCGGCAGCTTGAGCCCCACAGCCGTCCAGCCTGGGACTTGTTCCTCAAGTTGTTTCTGCCTTTGAACAAACATGCCAATTAATTCTTGGCTGATTAGTTCATTCCTGGGCCACTGTGCCAAATCTATTTTGGTCAAAGTAAACAAGGATAGTGTTTTCTCTGCTCCCAAGACATTTGGCTGCCAAGCCAAACGGGGTCAGGCCAGTACTTGACTAAGAGACCTCCAAACAAATAGCAGGTATTATAATAAGCAATGAGGGTGACTTAGTAGGTAGTGCTCATGGTTCTGGCTATGAAAAGGCACTGAACCAGTATGATTTTGGGGTATGCTACACTACTGCAGGTGCTGTCATTTGACTACATTTTTAACAACATGTACTGGCCTCCTGTGATTATTACCATAGCCATGGCATAATTTGCTAGTTTCCTGGTCAAATCTGAATTCTGCCTAATATTACTCCTTCAGCTTCAATGGGCTGTGGTGGCTCTCTTTCACTTCCTGATCTAAACCATTTGATTTTGCTGTGTGCTCTTAAATAACTGCCTGTTCCACCCTACTGCAGCTGCATTCCAGAGGTAGCTACAATTATCCCCTTGTGTAGAGTGAAACACTTTCCAATTGTTCAAGATCAAAAACACTATAATTGGAGTGTGTGTAGGTGTGTTGCTCATGCATACACAGTATATAAGGCTGGATCCTTAGCTGGTGTAAATCAGCATAGTTCCTAGACCCACTTCAATGGAGATATACTATATTACAGAAGCTGAGAATCTGATCTATGACTTGTAAAATAGTAAAGTGCTTGGGCTCCTTCTTGGTGAAGATGCTGTAAATGTCAGACATTATTATTACCATCACTTAGCAGCTCAAACCTGCCAGAGCTAGGACTATGGTTAATGGGGACTGGCTGTACAGAGCCAGTTTTTTTTTTTCCGTAAGTTCACCCATCTTCGAAGCATCTGAGGAATAGGGATCTTCTCCCATGAAAGCTCATGCAAAAAATAAATCTGTTAGTCTTAAAGTGCCACACAACTCTTGTTGTTTTTTTACTGGACTAGACTAACACAGCTATCCTTTTGAAATCTACAGAGCTAGATGGTACCGGAGATGCATGGTTCCAGAAGCTTCTTCACCCCTAAAAATAGTGGATGCATGGGTAGTAAGGCTTAGTGTAAATGTCATCGACCATTGCACTGAAACAATGGAACCTGTACTTACAAAGTTATAAAACAGCAGTTACATAAAGCAACCCAGGACAGGCAGTATTAAAACTGAAATGTTTGCAATGGCCCATGAAAATGTTAGCAACTTCTGTTGTTAGGGATAAAAACAAACAGAAATCATACAGCTATCTATAACCCAAACAGTAATCACATGGTGGATTTCTGACAGCTGTTCCCATTTGAGAAGGCACTAGGACAGTCCAGATGTGCTATCACAACAGTTAAATGGAAAGAAGAGGAAACAAACTGCAGGAAGCACTCACGGCTTGAAAGCTCAGAGTACAGGCACTTAATGATGCAGTGGACTGGGAAAGGGTCCCTGTAAGCTCCGCTGGTATACCCAAATCTTGACCACTGTTCTTCTTAGTAAATACTGCAATTCAGGCCCAGTAGGACTCCCAGAGAAGTCAGTGGCAAAACTTCAGTGTGCAGCTCTGGAGTTTCTGAATCACCAGTTCATATGCATCCTGTTTTGTTAGTGAATCAAAAGTACCTGTTGGGCCTTTCTGGCCTTGAGCAATTAATTGCTGGTCTCATGGGTAGTCTGCTATTCAAAGGCTGTGCGATTCAGCTGTTCAGGTACAGCTAGATCAGCCGGGCCCCCTAGTGGAGATGCAGCTCCCACAGGCAAAATTAAATTAAAACGTCTTTGAGACATAACCTGTGCCAGCAAAAAGACCCTTTAGGTGTGTTTGCATGGGAGTGTTCTTAACATAGCCTCGTTGATTCTGGAGGTGTTTTTTCACACCTCTGAGCAACACAGCTATGCCAGGAAACCGTTGAAGTGTAGACCTGGCTTCAGTCCAGTTCTTAGCAGACAGGAGTCCACATTACAAGAAGCCCCTTATCTGTTGCCCTGTATTAATTTCTCTAAAGTGACTCTGTAATAAGCACAGATCATGAAAACCTGAGCAGAGAGTTCAAAGTCTTTTTAAAAAATCCCCATGTATTTGTTGCCAAATTTCAAAACTGGTACTGCATGGCAACTCCAGTTGTTTTACTCTTTTTTCTTCAGTGAGAAGTGGGGTTTGACTATTTTAATAGCCTTTTTGGCTTATTTTTAAAGCCCCCCCCCCAATCTATCAGAACACTGGTGAGTTCTTACATGGTGAATTCTTAAAGGCAGGACCAATATTTTTATGTGTGCAAAGTGCACAGCACAATGGGGCCTCAAATTCTCATTGGAGCCTCCATGCACCACTGTATGATCAATGCTAAACAATAATAACTGCAGAATTTGTAAATGGGGCAGCCTGTGTGAGGCAGAGTTATCTGTAATTACAGGCTGTGTAGCTCTTAAAACTTCATATGAATCAAGAGGGGGCCAGAGTTAAAGATGTCTATGGCCATAGGCTTGGAAATTCCTTAAAGTCCACTCATGAGCCACCAAGGATTTTTACAGAATTGATAAGATCCATGATTCCTTTGTGTTGTTTATATTAACATCAAGGTTGACTGAAGTTTTTAGAAACATCTCAGGGGCTACCAATGAGCTCATAATCTCTTTGGGAATCCCACCATCTCTGCTCTAAATTGTAACAACCTCTATCTACATTGGGGTGGCCAAACTTATGAAACTCAAGAGCCACACAAGTTGATTATTAAACCTTCAAGAGCTGCACTGAGGCATATAGCCATATATGTTTACCTACTCCAAAATCACTAAGTCTAAAATTCATTGCACACTTTAATGTTATCATAGAAAGAGGACAAATATTGACCCTACTAATGTCAGATTGTAATAATTACTTAAGTTTAACACAAAAATTAGTCCTCTACAGTAAAAACGTAGCTGCTGCTCAGTGGAGAAGACTGCAGGCTGGTGGTGAGTTTTTTAAAATCCCAATCATGCTGCACTTCTCCTGCCATCCCTGACCATGCTGTGCTTCACCCCACCACCACGACCCTCTCCTGAACTCCTAGGCTGCGGCTGCTTTCCTAAACTGATTTGCTAACATTCTTCCAGAAGCCACAATTTTTCATTCAAGAGCCGCATGTGGCTCTTGAGCCGCGGTTTGGCCACGCGTGGTCTACATCAATGTTATATGAAATCTGTTTAAAATGTCCAGTTTCTGTCTGGTGTCTTTAAACTCTGAGCTCCATACATGCTTCCTTCCAAGTCACTCCTCCCACCCTCTTCCCTGCAGATAAAACTACATGGGACTTATTCTCCTCATGTACTGGGGTGCAAAGTTGGAGTAAAACCACTGACATCAAAGGGTTCAATTCCATGTTGCCCTGAACCTTAGGTAGTAATTCACCCCAGTGCAAAGTGGATGTCAAATGTTGCCATACCAGAATAACAGCTTTTTATGTGCATACAACACTCACTTTATACTGGAATAAATGACGACACATGAGGCACAAAAACAGTGAACTGACCCCAACTGATACACTGTTGGTCTATGGGAGAGGAGAATAGGGCCATGTATACTTACTTGTAACTGTGAATCACATCCAAGTGAAAGCTAATGACCCATTCTCATCTTTGGAGGCCTGGACCCAGAGGATGGAGCGTGCAACTAACCAGATTTTTCATGCTCCAAATACAGGGGCTGTGAGCTGTGACACAGGCTGTAGGTTAAGCAGTTGAAGTGAGCAGCCAGGAGTATCTGTGTGGCATGGGAGAGAAATTAATGCAAAAATGACAGTTTCTTGTTGGGACTGAATATAGAATGATTTCAAAGATCACAAAATTTGATCCCCATAAGCAAACTCAATCATCACTGACTCAATTTATTTCAATAGAAGAAAATAGAGTCATCCATCTAAGCCAGGGATGTCAAACATATGGCCCATAGGCCAGATATGGCCCCTGAACCTCTTCTGTCCAGCCTGCGACTGCACTGTGCAAAACCATAGTTTCTCCTGAACAGAGAAAGAGAGAGAGTGTGGTCTCATGGTATTGCAGGGCACAGACTCACATACCAGTGCTCTGCAATGCCAAGAGAGTATAGGACCTAGTATTTCAATTTATGGTATGTATGGCCCACTTGAAGTACATTTAAGTCAAATCTGGCCCACCATAGCAAATTGACCCCTTTGCTAAGCAGAAGACAATAAAAGAGGGTAAGGCTGTAGAGTGAGCATTGGTAATGGAATTTGAACATATATTTCCAGAGTTTCTGACATTTTAGTTTATGACCTACCTTGTAAACTCCTGGCATTCAAACTTTTAACTTTTCAAGCTTAACTGCACATTTCTTGACTTTCAAACTTTTTTTTTTGACTGACATTTTAATATTGTTGTAAATTAATGGTTGCTTTGCAACCTTAGTGTTATTTTAGCAAAGTTTGTTGCTTGGGCTTAGTAAATTAGACATGTTCAATTTATATGTAAATCAGTGCATATCACTAGCTCACATTCACAATGTAAAATAGGTAAACTTCATTTTTCATGCTTGGTATAGCATTAAAATCCCAACCACTATGCTCTGCCATCCATGCATCAAATTGCATGAATTTGCAGCACAACCATTTGCTCATGCTGTAATTTGACCCCACAGAGCACCCCTGCCTAACTCCGAAGTTGAAGAAAGAGACTTCTTTGCATTTATTTAAACTTTGGGATGCTGCCCTAGTTGACAAGTATTGTGAACCTGGGGATTGCTCAGGGCATGGAGGGGAACCGTATGTCAGGAACCGAGAAATGAAAAGTCCATATTCTCTGACTCCTCCATCTGGCTGCTGTATTCTTGCTTTCAGCTTTGATCTGTTCCAGAAGCTTGTTCCTAGAAAGAACTTCTCTGCAGGACAGCTCTGAAGTCATATATCAGAAGACTTCTTAATGGGTAGAAGACTAAAGCTGTCGGATTCTCTTCAACACAGCCCTACATTTCTATGGTTTTATGGTTCTAAAATGCTTACATAGTCACAAGACTGTCACTGTCCTTAAATCAAGAGGGCAACAGGGGAGGAACACAGGAAATTGCATGTGTTCAGGATCCTTCTTATGTACAGAGAACTGAAAAGGAGAATGAAAATAAGAACTCTTTGTACAAATACCTTTGCTTTATAATTTCTGCTGTCTGGAACAGTCTTACTATGTGTCTCTACCAGGACCAGTCCTACCACAGAGGCGACCTAGGTGGTCACGTAGGGTGCCAAACGCTAGGGGCGCCACCTTGCAGCTCACAGGCACATACCCCAGCGCGCAGCAAGGCAAGAAGCTTTTTCAGCTGGCACCGCTCCCCACTGAAGAAAAAGTAAGTGCTGGGGAGATGGAGCTAGAGACAGTCTGGGGAGGGCTAGGAGGAGTGGGCGGGGGGGCAGGATCCCCCTGCTGGCTTGTGGCTCATCCAGCTTTGGGCTAGCCAAGCCTGCTGCTCACCCAAAGCAGCTTGCCACACCAGCCCTCTCTACTCGCACAGCCTGCTGCACTAGCCAGCCCAACCCTTGGCCTGGCCCGCCATGGAAAGGGGGAGGAATGCCAAAAGCACAGGCGCCTAGGGTGCCAAAAAACCTTGGGCCAACCCTGGTCTCCCCCTACCTCATGAGGGTCCTGATCCAAAATCCACTAACATCACTGCAAAGTGTTCTAATCACATCAAAATCAATGGGTTTTGAATCAAGCCCTAACTCTCCATCTCATTCTAAATAATATCTGAAAACACCTTGTCTTCATTGCCCACACGGATTGGCTTCTCTTTCCCTCTGCTCTTCTTTTATTAATTATTATTATTTATAACATTTCAAGGCACAGTTTGAATGAAAGGTGCTAAATAATTGTTTTTGTTGCTGTCTTTGCAGAGGTTGAAGCTGAGGAAAACAGAGTCAGATGCTAAGTGAAATAGATCTGAATACTGTGATGATTACTTATATAATGTTTACAAAACACACCATGAAAAGCACTCCAGGCATATATTATGGATAAGAAAAAAAATGCATTCAAATAAACCAAAATGGAGCAATAACACTTCTTTCAGCCATGAACTTCCCAAACACATATTACACAAGTTCCAAAGGGGCAATTGTGCTAGTCTAGTTCAGTAAAACAAAGTCTTTAAGTGCCACAGGACTCCTTGTTTATTTACACAAGCAGAATGATTTACGGGCCTTCAGTTGTAAGTCTTTATGGGCAAGGGGGGAGATGGAGGGGGGAGAGAGAGAGAGAGAGTGTGTGTGTGTGTGTGTGTGTGTGTGTGTGTGTATGTGTGCGCGTGCATGTATGTGGTCAGAGTCTAGCACATTATGAGCGCTGCTGGAATACAAATGATAGTAATTAATAAATGAAGGGTGTTTGATTTGAATTAAGTTTCAAAGTCAGTGGGGAACTCTGCTGATCCAGAAATTTCAATAGCCGTTTAATGTTAGCAGGCTCTGTATCTGTGCAGAGGTCCATCCATGTGCAACAACTTGCAGGATTCAGGTCTTAGGCCCAAATTCTACTCAATTTTAAAAGGGATAGCCCTGTTAGTCTAGTCCAGTGAAAAAACAACAAGGAGTTGTGTGGCACTTTAAGACTAACAGATTTATTTTTTTCATGAGCTTTCGTGGGAGAAGATCCCACTTCCTCAGATGCTTTGAAGATGCTGGCTCAAGGGGTTGTGGCACCCCAAGCCAAATTTTAATTTGGTGCCCCCGCATCTCATTCATGGAGGTTCAAAACGGTTTTCTCAAGTGCATAAATCTCCAGCATCTGCCTGGAGAGGGATTTAAAGTGCACTCTGCCTACATGACTTAAGCCGCAGGTTGACTAACAGTGCCTGAGCTGCTAGCAAAGAGTTGAAGAGGCGGAAGCCAGCCTGATCTTCAGGGGAGCTAGGCGCCCCTAAGCACTGTCACCTGAAGCCATGTCTGTCTCTTGTCTCACAGCAGAGCCAGCCCTACACTTTCCTATGCTTTTATCATTAAGCAGATGAAAATCCTAATGATTTCCACACTACTACTGTGACTAAGTTAAAAATACGCTGTACAGGATTGGGGCTGACAAACTCATAAATGCCTCCAGGCAAACACTGATCTGCAAAACCAAAATGCTGCCATCATATCAACATTACCAAGTCTTGTGACTTTATTGCAGGCAGCTCTTGTGCTATTTAGTGATTTACTTAAAGATCTAGGTGCTAGAATGATTTGATTACATGAGACTCTCTTTTATTTTTTAAAGTAAATTCCTCACCCTAACAGTTGTGGAAAATGTGGACCTAAGACACAAAACCCAGAAAGCCAATACAAAGGGTGTGTCTACACTTACAATTTAATTCTAACTAATGATGATTAGTTGGAATTAAATTAAAGCATGGCTACACTAGACTTCATTAATTCAAGCTAAGGAATTCCTTAGTTCAAATTAACGAAAGCTTACTTCAAAGTTATAAAACCTATCTTTACTTCAAAGTTACAGTTAATTCAAAGTTATAACTTTGACTCAATGCTGCCATGTTAATTCAAACTGTTAGTTCAAATTAGCCATTGCTTGATTTTCACTATATAATAGCGCCCCTACCTAATTTGAGCTAACAAGTCCTGTGCATGGACGTGCTAGTTTGAATTAGGGTTTCTAGTGTGGCCATGTTCAAATTAACTTAATTTGAACTAATCATTATTAGTGCAAATTAATTAGTTCAAATTAAGTTAAGTTGAACTAACCTCCTAGGCATGGATTTAGCCAAAGATTCTCACATTTCCCATGATTTGAAGCACAATTTCATGGTTTTTGAACCCTTGGTCTGGTGCTGCAGCCTTTGATGGCAAAAATCAGGGCATAACTACAGCGGGGCCAACAGGGCACAGGCCCAGGTGGCCTGAAGCAGCTCAATAGAGATATGCTATTAAAGGGGTGGTGTTGTGGTGCTAGCTCTGAGTGCCACTAAGGGGAAGGGATGCGTTCTGATTGGAACGCGTCCCGAGCAGCAAAACACCCCATTACGGCTCTGGTAAAAATGCTGCTTTCATGAAGCGTGATCCTGTCGGTCTCTCAACATGCTTTAGGTCTGATCTTTGTCTCTCTTCATCAGGTAGAGATCAGCAGTCTTGCAAAAAAAAAAAAAAAAAAGCAAGGAGTCTTGTGGCACTTAAAGACTAACAGATTTATTTATCGCATGAGCTTTTGTGGGAGAATATCCCACTTCAGACACTTTGAAGAGCATTAATGCCGCATTTTCTCCTTGTGTCCTCCACTGTCCTCCTTGTCCTACTTCCCTGTCCTCCTTTCCAGACTTTGGTAGCTGGTAACCTTAGCCCTGTGGCACTTAAAGACTAAGGCTATGTCTACACTTAGAAGGTTAGTTTGAATTAACTAAATTTGAACTAATTAATTTGAACTGAATTAAGTTAATTCGAATTAACTTGGCCACACTAGAAACCATAATTCAAACTAGCATGTCCATGCACAGGACTTGCAAGTTCAAGTCAGGTAGGGGGTGCTATTGCATAGGGAAAAATCAAGCTGTGGTTAATTCCAAATAACAGTTAGTTTGAATTAGCAAAGCTACATTGGGTTAATTCGAACTGAATTCAAATTAACCTCAGTTCAAATTTAAGGGAGGTTTTATAGATTCGAACTAGGCTTTCCTTAGTTCGAACTAAGGGAACTTAGTTCGAACTACTAAAAGCAAGTGGGGACATCCACTAATTTAGTTTGAATTAAGCCTCCTTAATACAAACTACATTGTATGTGTAGACATACCCAACAGATTTATTTTTTGCATGAGCTTTTGTGGGAGAAAACAAAGCATCTGACAAAGTAGGATTTTCTGCCACAAAAGCTCATGAGAAAAACAAATCTGTCAGTCTTTAAGTGCCCCAGGACTCCTTGTTTTTTCCGCTAGACTAGACTAACACAGCTGCCCCTTTGGACATCAGCAACCTTGCCTCTGCACCTCAGGAGCCTTCTGATTTAAATGTAACTTGGCGGCTCTTGCTCCCCAAATATTCCTTTAAAAAGTACAGCTCTCATCCTAACAATGAAGGAGAGACAGAACCCTAGCAAACACAATGAACAATGGCAGCCAGCAGGCCCCCATGGGAACTGCTCTTGGAGCCTGGCAGCAAAGCACGCGATGGGTCCCTCTATCTGTCCATCTGCGCCTAGCCCCGCCTACCCGCCCGCCTCCTTCCGCCGCAGAGCGTGCCCCGCGCGATCAGCTGCAGAACTACATCTCCCAGCAGCCTGTGGGGCGCCGCGCATGCGCGTTGTGCGCTTCCAGCATGGCCACGGTGCTGTCACGGGCGCTGAAGCTGCCAGGTAGGGGTCCGGCGCTGCAGCCAGGGGCGCTCCCAGGCCGTAGGCGGGGGCGGCTCGGCGGGGCCCTGCGCCTCCTCCCGGCCCAGGGATGGGCTTAAATACATCCGGGGATTTTTGCAGGGGAAGAGGAGACCGGTCGAGTGACCTGGGGCCAGGCGGCTGCTGGGGTTGGGGGGAGAGCGGGAAGGGGGGGTCACTGCTCCTGACCAGGAAGGGGAGCTGAGTGAGTGGCAGGTGGAGGGAATGAGCCTTTTGCTCATCCCTTCAGGTCAATGCCCCATCTTCAAAGCATCTGACGAAGTGGGATTTTCTCCCACGAAAGCTCACGCGATAAATAAATCAGTTAGTCTTTAAGGGCCGCAAGGACTCCTTGCTTCTTTCCCTCATGAGGCCTCCTGGCCATGTCTTTGTGAGTTCCAGAGGGGCAGCCGTGTTAGCCTAATTCAGCAAAACAAACAAGGAGGCCTGTGGCGCTTTGAAAGACTAACACATTCATTTACGGCATGAGCTTTGGTTGGTGAAAATCCCACTTCGTCAGATGCTTTGAAGACCTCGAAAGTAAGTCTTCTGTCTTCAAGCATCTGGTGAAGTGGGATTTTCTCCCACAAAAGCTCAGGCAATAAATTTGGTAGTCTTAAAAGTCCCACAGGACTCCTTGTTTTTGCTTATCTTTAGTCTCTCTGCATCCTGTCTTGCACTCTTGTAGTGCTATATTTTGCAATAAAGTAACAATACATTTTTGCATATAGTTTGCTTTCCTTTTCCTACTGCTCGCGTTATTGCTGAATATCTGATTTTTGGGTAGATTTTTAGAACAATATTTAAACTGCTGCTATTGAAATGCCTTTTGTGGTAAACCAGATGTCTCAAACGCACGGCCCACAGGCCTCAGGCGTCCCCTAAAGCTATTTTCTGTGGCCCACAACGACATTATCATTACTGATGTTTGCAATATCATTGCATGAAAAGGTTTCAGTGGTGCAGTCCTCAGGCTAACCTGGTAGTCATCATGCAGCCCTGTATTAGTCCTCATGTGGCTCTCGTGGTGATTTGACTTTGAGACAATATTCCCTCTAAGCTGCGCTAGTGGGCAGGGACGCAGTGGTCCCCCCTCACCAGCGCAGTGAGCATGTGGGACAGCACAGGCAGCCCTGCCTTTCCCCAGCCCGGGGGAGCCCCGTGCGTCTCCTGTCTCAGGTCCGGCAGGCAGCCTGTCCTGCCTGCGGGAGCAGTGAGAGCTGACGGCCCCTCCCTCCTGCTGCACATAGCCAGGGAAGGAGCAGAGGGGGAGGGAAATTTAAATCTCTCCCTCTCCTCTGTACCAGGCTGCTTGTGCAGAGATGGTGGCATCTTTGGGGCCTGTGTGGGCAAAGGAGCCAGGGTGGAGCTGGAGGAGGACTTGGGACTTGAAAGACCCAAGCAAAATTGTATTGAGCCATTTAGCATCTCTATCAAGGGTGAATGCTTTGCTTTTCACATGCTAAAAGGCTCCTGAAAGAAAAGCGATCCTTTAAAATAAGCAAAAACAAGTTGGGTTAATTTCAGATTTATTTTCTTTTCTGTGAGAGATTCTAATGCAATCAGTTTGTCAAGGTGGGGCTTTACAATATAACTTTGTATAGACTCCTGTGATGGAAGGAAACAAATCCTAATGATTAGGAAAATGAAATGAAAAACTGAAAGGATAAAAAGTCATTTAAGGCAGAAGGAAAAAAATATTGCTAGTGGTGCAATAATTTTTTAAAAAGAGACTTTGTATTTCTATTTCCCCAAAAATGTGTTAGAAAAATAATCATTTTCTTTCACAAATCCATTTATGCTCTTGCTTCTTGCAGCTTTGATAAGGTTTGCTTTAACTGTCAAAAACTAAAAATTATTAAACAACCTTTATTATATTCCACTACCAGACACACAAATCTCAATTGTACCTCATTTTGCTTATTTTAGTTCTGAGAGTATTTACACTTCAGGCATACTAATTATAGCCTCCCTTTTATTGTTGAAAATGATTTGGATAAAAAAAAACCCCATAAACTCCAAAACTGAGATGTTAGAGACACTTTATATTAAAGGAGGATACTCACAGTGTTTAAAGTTTCCTGTCTGCCTGATCAATTTTTTGCCATTCACTTAGGGGATTGTTGTCCCATATTTAGCTTTTGAGAGGTATGATTGGGCATGATAATGTAACAGACTCTAACCTAGCTCTATCTGATGCAGATTCTACAGGCAGAAAAGATGGCCCTGGTTACAGAGATGTGATGCTGTGAGAAACTGTCTTGAAACATGTTTTCTGCCCTTGCCACCTTTAAAAGTTTTGAATTTCTCAGATTACTTTACTTAAGGTGTTGCCCCAAGGGAATCTGGGAAGCGGTTGCTGCCTTGTGATTGTGATTTGCACAGTTAGTCAGCATAACAGGGACTTAAATTCCAAAGGGGCAGCCATGTTAGTCTAGTAAAGCAAAAAAAGCAAGGAGTCTTGTGGCACTTAAAGACTAAGAGATTTATTTTTTGCATGAGCTTTTGTGGGAGAAAATCCCACTTTGTCTATATATGTATTCTGGAAATCTGACAAAGACAGGCAAGAAAACCTGAGCAGTGTAGATGATGGTAGAGGCTAGACAGGCAGCAAGTTTCATTGTCTCATGTTTGTTTAGTAAATTAATAAAACCACAGGACATCAGTTTAACATTTTTATTGAAGTTTGAATGAAAAGACATCTATGAATTACTTTTGAATGAAGATACTTAGGCATGCTGATAGTTTCATCATTGAAAAACTGTTGCCCAGGCCTCATAAATTGTTGCTCAGTAAATACCAGAACTTGCTCAGCTGCATCATCAGCTTAGAGGGAACATTGCTTTGAGACCCCTGTAGTAAACTGATGTGCAGTGTAAAATAAAATAAAATGAAGGAGAATGAAAACAGACAATATCTAACAAAGTTAAAGAAATGTTTGTCCCTAGCGCTGGTATGCGTCATTTCAAAAAATAACCTTTTCTTGGAATCTAGGTGACAAATTCAGTTTCTGTCTCTGCATTTATCTGAGTAAGCATGACCCTGTCAGATTTATCAATTTCCAGAAATCTCAATTTTCCCTTCTGTATTAAAAATGGGAAAGAAGAAATATATCTATAACCTGATAACAGGTATTTGGAAAAGTGATTTATTTTTAGATGGAATATATTTCAGGGGTATTGGTATGGCTGTGACTGTACATTTCTGTGAGGACATTTAAAGGGAATTATTCTTAAAACAACAACAAAAAGATCTGTGCAGTGGTGTAACGAGGGTGTCCGGCATCTGCCAGTACCTGAAAGCCAAGCCCACATTTGTGCTTCCCTGGGCGCCCGCCCAACATCTTGCAACCCTGGCACCCAGGGGCTTGGCCTCCCCACTGTGCCCCGCTCCCCCATGCCTATGCTAATGATCTTGTGTTGTTATATTTTACTGTGGAATATACTTCCCCTAAGGCAGTGGTGTTCCTACTTTTTTTCTCGGGACCCAATTGAAAAAAATGATTTATGCCTGTGACTCAACAATTACATCTTTGAGCAATGCATTCTAGTCTTTTGGTGACAGCAACTGGGCAGCCATGATCCACTACCTGAGGGTCTGCAGCCCTGTACAGGATCCTGACCGATGGTTTGAAAGCCAAGTGCCCAAAGGTTTTGCTAGAGCAGTGGTTGTCAAACTTAGGGTCAGGGCCCAGTACTGGGTCACAGCACCTCTTGCTGCCACTGTCAAAAGACTGGAGTGCTTTCCTCAAAGATGTAGTTGCTGGGTTGCAGGCATAAATGATGTTTTTCAACTGGGTCCCGAGGAAAAAGGTTTGAATACCACTGTGCTAGAGGATGGATGGAGCTATTATGGAGGGCAATATTAAGCCAATAGGAAAGTGCCCTATCACCCTTCATGTCTATTGCTTGCACTCTGGAACAGAACTAATACATTTATATTAGCCATTGACTGCCAGGGCTCCTCCCTCTGGCTAGGTCTCTCCATGACTTGGAAATGGAACTCAAGAGGAAGCTGATTATTTGGTCTTCTTCCAATGACCCATGAAGACCATGATAGTACCTGTAAGTCCCCACCTTACACAGTATCAGTCCAGGACAAGGACTACCACAAAACTGAAGTTCTGCTCTAGTCTCTTTTTTCATTCAGAAAACAGTTTGTTCTCAGTAAACATTTGTTTAGTTATGGAGGATATAACAGCTGTTTACTTTAGGAAAATAGAAGTACAAGATGGGGAACTATAAGTACATGAGCAAAAGGGCATTGGGCTAGTGCAAACACACATTTTCCCCTGGATTTCTTGATATCACTGATAACATGTATCCACCTGCAACTGGAAGGCATTAATTTGCATACACAAAGGAAGTTACAGTAAAAGTCAAGAGTTATGAACACTTGGGAGTGGAGGCTGTTCAGAATTCTGATATGTTCATAGTTCTGAATAAAGCGTTAAGGTTGATCTTTTGTAAGTTTACAACTGAACATTGATTTAATACAGCTTTGAAACTAGTGTGCAGAAGAAGAATGCTACTTTTAAGCATCTTAATTTAAATGAAACGTGCACAGAATTGGTTTCCTTTGTCAAATCATTTTTAACATTCCTTTTATTTTTAGTAGTTTGTTTTACACATTATTGTACAGTATTTTGTTTTGGTTTGGTTTTTGATCTCTGCTGCTGCCAAATTGTGTTCTTCTACTTCCAAATTAAATGTGTGGTTGACTGGTCAGTTCGCAAGTGAGGTTCTTACTGTATTTTCAGTTGAAACCAAGGTCTTTCAAGTGCACTTAAAATATTCTTGGGTTTGCTCAAATTAATTTGTGCACCTAACACTGTACTTGTGTGGCTAAAACATAGTCAAAAGGTAGCTTTCAACAGCAATGAAAAATCTGCAATGTTTTTCTTCTGGCTGCTTTTCCTTTCACTCTTCATTAACTTCACAGATAGGTGCTATCTTATCAGTGAAAGGATTTAGAGGGATATATGAAGTGCTTGGTGGTCTCTGTCTAACTCCTGACAGCAAAAACTGGCACCAGTGTGGGTTCAAAGAATCTTGGAACCAGAATCCTATTTTTTAATCATCAAGAGAAACAAGCATTGAAAATTACACTGACCTAAAGTGCAAGATTTGCTCTCTTCAGTCCAAAACCCATGTTAAAAAGCACTTCTGTTGGCCAACAGAACAATCAGTGATGACTTGGTAACTTTCAAATTTCCAGGGCTAAAAAAAAATCTTTTGAACTTTTCATAAGGTTGATGTAGTGTCAATACAGGTCTCGTGGATGCCTCCCTGCCAGGTTATAATTGCACAGAGCGCCTTTTCTCCAAAGTGAGTTTACATGGTACCCCATGACAGTCATAGGAATGACTTTCCTAGAAAAATAATATTAGGTAGGAAGGAAGGAGATTTTTAAAGGCCCAAAAAGCTGTTAGGTGCTCAGCTCCCATTGAAAGTCAGAAAGAGTGGTCAATTAACACCATCTCCTCCCTTTGAAAACTTCCCCCTTAGTATTTTTCAGTGTCTGAAAATTAAAAAAAATAAATAAAAAAAGCCCAGTATTGTGTGATCAGTAACTAGGTCACAGACTACCTGTAATTGATTTGTAGACCATAGTTTGGGAACCTTTGCTGTGTACTATTAGAAAGCTGAGAATCCTTTTTATATCTGATATTACACAAGATTTTCTGGTTGATCATTGAGAAATCAGAACTAGATATTCTTTGGAAGACCTGTCAACTTCTCCAAACACTAGTCCTGGACCAGTAATCAGAAAGCAAATAGTCTGATCTCTGGAGTGGTTCTCAATAAATCATAATTCCTTAAATGGATGAATACTTTGACTAGTACTATTTATGCCTTTTCTGCTTAAAGTTCTATTGGGGGCTTAAATGGGTGGTATGAAAGCATGGCCACCTACTTATTTTCACAGAAGTTTGGTCATCTGATAACCTTGAAACAGCCTTGGAGTGGATGGCACTGACATGTCTTCTGCAAGGAAAACAAAACACAGACAGATTGGGAGAGTCAGAATTTTGACATTTTAAAGAGTCACATTTCATTAGTAATTGAAAATGGAGCCTTTCACTTCTAGGTTGTCAGCTTCAGACTGGACCCTGGTTAGGGGAAGCATTAGATGACTCAAAGGATTAAGAATATAGTATGGACCTTCTGACCCACATGTCAATGGTTCACTTTCTACCTAGATAACTGAGAGCTAAAATGCATTAGTGTCCATTAACATGTGTCAAATGAGTTGGGGATGTCCGACCAGTTCCAAACAGGAAGGATGTCCTCGTCACAGACAACTCTGTGGTGCGCCTAGTGGGCAGCTCATGGACTGATTTAGGTATGCAGTCTGAGCTCTTCTCTCATCCCTGGCATTGGCCCTTCCAGGATGGGGGTGAGAAAATGGAGGAAGCTTACACTGCCGATGTTTTAGCTGCTTGTTAGGTTTCAGTCTCCAGAGTGGACAACATGCAGCTTTTTATCTGTTTCAAATTCTCTTTAATTGAAGATGTGACTGGGTGAAGCATGGCATACAGGCACAACAAGAGATGTATATTTATATTTGTGGAAGTACATGCTCTATTCTGCATGGTGATCTCTGTGGAGAGACATCTTTGCATTCACTGAGCTTCATGGCAGTCAGGGAGACTCCATGCTGATGCTAGTGAAGAACTCGGGAGGAAGAGTTAGTCTTTACACAGTCTTGACCCCAAAACGTCCACAGGCGTGAATGGAAAATAAGTTGGTTTTGTGCAAGTCCTGAGTGTGGGCAGGCATAGATTAGAATAGCAGTGGCTCAAGAAGTCTATTTAGATGTTTCCTTTGGTAAGGACACATTACTTAATTCAATGGCAAACAAGCAAAGATAACGTTTGGTGGTATGCTGTCCCCTGCCAGAATTCTTAGCTGAGCAAAACTCAGACTTCTGAAAATCGGGAAATATACAGTTAAGGTTGCCCATTCAACCATAACTCAGCCCTCTTCCTATAGTGCCCTAATAGTCCCCATTAATACACATACCTTGGCTCTTCCAACCTAGGAGTTGCTGCAGTGTAAAAGTATGTGAAAAGCTTGTACAACCCATTAACTCTCATCCAAAGACTTAAAAGGAGATGAAGAGCTTGTACATTTCAGCAGCTGTGGGTTTGAAAGAGTAAAATTATGTATATTAATGGTATATTGGTGCATTGTTGAAAGGGGAGAGTTAAGGTGATTAGGTTTCAGAAGTTTTGAGTTTTTCCTCATCTTAGCATTCTGCAAGGGAACAACGTACTACCATTCTGATTTTTTTTTCTTTTTGCCTTTGAATTTGCTAGGTTTTTTTTTCTTTAAACAGGAGAAATATGCTAGTGATTAGTAGTCATTTAGGCAGTGTGTATATCATGTCCTGCAATTTGCATACTAAGTAAGCTGCCCCACACACATGCACATCAGTTGCCACCCCCATCCCACCAAGAGTCAACACCTCTCCAGCTGTCCCCTGGACTTTTTCACTGCATTCCCCATTCCAACCTGACTCTCAACCCGCTATTGTTCCCAGGACCCTGACCACAATGCATTTTCCTGATGTCTTCACTACCTGAGATACAAATGCTTCTGTGCAATGGTGTCAGAGTGTTTGGAGGGTGGAGATTGTGGCAGGGGTGGACAGAAATCACAGACAGGGTTTCTGTTCCCAGGTACTGACAGTTTTATGTTTGAGAGAAAGCTCATCCAATAAATGTACCCTATTGCCAAGAAACTGTGGGGTGTAAGAGCTGGTAAAGTTTCTGTGTCATACAGTACTCTTTCTGGTCAGCCATGAACCCTCTAGTTTCCCAGTTAGTGTTGTTTCAGCACTGATGTATAGGTTTCATGTTACATATAGCAATTATTCAGATGCTCAGCCAGATCAGAGAAAACTGTCACAGGTCCTGGATATAGATCTCTGGCACAGTTTGAATCTTCTTTTATACCTTGTCTGACATTTACACCAGGATTTTGGCCCAGATTCATGGGGTCTGGTAGATCACTAGCTTCTTAAGTCATTGGGTGGTGGCAGATACTGCAGAGAGTAAATTACCATGCCTATGCAGCCGCCCACTTTTCTTCACCCGTCTTAGTCTGCAATATCATGTTATGGTGTACTCCTTGCTCTCTCACAAACTCATGCAGCCACACTATGACAACTCATATTTCTTTTCCTACAGTGATCTAGGTCAGTGGTTCACAACCAGTATGCCGTGCCGCAGCAGCACCCAGAGTGTGCCATGAGAATCTGGGAGAGCTAGAGTAGAGCTCCCTCCCTGCTCAGCCCAGCTACGTGGGCTGTGCAGGGCTGGCAACAAGTAGTGGTGGCTTTTGGGTAGGTGAAGCAGGCAGTCGCCTAGGGTCCCAAGCAATAAGGGGTCCTGTCCTCAATTTGGTGGACAGAAATGAAAATATAGAAAAATATAGAAATTGTCCCCATCTAGCAGAGCTAGTGGTGCTGGAAGCCTAAGCACTTTTCACTCTTGGGTCATCAAGGCAAACTATCATTACAGTCTGTGCTTTGTCTGAATTGCAGATTTCACCGTTATCTGCCCATGAACTTCACACTGACATGCTAAAAAAGCAGGAGCAAGCAACAGACAGCACAATAGTAGGAACTTTTCTCTTGGGTCCAGCTTTTAATTCCTGACTGTGGCCATTTATTCTGCCATTTTTAGTTTTGTGAAATATTTCCTTTTCCTTTTCTTTTTTACCTGTTCTTTTGCCTTTTCCTTTGACTTTGTGACAATTTTTAGTTTGGCTTTGGTAAGATCAGTTTACCAGGTAGGTCCATATAGGCTGCTACATATAGATACAGTGCTGACCTCTTAGACGATTGTTACAGCTGTGTGTTATGTCTGTGCTGTATCTTTTTTTTTTTTGTAAGTAATTTTTTAGCTTCTTCTGTACTTATTATTTAATATTTTTGAGGGGGCAAGAGTCATAAACTTGAGTACTTCAGAGAATTTCACTGAAATGTGTTTTTTCATTTATAGCTACACACTAGGAACCTTTTTAAACTTATTTTTATTTATTATAATTATTTGTATTAAATGTCTAGTGCACAAAAATCCAAGCCTATATGAAACATTTGTAAGATTTGACTGCCAGAATTTTAAATGTGGTATTTATTTTTGAGCCATCATTAATGTTACCACTTTTTATTTATTAATTAATGCTCATACTTTTTAAAAAAATTTAAAATGTTCATGTTAACTTTGTAGTTCAGCATTAGCTCATTTATGTTAAGTGAAAGATGGTCAATTTACAACCTTCATGATGGGAAGATCTTTAAAAATATCATACCCAAGAATAATTTACGAGTTCCAGTGGGATAGTCATGTTAGCTTGGTTCAGCAAAACAAAAAAGGAGTCCTTAGGGGTTGTGTGTGGTGGTTAGGGCTGCGGGGGGGGGGCTGGGGCCACAGGGAAGGTAGCAGTGGAGGCCGATAGTGAGCCCTTTAGGGGGCCCCACAAAGTAGTTTGTGGCAGGGAAGCAGCTCCCAGCCTGCAAACAGCCACGGTAAGGGCTTTGAGGGGGGTGCTAGGGGTTGTGGGGGGCAGGGAGTATGTCTGTAGCAGAGGTGGGTGGGGGTGGATGTGTAGCAGAGGGTGTATAGCTGAGGTTGTGGGGTGGCTGTTTGGTTGGGGGGGCTGTAGCTGGGGGGGTGAGCTGGGGGCTGGAGGGATAGTTCTGGTCCCTGCACTGATGGGAAGGTCCATCATAGGCAGCATGGGGCTGGGGAAGGGGGGAATGGGACCCACTGGGGTGGGAGGGAGCAGCAGTAGGGTAAGGATTTGCCCTGGGTGGCAGGGAGTCACTGTGGAGAAGGGGGAAGTGGGTGCTGTGCCGTGCTCCCCTGCCCTACCTTCCCACTCCCCAGGTTCCCCCCTGTCCCCCTCACAAAGCCACTCCTGTTCTCCCTTCCCCTCTCTTCTCCTGGCACCCTTGTGCTGTTCCCCACATGGCTGCCCTTGTCCTCTGTGGCCACCCTTGCCCAGGAATGGTGCTACCATTTCTGGTGCCCCCCTGCAAGCAGAGCAGGTGCCAGTGCGCCCCTGCAATGCTTACTGGGCTTACTGGGTTGCATTGGCCCTGCCCCTGTCCTGCTCTGCTCCCCACGGTCACTCCTGCCACTGCAAATAACTCCTGACCTCCCCTGTCTTGTCATCCCTTCTCTGCTACCCCTACTACCCCACATAACAGCACTTCCAAACCACTGTGCCATGGTTCATAAATATTCATATTATTTTGAGCTAATTTGAATATTCATGAGTTTTAATGGTGGTGTGCCTCAAAAAATTTGAACGTATCAAGGTGTGCCACAGCAGAGAAAAGGTTGGGAACCACTGATCTAGGTATCTGCACTGTCAGTTCCAAACCTCTGTGCTATGTGTCTTTGGCAATGTCACATTTAGTCTTTCCTGTGATCAGGAAGTAGTGACTTGCCCCCTCCCCAGGGTCTAGCAAAATACAGTTTTTCTGAAACTACCCACCCAAGGTTTGTCTACACCTGGCCTCATTTCCCACCTTCTCCAAAGCCACAACAAAGCATCCCTGCCCTGGTATTCCCCCAGTCAACCTCCCACCTACACATGCTCCTGTCTCTCCAGCTTCTCCTACTTGATACAATAAGCATTTTGGTTAGACCAGCCATGTACTCTTCTGCTGCAATCACAGTAGACTGAGAGTTATTAAAGCTGTAGTGTACCAGTATACTGTATGAAGGTTTGGATGAGAATCTATTCTCTGTGGTGGGATGGTCTCCAGGCAGTGGCATCAGCACATTTCCTTGAACTACTTGGGCAGGCATAAAGTGTCTGCATAGAAACCCAACCCTTGCATGTTTTTTCTTTCTTGGCACATGCATACTGATTCCTCCAGGCTGCATGTCACGCAAGCAAAGAAGGAAACATCATCTTAAATGCCATTTGCAGTTTGGGGCGATCAGAGGCTTACTGGTGACATGCGCCACTGTGGGTAAAAATTGACTGAATTAGACCATTTCGACCTGCATTACAGCAAGAAGTTTGATCTCTTGTTCTGTGCAAAAAATCCTCACCTAGACACTTTATGAAAAGTGTTTAATTTTCACGAGTTATATCCTTGACTTAAATGACTTTAACAGTAGGCTGCTAATTCTGCTCTGAACTCCCACAGGCACAGAAAATTTCAAGCAAATCCATATAAGTGGGAGGATGTTAGATCACTTAGAAGTGTCATCTTTTAAACAGAAAGGATAGAGGGGTAGTTGAGGGAAAGGGCTCTTCCACATATTCATGTGCAGCAGAAGAGACTGACAGGTGTATGAATTGGACCACTCATCTCAGTGTGATGTTCTCTGCTGAATGAGAACATCATATGGAAAAGAACACAACCAGAAATAATAGCTCTGAGCTGTATGAACTGCTCCATTTCATTTCAGTGGATGTCATTCTCAATGAGGTCTGTGATTAGGACTTCTCCATCTAACAGTTCAAGGCAGCAGAAGGAAACGGTTTGTGGGGGAGCTTGTAGCTCAGGACTCCCTTGGTCAAATGACCCCAGATTTTGGGTCACAAACCCTATTCTGCACTCCCTTGAGGCACACCAAATTTCAAAGGACTCTGACTGAATATGTGGACTTTAGCAGCCTTAGAAAGGCCAACCTTTAAACAGAATTTGTGGGTATGGTGACACAGTAATGTCACTATAATATTGCCTTAGCTGTGGCAGCTTCTATTTTAGCACAAGGCAGTTACGGACTTACTGTGACCTTGCAGTGCCATTTGATTGGTTTTGACATTTTAAAAAATCTTATACTTTAATGTAAAGTTACAATTTCAAACCCAAGAGAGGAAAGGAAAAAGTGAAGGTTCTTTTATGGTAAATTTCCAAAGGGATAGCTGGGTTAGTCTAGTCCAGCAAAAAAAAAAAAAAAAAAACCACCAAGGAGTCGTGTGGCACCTAAAGACTAACAGATTTATTTTTCGCATGAGCTTTTGTGGGAGAAAATCCCACTTCGTCAGATGCTTCAAAGATGTGTGACTTCTGTAAGTGCCACATGACTCCTCATTTCTTTTATGGTACACTTTTGACATTTCTACTGGTTGATGTGCTATTGCTGGTTTTGGCTTCTCAAACTGCTCGAATATTTCCAAGCTGAAGAATTTAAATATGGTTGCTATAATGTTGGCTTTACTAAGTAACATAGACTGCATAGTCTATGATATATATTTAAAAACATGCCAGTTACAGACTAAGTTGTGCATTTATAGAGAAAAACAGCAATAGGGAATACTACTTATGCTCAGTATGGTTGAATTAACATTATCGCCATAGTATCTGAGGGTGGATTCAATTAATAAATATTTTTGCAATTGTGTGTTTGTATGAGAAAGAGAGAGAGAGACCTGCCATAGGTACAGTATAAACTAGGGGGCTATCAAGTGAGGAATGCTGTTTCATGACATAGGGCTTTGGGAACAGGTAAAGACTGAACCAGAAGATTGCTCAGAACAGTCTGATATGTAGGTCTGCAGAAGGTTAAGCATGACGATATATAAGCTTGGAGGAATTATTTTTTTTATTTAAACTGATATGTTATTATATACATCATATATATGATGTATAGTATTTTTAAGCATTTTTTATTCTTATCAATTTACATTTTCACAATTCTGAGAAATTATGGGGAGGGGGTTCCACAATAATGGCACTAGATGTTGATTCAAAAAATTAAAGCTCTGTAACTGTTCAAATATGAATTCATTGTCACATGTCAAAATATACTAAGTAAACATTCTTAAATCCAGCTGAGTTTGCAAATGTTTTTTCATTCTCTGCATCTCTGTAAATTTCAGTTGTTATTAATGAAAATATTTTTTTGTGGGTTTGTGTCAGGGAGGTAGCTACAGGTTGGCTTGGGCATATTATGGCCACGTACTTTGAAAGCAGGCCTAGCAATTCACCCCATTTTTGTCAGCCACTGTAAAACATGATTTTAAACCATTACGTGCTAGTAACAAATCACAGGCATTGTTCTAAAGTGTGGGGCAGGGTTCTTTTGGATAAATACAGTCAAACAGACACACTCTTATTGGTACATGACTTTATTCATTAGTTGGACTAGTGCAATTCCCATTAGTAGCCGGCCTATTTTGCTTGTGCAACAAGGTTTTTACCCACCTAGTGTCAACCACGAGCTCTGCAAAACAGATCAGTTCTTGCTATGTCTCTGTGCATGTATAATGAAATCTACACTAACCAATATTCATCCTTTCAAGCCTAAAAAGATGGTACAGTAACTCCATGGAACACTTTGGCCTTATAGAACCAGAAAGCTTTACAGGGAATTAAGCAAATCATGGAGTGTTTTTTTTGCCTTGAGGGACTAAACTGCTAGAAGCTGTTTTCCTCCAGCCCCCACACTAACATTTTGGTGGATTTGCAAGGACCCTACCTTCTCCCTTGTACTTCACCCTCCAGTGATGTCCATTGCTTGGCTAGATACAAAAGGCAAACACCGTCTTTTCTTTCACACTCTTTTCCCCTTGGGACCTGAAAGTGCAGAGAGCTTATTCCTTCTTTCCTCTCCACCAGCTATGTTTCATTATCTTTTCCCTGCTTCTCTCCTCAGGAAAAAAGAGCCCGGACCTAGGGGAGTATGACCCCCTCACTCAGGCTGACAGCGATGAGAGTGAAGATGACCTTGTGCTCAACTTGCAGAAGAATGGAGGAGTCAAGAATGGGAAGAGCACCTTGGAGGAGGTTCAGGAGCCAGACTCGGACATGGAAGTTGAGGTGACAAAGCAGCGGCTGTCAGAGAATGCCCCAGATGGATACCCTGCAGCGGCCACTGGCGGTCTGGAGCAGAAGGCAGCCTCCTCCCTAATGCCTTACCTGCGCACAACGGTCTTTTTGCTTACCATGGTTATCTCCATGATTCTGGTGCTAGTGTGCGCCTTTCTTATTCCCTGTCCTCCTAGAGATTTGCATAACACCTGGAACTGCAACCTAGGCCAGGAAGCAGGTGAGAAACCACTAGAAGCAGCGGCTGAGAGAGTCTATGAAGAGGGTAGCTCATAGGCTGGTTGAGGGGGAAAGACCCACCCGGGAGAGTTTATTTAGAGTAGAGGAGCAGCAAGTTAATTTTCCCGTCTTCGCCCCTGGAGGTGCTCTGAGGTCATAAACAGGCATTTGACTTTTGCATCCAGCCATCCTCTGATATCTGTGAAATATGGTACATGTCAAGGGCCAATGGGAAATAAGTCTGTTGTCCAATAAGGTCCTACTTTCTCCAGTGCCAAAAAATAGCAAGGTTCTTCGGACTTTCCTCCCTTCCCATCCCCATGTCTAAATGGTGTGCTCTGTTTTGGAATTTGCCCCAGATATAGATGGGATAGTCCATTTTGGCCCTTTCACTTCCCTTTTATCCTGTGCAAACTCCTCCATTTGGGTGGAGGGGAGAAGAAGGGCTGAATTTTCCTTTGTGTCAGAAAACTGACTTAACTAATGTTATTTCCTCTGCATTTTTCTCTCCCTGTTAAATCTATAAATCAGTTATTTTAAATGTTCTGAGCTCTTCTCCAACAGTTGTAGAACTAGCTAGTATGGGTATTTTCTGAAGTGCTTCCCTTCTTGATATCTCCAGGGAGACAGCAGTGATCTGTGACATGATTCTGCTAGGCCCCAGTGTGACTCAACTCTACTTTTTTCCCATCTTCTCCCATTTCTGGCTCTGAGAAGCCAATCAGATAGAGAGCCAGATTACTACAGGGGGCGGAGATAACTTGTCTTTGTGAGCCCACATACACCCTTACCAGATCTCTAGGTCACGCTGTTGCTGGTACTGGGCTGTCTGGGGAGGGTCATAGCAGCAAGGGACATGACATTGCTCTAGTGCTCTCCTGTGGATTCCTCAATGGTTGGTTATTCAGACCCCTTCTTTCATGCTTGTCCTCTTCCCCCTGTGCCGAGCGGGTTTGGCAGTCATTCTGATAGCAGATCTGTATTTGCTTTGACTATCACAGGAGGGGTGCTGTTCCTGCTGGAGCTCTCTGATGTGAATGGGGATGAACTCCCCGATGTCCTGCTCTCCTTCACGGCCCTGATGAATTCTAGCGTAGTGGGTAAGCTGCTGATTTCACTTTGCCAGGAAGGCCAGCCTTGACTGCTCATTTGTCAGGTTGTCCAATCATTATTTCTCATTTTCTCCCTGCCTGCCTTTATGCATGGGAAGCATTCCCCTAACCATCTGCAAAACTGCCATGTTGTCCTTCAGATCTGTCCTTAAAATACCTCACCTCTGCTGTGAAAGTCACAGCTGAGAGACTGATTGACAATAGTAAAGTTACTGCATCTGACTCTTTAATGTGAAACAGCCCACTCCTCCTCAGCAGGCTTCTTTTTCGTCTCTCTGCTAACATTTGCATGGAAACACGTGGGATAACTAATCAGCAGCATAGAAATAATTTGGCTTGTCACTGAGTCCTGACTCCTGTTGGTGTCCCACTACTCCAGGCTTCTTGTGTTCCAGAGCTTTCCAACTGCCCTTGCACTGTACCTTCATAGTCTGTCTCCTTGCGGTGACGTGAAATCTGTTCAGTCCCAGGGCAAGGGCTGACTATGCTGGAGCAGCTTTGCAATACTTGAACTTTCTGATGCCTAAGTATTACAATGATTGGTATAATATAACCACAGATAGGAAAGAAAATTTCCCTGCCCCATGGCATAGTGCTATGTAAGTAAGGGCCTATATAATCCATTACAAGGACAGTGTAAATTTCATGGCAGGGTCTGTGAAGGTCAAGGGATTCTGGTACAACAGATAGAATATCCTATGACAAGTTCATTTAAATTACAAAATTGTGATTGTATTGAATTAATTGCAACAAGGAATCATTCAACCTGCACGGTAGTCCCTGCATTTACACTGTACCCACATTTTCAGTTTTAACTGCACTGCAGCTACTCTTAGGGAGACTTTGGAAGTTTTGCTGTCTGAAGAAGAGCCATTTGGGGCTCTTAGCATCTTGGAAGATTTGGAGGAATTTGTTTGGGGTTGTAAAACATAAGCACATTAACTGGTTGTTTCTGCTAAAATGATCAACAAAAGATGTCTGATTAAGGCTGACATTAAAGTTATCATCATTAGGTATCAAAATTAACAAATGATTCAAGCTAACTGGGGCACTTCATAATTCTTTTAGCTATTTTGTGCTGTCTGCAGACTCAGGAAGACAAAACACTGCTTGATGTTCTTGCATGTTTTCAAGGTGTTTTCCACAACAGTGGAGGCTAGAAACATAGCGTTTCCTCCTCCCTGCCCAAAAAAGCAAAAGCTTAGATTGTAGAGCAAAAATCTGCTGCCACAGAATCACAGAACATATGGAAACCTGTACATAACTATCCAGCTACCTGCCAGGAAGGTGGTTGCAGCTTCTTTAAAGCATTAACCATTTGGCCAGCAGAAGGATAAGGATTAGAAGGGCCGGTAGTCTAGTCAGCTGTGATAGCCGGTAGGGTGGTTCAGACAGGGCAAATATTTTGCTCATTTGCCATCTAAGCACAGAAACATGGTTCAGTTGTTCCTGTGCATAGCTGCTGCCATTTCCATTTCTGTGAGCTATTAAGGGACTGAACTAACCAGTCCCATAGGATTCTTGTGAAAGTAACTACTTTCATCTTTCTTAACTTGGGCACAGAACAGATTAGCAGCATACTGAATGATGTGTCCCCCTGAGATCACTTTGCTTTTATTTGTCTTGTTCCTCTCTTTTCTTTGATTGCAAGGAACTTTCTTGTGTGTCTGCAGGTGTCTCTAGGCCATCAGTAACTGTGATGGCCCTTTCGGGTGTGAACGGCAGCACCCTGTGGTCTATCCATATTTCAGAAGAGGCTCGGAGTGTACAGTGTAAAGGATTAACTCTCGGAACTCCTGCTGAACCTGTCTGTCTTGTGACTGGAACATCTAAATTCCTCAGCCTTATCCATGCTTCCTCAGGTACTTCTCAGCATGAATTTGTGGCCAAACTGATGACCTTGAGTAATTTAGCACCTGATGGTAGCATCATAGGAACCAGTCCTTAGCTAAAAGAAAACTGCAGAACAATACAGAAGGCGATCCAGTCATTAAGAAATACCAAGTTATAAGCAATATTATGTAATCTAATCCTTTGCACTACATTAATGTAGCCCTATAACATTGCCATGATATAGAAAAAGAACATAGAGGTTATTTCACCTACAGGTGAAAGGCAGCCACCTCTTGAGTGGAATTCAGCAGCTGATTCACAAGAGTAATGAAGCATTAAACATCATATACAGAGAAAGAGGTGAGGAAGTATGATGGAGCTAGTTACATCTACAGGAGAATTTAGGTGATAAAAGTATTTACTAGATCTAAATGAATACTACATTTTTACTCATTTTGATTATGTTCACATTCCTTTTCTGTTTACTCTTAGTGAACATCCTAGCAAGTGAATTTTACTGCCAGAAAGATTCATGGGTACAGTGGATTTTAGGCAAATGTTGAAGTGCGTTTTTGTAGCCTGAATGAGTGTCCTCAGTGGCATGCTAGTTCTAAGAGTCAATTCATTCAATTAGGGAACAAAAATATCACATGACTTCTGTGTCCAGTGAAACTAACCAACACTGTTTGACTTTGATTGTTGTAATAAATGACTCTGGTGAGATTGTTCAGGTGTGTAAGTATCTGCAGGGGTGGGGCCTGGTTAGCCTCTCTGTTTTCAGTACTATTGGTGTGTCAGTACAGTTACTTGTGTGCGTAAGTTTTCACAGGACCTGGCCCTAACTTTCCCCTGTATGTTGGAGTGGGGAAGAGGCTTTCCCATAGCAGAAGGGGGAGAAAAGAAAGTTAGAAATGTGATTATAAAAGCAGAATAATTGGCAGATGTACCCAGGGTGCATCTGGAATTACTTGGAATTTTTTTTAAATTGATTAACAAATTTGTGAATTCTATTTTACTGGGCCCCACTGGAGTGACAAACCATGTTGAAAATCACTTCTGCTCATATGCCATTATTTCCCACGTGGGGTGGATAAAGATGCAACTGGGGCTGTTTCCGATTTAAAAATCAACTGAGAGACAGATTTCCACTTCCAAAATCTGCCCCTTTATCTATAAGGCGTTGTCTGTTTCATTCCCTGGGAGTGTCTGCATTGTTGTGACATCAACAATCAGGCTGTGCTGCTGGCGAGTTCAGACAGGTGGTGTCATTGCAAAACCTCACTTTTATTTTGGCTCTAATCCTGACAGTTGAACCGCAGAAGAGTTGCAAGATCAAAATTGAGCCCTGCTAGAAATACCAGATTGCTAATAAAGCCAAGCTTTGGCATGTCATGACTCAAGAGCAGTTCAATGCAATGGGGAGGAAAGACTTCCACATTCCACCATGTATGAGTTCACAGCCCCCTGCTCTAGCCTGAATTTGTTACTGATGCTGTCAGGAGGTAGCACCTTCTTTCCCTTCCTCCTAAAGGAAGGTTTTGTTGAACTTCCTGCCCAGGATTCTCATGAATTATGCTTTGTTGAAGTGCTGCAGTGCTCAGATGTTCTTTCATCCTATAGGGAAAGCCATCTGGACACTGAACCCAGCCCACCTGCCAAGTGGGACCCTGGCTGCACCAGCCGTCCTGCTGCCGGATTTGGATGGGGATAGGGTTGGAGATCTGATGATCCTGGCCATTGGAGAGACCCAGGTATAATAATGATTTAAATAATGGCATAGAGAGTACATTTATAAAGTGTACAGATGGTACCAACAGGGGAGGGTTTGCAACTGATTTGCAGGATAAGATTAAAATTCAAAATGAACTGGACAAACTTGAGAAATTGCCTGAAATTAATAGGGTGAAATTCAGTTAAGAACAAATGCAAAGTATTCCAGTTAGGACAGAACAATGAGTTGCATACTTACAAAATGGGTAATGACTGCTTAGGAAGGAAAACTGCAGAAAAGGATTCGGAGGTCATAATGGATCACAAGCTAAATACAAGTCCACAGTGAATACAGCTGCAAAAAAAATGAACATCATTCTGAGATGTAGTAGCAGGAGCATTGTAAGCAAGACCCAAGAAGTAATTATTTTACTGTCCTCCACACTGATTAGGCCTCAATTGGAATCTTTTATCCAGTTCTGGGCAACGCATTTCAGAAAAGATGTGGATGAACTGGAGAAAGTCAGAGAAAAGCAACAAATATGATTAAAGGTCTAGAAAACATGACCTCTGAGGGGAAAATAGAAAAAAACTGGGTTTGCTCAGTCTGGAGAAGAGAAGACAGAGGGACATAACAGTTTTCAAGTACAATGTTACAAGGAGAAAGAAAAATTGTTCTTGTTAACCTCTCAAGACAACAGACTTAAATTGCAGCAAGGTTAGAAATGGACATTATGTAAAATTTCCTAACTGCTGGGGTAGCTAAGCATTGGAGTAAATTACCTAGAGAAGTTGTGAAGTCTCTGTCATTGTCTATTTTTAAGAGCAGGTTGGACAGACTCCTGTCAAGGATCGGCTAATGCTTGTTCCTGCCTTGACTATGGGGATTGGATTAGAAGACTTCTTGAGATCCTGTCCAGTCCTATGATTGTATGATTCTAATACATCCCCACCAGAGCTTTGAAAGGGCCTGAATCTTTTTAGGGGAAGCAGGGTTATGATCTAGAGCAGTGGTCTCAAACTCACGGGCCACATGCAGCCCCTAAACTTATTTCCAGAGGCCTGCAGCAACACTATTATTATCGAAATTTGCAATATCATTAATGAGAAGGTTTCAGTGGTGCAGCCCTCAGCATAACATACTAGTCCTCATGCGGGCCTCTTGATGATTTGAGTTTGAGACCCCTGATACAGAGAGCGTAGTGGGGGAATGACATAAATTCCTTCATCCAGGTAGGTTCCTTTAGGTGCACATCTGGCTCCCTTTGGTGGCTCAGGAGAGAAAGATCAAGTAGTAGTTATGTTGTCTGTATCTTTTGTCAGCTGACAAACTTATGTCATTGTTGAATTAATTATTGCCCACTGGCTTAGACACGAGAAATCACTCTCTTTCTCCTATTCCTCCCCCGCCAGCAGTTGCTGCTTTTGTTGTTAAAATGAAGGTGTAGCGCTAGTGAAAGCTGACAGTTTGACAGCCCTGGAGAATGACGTGCTCTGTTTAGCTACAGAAGAGAAATCCCTGTTTGGCAGTAATGGTGCATGCTTACCCTGTGCTGCTTCCTGCGTGGTGATTCAGGAAGTACTGCCTTTCAGGTTGATGAGAGCGTTCAGTCCCCAAAATCCATTTGCTCACTGGCACCTCTGTGACCAACAAGGGTGTCTAGCACATGGGTGGGTTTTGTGACTTGGACATCTTAATATAAAAAATTAGGCCAAGATGACTCACATGGGAAAGCAAATGGAGGAGATGGGAGGGAAAAAGAGAGATACTAATGTTTTGTCACTTGATATGGGCTGCTACATGGAGAGGGAATGGTGGATCCTTTCGTTCTGGGTCAGAGAAGATTCCTACTGTGTCTGTCAGCTCCAAGAATTCCATGTGTCCCTCTAACCTTTGCAGCCAGACCTGTGCTTTATCCTGGTATCGGGTAAGACAGGAAACCCTCTGGGTGGACCTGTGAAGTACAGCATCAATGGAGAAGGAAAACTGATTGGCCCCCAAGCCCACGTTACCAGCCAAGGAGCTATCTATATCCTTTTTGGCTTTGGTAAGACTGGCCACTTCCATTCAATATCTTTTCTAAGGCATGTCAAGGCTGGGATAGCTGTGAGCTCTGCTAGAATGATCCTACCTGGCCTTCCACCATTGGATCTGAGACTGGAGGAGGAGATGGAAACTTCCCCACTAGGTTTTAAAGTAAGGTGGAATGCACTGGAGCACCATTCTGGGGACTCCTGTTTTGGGGGAGGATCAGCGTTCTGGGGCACTCCAAAACTACAGGAGCACACCAGAATGCAGCATTCTGGGGCCCTTAAAAGTAGAAACAGGAGCCAGAACGCAGTGTTCCAGTGCATTCCACCTACTATCCCTGCAAAGTTTTAAAAGCTCCAAGCCTGAGAGAAGCTCCCTTGCTGGCTGGAAGACACAGTCTTCATGCCATTAGAGAGCTTCCCCCAGGCTGGGAGCTTTTAAAATTCCTGCCCTGAGCATGCTCAGTCAGAGCTGGCTCAGAGCAGGAGGAGCAGCCTGTGGCCTGGCTATTCTGCTATGGCAGCCAGGTAAGGGGCTGTAGGAGCGGGCCTGGGCCAGAGGAGGAGTGGGAGCTGGAAGCGTGGGGCCGAGGCTGCTCTGGCTTCACAGGCCCCAGGGCAGCAAGGTGGGCTGGGGCTGGGGCTGGGGCTGGGGCTGGGGCTGGGGCTGGTGTGGGGAGGACTCTCTCCTTCCAGACTGGCCCTGATTGAGGGGAGGTGGCTGGGTGAGCAGCCCAGTGTCCACTTCTTGTATAACCTCAGCCCCCCAACTCCCTTGCCCCAGCCTCCCACCTCCTGCCATCATCCACCCCTTCACTGCCCCCTACTTCCTGCCCCCATCTGCTGCTCCTGATGCCTACCTCCTGCCACCACCCACCCCTTAACTGCCCCATCTCCTGCCCCTGCCCACCCACTCCTTCTCTGTCCCTGCTTTCAGACACCATCCATCCCTTCTTTGCCCCATCTCTTGCCAGTGCTGGTGCCTCCCTTCACCACCTTGACACCTCCTGCCTTCCACCCTCCCCTTCACTGCTACCACCTCCTGCCCCTGCTCCATTCCTCCACATCATGTGCCCTCATCCTTCCTGTGCTGGGGCCCACACATGTGGGAAGAGAGCTTGGACAACATGGGAAGGGAGCCCACTGATTTGGAGGTTTTTATGGCCTACCAAATTATACTTTAACCACTGCTCCTGACCACCAGTGTAGGGAGTGGCACAGGAAAATTGATATTGCTTGGAGCCCTTAAGACAGGAGTAGTGTGGTGTTCCCCAAAGCCACTGATGCTCTGACACCTCTTCCTGTGTTCTGTCCTGGTGGGGGGCTGAGGCCCTCCATATTTTTTTTTTTTTTTTTTTGTTAGATCACCATCCATCTGCAAATGCTCCCAGCTTCTTGTGTTCTCAGGACTTTGGTGCAAAAAGTGAGAATCTCAGTCTTTGCTCTCTGTGTGATGTATCTGCTAGGTAATATACAAGCAGTTGCCCTGAGGGATATCTTTGCCCAAGCCAGAAACCGTGACAGCTTCCCTCCAGTGCTGCAGCGTGAGGAGCCAGAGTGGGAAAAGCGCAGATCTGTCAACTTATCAGAACTCATTGACATTTACAGGTGAGGTGTAATCTCACCATTTGGGTTAAGCTGAGGTTTTGCCTGGGCATTGTAGGGGGTTGTTCTTCCATTTGAATATGTCTCTCCATCAGAGTTGTCTAGGCCAGCAGTTCTCACGGTTTTCATGCGCCACTGTGCATCACACAGTGCCCTCCCTGCCACCCCCCAAAGCCCCCACTGTTGCCACAATTCTCCCCTGCTAGGAAGCTGCAACCACAGAAAGCTGCTGCTGTGCTCCCGCTTCTCGCAGGGGTAAGCTCCTGGTGATACTCTTAGCTACATGTCACAGCACACTAATGTGTCATGATATGGCGGTTGAGAATTGTTGGCCTAGGTGATGTCCATGTCATCAAGAACTCCAATTTCCTCCCTGTTCCTGTGATTGCTGCGAACAAATGTCATGGGTTATAAAGGGAACCTTTTGTTCTTCTGAGCCCTTGCTCCCCAGTTATGTTCACATGTGCCTGCAGGGGGAAGAGAAGACATGTTTCTTGATGCTTGGGCGTTAGCAGCTCTATCTTTGCACAGCAGAGCAGGCTAGAGTTGTATAGTTCCCAGGGGTCCTTACTCAGCATGCAGAGCTTCATTGTCCAGTGTGGCATAGAAAATCTGTTAGTATGGCTGGGAACAAGGGGAGAAAGCAGACCACCCCAGTATAAATGGGGCAATGAAATGGGGATTCAGTCACAGGAAAAAAATCTAGAACCCAAACCTCTATGGGTTGGACTGTCATATATTCAAAGGTCCTTAGAGCTTGGCATAGGCTGTTTTTATTCCCATAAGTAAATAAAATCTGGGAAGCCCAATTGCCTCATGTCAGCTTTTTGCCTTTCCCAGTGGGGGAGTAGAGTTCCTGCAGATGGTGACGGCTGCAGACACCAACTGCAGCGACCTCCTCATCACCACAAAACACAGCTTGACTCTGCTTCGAGGACAGGACCTGGAGCCACGCTGGACCCTGGAGCTGCAGGACATTCACAGGTTAGTTACACTACTGTGTTTTTTGTCTGTTTCCTTCAGGCATACACATGCTGCATACACCCCTACAGGAATCATCCGGAATTATTCCCTAAGGTTGCAGGGACACTAGGAGCTGTAGTAATGTGTGTGTCTGTATCGTAATGTAGTGGGGAAGGTAGAATGGAAGGAAGAAGGAATGGAAGAAAGTGATGGACTGAATAGTAACTATACTGAGTCCAAAGAGTAACATCAGTGTTAGTACGCTGAAAGAGTGAAACTCATCCCTGTTCAGGCAGCCAGCACATGAGCCATGCAGCATTTCAGTCCCCAAGATGAAGCTGCGTGTGCGATTTTCTGCCTCTCTGCACAGGGCCATGCATAAAACACACAGATTAAGGAATCTGCAAAATTTTCTGGGACAAAAACAGGTGATTTCAACAACCCTGGTATTAAGGGATTGCATGCACACCTGAGCATGGTTGGTAGCAGTAACTTTTCAATAGCATAAACAAGAAACTTGATTAGTACCTGCAACAATGGAAGCAATTCTGGACTTAGCATTAACTAACAGGCAGGAGGAGACAAGTGTAGAATCTTCATTAGCCACCACAGATCGCTGTACAATTGGGTCTGATACCCTAATACAGTGTTTCTCAACCTTTTGTGGGTCACGACACACTTGGCAGCATCCTGCAATTCTACAAGACACACTTACACACACATTCCTCCAGGCTGAATCCAGCCATCTCCCCACTTCTCTGTGACACACTTACTGCTGTGTGGTGACACAGTAATGTGTCCCAACACAGGGGTTGAGAACTACTGCCCTAACAGAGAGCAGTACCATTGCAAGGACACAGTGGTTACTTTTAAAAGATCAGACTGCACAACTTGTGCACAAAAATGATGAAAAAGAGTTGAAAGGTAAAGGTGGAAAAAATATTCAGATCATATAATCATCTTGCAGCTTGCACAGGTCCAGCGTGGTTTAGTTGTTTTTTTTCTCAGGGATTAGAGACAAAGAAGAGAAGAGAAATACTACACACATAGTAAAGTAGAGAAGGGGTCAGTTTATTAGGTCTAAAAAAGTATCATTTAATTAATGAAAGCCCTGCTTAAACAATGCAGGCCAACTGCAAACTCTGGCAAGAAGTGTCACATGTGACACAGAGTCTAAAACAATTTCCAAAGGGATAGCTGTGTTAGTCTAGCTCAGCAAAACAAACAAGGAGTCCTGTGGTACTTTTAAAGACTAACAAATGTGTTTATTGCATGAGCTTTCAAGGGAGAAAAATCTCAGAGTCTAAAACAGCAGTGGGACAACTGTGTGTTAGACGTGTTGTACGTAAGCCCAGCAATTGCTCCCACAGGCTAAAGAATTTTGGAAAAGGGAGCAAAGGAAGATTCTGGGGCTTACAGACAGGGAAGCCTCACTTTACTATGTGAGAGTGATGGCAGCACAGGTGCTGGAGATAGGGACGGTGCATCCCTGGCCTAAAGTGGTTTTCATTATATGCAGGGTTTACAGTTTGATTGAATAGCTCTCAGCATCCCTGCTATACAAACTGTTCCTGCACTGCTGGATGACAATCCTCAAGTCTTGCCATCACTGGAGAAAGACTCCAATTACAGCTGCCAGTATAGCCACACTAGCACAGACGCAAAGAATCATAGAATCATAGGGTTGGAAGGGACCTCATAGGTCATCTAGTCCAACCCCCTGCCAGAGGCAGGACCACTCCCACTAAACCATCCCAGTCAGGGTTTTGTCCAGCCGGGCCTTAAACACCTCCAAAGATGGAGACTCCACCACCTCCCTTGGCAGCTCATTCCAAGACTTCACCACTCTCCTGGTAAAAAAGTTTTTCCTAATATCCAGCCTCGACCTCCCTAACCGCAACTTGAGACCATTGCTCCTTGTTCTGTCCTCCGTTACTACCGAGAACAGTCGAGCTCCATCTTCCTTAGAGCTTCCTTAGAAGAGGCAGACTAAGCTGCAGTTTCCAAAGGTACCATTTACACATCCCAGAATTTATTGGCATAAATCACAGCACTTTGCCAGGTCGCACTAAGGAGCTTTGTACCAGTGCAGCTACACTGCTGGCTGGAATTGGCACAACCCCCTAACATAGAAAAGGCCTAAGCATAGAATAGTTGATGAACTCTTGGATAAGTGTTATTAATAAGTCAAACCCCCACAGCTTCTGTTAGGGAAGCTTTGGCCTTTCTGGAAAAAGATAAAATGCAGTCAATGATCATGGTGACCTGCGTGATACAATTTTATTGGATTTTCAAACAGATAAGATTTTTTCAGATCATAAAGCAGACAATCGGCAGCCAGAAGGTAAGGGGCAGAGTCTGGTGGACTAGAAATTGGTTACACAATAAAAAAATCATGTTGCACATGGATGAATTTTAGAGGAGAGAAGGCTTAAAGCAGACTGTCCTAGTAATTAGTGTTGTGGAAAACTGGTTTGTTACACCAGTGGTTCTCAACTGTTGTCAGGACACATTACTATGTCTCTATACCACAGTAAGTGTGTCACAGCGAGCTAGGGAGATGGCTGAATTTGGCCTGGGGGAAGGAGGATGGGTAAGTCCTGTAGGTTTGCAATACACTGCTAAGTGTGTCATGACCTGCAAAAGGTTGAGAACCACTATGTCACACCATTGATTTTGAAGAGGGAGTTGATGTTGACTGATGAATAGCACCTAAAATAGGTTTTCAGTCTGGAGGAAATGCCAGATGAACTCAGCCCATCAGTGGAATCAGGAAGCTTCATGGCAGGGGAAACCTCCCTTAAATTAAAGTAACATACGCAGGCAGAAAGTAATCTCTATGTTGTCTTTATGCCAACATACTTTGAAAATATGGATCTTCGATAGTAAATGACTTGGGAAACATTGATGCTAGTTTCAAGATAACTGCTGTTGGCTTAAGCAGTGAAAAAGCAAACGGCATGCTTGGAGCATTACAAAGGGGATAAATAAGCAAATGCAAAATGTACTGTGGTGGTGATACTTATAAGAGTTGTCTGCTTTTATTTAATGCATTGTGTCTAGATCTGTCCACTTTAAGAAAGATAAAAACGAGATTCAAAAAGCCAAAGAGGCAACCGAGATGATTAGAAAACTCAGGAGTTATCATATAATGCAAGAAATCCAAATATAGGATTATACAACATAGAAAGAAAAGAGTGGGAGAGGTTTTGAGCTGAACTATTGACGGATATGAAGAATATTGTAAAAATTGGTCAGTGACTCTTTTACACTGTCCCACAATAAGGGAACAAGGAGTAATGTCATAAAATTAATGGTAGGTATATTTATAACCAATGCTGTTTCACACAACATATCAGTCAATGAAACTTACTGCTGTAGGTGGTCACACAGTCAAAAACTGTTGATGGATTTTAGAAGGTCTGGATGACTTTATGACTGCTATTACAAATGTGTAGTTGTGCATGCTAAGGAAAGGGTAATAAAATGTCAGACTGCATTATGATAAACTGATTGCCATATGACTCAGTCAAGAGTTTCCCCTCATGTTTACAGCACTGAAGAATTGCTTAGGAGCACGGTGGTTTTTTCCCTCTGCTAGTTTATCAGCAAATGGTTGGTGCCAGTCAAGGACTGTGCTTGATGGAATAAAGGTCTGATCTGGTTGGCAGATCATGTGTTGGTAGAAATGGTATGAGTGTCAGTCAGGGGAAGATTACATAAAAGTAGGTGCACTGTCTTGCTCTATATTCCTTGCTTTTCTGGTGATTGGTATTTTCTCAATGTTGACAGCCAGCCTGCCCCTGGCTACTTCAGTGGTGACCAGACCCTGGACTTCATGGTGCAGGCTCAGACCAGAGACAACATGAAAAAGGTAAGTCATGGAGAGGGTAATGCTTGGGAGGGCTTAGATAGGACAGAAGAGAGGGCAAGGTATGTACTAGCTATAGAATCACAAAATATTATGGTTGAAAGGGGCCTCAGGAGGTTATCTACTCCAATATCCTGCTCAAAGCAGGTTGTACCCCAACTTGTAAGTTCCCAAGTCTCTTTTCTAATCATCTGTCTCTCCCCGTTTCCATGACTGATGTTGTGTGTCCATCCCTGTTCTCAGGTCCTTGTGGTGGATGGTAAATCGGGTCTTACTCTTTGGAGCTATGAGTTCCCAAGTCACATGCAGGAGTCTGATGCCCTGTCAGTGATGACTTTGGAGAGGAAGTCTGTTTTTCTCTTCTGGGCAGATGAAATGCAGCCAGCATTACAAAATTTGGTAAGTGAGAGTTCTGTTCCCGCTTGGAAGCTTTCTGCGTAAGGAATGTGCAGTGCCTCCCCCACTTTTCTTTCTTCCTCAGTTACATTACTGAACTTAAAATCTTCCATGTGGGATGAGTGGTGAGATGGTTCTGAATCCTGAAGAGTGTGTATGCATATGTTTTTAGATCTACTAGTAGAACATTAATATTTTCCTTAAATAGTTTCCTGACATTTTTATAGGTGCCATATAAATGTGAGCTCCCCTTTGACTGTTCAGCAGTTCAGAACCATGTGGTCATTGGTAATGCTGTGGTATGCAATCAGACCCCTCAAATATGAGTTTTTAACATGGGACAAAGTGGGAGTAAAATGCATGTGGGCCAAGAGGGAGAACAAAATGGGAAGGGAAGAAATGCATTTTGGAGTGTCTCATGCACACCCACATCTACACAAGGAGGAATAACAATGAAATCTTCCACCTGTCTAGGATTGGGTAAGGTCAGCCATTACCATGCTGTCTGAGTAAAAGGGGAGAATGAGTTCCCTCTAAATCAGGGGTCTCAAACACGCGGCCCGTGGACTGCTTGCAGCCCCTAAAGCTATTTTGCTGCAGCCTGCAATGACACTATTGTCACCGATATTTGCAATATTGTTGTATGAAAAGGTTTCAGTGGTGTGGCCAGGAGCGTCGCTGGCGTCTGGCACACGGGGCTCGTGCCCTGAATGCTGATGCCAGCTCCCTGGGGCCTGGTGGGGCCCCACCTCTACCAGTCTCCAGCCGGATCGGGCTGGGGATCCAGAGCCCAGCTGCCTGCAGCCGCTGCTCCCGGCCCTGTACTCAGCCAGGGATCTGGGGCCCAGGTGCCTGCGGCCGCTGCTACTGCTGCCTCTGGCCCTGGGGCCCAGCCGCCCATGGCAGCAGTGGCCACTTTCGGCCCCTTCAAAGGCTGGGTGACCCCCTGGCCGCGGCTGCCGCTCCCCGCCCTGTCCCTGGCAGGGGGCAGGGCCTGCGGGCAGGGGGTGGGGCCTGGACCTGTGCCCCGGGTCATTCCCTGGGGCAGTGATGCCCCTGGATGTGGCCCTCAGGCTAACATACTAGTCCTCATGCAGCCCTTGTGATTTGAGTTTGAGACCCCTGCTCTAAATTCTGTGGTAACTGTGTTGTTAGCAGCTGAGTCCCACCCCTAGTGGTTATAGCCAATGGCTGTGGTGCTTGCTGTATGTCTGAGAGAGAAAGCAGTGAGAGAACTCTGTGGTAGACTGTAGAAGCCATTCCTAGCCAGAGTTTCACTGGGACAATGTGCCATTGGGCTCCCTACTAAAACATATATTGTTCCAAAGCCCAGAACTTTCTTATTTGTAAGCATGGGGAGGTGAATGTGCAGCTAAACTTGAGTGTTGTGCAGGAACTCCAAGGCTTAGCTTCCAAAAACACTGAAATTAGTTTTCCACTGCTTGGTAAACAGACAGACGAAGTGGTCCAGGAAAGGGGAGAACAGAATGGGAGAGACCTAATAGGGTCAGGATACTGGATACAAAATACTGTGTCAGAACCACTGCCATCACTTCCACCTGTCACTGTCCTTTAGTGTGGGCACACAAATCAGCTCAGGCAGCAACCCACCAAGCCCAGTTTCCCTTTTCTGCCACTCAGCATGCACAAGAGCATGCACAACCTGGCACCATGAAGCCACCAACAAAGGGCAGCATCTGTGAGAGCAAAGCTTTGTCGATAATGGGCGAGTGGGATGGGAGGTGGCAAGGGAGTAAAAGAACAAAAAAAGCAAAAAGTAATTTTAAAAATATGAAGGAAAAAATGGACGTAAAACAAGAAAGGAGAAAGAAGAACAGGGAGAGTGAAGGAGAGAAACAAAAAATGGGCCAGTGCATGGCAGGAAGGTACCTAGAGATGGGAGGAGGAATGTTTCTAGCCAAAGAAAGTTGCTGCCTTGCAGCATCTACAGAGCCATCTGTCAGGAAAGTTCAGAGCCTACAGGAGCCAACAGACAACTTGTTCTTTGAGCAAGGGATTTTTGTTGGCTCCAGTGGCTTGTTCTGCTGGGAACTGGGTTTACACTGGTCCCTGACTGCCAGAGAGTTGTGACAATTCCTGTAGCTTCAGTTGCATTTGCAAAGTCTCACCTGTTGTGTCCTTGTCTCATAGCAATGGTCCCAGTCCCCTTGGCTAGTTCAGCACCTTTCCCTGGCTGGAGGAAAATGGGTTGTCAGAACATTTCTTTCTTTTGCCTTCCTCTTTCCTTGGCATGACTCAAAGGAAGCTGCTTGGTCTCTCTCACATTATTCTAGGCCAGTGGTTCCAAACCTTTTTGGCAGGAGGGCCACAGATATAATTTACTCCCATGAAGGGCCACCATTCTCTGCCAGCAGCCTCCTCCCATCCCCATTGCAGCCAGATGTAAGTTCAGCAAGGAGGCTGTCCCCTCATTGATTGCTTGTTTTCCTGGCTGCAGTAGGGAAACTGCACGCAACTTGTTGCCCTGTGCACTCCACCCACATCCGTAAGCAATAGCTCCCTTCTGCAGCCAGGGGGATGGAAGATCAGTGCTCCCCTCCTTCTGGCTCCAGCAAGGACCCCAGGGCTGATGGACACAGGCAGGCTGCTTTGCTCTCTGCTTGAGCTGGGGGAGGGGAGTTCTGATTTCCTCTCCCTCTGGCTCCGGCAGGCACCCCAATGGCTACGGACCTAGGCAGAGCACTTTGCTACAGCCCGTGGGAGGGGAGCACTGATCTTCTGTCCATTTGTCTACTCAAAGGAACTTGCTCCAGGCACTTAGCCTCACAGACATGCACTCCGCCTGTGTCTTTAGGCAGTGGCTTCCTTCTGCAGCCAGCAGGAAGAGAGCCACAGGCCACTTTAAAAGCCTCCCCCTGCAGCCACAGGTTGAGAACTACTCTTCTAGATGTCCTCCAAGGACTTCTTTTCATACTGAAAAAGAGCAGCTTCTGTTGGAGGACAGCATCTGTGGAAGAGCTGTGCCATCAAAGGGGAGACTGGCTGAGATAAAGGCATTGTGGGCATGTGACCCCGTGTTTGAATGTTTCTCTCTGGAGCAGGAGGCATATCCTGAAGAACTTAACCTTCCATAGCAGCAGGCCATAGGTAATTTCTGTAGCTCATGCCAGTCAGTATAAGATGGGGCCTCGGGGGAAGGAGGGGGGTTACTTCCAAAGTAAGAGATGTTGTGCAGGAGTTTAGGCATCCCTCTTCTGCCTTTCTTTCAAACAGGAACCTGCCCCAAGAAAGGAGCACCCAGGGTTTCACCACCTCTATCTCCTGCATCCTACCTTTCCTACACTTCTTTTGGACCTCAACAATATAACAGACACAGTCACTGCTTCAGCTAGTAAGTATGCAAGGACATGGGGGGTGCTTCTGAGTCTCACCTCAGAGGAAGACTGGGGAAGGCCACTTGGATGTTTAAAGTCCCTTCCCTCTTCTGAAGAAGTTGTCTGTAACATGGTCTGAGGCCTTGTTGTACTTCAGAATAAGCAAGGCCCACGGTGTCCACAAAGTTCAGGCCAGCCATAGAAAATCAGTGAAAACAGCAACCAAGGCTCAGCTCCCTTTCCTCTTTTGCCCAATGCCAGGCCTCTAGGTTGGTAAATAGGAAACCCACTAAATCACTCCTCATGTACGACAAGGGCTAAGGATCTTGTGCTGGTTTTCTTTGGAGTAGTTCTGCTGATTTCAATGACGTTTTTCATTATTTACATCAGTTCAGAGTAAAAATCAGTCCCCACTGTTTTGTTGCCCCACACACCTTGTGCCCCAGGCGATCACCTATTCTGTGCTATGCTGGTAGAACCTGCTTGCGTCCTCCTCATTCCTTCAATGAGCTGACTGAAAATGAAATGCTTCATTTAAATATTTGTATAAAATTGCACAATTAGACAAGTGGAATGTGGGAGTTGAAACCACCTTCTGAGAGCATCGGGTGGGCATCGAAAGAAGCACACTAGGCCAGCTGGACCAGTGGCCTATCTGGTGTGATAGGAGGCAAAATACTGGATTAGATGCAACATGGCTGAATCTGTGCACCCAGAGGTGGGGACACAACACCAGATATGCCAGTCAAGTCTGCTGTGCTATAAATGGTTCTTATAGTCAGAGCCCTGTTTGAAATAAATGACCACCTTGAAAGTAGGTGGAAATGTGTTACAGCAGGGAATTTGGGCAGGTGGTGCCTGGGTTCTGTTCAGGTTCTTCTACTGTGTGGCTTTAGACAAATCTGTCACCCCTCTCTGTGCCCATTTCCTATCTGTAAAATGAATAAAATGCCTACTGACCTGAAGAACTTTGTGTAAATTTGATCTCACTCTCATCAGGAAAAGTTGATCTAATAAAAGATATTGCCTCACCCACTTTGTCTCTAAAATGCCTGTGTACGTGAGTACACAGTATCAGTGTTTGTAAGGTACTTTAAGGGTTGGGGATGAGAGCCTCTTCAGAAGTGAATTAAATTATGCAAGTATGCGTAGCTGCCAGCATGAGACTCAGATACACCTGTAAAATGGCAAACTTCATGTTCTGATCTGCAATAAAAATTATTTCCATTGCCGATTGGCACCATCAAGATTTTTGCATCACTGAACAGAAAGATCCAAATTTAAATGTTGGTAGATGCCTACAGTTCTTGCCCAGGGTCTGTCTACACTGCAGTGAGAGCTGGGACTGCAGCACATGTAGACATACCTAAACTAGCAGCTAACTTTGAGCTGTGTCTTACATGTGCTGTAGTCGCACCCCAATCTCAGTGTAAACTGAACCTTGCTTGGACACGACTCACACTGAAGTCAGTATGCTTTTTCCTGAAGAGAATAATTTTCTCAGTGTTCACCAGCATTTTCTCTCCCTTTCTTATCAATCAGTTGGAATTAATGATCTCCAGAAAGATGCCTTTTACATCACCATGGCAATGAGCCCTACCTCCGAAAACCAACCCGCCTTCCTGTCGGTCAGCAAGCTGGGCCTGAGATGGGCCATGCTAACTCAAAGCCAAATGGTGCTGCTTACAGAGACCACCCCAAAAATCAGCCGTGGGGAAGTGAGAAGATTCCTCTCCAGGCTGAAGTTTATTAATTTTCCTCACAAGGTGAGAAGGCTGCTGAGAGAGTCCTTTGTTATGTCACATGGAGCTGTTGGGGTGGTGCCTGGACAATGGTCCAGGCTTTCAGGGGAAGAGGGCAGCATCTACAGGGTGCTTTATCTCAAAGGGGAAACTGAGTGGACTGTCAGGGCCTGCCAAAGCAGTTGGGACATGATTGGAGGAGCTGGACTGGAAGAGCAACCCAAGTATAAGGGATGGTAATTGGGGAGGGGCAGGGAAGCTGTGGGGAACATGGGAGTGGCAGGGGTCCCTTGCTTGGGCTTTGGGTTAGTAGAGTCTTGGCTGTGCTCACTTCTGAGGAGGCCCATTTCTCTGCCTGATTGATGATCTTTCTCTTTCTACAGTTCTAGTACGTTGGCTCTGCAGGTTTCAATAGTTGGGTGGATGTATGGCTTGGATGGAGCACAGGATGCTGCTCAACGATTCCTCTGAACATCTGCTGCGTTCAAGGAGTTGGATCTGAACATGATCCCTGTCTCCCCAGCTTGCTGTGGAACAGCAGGAATGGGTTTGCTATCATCAGATGCCCTCGTGGGAGCAATCTTGCCTGACCCCTTCCCCTTGCACCCTGGCTGCCTGCTCCCTTCCAGGTGACATGGCAGTGAGAAGGCAGAGAGGCAGATCTATAAATAGATAGGTGTATATTTTTATATATTTAATTTATTAATTGGTTTCAGGAAGCTCCTATTTGTGGCCAACCAGCACTTCCTGCCATTCTGCTCCAGTCTGTACTTTTATAGTGGTGCCTCTGCCTGGTTCATGTATGGTGGGCTAGTCACAGAAGCTCCACCCACTGTCCTACCTCTTTATTTTATAGTCACCGGTGTACTTCCCTTGTCCATATCCAGTCCCCAATATCCTGAACTGTACAGCCTTCTCTGACCTTGGTTGGTTTGGAATATATGATGTGGAGGAGAGAGATTCCACATCCCCATTCCTTAACCCTGAGCTCATCAGTCCCCCCCCCCCCCCCCAACTGGATTGGAGTGGTTAGTGTAGAGGTGACAGGCTTGCTCCTAATTCTGAGGTCGCCCTTTTCTGTTGCTTTCTTTGTGGGCCCAGAGATCCATAGAACCATGCCCAGTATTTGTGAGAATGTTGTGTTGTTTCTATCCAAAGCAACTTTGTTAAATCTGGTGGCCAGATCCTCAGGTACAGTGCACTGCAGCCAGTTTGTGCTCTGCCTCTGGCAAACTCTGGCCTGAATATAGGCCCCCAAGAACATCTCACCAATGTGAGGAGGCTCCACAGGTGGTATAGTCTTTCAGCACCCTCCTGCTTCTTGCAAAGTAGAAGGGGCTGGAAGCATGGGGTCTAGCCAAGAGACCCTTTTCAGAAATGACTCCCAGCTGCAGTTTTGGTCCTTTTTGACTGTCCCTAGGTGGCCTAAGTTAATAGCCTAAGGCCACTCAGCTTAAAGGTGAGAAGCTGTGCTGCTCACGCTCAGGAGAGGTTTAAGGTGGCCTTTATAGTATCACTCCCCCCCCCCCCCCTGTACAAAAGCCAGGATCTGTCCCCTTTGAAATGTATTTTCCATGTCTCAGGGTATGCTACAGCCTATTGGACTGTGTACCTAAAAGTTCCTGTGACATAGTGACACCACCTTCTTGGTGATGCCTGACCCCTACTAACACTTCCCACTGCAAGGTGCCCTCTGACAGGAACTCTTTTTCTTGGCAAGCCTCTGTAGTATCCAGGGCTGGTCCTTTAAATTTGGCAGGGTCAAGCAGCTGCAGATGTAGACTGGTCATGTGGCACTTGGCTGCTGCTTGGTGCATTTCTCACTCTCCTCCAGCTAGTTTGTCTACTTGGCTTTCTTCTAGTTCTTTTCTTAGTGCTGAGGTGAGGGCCCAGCCTGGCACCTTCTTCACTCTCTCCAGTGAAATGCTTCTGGGTTGTCTCTTCAGAGGTAGCTGCAACCCCAGCCTTGGACTTGTTATTAATGCCAGAGCCTTTGAACTGTCTGTATATGGTTTAATTGTATTTGTGTGTAAATAGCTTTGTAAATATTAGCACAGCTGTAGCACAGGCCTCTGGTCCTGGCTCCTGAGTGGCCTCCATTCTCTTCTAGATGGTGGTGGTGGTTGGTTTGTAAATCAGGCTCTCAGGTGGTGACTGAACACCTAAGCAGCAGTGGCAGGGTTAGGTAAAGGGATGTGCCTCCTACCTTCCAGCTTGCTGGAAAAGGCTAGTGAGCCACTACCCCAAGGAGTAATCTTATTGAGGTGCTTCCTTAATCTCCTAGACCTGATAGACTATGTCCAGTGACGCTAACTCCCCCCATGATGTGAATTCCTCCCCTACATTCCCACTGTGAATAAAGACTCTATTGTCAGGAACTGTGAACTGCAGTGCAACAAATAAATACTGTGTACATCATCACCCTTGTGTGTGACCCTTGTTTTCCTTAGCCTGGGAGGGAGACTGCTTTTTGGTACAGGACAGGCACCCTTAAGGGCATTTGCAGCATGAAGAGTAAGCAGGACCCTGGCACTGCACCCCTGCGGGAGGTATGTTGGAACTAAATGGGTAGGGATCCTGAAGAGGAAAGAATGGAGCAAGGTGCACAGACAGGAGTCCTAGACAGAAGGGGTTGGGTGCACAGTATGTGGAAGGGAACTTCAGAGAGGACAGAAGCAGGTAGGACCTGGCTGGAGGTGATGGATACCACCGCAGTTTAGGTGTACATTAAAGAGAACGAGGTGGGTGGAGACAGGAAGAGGCGACTAGGAGGCAAACGGGGAATGAGAACCCCTTTACATCCCTGTTCCAGTAGGAAAACTCCTAATTTTCAGTGAATTCTCTGAATGTTCTAGGGGAGGGGCTAGAACTAGCTTAAATTCAAATGGATTTTGATTGTAAGATCCAGAAGTGACATTCTCCAGCCCACTGGGTGTTTTGAAAAATGAGAGCTGTTTCAAGTTCTGTGGCAAATGGAGCTTGGGCATACATTGCCTTAAGTCTCAGGGGCCTATCAACCTGGAGGTGAAAACAGCATGATCAAAAAGAAAGGCCAAGACTGTCACCATTATAATTGCTGACAGCTAGTACCCACTGAATGTGCTCATTCCAGTTTGGTGGTATCATTGGCACTGGAAAGGTTCCCATAGCAGCCTGGTGACACAGCAGGAGCCCCAGGACAGTCAGCATAACAGTTTCCAGCAGAGGTGGCCTGTGCATTTATCATTCATGACCGACAGGGTAACATATCCCTCTACAAACTTCAGCCAGGGCAGACCAGCTCTAGTAGTATGAATACCACTAACATTGTGTTTTCCTGCAGTGCCGCCCAGTGACCACATCCTCCCCACCCCCCTGTGTTAAAGAAACCAGAACCCCAGAGAATTTGTTAATGATACTAGTATTTGGTATAGACCACAAACTTCCTGCTCCTTCCCAAATGGGTCTATCCACCTCTTCCCCCTCCCACCTCACTAGCAGCGATCTTCCCCAATGGACTGTCCCAACACCTCATCTAGCTCCAGGTCAGGTTCCTGCTGTGGCACTTTCTGCTGCAGCTCAGAGTAGAAGTCGACCCCTTCAGAGACAGAGTGGAGAACCTTGTCTCGCTGCTGGTAGTAGCCACTCATTTGCTCCCTGGGGTACTGCTGTTGGATGAAGAACTGGTGGTGCTGGGACTGGTCCTTGAAGCTCCCATTGTAGCCTTTGATATGGTTACGCTTGAACTCCAGCACGGTCTTGGTGTAGGTGTTGAGAGTGGTGACAGCAGAGGCCATGCAACAGGTGAAGGAGGCCCAGGCCATGCTACAAGATGGGAAGAATAGCACATGCAATGAAGTTCTTAATAAAGTCTTCCTCTGTCAAAAGAAGTATGATGGGATGAAGAAATGAAAAAGGTGCATTGGAAAAGGCTAATTGCTACCTTCTGGAATATCACTTGGAGGCCACTAACCACTGAGTGCAATCAACTAGGTAGACCAGAGTGCTAGCCCAGGTCCCAACCATTCTAACCCCTGTGCTTTTATACTTCCTCCATTCCTCCCCCCCCCCCCCCCCAAAAAAAATGGGGTAAACATAGTTAGCTCTCAACATGCAGACAGAGGTGAGGGGAAAATGCCATAAGGAAAAAGCATGGATGCAGTAAGAAAAATGCTAGTAGGATGCTGAAAAAGCTGAATTAGAAAGCATGATCGTGAGGCTGACCCCTTCTAGCCGACTAGGTAGAGCCTAAGTATTTTATTCATTCTGCAGTTACATTAACCACTAGCTATGACACCTGCTGGACTCTTTTTTGTCTTTTTCATAAGATTACAGAAAGAAAAATAACACTTCAAATTCACAGTAGCTAATCTTTATGGACAGTGGCAAAAAGTAAAAATAATCCTGTTTGTATGTCTAGGCTTGAAACTGCATGATTTGCCAAGAAGTAGCTACTCAGGCATCATCAGTGAAGATATCTGCCAAGAATGCAACTGCAGGTAATGTTTTAAAACTAGCATTTTAGGGAATGTCATAATGAACCAGCCATTACCTCATGCATGTTCAGGTTTGATCACATCAGTTTGTCAAGATGAGACTTGACTTAAAGAAGAAATGCTGCAACCAGGCTTGACAAGACAAAATTTGTAAATAAGATTATTTAGGATAGCAGAACAAAAGTTAGGGACTGCAGCTTAAGAAGGGCACAATTCTAGCTGCTTATGCGGGCTTTGTTTATACTATCCTATACCTGGAGCTGGGCTTGATTTAGAAGCCCTGGACGTTAATGGCAAATAAACTTTAAACCAATACAAAAACACCTTCAGTCAGTCAATGGAATACAATGCAGCCAGACCTTCCAAAGCCAAACACTGCAACTAGAGTTAACAAGACCTGGCTCATTTACAGCCAATAATGTAGTTATGGTGCTCTAATCTCATGCTTCAGGAGATCAGCTGCTGATCACTGTCTGGGTCAGGAAAGAGCCTTCCTGCTTCTCTCCTTGCCCTGTAACATAGCACCATTGACCAGATGCTTTTAATTGGACTCCTGTGCACCTCGAAAGCAATAGGTATTAGCCACTTCTAGGAGGCAGCTTCCAAATTTAATTTATCAGTAGTCTGGTCAAAGCTAAACAGTTTTGTATTTCACTTCTGTCCCCCAATTCCAGAGTTTCCTAGTATATCATTAAGTCACACCAAGGGACCCACCAAACATCATTATAAAGGCTATACGTTCTCTAGGGCGATAACTAATTTCCCTCTTGAGTGGCTCCTGTTAGCGGTGGAGAAGGCACTGTACACTATGACTCATAACTGGGTAAGTGTAATGCTGAGCAGTAGGCACCGCACTCACTATCTTGGATGCCCCGGTACCAGCTTCCTTAAACCCTGCTCACCGTGCTTCTGAGGCTCCTCTTGCTCTGTATAAGTGATGTTGGAACTACATAGAGCAGTCATGCATATGTGGAAAAGTATGTTAGATCTAGCATTGTTAAGATGGCTATAGTCAGGACTGCTGCCTCATAACTGCAGAAAAAGCAGAACACTGAATGATGCAAGGAACAGGAAGCCGACATGGAAGGAGGCCATGGAGACACTGAAAACATATGGATTCTGAAGACTCATTTCTACAGAGCACCAGGCTGTGTAGAGTCTAGGCATGATTTCACAGACGACATACGCAATAACAGCCAATTGCTGGGTTTGATTGTCATGGGGGGTGGGAGGGGAGCCTGAGCCCTGAGATTTCTCATCAATATTAAAACTCACAGTTGTCATTTTATGAGCACACACTGATGAAATGGTGAGGATAGCTGAATCTGAGTCTGGAGAAAGGGCCAGTAGTGAATGCCAGAGCACTTACTGCAGCCTGGAGCTATCGATGGTTGTCAGAGCACACAAGCTCAGCGGAGCTAGACCTGATTGACATTCCCGTGGCTTATGCAGGGAGCATGAGGAAATGAATTTGGTAATGCTCTCCCCCCTGATTCAGCACCATGCTCATGGAAAAGTTGGCTGTTAGGCTATGAGCAAGGGGTGTAATTCCCCTGCCTGTGTATACACACTCGCACTGATGCTCACTGAGCTAGCATGAGAGTGAATAGCAAGGTTGCACTGGCAGCAGCAGCAGAGGCACAAGTGTGGCTGCTGAGTCCCTTCCACTCAATTACAGCTGAGTCTGCACACGCAGCTGAGGCCTGGCTCTGCTGCTGCTTCTGATACTGCACTGCTATTCGTACTCGCACTGGGTCTCATGAAGCTAGAGCTAGTATGTGCTCACGAATAGAGGCATTACACCTCTACCTCATGGCATAGGCATAGCCCTTGACATGAACACATGTAAGAGAGCGAGACCTTCACCATATATGATCATTAAAGGTCCCATGCCATGACACCATTTGTAAGTTAGCCAGTGTCCTCGCTGAACATCAGGTTGCATGTTTACATTTTTCTTCTGTCAATTCCTCCAGCAGTTTCAGCTGGGCAGTGCTGGTTTTTTGTTTTCTTTCTTTTTTTTTTTTAAATGAAAAGGACAAGTTAGGCTGAATAACAGGAACCACTTGGTAATCACAGAAATTAAATGGAGCTCTGAGAAAGACCTCTGGGTAATCATCTAGTCCAACTTCCTGTGCTAAGGAAAAAAACCACGACTGTCTCTGACAGGTCTTCATCCAACCTGTTTTTACAAATCTCCAACAGTGGGGAAGCCAAGCCCTACCCTGGTAACCTATTCCAGAACTTAACTATCCACATAGTTAGAAAACTTTTCCCTAATATGTAACCTAAATCTCCTGTGCTGCAGATTAAGCCTAATACGTTGTCTTACTTCAGTGGCCATGGAGAACACTTGATCACACCCTCATAACAGCTCTTTATATGCTAAAGACTGCTATCAGGTCCCCTCTGCCTCCAACTGTCTTTTCTCACGATTAACCATAGCTGGGTTAAAAAAAAAAAAAAAAAAAAAAAAAAAACACACAACTTTCTGATCAGTCAAGTCTTTTTTTTTTTAAACATTGGGAGGTCTACTAAATTGTAGACTAGTTTCTCAAGGTCAGTAGTGGAAGCTCCATCTCTCAGGTAATTTAAAAATTGGCCTGGAGAAAACACTGAAGAATATATGTTTCAGGCAGCAATCCTGCACTGACCCAGGGGAAAGGAAAGCATGTGACCTAGTTGGTCATCCTCCTCCATGTTAATCTTGTGAGACAAAGGTAGAAGCAAAGGCCAGGATGATAGAGAAGCAGCACTGGGGAAGACACATTAGAGCTGTCTTCGTGGGTAAGGAAGCTAGGCGTTGGGTTCAGGAAGGGTGGTGTATGACTGAGGCCTATAGCTGTAAGTATGTGAAGAGAGCCTCACAGTGCACATACTAGAAAGCCCAGCCATAGTCCCACGAGTGTGGTCTCCAGTCTTCTGGCCCCAGACTGACAGTTGCTTGGAAGACTTGTGAGTACATCATGTGAGCCACCATCCCAAGCAGGCCTAAGGCAAGAGGACAGGAAGGCAAAGTTGTCACAGTGGAAAGAAGCCAGGGCGAGCTGCTTTGCTCGCCTATCTAAGAACCATGGCTTAGAGCCAAATTCATCCTTCTGTTTGGCAGGGTCAGCAGCTAGGTAATCTCCACCCTTGGGTCCTGCTTCCCCTCTCGGTGTCTGTCCTTTGATTCTCCCTTATTCTCTCCACCTCTGCCCATTTCCTTCTCTCTCTCTCACTGCCTCTTCTATCAGTGACCTCTTTTCCCTGTTCTGCACTGAAGTGAATGAATGTGAGGTCTTGGCTGCACTTTCTTCCCCGAAGGATGTCTTGCACCCTTTCCTTGGGTTTTACTCCCTGTCCTGGGCCGCATGTACTGCCATTCAAGAATGCCTTCATGACCCCATGCCTGCAGCAGGGCACTAACCTGACAGCACAGAGGAGACTGCAGCAAAGGCATTGAGCTTCAGCCCGCAGACTGGATTCCCAGCATACAGCATTTCTACCAGCAGCAGGATGAAACTAATGAGCAGCAAGCTGATGTAGACCATCTCTGACCCCAGTGACAGCCACAGGATTCCTGCCACAAACCAAAGGAAAAATGAGACTTCTCAGTGTCAGTGCAAAGTAGGGAAACCTGCCACAGTCCCCCCAGCCATAATCCCAACAGATCACTACCATACACTGGGAAGAAAGAAATCTCCAAATATTCCCTCTGAGCACAGCTGGGAGAACTCAAACATCAGCACAAAAAGGATGACATTCCCCACTGTGCAGATGGGCTGAAGACTGTTTATAGACTACTTAAACCTCTACATTAGTGCTTATCTTATATACATAGGTCTTGTGTGAGTCCTCTGCACAGGTACATCTAGGACACCCGAATCGAACTCAGAAGATGAATTTACACATTTTGTCCTGCAACATCTCTATTCAGGGATCTGCTGTCTCCCTCTCTCCTGCTCTGACCACTGCTACTAATACTACTCATTCAAATTGAGCTGTACATTCACAGCAACAGAGGTAGGAGTTGGCTTCAGGATGGTCCAACAGCTCAAACTAGCTAGAGCCCAGTGCATTTCAGCTATACTCCCTCCTTGCAACATAATCCCCTCTGCCATGAGCCTACAGAGTAGAATGCAAAGTAGAACCCTTATGCAAGCCCTATGCCACCCATGGAGTCATGCCCCTCTCACCCTCTTCACCCATTGCTGGGGGGCTGGGAAGAAGGAGGACCAATCACTTTCCTGTAGTGAACAGGGGATGGAATGCAGCCAAGATCTGGCACTCCACCTCTAATTTTATGTTGTAATATATAGTACCACAGATGTGGATACTGTCTTAACTGAGGCATACTGTACACTCCACTAACTTCTGCAGACACTATTCCACTCTCCTACAGGATATTCTAAACTATTCCAACTATATACAATGTTATGGATACCAATTTGGATCCATGGCCATAACTACGGCAGGGCACATGCGGCTTTGCCCCAGGTGCCCCAGAGTGGCTCCACTGAGCTGCTCTACCAACAAGTGTGTTCTGTGCTACTGGCTCCAGGCACCACTCATTGTAAGTGGTACTGAAATGGGTAGTTACAGCTCTGTTTGGATCTGTACAAGCCCCATTTGAAAAATGAGATGCAGAAGTCCTGTTTCAGTGGTTCCAAACCTGTGGCCCCCCAGAGGCTTTCAAAGTGGCCCATAGCACTGCCTGCAGAAGGGAACTACTGACTAAGGACCGAAGTGGAGTAGGTAAAAGATGAGTGCAAGCTCCATGCTGTAGCCAAAGGGAATAGGAGATCAGCACTCCTCTCTCTCAGCTCCAGAAGAGCTTGGGTCCTTAAGTGCTGGGGTTCCCACTGGAGCCAGAGGCAGAAGAGCACTGATCAGGTGCAGATTACTGCATGGGCCAATGGGGCCTGTCCCAGACCTGCTGGTGCTGGGGAAGTGGAGCTGCCCTGGGCCAGAAGCTGGGCTCCACACTTCCACCCTGCCCCTGGGCCAGCCAGTCCACCTGCAGGAGTGGGACAGGCCAACATGACAGTTGCTTTGGAGGCAGGGCCAGCCAGCATGTTGCACGGTCTCTGGTGTGGTCTGTGGGCCTCACTGGAATGCACAGCACATGCCAGTCAGTCCCATCACCCCCAGGGGCCAACCAGCAGGGCTGGGAACAGGGCCGGGGCTGGTGCAGAGAGTGGCCTCTGGCCCCAAGGCAACCTGCCTCCCTCAGCACCCCAGCCCACCTTCAGGATGAGGAACCAGGGCTCTTGGCTAGAGGGGGACCAGGGGCTCCAGGCTGTGGGGGTTGGGGGGCACTGGTGAAGGACACCCAGGCACCCCAAGACTCCTTAATCCACCTGTCACTGATCTCCCATCATCTGGGCTGTAGAAGGGAGCCACTGCCTAGCAACCCAGGTGGAGCACACAGGGCTACAGGACACATGCAGTTTCCCTCCTGCAGCCAGGGAGACAAGATATCAGAAAAGACACAGCCTCTGTCTAGCTGCAGGAGGGATGTGTGGGGCCTGCTGCAGGAGACTGATGGCCCTTCCGGGTTGTAAAAATGATATTGTGGCCCTTGAGCCAAAATGTTTGGTAATCACTACCCTATTTCATTCCCTGTGCTATTAGCAATAGGCTTAGCCCTTGTCTAGACTCACTATGTAAAATACCTTGCATCTCCCATTGCCTTACTAACTCCCACATACCTCCCTATACATGTTGTGCCAAGTTGACTGGAAATGCTGTCCAGGTGGCCTAGCACTACTCCAGTTATAGGCTGGAGTTACAGTGTCAAGCCAGAGATTGAGTGTGTCTACACAGACTGCTCAATCAAACTGGAAGAGTACACAGAAGCTGAGATCCTACATGTGGGGACCCTGGCCTTGAGCCAAAAATGCACACTCCAACTCCTTGAACAGGTGGAAGATTGTATGGGAAAAGCCTGAGCTGCCTTGTAAACCTGCAGCGTTGCCCAGCTTGTCCCTGCTACTATTTCAGCAGAGGAAAAGCAATCCCTGCACTGTCCCCAGATCAGCCATTTAGACCCAATGCAGGAAGAGCAAAGGATGAGCGGAGGAACTAACTCTTTCTATGGCTAGTTTCAGGTTTTGATACGACAAGGAAGTGTCTATTTAACCAAATTCTTGCTGAACCAAATTCTTGTTTCTGGATATCATTTCCCATTTTCTAAGTTCACAAGTAATTCCCACTCCTGTTTATCATCTATCTGTTGTAGATTTTACTTATCCCATAGCGAGCTCTCTGACTGGTCCTCTATAGCAATAAGGAATCCTATTGCGAGGAAGACTTGACCCTGCTAGTGGATCATCTTTAGTATCATGCTACTCTGTTACAACTAATTAATATAGAAAGGAAGATGACCCTGTGCTTTAATAATGTATTCATATAAATGTTATAAGGTTCAGAAACACATTTAAGTTACCTTGCAGAAATAGCTCCCCTTGTGGCTACAGGTTGGTTTTCATCTAACAAGTGCCATCAGAGCTATTTCCAAGAACAGGGCACTAAAATCAGCATTTCCCAAACTGTGTTCTGCAGAACACTGGCGTTCCATGCCATGTGTGTAGGTATCCATGAAAAAAATTTGATGCTAGCGATATTTTCCTTCCATCTTAAATCAACTTGGGTATGTCTATACTGGAGCCTTAGGTCGACTTAAGGAAGGTTAAATCAACCAACCCCCCCCCCCCCCCGGCCACACTGGGCTTTTATTAAGCCAACTTAAACGCTTCCTTAAATCAGCTTAATAATACCACCCCTTAAGTTTGACTTAAAGCTTAAGTCAACCTTATTAAGTCGACTTAAGCCAATGTAGATGGGGAAGAGCCCTTAAGTCAACCTAATTGGCCTCCAGGCCCCCTCCTAGAGTACCTGGCTGCCAGGAAGGGTCAACCTAGCACCTACCAGTGTGGACACAGGTAATCGACAAGAGCTTTCAAGGTGGACTCTACATTGACTTAACAAGGATGGCTTAAAGTCATCTTAACAGATGACTTAAGTCAACTTAACAGAGCCTCCAGTGTAGACATACCCCTTTGGAGTAATATGTGCAGCCATTTTTCCAGTATGAACCAGCCACCCCCTCTTTACCCCCCCCAGCTTGTATGTTGTCCACCAATATATTCCAAGGCCAAAAAGTGTTCCATGGCCAAATTAGTTTGGGAAACACTGATTTATACATATATGTTAATATAACAACCTATATATCCCAGGCTTTGGGCACTGCTGACACAAGTTTCAAGAATAAAGATAAAACAAAACAGCATCTTACCCTCTCCATGCCATCCAGCAGAACTCAGCTCTTCCTTGCACATCCTACCATCCTTTTGGGGGTAGGAGAGGAGGGCCACAACTGCCCTGAACCCCACAGGTCCACAGACCCCCAGCACCACTGACCCCCCACCCAGGGGTGGAGCAACTGGTCAAGGGGCAGGGCAGGTGTGCCAAGTTTGGCCTCTGAGCCACCTGCCCCCCCCAGTGCAGGGTGGGGTCCAGGGGCTCCCATAAGTCAACTGGCCCTGGGCTTCACCCCCCACTAGGGTCAGCCTTGCTTGCAACCCTAACATACAGCAAACCCCACTATGTACAGCAATCCATGGATATCTGGCCACAGATGCTATATATCTGTTTTAGATTTTGACACCTACACTAGAGCATTCTGACTCAAACTGAGAATGAAAGTAAATCTCTTGCATGCTTTTGGAAGTGTAGCTTGTGAATAATAAGAATTCTTTGCTCATTATGTTTAACTTCTGTAGTTTTCAAGGTGTGTTAAGCATTATTAAGGCCCTTTTCCAGAGAACCTAGGACCAACATTTTCATGAGTGGACACCCAAAAATGGTGGCCAAATGGAGACTCACAGGATGAAATCCTGGCTCCTTTGAAGTTAATGGGATTTTTGCTATTGGCTTCAAAAGTGAGGCTAGGATTTTATCCTTAGTGTTTAATTTACAGATGTTCTTATCACCCACAGATCCTATTCAGCTGGAGTAGTGGATGCTGACAGCCACTGAAATTCAGACCTCTGCTGTCTCAGGTTGGGACCCAAAAATGGAAGCACCCAGGATTGAAGCACCCTAAAAATGGTGGCCACATTTGAAATTGATGGCAGCAGAGATCATACAGCAAGTCAATAGCACAGCTGTGTTTAATGACTATACATCTTAGATTTTAAGGTCAGAAGTGTTATGCTCATCTACTCTGGTCTCCTGTGTAACACAGTCCCCAGAATCTTACCCACCCACTCCTGCAGTAGACACCTAACCAACGACTGAGTCATTGAAGTCCCCAGATCATAGTTTAAAGACTTCAGGATACAGAGAAACCACCAGCAAGTGACCCATGCCCCACACTACAGGGTAAGGTGAAAAATGAAACACCTCAAGGGCCCTTGCCAATCTTACTAGGACTGGGCATGCAGAAACATAGCAAAAAAGGCTGTCTTTGCCACATTTCCAGTTGGGTTGACAGCAGAAAGTACCAGAAATTATGTGAGCAACAGTGGTTAAAGTATAATTTGGTGGGCCCTGGAACCCTCCTAATCAGTGGGCCCCCTTCCTGTATTGTCCGGGCTCCCTTCATGCATGTGCAGGCCCCGGCCCAGGTAGGCACTTGCAACTGCTTTTCAGCATCACACACATCAGTTATCACTCCACTCCACACACACACACCCAGCTACACATGCACACAAATACACCCTATCCCACACTACCCCCAGCAGCATTCTCTGTCCCCATCAGTTCCGCATCCCCAATCCCAAAGGCCAGCATGCCCCCCCAAAAAGCCTGGTGGCAAGGGCCATCCCTGTTCCCAGGTGGCGTTCTAGGGGCCAGTGACTCCGTTTGCAGCTTGGGGGGCACCCGCCGTGCCACCTCCCCAGCCCTAACCCAGGGCTCTCCTGGGCCTATCCACAGCCTACCGCAGCTGTTTCTACTTCTTGTCCCTCCGCTGGACTCAGCATGCCAGACTCAGCACCAGGCAGCAGCAGTGCCAGCTCAGGCTGGCCGGTGAAGTTTCAGGCAGGGGCTCAGAGCTACTATGCAGCCACAGGCAGCTGCTCCCGCTCTAAACATGCTCAGAGCATGCTCAGGATGGGAAATTCAAAAACTCCCAGCGTGGCTCAGCTGACTCAGCTCCCTGCTGGCCAGACTGTCTTCCAGGCAGGTAGGGGCTATGGTCAGCGGTTAAACTAAAGTAAGGGGGAATGCACCAGAATACTGTGTTCTGCCCCAATTTTCTATTTTTATGGGCCCTGGAACGCTGACCCCTAAAAATGGTGGGCCCCAGAACGATGTTCTGGTACATTCTCCCTTACTTTAAACCCTAGTAAGGAAGACTGAGATTTCTGACATTTGGGGGCAAATGCCAGATATTTTGGAATGAAATCCTCGATCCTCTGACTTCAGTGGGCCAGGATTTCACCCAGACTCTTTAGGTGCCTATTACACCCTCTCAACCTGCTGAAAGTTTCCAGATCCCTAGATGGTGCATTGGGCAAGTGAGAAGAAGAGACTTGTTCTTACCTCGCTCTGCAGGGGGTGAAAGCTCAATGAAGCTACGACATTTCTCATCTGAAAGGCAAACAAAGTTAAGCTCAGATTACGTGGATTCTCAAAGGACAGTAGGGGAGAAGACAGGAGAAAAATATTCCACCTTAGTTGCTTCTTTCATTTCTTGAACCTGCAGACTCTACCTAATCCTAAGGTCTTCTAGAGTCTGTTTTCTCTCTAATCAAAGAGGCAGCTGCTTTGACCTCTTTTGGGAGTCCAGTGTGGAAAGGGAAGCAAGGACAAAGGGCTGTCTAGTGCAGATGTGCTTTTATGAGATAGCTGATGTACATTCATAAAAAAAATTAAAGACAGTTAAGTATAAGTGAATAGCTATAAATTCAAAACATTAGTAGAAAACTGTGATGAGAGAAAAAGCCCTTTTATTCTTTTAGAAATTTCACAAACTGCTTTAACTCTATAATGTAACCCATCTCAGCTTCAGCTTGGAGATCATAGACTTTCTTCCACCCCACTAGCCTATTTCAAGATTTTTCCTATATTGGCCACAAACCCTTAAACTCAAACACAGCACATGGCAGAGGCTCCATCTTCCTACCTGTTTTTTGCCAACATTCTCTCTTACTCTCCATAAACAAACCAGAGAGCTGTCTCTTGTCTCAATCCAATTTTCAACTATCATAAGAATGCCACAACAGATAACTGAGGTTATTTATGAAAACAAAACTACCAACACCTTTCCTTTTAAAAAGTTATTTAAAAAAACTACAACTTTCCCATTACATTTTAAAGCAAATAGTATTTATCTACCATCAGATACTCTCTTAAATAGAATTATTTCATTTCATTTTTTGGCAGCTATGCAAAAACTCTTACCACTAGATCAGTGGATCTTTGAACCCCTATTAACATTATCCTAGATAACATGACATTGGAGGGTCTAGTCAAATGTTTTGCTAAGATGGTTATAATCTTGGCCCACCATACCAATAAATAGCATCACTTCCATAAGCTCCTACTCATCTACACTTTCAGCAGTTGTAACTAGTTCTTTCAATAGTGCAGTTACAGTGGGTGAAAGCTGGGCCAGGCTAAATGAAGAAAAATGTAAAAGTCCCTTGACTTCAGTGGGGCCAGTCTTTCACCCAGGATTAAGGTGTCTGAAATTCTTTTAAGGAAACCCCAAACCAGGGAAAACTAGTATGGTGCCTGGTTGTGTTACAAACCCCACTATGCTGAGATTCTCTGAATTAGGGTTGGGTTCCACATATTTTGGACAAATTTGCTGGTTTGTTTGCCCTCCATATAGGATGTTTCTGCCACCCAACTTTCAGCTTTAGCTATCTCCTAAAGAAGATACACAGCGGCCTGCTGTTTCCATGAAAGCTAACCCACAGAACCACTACTGCAGTGGCAAAGACAGACACACATATTATGAAAGTTCCAGTCTATGAAGGAGGCTAAGTACCACCAGGCCTCATAATCTCACCTGCATTGCTCAGCTTGATTCCAATCTCTGCTAAGGAGCTCCTGCAACAGGCACTTGAAGAGTCAGGTCCCATTCAGGACATGGTGTGTTCACTCTCCAGTGGTCCCACAGAAAGTAGTACTCACAGCACCTTCCACATGAAGGATACACCTTTTCTTAAGAACAACAGGACAGTCCTTTCCCAAAGAAAACCCTGAATCTCTAGTTCTGTGTGCATACAAATATGTGGATCTGCATCAACTGGAATAAACTTATACCTGCTCTGCATGCTGCTTTCCCTCTTTTAGATTTAACCACATCTGCACACCAGCTGTTTTGGAGCCAGCAGCTTTCCATCAGCTGTTGAACTGCTGCTATACCAAGAAGCTGATAAATCTGCCTAACAGATGATCAGCTGTTGAGTCCTGCTAGCCACCTAACAGCTGATCAGATGTTTGCTGCACCCCTGACTGGCAGCTGCTCCAGCCCTACCCCAGAAGTCACAGTAAGGTCCTGACCTCTGTGACCATCCATCCCACAATCCACAAGAAATGGTCTGCAGATAGCCACAGATATGATCAGCAGGGCTCTATTACTTTCCCCTTGATTCAGAATCACTGTCACCTCTGTATTCTTAGGCATACACAATCCAAAATTGCTTTGGCCTTTATGGCTGCTGTATCCCAATGCAAACTTTAGTCTAATCCCATCATAATTCCTAAAAGTCTCTTTTAGCATTACTGCTTGCCAGAGTTCTGCTTCCCACTGAATCTCCCCTGAGCAGATTACTTTCCCTCAGATATATTAGCTAGTGTTTTTTTTCCCCAGATCAATCTCATTTTGTTATTTTCTGCCCACAATTCTAATCTTTCTAAGTCCCTTGTATTATTTCTTTCCTCTCAGCAATGTTAAGGATTCCTTCCAGCTCAGTACCATCTACAAATGTCATTAACTCGCTGCTCACTACCTCATCTAGACACTAATGAGGTTAACAACAACAGTGGCCCTAACGCTGATCTGTGCAGTGGCTGCAGGGGCCCCATGAGACACCTTCCCCCATCTCAATATTTTGCTGCTGATCACAATCTTTTGTTTCTGGTCCTTCATCTTGCTTTCAAGATGCATAAGAGGCTATATTCAAGCCAATTCAAATAAATGTTGAGAGCCTGAGGTTTGAAAAATTGTATCAAGTGACTTACTAAAATCCACATCCATCAGATGTCCTGTCTTCCTGTCATTCATTGCGGTTATCCCAGTATTTCCCATTAAATTTCTGAAAACACCTTGAACTCAGTCAAATGGTGTGATCTCATTCCCAGCTGACCCTGGCTACTGCCATGGCAATTAATTACAGCTGTAACCATTCCCAGCTCACCATGTTCTGAACTACTCCTGATCATACCCAAAACAAACCAGTCCCCTCATCAAGACCTGGGCATGGCTGAACTGAAGCTTTGTTTTAAATTGTCATTCAGCTTTTAATTTGCTACCTCTTTATTTTCAAGTTCTGATCCTTGATCCTAGCAGATAACAGAAGGAGAGTGGACACACTAGCTTCTTTAATTAACAAGTTACATTGTATGTGTGTCTGAGGAGAGGGGGAATGTTGGCTAATGCAAAAGAATGGAAAGCGTCTTTCATGTCTGCATTATTAATTTGAGTCTAGCTGTTTGCTGACTTTGCTGATCCCTGTCCTGACCCCTATATGCCAGGCACAGGGAGAATTCCCCCTGAGCAGATGTGGCATGGGGCTAACAAAAGCACCAGGGAGTTGGGGAAAGGGTGGGAGGAAACAAGGAACGGCGATGGGAGGCATGTTTAAAGGGGTCTCAGCTGTAGAACTGGGCACTGGCAATCTGGCTAAGGTTGCCATAAATTAAAGCAGTCCACCACCTCTCTATTTTGCACTAGGTGGGAGCCACACCATCCCCCAACATAGGAAGAATTTGGTTGGCACCATGATGGTATGAATAGCATTAAAAATCATGAGTTGGATAACTTTGAAACATGAGAGAAGATGGTGGTTCATTTGCCTTGCAAGCTTTTCTTCACAACTCTGAAGGGCTCTGTCTCCACTGGTGGGTTCTTTTAAATCGACTTAACAAGGTTGACTTTAAGTTGACTTAGGCAGGGTATGTCTACACTGTCTCCAGTTTAGACATATCCCACCCCCTTCCCCACCCCAGGCCCCAATCCAGCTCCTGCCACCTCTGGCAAGCGGCTGGGAGATGGCTTTCGCCATCACCAGCAGGCAGTTGGGAGCAATCTCCCAACCATCCGCCACTTGCAGCAAAGCAGTTCAGGGCTGGATCGGACTCGCATCCACCTGCCAGCAGCAGCAGAAGCCAGCTCCTAGCCCTTTGCCTCTTGCAGCAAGAAGCTCAGGGCCTGATCCAGCTGCCCAGCCCTTCCTACCCTATAAAGTTGACTTAACACTTAAGTTGACTTTCAGGGCAGGTGTTATTAAGTCAACTTAAGCAAGTCCTTAAGTCGACATAATAAATTCTAAATTTGGCCAAGGAGTCCCTTAGGTCAACTTAAGGCAGGTTAATTTGACCTAAGGCTCCACTGTAGACATAGGCAAGAAGAGAAACTTGGGGTGAGGAGAGGGAGTTTAAATGTCAGCTGAATTTCCCTCGTATTCAAGGCCTCCAGGTAATAAAGCTTTCAGAAAAATATCTACTGCATGGCACAAAGCACACTACTCTCTCTCTCCCTGCACAGACTCTGTCCCCTAGTGAATGTGACATGAACGGGGGGCTCACTTCATTTCAGACTGGGACAGATGTGGCCATTATAAAACCATGGCTATAGCACTTAGTGTTGAGGTGCCTTTTTGTCAGCAGTTTCATCTTGTCTCCTAGGTCCATTCAACTCACCCCCTGCACTGTCCCCCTTCTTGAGCGATGGAGCAGACTGGTTGGGCAGAGTGAGGAGGCACTCACTTCATATTCTGTCGCTATGAAGAAGGTGCCTATCTCTAGTGTTGCTAGCCTGGCACCTTTCATTGATACTAAAGGCATCTTGCTGTAATAAGAATGCAGCTGAGGCTGCCTTGGAGGAGATGCTACCTGGCCCTTCCATGTTTTCCTCACAGGAAAGCCACATGCCAGTGTGGAAGTATCGGAAGGCAAAGCGGTCATCCCCAGTCTCCCAGCTGTAGTGTACGACGTCCTGGGATGAAGAATTGCTAGCACCTCCCTCTGCCGACACGTGCACACCGATGCACTTGGTGGCTTTGCCCTTTCCACACAATGGCTTGGGAACCTTCTGCGTCCCAACACACCAATAGCTGCCAAGCAAAGCTGTTGTTGAGAGACTGAGAGCCAGCAGATTCAGGACCACTGCTAAGACAGCACGACGCCAGGGCAGGCTCTTCGGCAGTTCCATCTGCAACAAACAAACATGAAGAAGACTCACATGCCAGCCCTGCATCTCCTTTACTATGCACAGTGGCCCAGACTCTCAGTAGTAATTCCTCACAGCTGTTGATCTCACTGGTAGTCAGAAACTAAGTACCTTTCAGGCTCTGGACATGTGTCACATCCCACCACAGTGTGCAAAGATGTGTGAGGGCAGGGAGGAAAAGGAAGACATTCTGCCATCCCTAGGGCATCTCATTACCTCTCTCAAAAAGGGGATCCCTTTCCTGACAGCACACTCACTTAGACCAGGGGGTCTCAAACTCAAATCACTACAAGGGCCACTTAACGACTAGTACAGGGCCACATGACAAGTAGTATGCCAGTCTAAGGGCTGCACCACTGAAACCTTTTCATACAACCATATTGCAAATATTGGTAACAATAGTGTCATTGCTGGCTGCAGGAAATAGCTTGGGGGGAGCCACATGCAGCCCATGGCCTGCATGTTTGAGACCCCTGCTTAATCATTTGCAGGAAGTGGTTGCTTCAGCCATTTAAAATTGGACTGAAAAAAGAAAGTGAATATTATTGTCTTCTATGGCAGTGGTTGTCAGACTCAGGGTCGGGACCCAGTACTGTGTCGCAGACCCTCAAGCACTGGGTCATGGCACCCCTTGCTGCCGCTGCCCAAAGGCTGCAGTGCATTGATCAAAGATGTAACTGCCTTTTTTTTTTCAACTGAGTCCCGAGGGAAAAAAGTTTGAAAAACCACTGTTCTAGGGAATAATTGTTCAGTGACAGAGTGAGTGGAGTCTCTCTCTTCAGTGAGAGCGGTATGCACAAAACAGACAAGATGATCACAGCCCTGAAATGAAACCACTGAGGAGGTAGCATGCCACAGCCTTTAACCAGCTCCCAGAAACACCCTGCCACAACTTTTGACAGGATGATCATTACACCCAATTAAATTGAATTTGCATGACCATAAAATGTTTCATTTAAGGGCTGCAAAGCAGTGTTTGGTTTTTTTTTTTCCAAACATGGTTAATTAATTTAGCCCTACATTATGAGAGCCAAGCATGATTACAAGTCTTTTTGCAGCTAGAGAAACCAAGGCAGAGTAAGCTTAAATTAATCAAGGTCTCATACATCTACTTGATGACTCAGGAAGAGACTCCCCAGCCTGACTCCCCATTAAACACCACTTCCCTCACAGGAAGTTACCAGATCTTAAATCAGAACTGGAGTGAGGCACTGAGCTGGCAATATTCCTGCTCTTGCAAGTAGAGTAATTAAGATCTTAAATGACAATAAGTCTCCACGCTACATTTGTCTTGAAAGACACCAATTCCAACAGCATCTTAGTATGCCAGGGCTTTGAATCATTTCTCACTCAAAGAGTAAAGCACCCTTCCACTGACTCACCCACACCACATCCTACAGACCCCTGGGGTCTTCTCTGGAGGTCTTTAACATCTAAACACCCTACAGAGTGTTTTTCCTTCTGTCCAACTATGAGAATCTCTCCTCCCCCCCGCACCCCAGCACGATAAAACCTCCCTGTGCTCATCAAACAGGACTTCTACCTTCCCATTTCAAGACCCTCTTAAAGTTTTTTTTTTTCAGTTGTGTTGCTTACCATGGATCAAATCGGCATGTATATAAATTGCCTCCTGATATTCCCAGTCCCTGAACCTCTGTCTGCTTGTCTGTCTGCCTTTACTTTGTGAGCTCCCCAAAGCAGGGACCATCCCTTGTTCACACCTGGTCCATCTGGGGCACAACCAAAAATAATAGTAATACTAGACTTAATGCTGCTTTCCTTTTGATAAAGTCCAAGGATATGGCCTAAGGAGGCCACAACCCCATGCTCTGCCAACCAGAAAGCTTATTAAGTTTGATCAGTAAAGGACAGTGCCCAAGATGAAGTAACTTTCTCTCTTGAGGTGGGAATAGAATTAAATGACCTTGCATCACACAGAAGACCTGATCTACACTGGCAACAATATGCAGGGTATGCATAGCTGCAGGCTGCATCCACATTGCAGTGTGTCACACACAGCAGTGAAAGAATCTGGTGGGGCACAGGCAGTTGGGAAAGGCGTCAAGGGCAAGGAGTCTTCCACTTGCCAGAGCCTTTCTCCAGTGCTCAGTTTTCCCTGCATTGGGGAAGGGCTCTGGGAGCAAGACTCTAAAAGGAAGACATGGGAGGCCTCACTTGGGAATAGAAAGACTGTATGGTGTACATACCTTAAGGTTCTGGTGTGTCTTAACTCTACTGCCTAATCAGTGCCTCATTGTCTACATTGTGTGTATACTCAGGGTAGGGGTGTACAATGTCCATGCTCCATCTGCTGCCATTAAGTGTAGACATAGTCTCAAAACACTGCAGGAGGCACAATGTACCCTAGCAAACTGCACTAAGCAAAGGTAAGAAATCACCCAGCTTCTGACTCCCTTTGAAGTCTATTGCTCAGACTTCCATTCCTCCTCTTGGGAGACTCCACTGCTGTTTGTTACTCAGCAATTGCCATGTTCAACGACCCTGGAAAAAGTTGTTAGTCACCACTACAGAATTACTCATTCAATTTCATAATCTGAAAACATTATTTACCTTACCATTTCCAGGAAGAAGGTGATTGTCACCTGCATATTATTTAGTTAAGAAAGGTTTGTGGCCAGGACTGGTGGAAAATTTTTCCAATAATGCATTTTTTGCTGATGAAGATAAGGTTGTCAACAAAACATATCTTTTATGTAAAATGTCTGCTTTCCTCAAAAATATTCAAGTTTTCACTGAAAGCTTAAAACTGAATTTTTTCCACTGAAAACCAAGTTTTCCAGGTTTCAGCATTTTTTGGTCAAAATTATTGTGCTTGTACTTCCTAAAAACAGCTGTATAATTAATCAGTATTATTACAAGAAGTCAAAATTGTCCACTGAGAATTTTGTCAAAAACATCTTTTATCTAAATTTTCCATCAAGAAATAAACATCAGTTCAGCTGTATTTGAGGCAGCACTTTGCAATTTATGTAAATTTCCTAAATATCTTACTGGGCAAGGGAAAAAAGAAGGGATACAGAAAATGGTGGTGCCAGGAGAATTAAGACATTAGGAGAGAAAGAACATCGGTCAGGAAAGTGAGAAGGAAACCTGAATTACTCCCCAGACAAAAGTTCTCTTCCACTAAAGTCAAGCAGTTGTCAATAACTGCTCAACTTCTGGCATCTGCAAAGCCACTGAAGCTAACCTCCTCCTGAAATAAAAGAAAGTAGAATTACCTTGCTGGTCTGTCTTCGATGTTTCGTTTGTGGATGGCACGGATGTCGAACTCACTCTTTGCCTTGCGCTTTCCTGCACCTACTGATCTGATCTTTCAAGAAAACTAACTGCTTCAAAAGCTCTTTCTTCTTCATCTCTTCCCTATCTCTGCCCCAGCCCCCAACACACTGTGATTATTACATGCTTTCCCTTCCAGTCAACAGCTGTTTTGAGAGACATGGGCATTTTATAATCTACAATGCAATCATGGCACAGCTGTTCCCGGAGATTATACAGGAAGAGATTGGTGTTGCAGGCTGGGATTAAGCGCAAAGAGTGGCCTGCATTTAGTGAGGAAAAGGTTTCAATATAATGCAAAGGCAATTCCAATTATCCCCATCTGATGGATATTTGGTAGTCTTGACTAAATGAGTTAGAGGCTCTTTGACTAACATCTAACAGCCCAACAAACAGCATTGGTGCTAACTAGTCCCACCGTTGGCAGTCTCAATAGAGTGGCAAAGGACTGAATGGGTTACAAAGGCTGAGCTGCTTTGATTCCTAGACTTGTAGCCTCCTGGACATGTGAAAGGGAAAGGAAAGGGAGAGGGAGAAAATGGTCCTTTGCACCTGTTCTGGGGATGGAAAACTTGAGACTCAAAGGGACATCAACCAACACCTCTCACCAGCTCTTCAAATTTCAATTAAAAATAAATAACTGGAAAGCAGGAGAACTATGTCAGTCACTAAAGAGCATATGGGAGTTCTCACTGTGATGCTAGGAACTTATTTTAATTTAAGAACTTCATAAGGAAAAGATGCCCATAAAGCAAACCTTGCACACCTGACTATCTGGAGTAAGGAGAAGTCCTTGTACAGAGGTGGAGAGCCTCCTAGGGTTGTTTAAGAGGAACCAGAGTTAATTGTATGTATATCTAGCCTACTCATCTGCATCCTGTCATAACAAAACAAAAACAATGGTCTATCTGATCTATGACCCTATTTCTTAGAAATACCATTGTTGGGTGCTTGAGAGGTAGGTATCAAATAATAACTGGCATGTGTATAGCACATACCATCCCCAAAGTATCACATTGTCATTAATGCAAATAGCATAATGCCCCTACTTGAGCAATACTATCATTTGCTCCTGATTTCTTATGGCCTGAAGCAGGAGAACTGATAGCCCTTAGATCACTTTAATCCTAGCTATTACATAGGCTACTTTTATGTATATATGTCTCTCTACTTGAGATTAACTGGCAGCAGTACCAAATGCTTAGACATCACAGCCACTGTCCTCAGAGTTTTACATTAACTATAGAGTTGTGCTGAAAATAGATTCCTTTGTCTTATTGAAGAGGGTGAGGATAATATATAATATCAGGTAGGAGTCTTCTAGTGAGAGTCAATTCTTTCCATAGCCCAGAATTTTGAAATGAAAGTATGTAAAGTTGGGTCTCAACATCCATATTTATAGACCTAAATAAAAGTGACCTGATTTTCTGAGATAGTGAGTATGAGAGTTACTCAGCACCTTTGAAAATCCACTTTTTAATCCCAATTCAGCTATGGAGTATGTGCCTAACTTTTAGCATGTTAATGTTAATTATAGTGCATGGAACATCTCACATGCTTAAAGTTGGGTACATGTTTAAGTACATTGTTGAAGTGAGGTCTTACTTATGCATCTAGATATGGATTTTAGGTGCTACCTCTAGGAGTCCATGTTTTAAATTTTAAAATTATGGGCTCAAGGGCCAGAATTTTAAAAGTATTTAGGTTGATAATCATCACCTAAACACCTCTAAAATTTTTGCCCTTGGTGTTTTTGATGGTGGCAGGATTTATCCTACCACCAGGTGGCAACTTTACCTCACTCTTCTCTCTGGAAGCCTCACTGATTGCTTTAACTTGTATCAAACATATGTCAGGAGAAGCAAAATCCCAGTTTATATCTACTTTCTCTCCTTTTTTGGTCTATCTTCCCTCAATGAACAAATTCACTCTCTCTCTCTCTCCCCCACCCCAGGATTTTTTTAAAGATGTTTATCTGTTTATCTCTATAAGCTAAGTCCTGACGAGTTACAAAACATGACCATTATCAGTGGCAAAAATCTAATAGGTCACCTGCTCCATCTTTCAGCTAATGCAGGATTGCTCCCTGCAACAACATATTTCCCAATGCTTGGTCAAGTCTCATTTGAAATATCTCAAGCAATAGGGTTTCCATCTGGAGATTATTCCACCATCCAGGAGGTTTCAAATTTGGAAAATATTTTCTGATACTCAACCTAAAATCCTCTTGGCTCAATTTCATGCTATTGCCACTAGAGAAACCACCCCACCTCACCCCAACATCCTAAATGACTCCACTGCTGTAGCATGCCAAGGAGAGCACTGTTTCTTTCGGCTGTCTCATCTGGGTATCACCATCTTCACACCACTGACCGTTTTAAAAGTTTCCTACTGAGGTCAACACATGAAGCCCCTTGATAGATAGATAGATAGATAGATAGATAGATAGATAGATAGATAGATAGATAGA
>ML681994.1:28711595-28731846 GCA_007922195.1 Podocnemis expansa | reverse complement strand
AGATAGATAGATAGATAGATAGATAGATAGATAGATAGATAGATAGAATAAGGAGGAATTTAAATGCAAGACATGATATTAGTGCATCATCTTTGAGGAAATTGTTGCATATGTTAAAGTCAGGACATTTAAATGTTAAATTTACCACAGCATTTATAGCTTCACCCAATTGCACATATACATTCATAGTGCCAAATCTTGCAAGGAAGTGACCACCCTCAAAACCCAAGGATTGCAATGGGATTTGAGGGTGCTGAACATCTAACTGAATAGCAGCTAAGCTAGTGATACTCAACTGGTGGATCTCATGAGGTACACAGCTCTTCATAGCCCTGTATGTAGGTCTTCTCTCAGCAGTAAGCAAGGTGCCATAGATGGTCTGACATGGATTCTTCAGTTGCCCTGGGGGGAAATGGCAATATCAACAAAAACACGCATATTCACTCAGCTAAAGGCACACAGACACACGCTCATACCCAAAACCATTCTCTGAGCTCCTCAGATATTACACCTTTAAATTACCTTCTATCTACAGCTTCTCCTTCTGCCATTATATGAATAAAGTCCAGAGAAATGGTACCCTCCCTCAGTGACACATACACTGCAGGGTATCTTTAAGCGGTGATGACACTGATAGAGCTGGACTTCTCAAAATCAGTGACAGACTGCAAATGCCAGATTTCTCCCTGAGCCCTAAATAATTCTACTCAGATTGCAATCTTTATTTAGCTGTTTGTTTGTATGAATTAACTCTTACTTTGCAATGAACTAGTTAGGCATATGTTTGGACTCTAAATCCATTTAACAGTGAATTTTTGTTTAAAACCATTAAAATTGGTTATACTATTAGAGACAGAAGATCACTAATAGAATATACATCATTGTAACCATTACAGTTATATTTTAAAGATGAATAAACAAGCTTTACACTTCTTAGTAACTGATTTTAAGGTCCTGCATTTTTTTCTGAAAAGGGTTATGTTTGGAGGAGGTACATCTTTATGATTTCGACCCATTTAAGAAACACACAAGGCTATAGGAAACAAAGGAAAATTAAAAATGCAATGGTCTACATTTTCAGAATTCACTGCTGTTGTTTGTTGTTTTGACTTCTAGATGCTCAGCTTAATAAACCTTAAAAGGATCTTAATTTACACAAAATGCTGAGATCTTGCCTTCTTGAAATCAGGCCCCTTTTAATGTAGCTCAGATTGGGAGCCCAAAAATTGAGGAACTCAAATGCCCCAGTTGCTTCTAAAAGTTGAAGCTTGTACACAACCACCCACACACCCACAAACACATAAAGGGAAAAGAAAAAACCAGTGTCTATAACTTCACAGTATATTAAATAAGGTCCGGATCATGCATGCATGAGCAAGGCATTCAGAACTACGCTAGTATAGGCCATAAAAGTCTCTGTAGGCAGATACTTTAGAGTAGGCAAAATAGCCATTTATCAGCATCAGCTCTTTGGGGGCAGTACCTGAAATGGTGTTAGAGATAAAAGTGCAAACATCCAGGTATTCTTCTTCTTTCATTGAGCATTCATCACTTATGAATCTCTAGGATATGTGTACAGCTGCCTTAAAATGCACCACATTTATCTGTCCTTTTGTTAATGGGTTAATTCTTTCTAAGTGTGCTCCTTCATTCATTGTGTAATAAGTCACAGAAGCTGTAGGATTTCAACTTTTGCAGAATGGTTCTCCTTACATTTAAAATTTCTCTTAAAATAAATGTTTTTTTTTCTCGTTATATCCCTTCTAGGAATAAATATCCTTATGAACCCTAAACTGATCAAATAGCTGTCATAAATTTTTAAGAAAAAAAAAAAAACACCAAGAATTCATATGGCACTTAAAGACTAACAGATTTATTTTTCACATGAGCTTTCATGGGAGAAAATCCCACTTTGTCAGATGCTTCAAAGAATGCATGAATGGAATGAAAATAAATGCAAAGGGGTGTAAAACATAGGATCAGGTCATACAGTAACAGCAAATCAGAGCAGTTGTTAGGTTCAAACCCTGGGAAGGCTGAAGTCAAATTACCTTTTGTAATGGGAAAAGAACCCATAGTCTCGATTTAATCCTGCTTTCACAGAATTTAATTTGCATATTAATTCAAGTTCAGCTGTTTCTCTTTGAAGTCTTGATGTTCCAGTCACATGTCTGATGACGGTCGTTAACAAATCATTTATCGAATGATTAGAAAGATGGAAGTGCTCAGCAACATCTGACGAAGTGGGATTTTCTCCCACGAAAGCTCATGCGAAAAATAAATCTGTTAGTCTTTAAGCGCCACATGACTCCTTGGTTTTGTTTTTTCCCCTGGACTAGACTAACACGGCTATCTCTTTGGAAATTGGCATAGATTTTAAAACCAGGAGTAACAACTATGATAGTCTAATCTGACCTCCTGCATAACACAGACCACAGAATCTCAGCCAATAATTTCTGGATCAAGCCCATAATTTTCATTTGACCAATAGCACATATTTTACAAAGACAGCCAGTCTTGAGTTAAAAGGACTACCAGTGATGGAGAATCCACTATGCCCTTGGTAAATTGTTCCAGTGACTAATTGCTCTCACTATTAAAAATGTCTGCCTTCTTTCTATCTTGAATTTGTTTAGCTTTAGTTTCCAATCATTGGAATGTGTTATGCCTGTTGTTATCTATACTATAGGAGATACAGAACCATAAACTTCGTAGACGACAGATGCAAAGCAGTGATTTTGAATGTTTTATTCTAAAAGTTACAAATAAAAGTGTTTTATTAGAGAGCCTTAGTGCGGCCTAAAAGTCTAGCACAGTGCTTTTCAACCTTTTGAGGGTCATGACATTGTTTACAATGTGTCATGGCCATATGGGACACGCCATCCCACTCTCCCCAGGCCAAATATAGCCATCTCTCCATGACACAATTACCACTGTGTAGGGACACAGCGGTTGAGAACCATTAGTCTAGCAGAGCACCCAAACTGCTGAGATCTACACCTAGCTCTGACACTAAACCTTTTGGAACTGGCTAAGTAATTTAGAAACCCAGTCTTATAATGAAATCTGTGTATGCTGGCTTCTATTGCATATGGAGACCTAATGAAATCATTTGGGCTCTTCCTGAGCAGAAGAGGTTTTTTCCTGTGGAATTTATTGCAGGAGTCAATCTTTGCCTTTGTTTATGTTGGCCTCAAAAATAGTATTATTTATTTATTTATTTACACATTAGCACCAACAGTATACTCACTGGTGTGCAAGACACAAATATAATTATCATCTTTGGCCAGCTTAAAATTAGAGCCCATCAGAAAACAGAATTTCTGTGGTGTGGAAAATCCTGCTGCTTCTAAATCTGTTTTCATTCCAAGTCAGATTGAAAAAAACCAAAATTTTCCATAGAACAAAAATCTGAAAAATCTGGATTCAGCACCATAGAGCTGTTTTATTTACCTATTGTTGAACCAATATACTATACTTATAGTATCCATACACTAGACAATATTATATATAACATGAAAAGCAATTTAAACCTATAACAGTCAAAACAGAAAATGAATGAAAACCAAAAATCAAAATGGAATTTTTTTTTACTTTATCAAAAATAAACATTTTGACATTACTGAAATGAAACAAGAAAGTTGAAATGAACCATTCTGATTTTTCCACATCAAATTTTCATCCAAGTTGTTTTGACCAGCTCTTGAGTAAAACCTAAAGCTCATTCCTGCATATGAGTAACTTTACTCACTGATGTCAGTTGGCCCACCAAAGTTATTAAAGATGTATTTATGCATAAGTGTTTTCAGGATCTAGGTCTTAAAGACTCTGAGTTGACAGAAGACACTAAGAAAATTCAGAGGTGAAAGTAATGTAGAGAATTAGTGTGTTAGGCACAGGTGTTATTGTCTTTTTATTGTTACAACCTACCTACCTGTGGGGGTTCATGCATAAAAACAGCATAGAAAGAGCTGCAGAGGCTGGAACAGTAGGGGGTGGAAAAGAAGGCAGGGAGGCTTCCAGAACTGACAAAGTGGCATGGGTAGAGGGCTCAACAAGAGATAAGGCTGGAAATGCAGAAGGTCTAAGTGGAATAATAAGAATTGTAATTTTTTCAAGGCTCTCAAAATCATCTGTTCATTGACAAAGTGTTCTCAGGGCTAGCAAATACCATGAGTCATACCACAGCATTATTAAAGATCACCTTTAACAGCACAAAGCACAGGTTCGCAACTGTTGCAACACCCTGTGCTGGCCTCTCCTCTCCAACCCCCAGCCACTGCTGGTAGCCCCCTACATCGGAAAAAAAAAAAAAAAGAAAAAAAAAGTGGCAGCTGCTTGAAAATTCAGTGATGGCTACAGCTGGAGTGGAGGGGATGCTTCCCAGGCATGCCACTAAAAGGAGCCACTCATGGAAAGAAGCTGCCTGGAACATCTCCTCTTGGCAGCTTGCCTGGGGACAGAGGTCCCCAGGCACTCTGCAGAAAGAAGCCATCCAAGGTGTCTCCTTTTGGCAGTGGTACGCTGCTGAGAGCAGCCACTCCAGATGGCTTATTTCTGTGGCATGCCTAGGGCATGGCCATGGCAGGGAACTCCTGCACCCTTGTTACCTCTGAAAGAAGCCACCCATAGTGTCTTTTGGTGGCAGGAGCTGCAATTTCAGTAGCATTGCAGGGGGTGCCATGTGTCGCTCCAAATGATCTTGCGTGCTACTGTTAGCACACGTGCTGGGAGTTGCCTACCCCTGGCACAAAGTGTAACTGAACACTGCCCCTGTGAGAGCAGTGGTGCCAAGTTAATGTGGCAGGGAGGGGGGATGTCAATGTTTGAATGCCCTAACTTGGGTGTGTTTGGAACTGTCTGGCTTACTGCTGCAGTAACAGAGGTTTTTGGCACACCATCTCCATTTGTATATGGTGTTCTGTTAACCAAAAGATGCTTGGGAAAGCCTCCCCAGCCTTGTCTTCTGAGACAAGAGGCACAGCTATGACACCACTGCTCTCTCCTTTGGAGTCCCGCTACCCTATCAACAGTGCATGTTGTGCAATGCGCGGGAACAACTTTCCGTTCACTTCCCAAGCAGCTGGGAGGATCGGAGAGCCTGCCTCTACACGTCCTGTGGCGCGTGCACCTCACATGCTGATGACTGAAATGGACAGAAGCATGTGGTGGAGGCGGGGGAGCTGGGTACCTAGAGGCCTGGTGGGAAGGGAACCGCCCCAGTCAGTCAAAGTGAGAACAAGGAACAGTCATGAGTCTGGGCATCTCCTCTTTCTCCCTCTCTGTTTACCCTGGAGTTGCCTCACAGCTAGCTATTCTGTTGCCAGGACAACCCCACTATCACAGGGAACATGTTGTGAACTCTGGGGTCAGAGAACATGCCTTAGATCTCCCGACCAGTCAAGCAGCAGAAGGGGGACTGAGGTGGGTGTGGGGTGGGGGGAGGACATTTCCTCCTTTCCATTTCCTGCATCCGGTAATAACAGCTTTCCTGGAACATACCCAGGGTAGACAACGTCCTGAGGTGGATGCGGAAAGGAGACTGGACAGAAACACCCCCAAACAACAGAAGTCAAATGTAGATTGGCAAAAGTGGAGGGGAGAGAGTTGAACCGGGGAATGACAGTGGCATGTAATGGACAAAAAAAGCCCCTGGGTAGGCTGGGAAACAGAGATCAAGGCAAAAGGGGCTTTCTGCTGCTGCTGCTTTGGGAATGGTTGGGTGTGTGACTGAACGGGAACACCCACTGATAGTTCCTCTCCTCTGTGCCAGCAGGCGAGACAGGGGTTGCCATAGTAATGCTCTCTGTTGCATAATCCCCTTTCCTCTCATTCACCCCTTCCTCTTCCAGCTCCCTGTGCGTGTGTGCTAGAGACAGTCATGGGTTTTATTATTACTTCACGCAGCATCACATGTGTCTGTGACGCCAACATAATGTGTCACTGTCCTGCTCTGGGGCTGACGCTGCTTGGTGGCCCAAGCACCCTGGCTCTTTTTCAGCATGCCTACACTGCAAAGTAAGCCCGTGATTGGTGGGACTTGAGTCATCTGACCCACATCTACACTATATTTAAACCCCATGTTAAAACCTTTCTAGTCCTTGCTAAACCTCAGACTTTTGTATCCACACTACAGTGCACGTGAGTCAAAAGAACCATATTCCAGAATCCCTAGCAACCCCAAGTCTCCACCCCCACAGATGTGGCTGGTCTATCCCAAGGACCATGGTGCACTGTGGGAAGACTTTGCTGCCTGTTCTGCAGGGGTGGTTTCCATTTTCACTAAAGTGAAGCGCAGATTGTTGCAATTGAGGAAGCTGTCTAATGGAATTATGGGATACTTCTGGCTGCCTAGTCAAATGGGTGACGCATCTACACTACAAAAGAATAGGGGTCAGGCCCTGGGTGAAGAGGCAGCAGCGGGGAGGACTTGTGGGGGCAATAGCTACCCCAAAATTTGCCTTAGCCCTCCCACCCACTGCAGCCATCCCTTCCAATGCAAAGGTCAAGCATTACACAGAATAAAGGTTGGGAGGGTCTGGTATTGCCACCCTCACTTTTCCATGCTGGTGGTGGCATTGCCTTCAGAGCTAGAGACCACTGGCTGCTGGCCAGGCACCCAGCTCAAAAGGCAGTGCTGCCTCCACCTGCAATAGCACCAAACTGCAAAAGTAAGTGTGGCATGTGATCACACAACGAACAGTCATCCCTCACAATTTTGTCTAGCCTCCTCAATCTACCCATCAGGAAGAGGTCGGCATTCCAGCTTGACTCAAGCTCACACTCTTCAGCCTTGTGTTATCCTGGGACCTGGGTCTAAGCCTTGGTTTAGCACTACTGCAGTGTAAACACAAGGGGGATTTGGCTTGAGTCCAGACTCAAGGACAGGCTTAAGCCGCAGTGTAGATGTACAGTTAAAGGGTTTATGAGAAACTTACTAATTGATCGCCTAGTTCACAGGATAGGATTGCAAAAGTCTATGTAAAACCCGAGTGATATCAATGGTTCCAGACCAATTAACCCCTCTGAGGATCCAGCCCTATATCTTAAATTGTACATCAAAAATATGAGCAACTACAAGGGCAATTACTCAAAAGTAAGGAAATGCCTGAATGGAGATTATTTGTGCAGCCTTTTGTACAAATGCATTATGATACAGTCAATACTTATATGATCACATCCAATTTTTGCCACAGACCTTAGACTCATTCAGTGCCCAGGACAGACACTACACAATTAATCAGCAGCTACTGTAGGTTTTGTTTTTGCTTCATTAGATAACTGTTGCCCCAGGCCCTATTTTCTGCACACCAGGCAGAGAGAATTGAGTTTCCTAATGTACTTTTCTCTGGTGCTTGCCATTATACTATGTCAGTGCTTCAAAACCATTAATGATTTTTATCTTCACAACAAGCCAGTGAGATGAAAGGTTCTGTTATCCCCATTTACAGAGGGGAAACTGAGGCACTGGGTGATTAGGTCACAAATATCCACTAATTTTAAGTGCCTAAATTGAGGCACCTAGGACCTTATTTTTCAGCATACAGAGCAAGCTAGATCATTTTATATGTTGAAAGCATAGCTTCCACTGACTTCATTTACAGCTATGAGTCCTCAGCACTTCTGTAAAGCAGAATCCAAGTACTCATGGCAGGCACCTGGAAAATGAGAGACATATAATTAGTGTTCACTTTAAGTGACTTCACCAGACATGATGTCTGTGGCATAGTCAAGGATAGACTCTAGTTCTTCAGGGCAGCATTCAGATGTTTTAACCATGAAACCATCGTTTTTTTCCCCACAATCCCTGTCTCATTACCTACCAACCTTCCACCTTCTGCAATGAATATGGCAGGAGTCCTACAGGTGACACCATCCTCCACTAGATGATGCTGATTCAGCTCCAGAACACTGTCCATTCTGTGAAATGAATGAGGGAAGGGCTCCGTGGAAAAAAATGGCATATGGTCATGTAACTAGTCTGTTTAATAATAGACACACCCAAAGGGGCTGAATTAAGGTTGCACAGGCAACTTTAATTATGGCCATTTACCAAAATAAGTATTTGAGTTAGCAACCTTGATATTCTTTTAATGTAGTTTGTTGCATGTAATTTCCTAAGTTTATTAAAAAATCAAAGTGAAAAAAACCCCCAGATATTCCAGCATGTGGCATCATATTGACCCACATGTGGTTCATCACTAGGGTTGAAACCTTTAGATCAACCACACAGCCATCTGCCATTTTAGCTAACAGAGTAACCAAAACCAATAGCAGTTGGTCATTTTTTAAATGGACAAGCACTGGAGGAGGATAACACACACACACACTCTGCCAGTGGGTTTCCACAGATTTTTACTGACAGGAAAGGAATAGCGGGACTGAGGAAAGTTGGGTTCCACCCTAGTCTTCAGAGGGTCATGTGGTTTAGAAGCCACAGACTCTTCTGCTCTTTGTCTACAAGCTTGGTGCTTTCTAGCCCATCCTCCTCAGCATATCCTTGTCCCAGTCCTGTCCGCTATGCGTAGGTTCTTGTCCCAGTGTCATCCTCCTTACCTACTGTGAGAGACCAGTGCCGGATTTCCCATTAGGCACTGTAGGCACCGTGCTTAGGGCCTACAAAATTTTTAGGGCCTATGAAGAGGGAAAAAATTAAAAAATAAGGAAAAATAAGGAAAATCACATGGCTTAGCATTAGAATAGTTTAAAGTGCACCATGTTAATCAACATAATTTAGTTGGTGTTTCCCCCTCTTTTTGCACATTTCGAAGTGAAAGTGCCTAGGGCCTACGAACACCAAAATCTGGCCCTGTGAGAGACTGTAACCTTATGTTCATCACTTTTTTTTAAAAATCTATAACAAATGTGGTACAAAGTATGAGGTATTATTTAAAAGATCATAAGCTACTGAATATTATTGTCCTGGTAAAATGTGTATAGCAACATTATAAGATTTTACTCTATTACATTGTTGAGGAATGCTCAAAGTTTAGAAAAGCAGCCCAAACCAGTTCTTCAAAACCAACAAGTTAGTCAGCATCTAAGCCAAGTGTTAGCATAATCAAATGAACTATTACTGAGTTAAGTGGCTGTTCTTTGGCAAGAAGAAGGGTGCGAGCAATTAATGTACACCTTGGCAGAGAGACTTTCTGTCGCTGGAACCCTAGCTGCAGATGATTCTTAAAGAAGGGAAATGCTATTAGAAGAAAGAACAGAGGACACAAATCACCTCTCTCCTCATCTTTACTCATGGCATCAATGTTTGAAAGACAAAGGAAGCATTAATGAATTGGAGGAGTGGTCTTGATTGATGGAATTTAGCCAGTAAAAGCATACAGTGAGAAGAATATTTGCTTTGAATTCATTTCAGTTGTTAAATTAGACATTAGTTTACATTTTACCTTTTATGTCTTTGTAACCATTTCTGACCTTTATGCCTCATTATTTGTAATCACTTAAAATCTATTTTTCTTTTTTATTATTTTATCTAAACCAGTATATGTTTGAACTGAAGTGTTTGGATGCCTCCATTTGAGATCACAATGGTTGTGCATATCATTTTCTATTAACGAAATGATGGACTTTCTATGAGGTTGAACTGAAAAGAAGGAAAAAGCTAGGCAATACAAGATGCACATTTCTGGGGACAGATCTAGGATTGAGAATTTCTTGTGTCACTCTGTCTGAGTCCAGTCTCCCCCCAACTCCAAATCTCCTCCCATCCCACATTCAGTCCCAGTATACTTGCCCAGTCAGACTGAATATCCCCTCCCAGCTCCTCATCTGACCTGTCTGTTCTCTTTCCCCCAGTGGTTCACAGCTCTACTCTTACCATGCCAGGATCCTCATCCAACCTCAGTTTCCTCCACTGCAAACCTCTCCATATTACTTTGACACTCTCTTTGCTAATCACATCCCAGTTCTCCCTATGCACCCTAGCTCCTTGTCAGCTCTATCTATCCGCCCTACAAACAACCCCTATTCTCTTCCCATTTGTTTCTAATGTCAATGTCTGTCAGCCAGTCCCAGTATCCCTTCTTCCAGCTCCTCATTCAATCTCAATGTTCCCATCCCCAGCCAAATTATCCCACTCTCTTTCCCTCACTAGCTCTCATATCCCAGTTTCTGCATCTTCTCTACTGGTGTTTATCAGCAGTTCCCTGCTCAACTAGTTCCACTCTTCCTCTCGTCAATTCCCAGTCACAGTTTCTCCTTCCCTTCCATTCTCAGAAACACCAGATTCCTTATTCCAGTCTCGTTCTCCCACAACCCCAAGTCCAGTTCAGTCATTCTGTGGGAATGACACATGAGCAGTCCAATCACAGGAAGCAGCTAAGAGAGGTCAGAGCATGTTGAGTGAGGCCAGAATCTTCCAAGAATTTAGCTGTTAAAATCAAAGATATCTCCTGTGTATGTGTAAATTGTGATTTTACAAACTTGTGTAACTTGGCCAAATTTGGACAGATTTCCATGGTGATGGTAAAAGATTAAATCATCTCTGATGCACAGGTGAATCCCCTCCCAGCATTCAAAGCCCTTTTTTAAAGTAAGGTGGCACTACAGCTATTCAAAAAAATGTCACCAGAGTATTTGAACATGAGCGAAACTGTTTTCCCCCCTTAGCTTCATCCTCAGAAATGCTGCAGCTGAAATTTTCCAAAACAATTCCAGCTGAAGCAAGTATCTGGTATAAAAAAATTCAGCCCAAGGTGTTAAAGTTTGGCAAAGTAGTATGCAAGTGAAAACAGGGTCTCATAATGGAAATTGCTGGGCAACCTTAATAATAAGTGAATGCTACCAACCCCACCTATAGTGTTCTGTACAAACACTGACTACTTAATCTCAACAACAACTCCTGTAAGGCAAGCAAGAATTATAATTGTTATACTTCAAAGCCAAACACTACTTAGCTTGACTAAATAAAGACTATGTGGGAGATATGAGCAATCTTTACAGCCCTCTGAATGGTACAAATATCAACCATGGAAAGAAATTGGGTAATATATATTAAAGGGTACAACTAGGAGAATGTAGATAACACAGAGTAGAAAGTGGTGCTCTTTCTGTCCACAGTTCAGCAAAATTCTTACGGACATGTATTATACAAGAGCTTTTCTGAATTGAGGCCTCTGTTCCTACTGTTATCTGGTTTCCATCCAGATGTGAAAATCCACTACGGGAGGATTTAAACTAAAATCAAAATCTAGAGAGTAGTCAGGAAACCCATCCAAACAGTGAAAACTATTAGACTGTGAAACAGTCTCCCAAGGAAAGTGATGGATGCCCCATTGCATAAGCCATGTAGAAAAAGACTGGCCAAAACTCTGGAAAATATACTTAAGGAAACCATGCTGCTGGTTTGGATGTACAAAGATGGACAAGATGCTCTTGCAGGACTTTCCCATCTTTTATGCTGATAATATGCTGGTTTTATATAATGCAGTTGGCATGGTTTGAGACTTCTCTGCATTTGCTAGAGAATCTTAGATGGGAAGAGGAAACAATCTCTCAACAGGCAGACAGATGACAGAGAAAGGCAGAAAATGTACGGCTAGCTGAAGATGGAATCAGAAGAACCCTGCAGCTGCTGTGGAGTCACACAGTCTACTTCAGAGATGTCAAACTCATTTACATTGGACCAGTGCACTCCAGTTCCTTTTTATTCCAGGCCTGGGATTTGCTCTCTCTCAGGGCCAGATTAAAACATGCTGAGGTCTAAACTATGTCAAGATTCAGAGACCCCATACCATAAAAAATAAAGAGAAGAAAGTGCATTACATTATAACAGAAAGGGTAATGAAAAGATGAATGATAAACCATTATGTTTGCATACACAGGCAAAGATGCAACAAAAACAACTAAATAACATATACGCATCTTGCAAAAAGCCTTATTTGTATTACCGATTTCAATTATGATAAATCTTCTTAGTTATCGCCAACATATTTAGAGGCCCCTCATAATGTGAGGCCCTAAGCCATGGCTTACTTGGATTGTGCCTAAATCTGGCATTGTTCTCAACTCCACTAGTGCACCTCAACAGTGGGTGCCAATGCTAAATATTATGCACTTCAGCCTTGGCACTCTGTTATTCAGTGGCGAAGTATGGCACTACAGGACACGCTTGTGCCTCTCACACAAAGAAATCAATGTACAACTTAATTCCACACTGCGTATGATTTCAGGCACACTTCGGTCTACTACTCTACTGTGGTCACCAGTTCTCTGCAATATTGCTCTGCCCAGTGAACGAAGTGAGGAAGCATAGCACAGCTTGTGATGAAATTACATAATATGTTACATCAGCCATTAAAGACTTGTTTAATCCACTGCAAAGTCATTTGCCCTCACATTGCTTATTGTGGATAAGATTACTGGGTGAGATAGTTATAGCAGAGGACATGTGGTGGAATGGTGCGCAGAGAAAGTGACAAATAATTGTCTTGCTTCAGATCCCACCGAGCATCACCTCAAGTCTGCTTTACCATGAAGGCACCAGAGCCTTCTGAACCCCTTTTGTACCAGACATGGAACTTGTGGTGCGATGGAATTTGGTGGCACTTTAGAGACAGCACTCCTATGTTGACATGGGCAGCCACAAACCAACCCTAAGGCTGTCCCATGGCTCTGCCAGCCTGCATGTAGAAATCTGACCAGAAGCACCTCAGTCCTAATGAGCAGCATCCCCACTCTCTCCTTCCCTTGGTCCTCCTCCACTTTAGAATTAATGTGATAATCTAGAACAAGCCCCCTTTCCCTTAAGCTACTGCAGGCTTGAGTGATTGGCAGGGGGTAGAATAGCATAGGAGTCACAACACAACTGTGCTAGAAGGTACTGGTGTTTGTTTTCTGTCCGTAGTCCAACAAAGCCCTTAAGTACATGCATAAGGGCTTTGCTCAATCAGGGCCTCTGTGTCTAGCCCATTATCTGGTTTCCATCTTGAGGTGAAAAACCACTCTCTAATGATTTAACTGAAAATGAAAATCTAGAGAGAGTGAATTTCCCCACAAACCCCACTCACAGGCCTTTCACCAGCTTTACTTAGGGTCAGGAGACCTGGAGACTTTTCTTCTGAAAGTCCATATGTAGTCTGCAGAATGCTTTGGAATCCTTTCAGATAGGTGGTACTAGGGAACTCTTTTACATGTTGACAAGTTCCAAAGGCATTGTTATTAGGAAAGATTATTTCCCTGACACAAACAGATTGCAGTTAGCGGGGAAGGTTTTCAGATGCCTTCACGTTTGCTTGTTCCTCAGAGATGCCCTCATTTTGGTGGGAAAACCACTACTCATAGGGCCATTGGCCTCATTCACAATATTACATGGAAGATGGGATGGAACTACTGTGACATTCCCCACCTATGCTCCTGCCTCATGGCTGTGGCTCAGGTTATTCACTGGTGGTGAACAACTTAAATTTATATCCAGAGAAAATTATTTCACTTCCTCAGCCTCCTGGCCAGCTATTCACTCACTGCTTGGAAAAGAACCATTGTTTTAAATGTCCATATCCATACCAAGCCTCCCATTACAGAGGTTTCCATGGCTCCTCTTTGTTCCCAGAGTATGCCTGGGCTATACGCTTCCCAGAGGATAAGTCTGCAGGGAAGCCTGGCTTCCAGCTTCTGCACTGGAGCAGGTTTGTCAAGAGATTTTATCAGAGCAGAGAGCACTTTCACTAACGCTCAGAGCTTTGTTTAATTACTCTTGGGATTTAATTATTTGGTTTCTATTTCCCAGGGATTTCTTGAGGAACCTGCCCCAATAACTACTCCATCTTTTATAATATTGGCAAATTTGCTGTACTGTGGGCATTCATAGATTTTTAGATTTTAAGAGATCTTTATGATAATCAACTTAGGCCAGGCCTCTGGCATAACATAGACCATGGATGAACTCTCACCCACTAATTCCTGCATCAAGCCCATAACTTGCTAGAGCTCAAATGTATACCATTTAGAAAGAAATCCAATCTTGATTTATTAACTTGAAGAGATGAAGAATCCACCCTGCTCCTAGATAAGTTTTTCAAATGATTTATTACTCTCTTCTGTCAAAAAAATTGCCTTCTGTGTAGTCTGAGATTATCCAACTGAGCTTCCAACTACTGAATCTCATTAATGCCTTTTTCTGCTACATTAAAGACTCAGATTCTATCAAAATTCTCTTCCCCATGTAGGTACTTATAGAATGTGGTCAAGTCATGTCTTAAATTTCTCTTGGATAAACTAAATAGAATCAGCTCCTTAAGTCTCTCACTATAAAGCATGTGTTCCAGGCATAAATTCCAAGGCCAGAAGGGACCTGTGATGTTCCACTCCTAGGATCTGGTCCAGTGTGCTGCTGTGACCCCTGATATCCATTTCTGAACCCTAAGTTATCCCCACTTAGTTAGGTGACCACCCACTCCTTGGTCAATCCATGCCAGTCTCTTGCACGCAATCAGTCCCAAGCAGTGAGTGTGAGCTCTCTAGCCACTTAGGAGATGGTCCCCTAGCAAGCAATCCCAGTCCCCCTGATACCATACTGAGAATTTCCATCCTGCAGGGGTTGGGACCCTTCACCAATCACTGTAGGCCCATAGACTCTGATTCACACACTTATTAAAGAAATGGGAATGCCCAGCCTCGTGCATTCACATCCTCTATAGTTCACACAGTTTTAGGTGAAACAAACACTAGTTTATTGATTAGAACATGATTTTAAGTGAGTATAGAGCAAATCAATGGACGATCATTTAATAAGATACTCAGGGGTAATCACTATCAAATGAAAGATATAAGACTCATTCTAAACCTACATCACTGTCTAAAGATCGTTTTACAGCCAGTCTCTGCCTGTCCCTAGGGAGGGCCCAGATACTGCTTGAAGTTAGACAATATTTCAGGATGGTTTCTCTGGAAAAAAGCCCTTCTCAGTTCAAAGTTTGTCTCTTTTCAAACTCTCACCAGTCCCTCCTGTTTGTGGGCAGAGGTGAGTCTCTTTATTCCACATTAGCCAGGGAGCTCAATTTGCATTGCTTTTGCCAGGTACCTCTTCCGTTTCCATGATGAAAGACAGACCATCAGGGCTGTCTCCTCCCTGAGCCATGTAAGATACCTGGTAACATGCTTCACGCAAGTACATGTATGATGCCACATGACACCATAACAATAGTGCAGAGTATGTTACGTGCATTCATGATGGAACCCTTGCATGGCATAACTGGCATCAAACCATACTATTACATTGCAAAAGTGAACAGAAAAGTTGCACAGATCATGCCCTAGGGCAGCAGTGCTCAGTCACTGCATCAGGAAACAAAAGTGTGTCATGGCACAGGGGCTGAGTGTGTCATGTGAAATCAGCCTGCTGCCAAGAGCCTGAAGAGAGCTATGGCAGCAAAAGCTGCTGCAGAATCATCTGTATCATGGCCTTGGGGGCTGCCAGTCAGGCCTCAAGCTACCAAAAACCCCCTTTCAAATGGAGATTTCTTCAGCAGCAGGGGGAGCAGCAGTGCTTGAGTGTGTTATGCACAGCTGGGAACCCTCCCAGCTGTGTTGCAATGGTGAAGGGGATGAGAACCTTGCTCTAGGGGTGTACAGATATGGATCCCATGACAGGACCACTGTGATCATCTAGTCTGATCTCCTGTATCATGCCATACAACCACAGAACATTGCCAAAAATAATTCCCAGAGCATATCTTGAGAATCTATTATACCTCTTCATAAATTGTTCCTAAGCTTAATGACCCTCACTATTAAAAATGTATGCCCTATTTCCTTGAATCATTCTAGTAATTCTTTTCAGAAATATGAATTGTTCAATATCCTTTTTGAAACATTGACACCAGCACTGGACATTACATTCCAGTGATGGTCTCACTGACAAAGTTAACAAAGGTAATGCCACCACCCTATTTAACTTGTTAGTCCCCTTATACATCCAAGAGCATGCTCCCCCAACCTGGCTTCATTGCACTAGACATTCATGTTCAGATGGTTATCTACAATAAACCTTAAGTCCTTTTCAGTTTCACTGAACTCTAGGAGACTGTCTCCAGTTTTGTAAATGTTATGTTCATTGTCTGTTCTGATACCTGGCTCTAGAGCATTTGGCTATATTAAAACACATTTTGTTAAAATGAGCCCACAGTAGCAAGCAATTCAGATCAGTCTGTATAAGTAAACCACCCCTGTCATTAGTTACCATTACAGTACTTTTTGTGACATCTGCAATTTTTATCAACAATGGTTTGATATTTTCTTCCAGATGATTGATAAAGATTTTGACTAGCAATTGGGCCAAAAACAGATTTGTTCAGACACTCACTAGAAATAAGGAAATCTCAGTCAGATTCCAAGCTTGGTCACCAAATTCCTGTATGTCCTTATCACTCAGTTTATCCTTGGTTCCGCACTTGGAGAATGCAGATAATACTTCTCTACCTTATAGTCATGTTGACAGAATAAAGCCAATTAACAATTATGAGAAACTGAGATGATATGGCATTGAGGAATATGCAAGCACCCAGCAAGATGCAAATATCCCCATATTATTACATCAGCATCCTGTCATGCCTCCACATACGCATGCAAACATTTCTATGTTGCAATGCAAATATTACTGTATTCAATACGATTACCCTTTTATGATTGCTCAGATATCGAAGTCTCAGCACAGCTATCATGACGTTGTGAGGCAACCATCACAATCTGATGATGCTATGTCAGCCCCAAATATATTTCAGGACAGTGTAGAGGGCAAATTTTCAGAAGCAAGCTTTAAAAACACATCTTATCTAAGTCTACCATGCAGATTTACTCCAGCAAGTAGCATTTGCACATGCACCAAACAGAAATCTAGGTATGATTTGTATGCACAATTGCATATACAAATCCGAATTTCCAGATTGTCAAAAACTTGCATTTGAAGTGTCATGTCCACAAAAAGCCAAGTGCTCCAAATTGCTGGCAAAGTTTTAGACCAGTGGTTTTCAACCACTGCATTGGAACACATTACTCTGTCCCCACACAGTGGCAAATGTGTTGCAGTGAGTTGGGGAGATGGCTGGATTTAGCCTGGGCTGGTGTGCTGGTGTGTCCTATAGTGTGGCATATCACGACTAAGTGTGTCATGAGCCGCAAAAGGTTGAGAACCACTGTTCTAGACATTAGATCAAAGCTACTTTAAATATTTAGACCCTAATATTTTGTGAATGAAACATCCTTCAAAGCAGGGCCGGCTCTACTGTGAGGCAAGAGACAGACATGGCTTCAGGTCACAGTTCTTAGGGGAGCCTATCCCCCCTGAAGATCAGGCTGGCTCCCGCCTCTTCAACTCTTGCCTAGCAGCTCAGGCACTGTTAGTCAACCTGCAGCTTAAGTCATGTAGGCAGAGTGCACTTTAAATCCCTCTGCAGGCAGATGCTGGAGATTTATGCACTTTGGAAAACCGTTTTCAACCCCCATGATTGAGATGGGGGGGGCCGCCAAAACAAAATTTGGCTTGGGGCATCACAACCCCTTGAGCCGGCCCTGCTTCAGAGTAAGGACTCCCTTGAAAATTATGACGGTAGAGTTGCCAGTGGGGTAATTCAAATAAAGCCCAAACTCTCAAGTTCAAGCCTACTGTCCTTTCCTCAGGGCCAGTAGTTGTAGTACTAAACAGAAGAGTCTCAAAGTCATGTAGAATGCTGGGAAACAGAGATCTATCCTGCTTTCCACAAGCAGGGAAGGGAAAGACATGTAGCCCTTCCTGACTATCCCTTAGGGCTCAAAAACTACTGAATCAATTAACTGAAACACAATCCTCTCTCCCTCCCACCTCCACACCCAAGTCTGGTAGGCTGTCCTCCAAGCCTCATTCTGAAATGCCTGACTCTGCCCACCTAAGAATAATGTACATCTTCTTTCCCCATGGACTTCTTTAGGCATGCCCCAGGGGAGCATTGCTATGGTCATTTCATCTAATTTATCCTTGTATTCCCCAGGCACTCTGTCTGCACTGAGCTATATATGTGTTTGGAGTAGAGGGAAAAGGTGAAGGCAAATACTATGGTTTCATGAGTAAGGAATTTATTTGAGCAACAGTAACCTCCCTGGCTCTCTCCACCCAGGTAATCACGCTGAACAAACATTCCACATGTCAAAGTGCTCTTGCAGATAAGAGCTAACTCAATAATCCCCATCCTTTCTCAGTTTGATCTGAACTTTCAGCACTTAACACCACTGAACCCTATAATGCATGCTGACTGGAAGGAAAGCTCTGTGCGACTAGCTGGCACAGTGCCACATAGTAGAAGCGGCCAGGGAAACCGCATGCTTCCGACACCCTATGTGCTCCATCACTTGTATCTCCCCGCGGTTCTCAACCACTCTGTTGGGACATGTTACTGTGTTGCCACACAGTGGTAAGTGTGATGTGGACAGCCAGGGAGATGGCTGGATTTGGCCTGGATAGGGTGGGCCAGTGTGTCCTGTAGCATTGCGATATGCCACCAAATGTGTTGCACCCCACAGAAGGTTGAGAACCACTGTGCCAGTGGCTCCCTTTTGCAGTCAGGTGGATGGAATATCAATGCTCTCCTCCCACTGGCTCCAGAAGGGATCCCAGTGATTATGGACCTGGATGGAGCACTTTGCCATGCTCCCTACTACAAGCAGGAACAAGACAGCACTGATCTTCCATCCCCTTGGCTGCAGCAAGGAGGCTTCACTGATCTTTTAGATTTGCAGAAATGTGCTCTACCTGGTTTCTTAGGCAGCAACTCCCATCTGCAGCCAGCAGGTAGGGAGCTGCAGGCCACTTTGAAAGCCCTCAATGGGCCACAAGTTGGGAACAATTGCTTTAGAGTATAAAGAGACGGAAAACTACCATTAGATACAAGGCATAGTCTTTGTCCACTGAGTCAATGGCAAAGTTCCTACTGGTTTTGATGGAGCAAGAACGCATCCAGTGGTTCCAGCATTTGCTGCTCTGTCCCATCCAGTTTGAAATTACTGAAGTCATGGGACCTACATTACAGTGCTCCCCTTAGGAATCTGTTCCTCACACAGACAGAGCTCACTGTTAGGAAATGTTTCCTGACATGCAAATTAAAGTTTCCTTTTGTTCAATTTCATTACACTACTTCTAGCTATATTTTCTTGGACAATCTAAAGTAAGTAGTGCATCCCATGTGCCTTCTCCTCCAAGTTTCACTTGCTTCACCCTGAGAAAGAACCCTTCTTCATCAATCATAAATTAAACTACTCAGTAACCAGGAAGCTTGAAGTTCTACAAGCCAAAAGCCTGATAGTTAATATTCCTGGGCATCCAGAATTCCAGCAGAAGTCAATGGAAACTGCAGACACTCAGCACCAATGGCGGGCAGGCCAAAAAGTGTCAGCAAGAACTGAAATGTCACTGTCCAGGGTGGGGTGGATCTGATCATTCCAGCAACTGCAACACATGCCACACTGATCTGAAGGAGAGCTAGATGTCACACCTGACAGGCTAATGAGGCTTCTGATGTGAAGGTCGATTGACCTAACACATTTGTAATAACTCCGAAATTATTCAGAGTGAATAATATGGAAAATCGAATGGACTTTTCACCATTTAGGCTGTTTTGTTCACTTTTTTCCTTGACTACCATAACAAGGTAGAAGGCCACAGCATACTCTCCTAGGGGTTGCCAGCCTGCCCATTATGCTGCTAGTGCAGAGAAATGCACTGTTAGATTGTACACTCTTTGGGACAAGGGCGGTCTCTTTGTGTAGCACAATGGATCCTGGCCTCCAGTGCTACCATTATCTAAACAGTAACAATATTGTTTTGAAGACAGAATAGAACTTACATAGCACATAGGTGTCATGCTACCCCTGCATTAGGAGAAATTTCACCCTAAGAGCCACAGAAGTTCTTACTTTTGGCATATAAAGCTGCAGGAATACTGGGGCCATCCACCTGAAGGATTGGATACACCTTACCTATTGTAACAGAAGATGGGTATGTCCACACACACTCCTTATTTCGAAACAACAGAGGTTGTTTCGAAATAAGGAATGGCATGGCCACACGACGCACGGCCATTTCGAAAGAAGCAAACCGCTTCTTTCAAAATAGCCGTGCGCTTTTCGAAATAAGCTAAACCTCGTTTTATTTCGAAAGGGCGTTGTTTCGAAACGGTTGTTTCGAAACAACGCCAAGTGGACATGCTGTTTCGAAATAACTGGCTGAGCTTCCTCCCAGGGTGCTTAGCACCCTGGGAGGAAGAGCCACCCC
>ML681994.1:28376780-28711195 GCA_007922195.1 Podocnemis expansa | reverse complement strand
TGAGCCGCGGGGCTCGCAACCACTGCCCCCGCTGAGCCCGGGGCCGGAGGGGCTGGCGGGACCTGGCTCCCCGTGGCTGCAGCCGCGCGCCGGAGCCGCTCCGCCAGCTTGGGGGGCAGCAGGGGCGTTAAAGCCCCTGGGGCGCAGTGCCCCGCTGCCCGCTCCTGGCGGGTGCCTGCAGGGGGCTGCGGGCACCCGCCAGGTGAGGCGCCGTGCCTGCAGCCCCCAGAGGAAGCGAAATAGCAGGTCCACACTGTGGACCTGCTATTTCGCTCCCTTATTTCGAGGACACAGTTTTGTTATTTCGAAACAAGTTATTTCGAAATAACAGGTTCTTTCGAAATAAGTTATTTCGAAATAGCTTCTTTCGAAATAACAAAACTGTGTGTAGACATAGCCGATTAGATCTGCAGCCTCTTTCATGATAAGACCTAGAGAAAGTGTAAGGCCAGGCCTCTGTCTATCAAGGGCTTATATCAATATCTGTGTAGTGTAATGCTCATTCTTTGCCTGTAAGAACCAGCCTGCAAAGGATTTCCTTCCACAGAACAAAGCTCAGTTACTTATGGAGTAAAATTATGTCAACAAATCCAAGGTGGAAATGCTTAAAAATTTTACTAAAGCAAAGAAACATAAACCACAAAAGCCACACACATTTGCAACATGAGCAACAGACAGAGGCTGTGGTTTCAGACAGGGCAGATCTCAATATCAGAGGCAAGTATAGTGTTACACACCCTGCCTGACAGCCTCCTGGGATCCAGCACACAGCAGATTACCCATAGCCAAAGCAATTCATTCAGATGTGAAACACTGCTGTTATCTATGGAATTTATAGTAGAGAGCAATTGATGGTACCAAAACGTTGAAGCAATGGAACTAACTGGTGCAGTGATTCAGAGCTAGGGGATCATGAATGATGCAAGATCAAGGCCAAAAGGATTCTCTTGCATTGACCACACCTTATTTAGACATGCTAACATTCTCCACAAGCCCAAAAGCAAACAGGACATAACCAAATTATTCCTGTACTATTGCTTGTAATGAAAGCATTGTTATTAATATTTATACCTTAATGACCCTTCAGTACCCCAGCTATGTACCAGAGCTAGACTCTGTATAAACAGAACAAAAAGGAAGTCCATACTACAAGGAGTTCATCTTATTAATTTTCCTTGGTGTCATTTACACAATATTAGAGAGGGTTTGATTTAATTTGTTCCTATATAACTTGCTTTTGGCATATCCAGTTCAGTGTGTTTAGGTTATTCCTCATACTTCTTTCAGAATAGGTGTTTGAGCACTTCGAAACCCAAGCCTCAGAGAACAACTATATTAATGAAATAAACGTTCCAGTGCATATCATCCTTATGTCTGATTCCTGCTAATTAATCAGGCAGGCAGGGACTCCTTTCCTGCACCCCTTCACATACCTCTTTTCCAGCACTGCACATAATTGCGGAGGCCCATTTGAACAGAAGGTTACATGGATTGGCTTTCAAAGGCAGGAATGTCCAAAGAGATCTTCCAGATGTAAATGGCCTCCAGATGTGGATGTTTCGCCTCCACACAGGAGGGGGAGGAGAACGCCTTGTGAGTGTCTCTTAAGTCAAATGGAAAAACATTCTCCACCAAGAAGGGGTGGTTTGTGGGGACTGGTGGGGAGGAAGAATAGTAACAGAAAAGGAGACTTGAAGAAAGAGAAGGACTGAACTACACGTAAATGATTCAGGATGTAGGCTGTATTAAAAATAATATTCCTGTGTGTATATTAGTAGTTCATGTGGCATGTCAGACATCAGAAATCCAACTGCAAACAATTTTAAATGAGATGGGGCCAGTAAGTTACGGGAGAAATAGGAAGGAATTTTGCCTGCAGGAAGTTCATGTTCCCCCTAAGGGGTGCTTCTGATTGAATCCTGTGTTCTGAAACTCCCCAAGATCCTTTCAGGCAAGCACTCAGACCATGATCACATTGTTGTTCAGACTGTGCTAGACAGCAACAGCCTTTGTTATGCAGGCTTGTTGCTAATCCAGTTCTGTTCATGTTCTGTAGACAATATTCTTTTTCTCTGCAAAACTAGCCTGTAAATAGCTTACACTTCTCTCAGATTTGCAGTATTCACTACTCAAAATTATTCACCCAGCGTGAAATTCCTCCCAGGGCAGGAGGCCAGCACAAGGCCTATTAAATTCCCTGAGAGAAATATCACTCCAAATTATGGCTGTGGATAGTCTCCCAGTGTTCAGTTTGCTGTGAGACATTCTGGATGTCAGAGTCAGACTTCCAGAGAAAATTGTTCATGTTTATGGAAAGCAGAATCCAGACCTGTTTGGTTGGTAAAGCACTAGGGGCATCTATTGCATTGTAGATGTAAATAAGAAAAATGAAGGGTTACTTATCTGTAAGCATCCTTCCTTGAGATGGACTGCTCACATGCATACCCATTCAGGTGTCTACATGCCACAGTGCACGGTTGCCTGGAAGCTTTTTGCCCTAGCCTGTCCCCATAGGGTCAGTGGTTAATGCCGCCTCTTACCTGTGCAGTAGGTAGATGGCCCTGACCCTACACCCCCTTCACTCCCTTCGTTCAGCTAACTCTGAAAAGTGGGGATGGAGGGAGGGCACAGAATGTATGTGAGCAGCCCATTGCAAAGAAGGATGCTTACAGGTAAGTAACCCTTCATTCTTCTTCAAGCGCTGCTCACATCCATTCCCATTCAGGTGACTTACAAGCCGTATTCATGGACAATGGGTGGAGTTAAGGTTTCCCCACCCAGGGCAGCATCATCTCTTGTCTGCTGGACAGTTGCATAATGGGAATGCAAAGGTACACACTGAGGACCAGGTTGCCGCTCTGTAGATCACCTGAGTCGGGACCTGTCTGAGGAAGGCCATAGGTAAGGCTTGCACTCTAGTTAAATGGGCCTTAATTCTCCCCACGGTGGGGGAGAGGGGGGTGTTAGTTCTGTGGTAGCAGTCTTTAATGCAGTTCGTTATCCATGACGAGATGCATTGGGATATTACTGCCTGACCCTTCATATGTTCAGTGACTGCTACGAACAGCTGGGTCGTTTTGTGGAAGGGTCTAGTCTATTTGATATATATGGCAAGTGTCCTTTTGACGTCGAGGGTGTGCCATCATCTCTGGTTTTCTGTAACTTGTGGGTCCAGAAAGAACACTGAGATGTAGATATCTTGATTAATATTGAAAGACGACACTACCTTAGGCACGAAGGCTGGGTGGCGTGCAGTTGCACTTTATCGGCATGTAATATCGTATACAGAGGTTCTGAGAAAAGGGCTCTTAATTTGGACACTTTCCTGGCCGACATGATGGTCACCAGGAATGCCACTTTCCATGACACCAGTAGGGTACATGACTCCATGGGCTCGTAGGGAGGTCTTGTGAGTTCCTCTAGGATCGGGTTTAGGTCCCATTGAGGAACTGGGTCTCTGACCTCGGGATAGACTATCTCTAATCCTCTGAAGAACCTTGTCATCATGGGATGAGAGAAGGGAGTCACACCGCCAAAAGAGCTGTGAAATGCTGAGTTAGCTGCCAGGTGTACCCTGAGGGAGGGAAGCTTCAGTTCCCCTCTCCTTCAACTGTAGGAGGTAATCAAGTATGGTATGGATCAGGGCAGACCTTGGGGATGCACCCTTTTCAGTAGTCCAGAGAGTGAACTGCTTCCACTTTGCCCCATAGGTGGTCCTCATGGAGAGTTTTCTGCTCTCGATCACAATCTGTTGGACCTTTCTGGAGTATATTTGCTCGTTGGGACTCAGCCATGTAGCCTCCAAGCTGTTAGGTGTAGTGATTTCAGGTCTGGGTATCGCAGGCACCCAGAGTCCTGCGTGAGTAGATCTGCTCTGAGTGGGAGTATTATGGGTTGGGCCACCAAGAGGTCGAGTAGGGAGCTATATCGGGGCTGGTGTGGCAAAGCCGGGGCTATTAGGATCATAGAATCATAGAATCCTAGGGTTGGAAGGGACCTCATAGTCCGCTCCCTCCCTCTTGATCTTTAACAGAACCTTGTGGATCGGGGAGAGGAGGAAAGGCATAGAGTAGTGGGCTTTCCCACCTTATCAGGAGAGCATCCAATAGAGAGCCCCTCTCCCTGTCCCTCAGTGAGCAGAAGAGGCTGCATTTGTGGGTTTTTTGCATTGCAAAGAGGCCTATGTGGGGGGCACCCCATCTTCTGAAGAGCTGGCTCGCCACCCCTGGATGTAGACACCACTCGTGTTGGGGAAGGAATTGTCTGCTGAGTCTGTCCACTCGGTGAGTGTGCTCACCCCCAGAAGACTGGCAGTTAATGCATGGAAGTTGTGCTCCAGGCCCAGCTACCACATTTGGGTAGCCTCCACGCATAGCACAAATGAGTGGGCTCCCCCTGGCAGTGAAGGTAGAACATAGCCACTGCATTATCCATTAGGATCTGTACTGTTTTTTTCTTTTATTTTGTCCAAGAAGGCTCCACAGGCTAGGCATATCAAACTCAGCTCCTTCACGTTTATGTGGAGAGGTCTGTCTACCTGTGGACAAGTTCCCTGGGTGGAAAGTCCTCAGGTGATGTGTGCTTCTCAGCCTAGGTTCAATATGTCCACGATCAAGGTAAGTGAGGGGTTCTGGGCCTCAAATGGGCCCCCCTGCATGCAAATTTTGGTCTTGTCATATCGTTCGGGAGTTCAGGACCTCTCTCTGTATGGTAACTCCCAGTTTAGTGGATGGTATTGGGGGTAGAATACTGCTGTCAGCCATGACCATGGTCTCATATGAAAGTGTGCCATTCTTATCACATAGATTGAGGTGGCCATGTGGCCTAGCAGCTGGAAGCAACACCTCATTGTCATGGTTGGGGAGCAGTGAAGTTCTGAAATGATGGTAGTCATGAATTGAAACCTTGATGGGGTAGCAGTGTTCCCTCTAAGCTACGTGACAGCACGGGTGCATGGCTCCCATCACTCCCCCACACAGAGAACAATGCCAGCCATGCCCCTATCCAGCCAGAAGACAGTCCGCCGACCAGCAGAGAGCTTCTCCAGGCTGGGAGATTTTTAAACTCCCGCCTGGGGCATCCTTTGTTTGAGTATGCTCCGTGGGGGGGGGGGAGGAGTCCATGGCCTGGCTGTGCCGCTCCGGCAACCAGGTAAGGGGGTCCTGGGAGGCAAGTGGGGACAGGCAAGTGGTGAAACATTGGAATGAGCTGCCAAGGGAGGTGGTGGAGTCACCATCTTTGGAGGTGTTTAAGGCCCGGCTGGATAAAACCATGACTGGGATGGTTTAGTGGGAGTGATCCTGCCTCTGGCAGGGGGTTGAACTAGATGACCTGTGAGGTCCCTTCCAACCCTAGGATTCTATGATTCTATGATTCTAGGGGCAGCCAGCGGGGACAGCGCATGGGGGGTTGGGGGAAAGACAGGGTTGTGCTGGCTGGGGGGAACGACTGGGAGAGCAGGCGGGTCAGTTAGGGTGGGAAGAAGGGATCAGGCAGACTGGGAGGGAGGAAACAGAGGAGGGTGGGGCTATCCTCCCAAACTGCCACACAGTGAGCACCATAAGTTGCTCAGCTGCATCAGCAACTTAGAGGGAACATTGGGTGAGGCCATAGTCCTTACCGAGTCTAGCTGCGCCCCTATGAACTCTATTTTCCTTGTCGGCAGGAGCATTACTGGAGGGGGGGTCAGGACCCTGTCCCCCCCCACAGACCCAATCCTGCTCCGTGGCCCAATCTGGCCGCTGCCTCTGCTGCTTGCTAGCAGCTGCAGGGGGCCCAATCTGGCTTCAAGACCCCTGCAAGAAGTTTGAAGCCAGAGACTGTCTGTGACGTTTTTCACAAGCAACAGGAGCAGCCTCTGAGCCTCCATCGCTTGCTGGAAGTGGCCCAGAGCCAGATCAAGCACCTTCCAGCTGTGCTGCTGACCAGAGATCCAGGGCCTGTGCCCTTCTGGCACCAGCGTAGTGGTGCCCCTGCTTGTCGATGTGAGTTTTGACTTTTTTAGGTTTATGAGGAGGCTTGGTTTGTCACACAGTCTTAGGCCAGATCAAATGCTGCGCCAAACCTGGTCTTTGGATCTCCCTGGTATTAGCCAATCATCCAGGTATGGGACTATACTGACTCTGTTTTCTGCAGTGGGCTGCTAGGGCTGCTGTGCATTTTGTGGAAACCCTTGGGGCCAGTGAGAGACTGAAAGGGAGGGCTGTGAACTGGAAGTGCTCTCCCTTCACCACGAAGCGGAGGAACTTCCTGTGTTTTCGCTTTGTCAAGATGTGACAATAGGTGTCTTTTAAGTTGAGGGTCACAAACCAGTCCCCTCGACCTAGAAAGAGATTAATCTGAAATACAGAAAGCATTCAAAACTTTATTTTTCATAAGAACTTTTTCAAGGCTCTTAGGTCCAGCACAGGTTTTAGGTACCCGTTTGCCTTTGGAACCCAGAAGTACCTTGAGTAAAAACCCTTCCCTCTTTCCCTTGTGGGCACCCTCTCTATTACTCCTAGCTCTAGGAGCTTGTGGCACTCCGGTTCCAGGAGAGCATCATGGGAGGGGTCCTAGGTTCAAGAGTGAAGGGGCAGTTTTCTTTCGGGGGGGCCTGGCCTTGAACTGGATGGCGTAGCCTTGTGACACCATATCCAGTATATCTATCCGATGTTATCTCAAACCACCGGTGTTGGAAGCGGGCCAGTTTGTTTTGGAATGGCTGGAGTGGCTGGTTTTGGCATTAATTGTGGCACTTGGATGAGAGATCGAAACCTCTGCCTCTGGGACGACAGGTGGCCATTATTGCCCTGGTAGGTGGTTTGGTTGGAGCCCTGTGACCATACTCCTTTTCCGCCTCTGACTCTGTCCCTGTCTCCACTTCCATAAGGACAGTGAGATGACTAGAAGGGTTGGTAACACAGACCCTGCTGCTGCTGGTGGTGCTGGCGCTGTGATTGCTGCACCCAAAAGGGTCACCTAGCCGTCTGAAGAGTCTACAGCACTAAAGAGTAGAGTGTTGCCTGGGAGTCCTTCATGCCGTGCAATTTGGAATCAGTCAACTTGGCAAACAGAAATGGACCCTCAAACTGGAGCTCCTGAATGGACTGTTGCATTTGCGGGGACAATCCCAATCCCTTTAGCCATGTGGCCTGATGCATAGTGATCATCAAAGCAATGCACCTGCTGGCCATGTCTGTGGCATCCCATGAGGACTGCAGCGTAGCACTTGCTGCCAACAGTTCTTCCTCAACAAAAGCATCGTAGTCCACCGCATGATTGGAAGGAATGAGGTTCCAAAACCTCTGCGTGGACTTAAATAGATTGAAAATATATCTGCCCATGAGGGCCTGCTGGTTGGCAATACATAATTGTAATGCTGTGGTGGAATAAATCTTCCTCCCAAAAAGATCTAATTTCTTAGTATCTTTATTTTTCAGGGTGGTGGTGGGTTGGCCCTGCCTCTCCCGCTGATTCACTGAATCCACCACCATCGACTCAGGGGTGGGGTGTGTAAACAGGAAGCTGAATTTGTTTGCAGAGATGTGTTCCTTCCTGTCTGTCTCCTTCGATACTGAGGGGACCGATAATGGTGTCTGCCATTGAGTGCAGGTATTCTTTAGCACCCCATCATGCATAAGGTCCGCCACTCTGGCTGGAGGGGTGCCATCACCCACATCAAAAATAGGGTCGAAATCCTCTCTGACCACCTTGATTGGTAGCTCAAGTTTGCAACCATGTGCTTTAGCAGTTCTTGGTAAGCCCTAAAGGATAGGGACCTTCAGTAGGCCGCCTTGTCAGGGGAAGAGGACATAAATCTGGGATTCATTCCTCCCTAGGTCTTAGGGACCTCCTCCTGGGTCCCAGTCCTCATCCAACACCTCTAAGTCCCAGTCACCCTGTGAGGTGGCAGGTCTTGAGGACTTGGGAGATGGGGGATCCCTCTGGGGTGAGTCCTGAGGTCCCCTGTCTGCCCACTGCACTGATTGGTCCTTAAGCTTCTGTGGCACCAGGGCCCGTGTTGAGGACGGTTTCCTTCCCTGTGCTGGGAAGTGGTTGGACGTCCCGCACAGGTTGGTGTGCGGGGAGCATCCCCTCCTCCACATCGATACTTCGAGGCTCCCATGTGGGTAGCAAAGCATTGGTGCAAGTGAAGACTATGCTTGCATATCTCTGTTAACTGCTTCCTCTTGTGCTTCCCCACTGGATGTATTGATGCCAGTGCTGGTGGTGGAGATGTCAATGGATGACGGCTTCAGTGCCGAGCATCAGAGGCTTCTGACAAGCAGGATGTTGATCTGATGTGGCATGATTTCTGCAAGGGTGCTGATGAGTGTTCCTGGGCTGGGATGAGGCCTCCAGCAAGAACTGCAGACAAGCTTCCTTGTCCCCCATCTCAGACCCTGAGCCCAAAGAGGTGGATGTCCTTCACGGTGAGCAGCTGTACCAAGAGTCCCTGGGTCGGCACTGCAGGGACTTTGGCACCCATGATGAGGGAGCAGAGCCGTAAGTAGGCCAGGGCAAACAGGGCAAAGCCCCAGGCGGAGAATGTTAGAGGGCGGAGGGAATGGATCCAGCTTCCCACAGCAGCTGGGGATAGATCCAGATCTGTTCCCAGCTGCCCTGGGGAGCCAGATCTGTCCCCTGAGCCCTTAAATTCTGCCCCCGCCACTTGTGGCAATCTGGATCTGCCTCCCCCACCCCCCAGCTTGCCAGTGGTGGCAGAAGCTTCCCAGCTCGCCCAGTGACAGTGGGAAACAGATCCGGATTCCCCCGGCCTGCCAGCGGCATCGGAAAGTTTCTGCCTTTGCCGGCAGGCTGCAGGGATCCAGATCCGTCCCTGATGACAGGGATCTGTCCCAGACAAGTGAGGGAGCTTCTGCTGCCACTGGCAAGCAATGAGGGGGACGGATCCAGATTGTTGCTGGCAGTGGAAGCTTCCCTGCTTGTCCAGCAGCAGCTGGGGATGGATCTGGATCCCCGTAGCCTGCTGGCAGTGGCAGAAGATTTCTGCCAACGCTGGCAGGCCGGGGGAATTCAAATCCATCCCCAGCTGCCGCTGGATGAGCCGGGAAGCTTCCGCTACTACCGGCACACCCTGGGGTGGGGATCCGGATTGCTGCTGGTGGAATTTTAGGGGGCTCAGGGGACAGATCTGGTTCCCTGTGGCAGCTTGGAACAGACCCAGAGCCATCCCCAGCTGCTGTGGGAAGCCAGATCTGCCCCTTTGCCCTCTAAAATCCCTCACTAGGATCAGGGCCCCACACTGGATTGAGGCCTGGGGTTGAGGGGGCGCAACCGGGGTCCTTGCCCCAGGTGCAAAAATTATTAGTTACAGCTCTGCGAGGGAGGGCCGTGATGGCCTTCCCCAGTAGGACATTGTGGGGACCGGGGTGTTGAGGTCTGATCCCAGGATGAACTCCTATGCCACTGGTCCTGACTCCACACAGGTTCTTGCTGTGCTGAAGGGCCAGGTTCAGCCTGAAGCCTGGGCCAGACCACCAGTGGTAGTGCTGGCTTGCCTCTCGACATTGTCAGTCTAGGCAGAGAGGGGGTCAGCAGTTGTACAAGGGCCCTAGTAGCCTCAAAGGCCTTGTGAATGGGTGGAGCCACTAGTGTTTGTGGTCTCTGTGCAGAGGTTTGTGGGTCCCCTCATGCATGCTCTGGGGATTCCAATTTGTGCCAGGGGCAGGGCTTGACCTTGAGCAAGTGAGCCCCTGGTGCAGACTCCAATCCTGTGTGGTGGTTTTTCGGCATCCTGGACAGGGATCAGTGCCAAGGCAGGAGTCAGTGCAGAGTGCGCCCTCTATACCAGAGCTCTCTGTGCTGATGGTGTGACGCTTGATGCAGAGGCCAGGAGCAAGGCCTCTTCCAGGGCCATGGAGTGTAAGAGATCTTCCCGCTCCTTCTGCATCCTCAGCTTAAGAGACCAGCAAATTTGGCACTTGTTAGTCTGATGGGCCTCCCCAAGGCATTTCAGGCATTTCCCATGGGGGTCACTGATCAAGAAAGCCTTTCTACAGGCAGCACAGGGCTTGAAGCCAGGCATGGTTGAATCTGTGCTGGGCCACGTGTTACCTCTGGGATGCAAGGGAAAGATGGGTTCTCCGGTGCCATCTGAGCCGGGAGGTAAGATACATACAAAAAGGGGTTCCAGAATTGGAGAATGAAGAAAAAGGCAGAAAAACGGGAAAAATGGACAGGCACTTGCAAACCTGCAAGAGTAGGCAGTTCCTGGACTGTCGCAATGGGTGGAAAGAAAGAACTGAAGTGAAGGTAGCATCAGGGCCACCTATATACTGCACTACTGAGCAGGTCAGAGGAGGTGTTGGCCACTGACCTTACAGGGACAGGCTAAGGCAAAAAGCTTTTGGGCAGCCATGAGCTGTGGCACACAGATAACTGAACGGGAATGGATGTGAGCAGTGCTCAAAGAAGAGCAGGTTTTTTGGTCCCTTTTAAAACAGCATGGCATGGTATTTGCTCATCTTTACCCATGTGTCCCCATTCATGCATCATTAAAATACCTCTCATGGTAGTAAGTCAAGCCGTAAGTGACATGTGATGATGTGGGAAGGATTCAGACACCTTATGGTAACACACAACAACTCAGGTACCTCTAAAAATGTTGCCAGGAGACCTCAGCTGCCATAGTATTGATCCATACTCTCCTCTTATTCACTGTTCCACTCTCCCCTTGTAACTTCTATGAAATGATGGCCATGAGAAGATGTTTTTGCTGAGGGAAGACTGCAGTCAAAAAAAAAAAAAAAAGCATTCTTCTTTGTATGATCTGATCATACTCAGACATGACTCAGTCTGATCTCCTTTGGCAAAGCCTCCCACAGCCCGGATCATATCCTCAAGACCTTCCAAGTCCTCAAGAGCCTGATGCTATGCTTCTCCTGCTTCAGTGGTCTTTGTGCTTCATGTGGGATATGATGGTCTGAATATTTATGCGGATCCTAACCCATTTAGAGAGTCTTGGACATTAAGAGTAGGGCACTCAGACATGGCAAAGAAGGGTAGTCTTAGGGCATTGATTGTGACTCTGAAACTCAGCTCTGTGCAAGTAAGGGATGCAGGGGCAAACCTAGTTTATGTCACCAATAGAGCCTTACACCAGAGGAGGGTTGAGACTAGCTCCATCCCATGCTGCCGTACTGTCTCCTGCCTCCCTGTTCCAACTGCACCCTCTCCTGGTGCCTCCTTGACAGGATCTTGAACTGATGATGGGGTATGGAATGACTGGTGTAAGAGGCAAGGCAACTTCCTTCACCAGATTTACACCAGCGGAGAGCTCTGTGGCACAGGGGATTGCTCTACTGGCCATCTCAGGATACCATAAGGCCACTTTCCATGTGCAAAGTGGCTTTAACGGGCTGGAAAAAGCCAGCTGTAGATCTGTAAGGTTGATGAGGAAGTGGATTGGAAGCTGAGAAGTATGCAGAGCACATGCCAACCTTCATTGCCAGATCTTTGGCTCCGTCTCTCAGCAGAAATCCTGCATGGATCATTCACACTCATTTTTTTGTTCCAAAACCTCTCTGCTCCATGACCCCAGATGCTTCTGGCAGGAACTTTGGCTAGGAGGAGGAGTCAGGGGTTTGTACTCTGCTGCTGCAGAGAACAGAAAGAGTTAAATGTCACAGGAACTTTCAAGAGAAATGCCTCCTTTGAGGCACATTCCAGGATACAGAAAATGAGTTTATATCCCAAGCCTGCAGACGCCTCAGCCCTTCACGAGCTAGAAATGCCTTCCACATTTCCTTCTCTCTTTTTTCTTCCCACCAGTCTTCTGCATAGCTACATTCAACAACAGCAACTATCACCTAGCTGGAGTACGTATTGTGCATTCAGGTGAAAGCTGAGGAATCTAAAAAGCAGCCAGCCACACCAGAGAATTTTACCTACCTTGCCTTGGGACCATTGCCAGGCCTACCCTACTGTGTTTCAACATCTCCTTTGCTCACATGGCAGCTTGACAGGTGGCTGTTCGGGTGTGGCCATTTCACCTGGCTGGCACATGTCCTGCATTTGTGAGGGGGTGGAATTCTAGAGGCTGTTTTCTCTGCCACTGACTGAGATTGTGCACTGATCATCAAACAACAAGAGCCCCTCTCTCTGTGGGTCAATACCCCCTTCTCTGTTACTGCACTTTGGCTTTTGGCACCCCCTCCCCCCATGCAAGAGAGAGTTCAAATTACACTCAGAACCAGTTTGTCTTGAATTAAGGGCTCAATTGTAAAATTGCACATAGCCCCTAGGGAGGGATGGGCTGATCAGCAGCCTGCACTCTGATTCCTCCACAGAGTCATGAGGAATTCTCAGAGAGCGCATGTTTGTTCCCTTGCTTTTATGACTCTTCCATCACTGTTTTCCATGCATTATCTGAGTACACTGTGTGCTTTCTGGAGCACCTCCAATTTACATGTGCACACCAGCGGCCACTATGCAGTTTGCAAGGGACAGTGGCAGCATGCACTGGAAATAACAGGATCAGAGTGCAGGACTGAATTAACCAAGGGGCTCTAACAACTGCAGCCTCAAATCCACAAATCAGGCAGAAGCTGGCCCAACTGCCACAAGTCTATGATGTGTCACGCATGGGGTGGAGACAGGCCACCCTGCCGCTGCAGCTGGTTGGTCTGTGGGTCCTGGGCCTCCAGCACAAGCCGGGCCCCCAGGGCAAGTTGACCCCAACACAGCACAGAGCACTGGCCTGCCCATCCCAGCGGCAGCTGGCCTCTCTGTGGGTCCCAGCCTTCCTGTGCTAGCTGGGTGCCAGTGCCAAGCTCTGGCCCACTCTGTCCCCACAGCTGGCACGTCTGAGGGTCCTGAACCCCCCCTACCCCCCATCTGTGCTGGCTAGCCCTCCCAAGCATCAAGTGCCAGGCTGCCCCACCTCCACAGTGGCTGGTTTGCAGGATCTGGGGCCAGCACACCAGAGCACTGCCCTGCCCTGCCCCCAAACTCAGTGCCACCACAATCGAGGGGGTGGAGGAGAATTGGGCAGTCCCAGGCCCCCTGCTCTCCAGAGCGCTGCCACTAGGCTGAACACAAGTAAGAAACCCATCTAAAAAAAACCCCAATGACATAGCCTGCATGTGCTTTTTCTCTATTTTCATTCACAAAATATACCCACAGATCCTCTTCATCCTGAATGAAGATGGCAAAAATAGTAGCAAAACCATACACAGACTTTTGGAAGAAGCCCCCTAAGCTGTACCTAGTTCTGTAGCCAGGAAAACAAATATTTATTTTCCTACCCTTGCTCTCTTCCATCTGCTTTCATTATTAAGATATTACAGTGGCATGTAGGGCTTCACTCATGGATCAAGGCTCCACTGTGCTTGGCAATGGTGACAGGCTGCTCCCCAGATCCAGTCCAGTGTGCTGCTGTGACCCCCCCAATTCCCACTCCTGAACCCCAATTCACCCCACTTTGCCAGGAGACCACTCACTCCTGAGTCATACCACTCCAGCCTTTTGTGTGCAATCAGTCCCAAGCAGTGGGTGTGTGCCTTCCAACTACTCAAGGGATAGTCCCCAAGCAAGCATCCCCAACCCCAGACACCACACTAGAAGTCATTGTCTATAGAGATTGGGGACCACTGCCAATCTCCATACAGGCAAGTCTGTCCACTTAACAAAGAAATGGATTGTGCCCAGACTTCTTCACTCACACCTTCTAAAGATCACAAAGCTGTAGATAAAACTACTAGTTTATTGATCAGATTGTAATTCTAAATGAGACTATGGCCAATTGTGGCCAAATCATGATATAAATGACTCAGAAGTGACCACAAGGAAATAAAAGGTAAAAAATGCATACTAACCAAATATCTCTACCTAAACTGACATCATAGTTTAAGTTTATGCTCAAGATGTTTGGCTGTCAGATGTTCGTACAGCCAGCTTCTGCCGGAGATCAGGAAGGGACCAGATGTTACTTGAAAGCTGCTTCAAGATGGAGATTCTCAGGCAAAAAGCCCCTAATCCTTCTAAGTATCACTCTTTGTTTCCATTCCCCCTCATGCCTCCCCTTATGGGCAGAGGTGATCCTTTTGTCCAGTCTGAGCCGCCTCAATTAGCATATCTTTACTGCCTCCTCCAGGTACTTGCTTGCTTGCTCACAGCTCGGATTGTTTACATGTTGCTGGAAGAGACTTCTGGCTGTCTCCCACCCCACCCCCCGAGGCATGCTACACATCTGTATATATGCATGAAACTGTAGGAAACGTCATCACAGTAATCATGTGGATTGGGTTATCAGAATCCATAAAGAAACTTTACATGGCATAATTGGCATAGAAATGTACAATCACAGTGCATAAATGAAGAGAAAAATCATAAAGATCATAATCCAGGGTGCACAGATGTGCAACCTATGACAGTAATGTACAAGCATATGACAGAGAAATAGTCCCTACCTAGAAGAGCTTATAATCTAAAATTAAGACAAGAAATAACAGGTGATGCTAGAAGCAGACAGGAAGCAGCACAGGCAAACAATGAGACAATACTGGCCAACAACCCAAGCCGCAGGCACAGCACATATTAAAGACAAGTGCAAAATGCTACATGTAAAACTGGGGGGGTGAATCACATGCACAGCTATAATATTGGGGATAACCAAGTACAGGGCCATTCTTAGGGGCAGGCAAGGGACGCGATCACCCCTGGCCCTGCAGCTCTGTGGGCCTCATGCTGTCCTGCTGTGAGCAGGGCAGCGTGGGGCCCACCCCACTGCCCCCACCCATGACCATGCTTTCCTCTGTCCCTCTGCTCCCTTTAGTGTGAAGCTGAAGGCAGAAGGGCAGGGGTGGGACTGTGGAACCTGGCCTCTGCTCTGGGCCAGCCCTCCCCACCCCCAAAGTGGAATAGCCAGCCCAGGGGTGGTGTGGACTGGCCCAAAGGCTGGGCTCTGCTCTCCCACCCATCCCCTGGACCAACTGTTCCGCCCTGGGGATGGGGAGGGCCAGCCCAGAGGTGGGGCGGGAGAGTGGCGCCTAGTCCCTCCACCAGCCTCCCTCACCTCCGGGGGTGGAGTGGCTGGCTCAGGGAAGGGGCTGGAGTGTGGAGTGGTGCCTAGTCCCTGCACCAGCCTGACTCACCTCCCCAGGATGTGGGGCAAAGGGGCAAAGGCCCCCACAGGCCAATTGGCCCCAGGCCCAGCATGACCCCTAAGGATGGCCCTGACTGAGTAGGTAGCAAAACAAACAAGGAATCTGGTGGCATTGTTAAAGACTAACAAATTTATTTATCTTTAAAAATGCCACCAGACTCCTTGTTTGTTTTGCTGAACTAGAGTAACATGGCCACCCCTTTGGGACTTGACTAGGTAGCAGCACTGCTGAAAAAGTTCTGGGGCTGTAGTGCATCACAAATTAAATAAATATGCGTCAACAATGTGATGCAGTTACATTCTGGGGTGTGTTTACAGAAGACTTGTATGTAAGACATGGGCACTAATTGCCCTGCTCTATTCAGCACTGGTGAGGCCTCAGCTGGAGTATCATGTCCACTTTTGGACTTTAAGAAAGACATGGATAAATTGGAAAAAGCCCAGAGTAGAGCAACAAAAATGATAAAATGTTTAAAACACCAGACCTATGAAGAAAGATCAAAGAAATTGGGCATGTATAGTTTTGAGAAGACCAAGTGTAGGGTTACAAGATGTCAGGCAAAAGGAGGACATGTCCTCCTTTTTACCTTCACGTCCTCCGTACAGCACACATTTTAAAAATACATGATTTTGTCTGGCTTTTTACAGACAAGGGTTAAAGTATGCTGGAATGCCCTGTAACACCCTATTTTTAGGCGGAAGCCTTCCAGGCCCCCCCTAAAAATAGAAAATATTACATTAATACTACATTTTCTCCATGTGTCCTCCAATGTCCACCTTTTTCGTACTTCCCTGTCCTCCTTTCCGTGCTTTGGTTTCTGGTAACCCTAACCAAGTGGAGACATGATAACAGTCTTCAAATGTGTTAAGGCCTGTCATAAAAACAACTGTGACAATCCATGTACACTGCAAGTTGGACAAGAAGTAATGGACTTAATCTGCAGCAAGGGAGATTTGGTTTAGATATTAGGAAAACCTTCCTAGCTATAAGGAAAGTTAAGGCCTGGAAGAGATTTCTAGGAGAAGTTGTAGCATCTCTGTCACTGGAAGTTTTTAAAAACAGGTTGGACAAGAACCTGGAAAGGGTGGGCTATGTGTACTTGGTCCTAGTTTTAGCACAAAGAGCTGAAGTAGAGGACCTTAGAGGTCCTTTTCAGCCCTACCTTACTGTGCTTTGCTCAGCTCCTCTCTGTTTAGCCTGGAGATCTCATCTCCATAACCCCTCAAACAACATCACACAGTCCTCATTCTCCTTGCTGATCATGGACTAGCTCAGGAGAACTAGGCAGTAATTCCCCTTTCCTTTCTGCCCTCTTGAACAGCTTGTCCACAATGCAAATGAACTCCATAGACAAGTTCAGCTATAAGCAACATCAACTGGGAAAGGTTTCTCTCAAGTCACCCTCCTGAGACAAGAAAGCATTATCCCTCATAATGCCCTTAACAACAGCCCTGCTGTTGTTGCTGGTTGTATCCAGTAGTATGGGGTCCTTTGGACAGGACTCTATTTCATCCTTTCCACAGAAAATTTAAAATCAAAACCTAATGTATAGAGCCCTGCAAATTGGCAGATATCTACATTGTATCTATGGATATCCGCATCTGCTGATATGATGCACATATCTGAGGAACATTCTTGTGGATGAAGATCAGATGTAGATCCACATATTTGTATCCATGCAGGGATCTACTAAGGTATGAGTTCAAAACATGTATTTTGTTACCATTTATGCCATAACAATAGAAACTGGATGTTAAAGCAACTTTTTAGATATTATCATTCCACAATCCAGACTCACACACATGGTCCCTCTCCCCCAATAGTGTACCATCCCTTGCCTACCATAGTCCATTTTGAAATGACTCTAACAATAGGGTTTCTGTCACACAATATAATTGTCTAGCAGGGGAAGTATCAGACCTCACCATTAGGAAATGTATCCTGATATTCAGGCTACATTTCCCTTTGCTCACGTTCATCCTCTTACACCCTTGGGACAAAAGCTTAAATAAAAATCTAAATCATAACTGCATATAACAGAGGATGCAATGCTTGTCCTGAACAAGAAGTACCAACAACTTTAGAGCTATTTAACATTCAGTCTGCTGATTACAATCACTTAGGGTGTGTTCACCGGCGGTGTCGGGAGGGCAGCCGGCGCCCCGGACCCGCTGGCGGGGTCGGGGGAGCAGCCCGGGCTGCCGGCTCAGCCCCGCGCCCCGGACCCGCCGGCGGGGTCTGGGGGCAGCTCGGGGGGGGGGGGCTGAGCCACCCCGCAGCGGCTCACCCGGTGCTGGTGCCTGCAGCCCCCTTTCTGGGGCTGCAGGGTGAGCCAGCAGCGGCTCACCCCCAGGGGTAACGAAATAGCAGGTTCACACAGTGAACTTGCTATTTCGTTTCCCGTTTTTTTTCTTATTTCGAATTAACATTTTGTTAATTCGAATTAAGATATTTCGAAACAAGTTGTTTCGACACAACTTGTTTCGAAATAACCCTGTGCGTGTGAACACAGCCTTAGTGTATATTTTGAAAATCTCATTGCTTTGCCATTTACCCTTGAACATTTCTCTGGACTACCCTAAATCGCCCCTTTTCTCCTTAGTATTTTCATCGTCTATTTGCCAAGTTAGACATAGTTACTTCTGTTCACCTTCATATGTTAGTTGTTTCACTCTCATGAGCATTTGGCTGCTCTTTTCTAAATGGTCTCAAATTTGCCAAAGCCTCTACAGCACTGAAGCCACCAGCATCGCATACACTATTTTAGGAGCTGTAATGAGCTACTGATATTTAGATGAGACTTCCCATTGATTTCAGTTCATTGACAGTGAATCCATCTCTGATTGCTACAGTAGACGCAATAGCACAGGCTATGGTCACACATTTACTCATCTTTTCTTTTAGTGTATTTAAGCACAGAGCTGGACAATTTGATGGAAAAATCTTCCTGAGCCTAGGGCATCTACCATGGCTAGCACAAATGTAACTGCAAGAGTGGTGATTGACTATGCAGTTTGCTAACGTGATCTCAAATAGAGATGTCACAGGCCATGAAGACAACAGTCTCTCTTGTAGTGTTGGTGAAATAACACTCAAGGCCATATCATGGCTCTCATTTTGAAGCATGGTGTTCCAATGAGTGTGTATATTCTCTATGGTTGCTACCAAAGATGGGCTGGCAAGGCGGTGAAATACATCTACGAAGTTTACTGATGTAGGAAGGGCCACAATGCATGAACAGCTTAGAACTGAACTGGCTTTATTTGACACAACATTCCACACCCAAATTCCTATATTACATTGCAAGGTTTTACCCAAATGTTGTTGCCTCTATGAGACTCTTTTAGCTTACTGCTTTTCAAGTTCCAGTCTCCCCCACCCAGTGAATATTTGAGTTTCAGTTTATTTTTCCCCAGATGATAAAGTTGCATTTTCCCAAACTGAATCTCATGTTATTATTTCCTGTCCATATCCTGCCTCAACAACAAGGGAGCCAGAAATGTGGTGACAATATCTTATAATGGAGAAACATTTGAAGCAAGAAAATAGAGAACGTTTCCTTACAAGGGAGAGAGGCAGGACAGAGAGCCAAAAAACAAGAGGCAAAGAAGGAGGGAGCTAGACAGCAGAATGTTCACATTCTCCATAAAAGTTGAGTTCCCCCACAAATCCTTTAATAATCTTTAATTTTCTGAAGATGAGACATTGATCCTACTGATGTGGAATTAGAGCTACTTCACTGATATCAGTGGAGTTTTCCCATATTTACATGGTGTGAGTGAAACTGGCCCACAGTACTTCTTCTTCGAGCACTGCTCGGACGCCTTCAGTAATAGGTGTCTCCGTGCCAGAGCACCGGATTGGTCAGAAAAAACTTGTCCTAGCCTGTCAGAAGAGGGTAGGTGGCCACCGCCCCTCACTCTACCTGCGGCTATATATATATATGGCCGCCTCCCTGCCCCCTCCTGAGTTTCATTTCTTCCGCCTTGTGCATCAGAATTGGAACGTCCGCTCCCTGCAAATCGCAAGCAGCCTGTCCCTTTGTTTTCGACTCACTGTCTGGCTGGGAGCATCTCTTTGTGGATTTAACTCCCCCACAAGAGTCCCCAACACCGGATTGGAACATCACGTTGACGATGCTGGGGTTTAAACACTGTGCTGAGTGCGGCAAGGCCTTCCCCTGGGACGAACCCCCCCCCACGGGAAGTGCCTTAGGTGCCAGGGCAAGGACCACATGGTTTCGGCTTGTTCCATTTGTCTCTCCTTCAAACCCAGAATGATCAAGAAGAGGGAACAGCGATGCCGTGCCCTAGCCTTGGGGGAGGCTCAGCACCCTTCACCCAAGGCTTCGGGTTCACGCCCAGCACCGAGACCCAGCTCTGCACTGGACCCTATGCAGCACCGTGCCACCGGTAGCTGCAGCCGCCACACCACCTTGGTGCCGACTCCGGCACCGCAGCACCTACCCGGCACCTCAGCACCTTGGCATCGATTGAGGTTGCCCTCAGTTAGCCTGGCACCAACGGTGCTGGGCTCGCCTCGGCACCGCGCTGTGTCATCTCCGGCACCGACGGCACGGTACAGCCCGGCCTTGCCGGTGCCAAGCTCGCCCCAGCACCGGCTGACTCCACCCTTGGCACTGCAGAGCCCGGTGCTGCAGGAGTGGGAGCCTTCCCGCCTAGGCAGCCCTCCCTCCCCCAGCGAGGACTTGCCCGCAACTCAGGTAGAGTCATGTCTCATCCCGTCCACCCCGGAAGCGGTGGAGGCAGCACGAGCCCTGCTGCTTCTCCCGACACCCCCTGCCCCACTTCCAACCAGAAGGGGCAAACTGGCCTTCATCTCGAAGGCCTGGGTCCACCTGGGAGGCTCACCCTCACCTTTCAGCTGCCCCGTCTTCCACTCCAGCAAGAGCCGACACCACTCCACCGCCGGCACCAAGCCAAGAATCCCAATCCCCCTCCCCCGTTTCCAGCCCAGCGAAGGGACCTTTTAGGGGCTCCAAACGGCTTCAGTGCTGCACATCAGCCCCATCACCTTTCCAGTTTCAGCCACAAAAATGGTCCCCCAGGGAACTGCCTCTCCTCCACGGTGGGCTCCCGGTACCGCGCTGTCCCCAGCACCGGCCTCTTTTATGAGGAAACTTTCGGCGCATTTTGACTTATTGCGCTGGGCTACGGCCCACTGAGGTATGGAGGTGGAGCCTTTGAGTCTTCCCCCCGATACCCTCTTCGGGCCGGCCTTTGCCTCGACAGCGCCCTTAGCAGTCCCGCCCCACCTGAGCATATGGGACCTCGCATGCTCCCGGTGGCAGAGCCCATGTTCCATTTCCCCGGTTTCAGATATGGTGAGCGTGAAGTATCGGGTATCCGAGTCGGGCTACCTCCTCCCTCGCTGGCCACCCAGTTCCCCCCAGGGATGTGGTCCAGATGGCAATGGGGGCTGGGGAACCCCCCAGGGACCCCCTCCCACCCTCCAGGGAAACCAGGGGGCCGGATCTACTAGGCCATAAGGTTTATTCCTCACTGGCCTTCCAATTACGAGTGGCAAACAACCAGGCTATAACCAGCAGATACTTGCTGAATGTCTGGGAGTCACTTGAAAAATTTAGAAGCCTGCTTCCACCTGAGGTGAGGGAAGCGTATGATGCCTTCCTGGAGGAAGGCAACATAATCTCGCAAGACCTCCTCCTTTCGGCACACGACGCGGTGGACACCGCTGCTCACACCATGGCCTTGGCGGTTACCCTCTGCAGGGTGGCATGGCTTAGGGAGGCTTGAGTGCCTCCTAATGCACAGCAAGCAGTTCTCAACCTGCCCTTTGAGGGGGATGTTTTGTTTCCCTCTGAAACCCTCTTTGTAGTGGGCACAGCCCAGGATCCTCAAGGAGAGGCCAAATACTTTGGCCTCCTCCCTCCTGGAGGCACCCCCCCGACTTAGCTCCCCACTTCCCCTGGCAGGGCAGTCTCATTCCTCCCCGCCTTATCCATGGCAGGAAATGCGCCTTTGCCCTCCCCTTTTCACAAGTGCTCAAGGAACTTTAATTAGTGCTGGAGAAAGGTACCAGCTAACACCCCAGTGGAGTTTCAAAGGGTAGCTGTGTTAGTTTAGTTTAGCAAAACAAACAAGGAGTCTGGTGACTTTTGAAGACTAACAAATTTATTTTTTGCATGAGCTTTCATGGGAGAAAATCCCACTTTGTCAGATGCTTTGAAGCTCTTCAAAGCGTCTGGTGAAGTGGGATTTTCTCCTACAAAAAACATGCAATAAGTAAGTTTGTAAGTCTTTATAAGTGCCACCAGACTCCTTGTTTCTTTCACTCCATTGGAGCAACACCAACCACCTACTTAACTAAGCCATCAGCATCAGCGGAGGTAGCTCTTGGTTTTTAGCCTCTCAGCCAAGTTGAGACAAGGCCTGGACATGTTTAACTTTTAAAAGAGACAAGACAAGTTGAAAACAATGTTGCTATAAATGCTTTGAGCCATTGTTGAATGTAAGGAGAATAATATGGCACTATTAACCCTGAAATTCCTGGCTTTTGACCATGTAGACTCTGCTAACATTGGACAATAGAGTCAGATTTGTCAATAACAGAACATGTGCCATGCTTAATTTTAATATTAACTCTTGCCATCCCTTCTAACCCTAGTGTTCTATGACTCTACTATCCCTCCAAAACTAACAGATTATCCTTGATGTTTGTAAAGATTATGAACCAGCCTTCCCCTCAACCACCAACTAACCTGGCCAGTTCCACAAAGCTCAGCCACATGAGGGAACGTGCCACAATTCACGTAGATCCTCAGAAAGAAGCTATGCTAGTTCCCAGTGTGAACTGATGTCTTGAGCAAGGGTCCCAAATGTGGCAACTCCAGAATTTTAACCCTTGTCCTAGTCAGGACTTCCTGTCTGGCCCAGGGCAAGTTCTTGATTCAGGGTGTCATTTAGGGTCCCTGCCTGAGTTTCGTACCTAAGGGGTTAAAGTAAGGCGGAATGCCCCAGAACGCTGTTCCAGGGCCCACTATTTTTAGGGACTCAGCATGCTGGGGCCCCTAAAAATAGAACATGGAGCCAGAATGCTGTGTTCCAGGGCCCACCATTTAAAAATAGCAGGCCCCGGCATGCACTGTTCTGGTTCCACGTTCTATTTTTAGGGGCCTGAACATTGGGCCCCTAAAAATAGCAGGTCCAGGAGTGGCATTCCACTGTGTTCCAGTGGGCAGAGGCCACAGCTGTTGCTAGGGGGGCTCAAGCCCTGCTCCAAACCCCTCCTCTTCCTCACCCTGCCCCAGCCTGGGGCCTGCAGCCTCACCCTAGCCATGCTGCCACTCTGACACAGGGCCTACGGCCCCCCCCCCCATGCTGCCACTGGTAAGCGTGGGGGCAGCCTGGCTCACGCTGGGGGGAGGGGGTACTGGGATTACAGGGTGGGGCACTGGCATGTTGGGGGGGCCAAGAGTTGTGGTCCAGGGGGTCCCACCTGTGTGGGAGCTTTCGAGGGCCCCCCCCAGATTATACTTTAACTCCTGTTTGTACCTGTTGGCTCTTTCTGACCACTGTTCTTGCTCCTTCTCCAGCTCTATCTACCTTTCAAATGCACCTTCTCTTCTCTCACATGCTCCAGCAGCATTCCTCACTCTCACCCTCCAGCTACCCACTTTCTCTGGAGGGGAGACTTTTTAACAAATCCTGGGTGGGACCTTAATTAGCTTGAGGAGTGCTAATCAACCTGGAGTAACCACTGCTGAGCTACAAGGGAAAAGTGATTTGCTGAGCCTGGGGCTGATATATTGGCCTTGCACTTTCTGGAAGCCATCCAGCCTGAACCTGTCACACCCTCTAGCATTTGTATATAAGCACTTAAAAAACCATCACTTTTTAGCTGCCTGCCATTATGAGATGTGATTGAATGGGACTCTTTTTTGTTTGACATTTTTTTAATCAGATCCATCCCATATTTTATCCCCTTCCCTCTTTTCCTCTTTACTAGAAAATAGAGAATCTACATTAATAGATCCTACCCTAAGGGCTGTCTCTGCCTGAACTATATCCTCCTTTATTTTTTCCCAGCCCCTATGTTAAAAACTGCTCTAAAACCTTTTAAATTTCGTGTGCCAGCAATCCAGTTCCATGCTGGTGTCCTTTCTGTATAGATGCCACCTTTCTCAAAAGGTTCCCCAGTTCCTAAAAAATATAATCCATCCACCATCATGTCATCCGCACACAGAGACCCTGCAGTTCTGTCTGCCTAACTTGCTCTGCGGCTGGAACTGGAAACATTTCAGCAAATGCTACCGTGGCGGTCCTGGGCTTCAGTCTCTTGCCTACCAGCTTAAATTTAACCTCCAGGACCTCTCTTCTGTTCTTTCCTATGTCATTGGTACCTACAAATACCACAACCATTAGCTCCTTCCTAGCACTACCCATTAATCTGACTTAACCTTCACACCCAGAAGGCAAATCACCGTGCAGTTCTCCTGGTCATCACAAAAGCAGCTGTCTATAAGTTCTAAAGGGTAGCTGTGTTAGTCTAGTTCAGCAAAACAAACACGGAGCCCTGTGGCACTTTTAAAGACTAACAAATTTACTACTGTTTGAGCTTTCATGGGAGAAAATCCCACTTTGAAAGACACTTTGTCCAGCTATCTATGTATCTAAGGACTGAGTCCCCCATTCCTATTACCTGACTTCTCCTAGTGTAATACCCTTGTGGCCAACATGGAGTCTGCTCTTCAGGCAGTTCTAGCCAAGGAAGGGCGTGCACAGGAACGCAGCAGGCACAGTCCCTCCACCCCTGGGGCACCTGTTCAAAATGCCCCCCACGAGTGACCACACACACACTTGGATAGCACAGTGATTATGGGAATGGGAAAGGTTTCTTTACAGAGGGGTGAAGGAGAAACCAACAGGGGAGATGGGGCTGCAGTAACACAAGCTAACAGCTAACACAGGGCCCTGCAGGCCCAGTGATGCAGCAGGCTGAGGGCAGACAGTGAGCTCTGTCCCAGGACAGCTCCAGTACAGTCGTCAGTCTGGGGGCTCCTAGTCATCTTCAGCACCAGCAACTCTCTGCAGCAAACCCTCTGGTGCCTCTTCTGTCACCCTCTGCAACAACAGAGCAATGCCTCCCCACTTAACTAACTACAGCCTCCCCCTTAGTCCCAGGTCAAATCACAGGCCCCAGTGCTCCCAGCCCCACAGCTCTTGGCAGCCGGTCACTGTGTCCAGCTCTGTCCTTGGGCAACTCCCCCCCCAGCACGATGTCTTCCTGTAGTTCCTGTCCTGGGAGTCCTGGGTCAGCTGCTCTGTCCTCCAGGGCTTTGGGCAGGGCCACTGCTGCTTCTCGGGCTGCTTCTCTGATGGGGCCTCTGGCTGCAGCTCTTTTCCTTCAACAGCACTTCAACAGCTCCAGAACAATCAGTGCCTCCCCCAAGGGGCAAAGATTTAAAGGGACTACATTCCTTAAGACCCCAAAGGGGTTACACCAGTAACTGGAGTTCCCTGCCCCAGAGACGCATCCTGAGTGCAAAAGGATACCATGACATCAACTGGAAGGAGAATCCCAACTAAGGTATCCTTTCTCTCTGTTCCAGTTTAATGTCCTCCTTCCCTAAGACTTCTATTCACCTCCCACAGGGAGTCTGAACCCAGTTCTCAGGCTAAAATTTGCTTATTGATCCATCACGTAAACTTAATATAACATAACCCATGGTGGTGAGCCCACTCCTTCATGGACATGCACTCTCTGTTGCAGTATAGAAGTCGGTAGAAGCTGTTTCAGAATTTGCCCTCAGTCTTTGGGGTCATCAGAGATTATTGTTTGGTACAACACCACCAAGGTTCACTCTGGCTTCTCTCAGGCAACATCACAGAGCCAACATTGTTTTCTTGGGTGGTTCCAGTTTGTACTCTTTGCTCATTACCCAGCAAGTCAGAGTTCCACTCCCTTGAGCTTGTGCACTTCACTTTTTGGGGGCATGGCATTGAACTGAATTGAGGAAATGATCCTGGTTCTAAGAGGTTGACTTCCTCTCATTGAGGTTTTCTGTGGTGTGTGATGTAGTTGGAAAGCTCTGTCTCCAAGTCACAGGGACTTTGTAAACCATGGAAGGGTCATGGCCATTCGGATTCTGTTGAGAAGGCTGTGAAATGTTCTGGATGATGAATAGAGTCTTGCTCTGAAATACAAAACCGATTGGAACCTAGAAACAAATAATATTCTGCAAAATTGAGGAAACAGATATAGAAGCTGCCAACTTTTTAAAAAAGAGGTTGGAGTTTTGGATTTCTAAAACGTGAGTTGTCACCTAGTTATTTCCATTATATTCATAAGCACACCCCATCCAAGAGGGGACAAGCTAATGTGTGCAGAACCATTCAATGGGCCAGGAGGGTGCAGTAAAGAGAATCAGCCCTCCTGCAAGCCTGGGAGACTGAGGGACTCCAGCCAGGGAACTAGGAAAACCACCACTCATCACTGCTTTGAGAATGGAGGTATGAGGCACTGAGAGGGACAGTTCTTTAGCCCATAATGTGGGAGAGTCAGGGCAAATGCACCATTTGGAGTACAGCTAGTGAGTTTCTTCAAGGGGAAAGTTTAAACACTAAAGCTGTGATTGAAATAAGGGGGGAGCAGAGTTCCCTCACATCTACTACGGCAGAGGAGAGCCCTCCTTCCTCTCCATTGCTCTGGAGACATATGTTGTCGCATAGCTCCCCCTCCTCTTTATCTCATGCATTGAGATGCCCCTTCTAGTTTCAATTTTCTGTCACCTGTGCATGGAAGAGAGCTGTAATTCCCCTCCACCCCCAATTCAGGCATCACTGGTATATCTTCAGTATCACAAGCAGCATCCACCTGTCATTCCCACTGAGTCAACATCTCAGTCTGATACAAGTAATGATCCCATAGTCCAACTACTTTCCAGTCTGCTGGATAGGGCCATAATCTCCAGGCCCAATGTGAGTGATTCATAATCACCCAAAATTACACAAGAGCTATTCTAATCAATGTACTCTGAGAAGCCAGAATTTCCCCAGTCCATTCTGTGAGTCTGTTAAATTTCCCCTACCGGATGCAAAGACCACATCCACTTTAGCCATAATAAGCCATCCAACCTCAAGTGAAAGTTTACAGTTCTCCACAACAACATGAGAGGTCAAAATTCCCCAGTCCAGCCCCAGATCCCAATAACAGAAGATAGGATGCATGATTTTTCACTTTCTGGGAAGAACAGTTGTTTCAGTGGCTCTGAAAGTGTCTGGGGAAGTTAGTTTGTCATCTAGTAATATTTCTGTGCTGTTTAGAAAGAATACATCCAGGGGTCTGCTGTGGTAGGAAAAATTTTTGGTATGGCTCTACAATGGCCATATTACTCATGAGTGGTGGAGTCAAGAGTGAGTCACTGAAGTTCATGTCAATAAATGCTTAATACCATACCATGCCAGTCTGAATTCTAGACATGTCAGTCCCATTTTCAAAAAGTCAATGAGTCCTTCAGTGCTAAATTACTTTTGAAAAAACTTACATATTTTTGAAAAACCTTTCATGTGTTTTGCAGAAATACTTGAGCTTGTTAAACCAGGGATCAGCCCTTCCTCAACATCCAGAAAACACCCAGTACCTCACTGGTCCTACATTAAAAAAAAAAAAAAAAGAGCAAGAGAGAGAGAGAAAACATTCCTAGAGAGAGAGGGTATGTGTCCAATGTTGACTGATATGTCTTTTCATATCCCTAAGCTTGTATTAATACCAGATTCTAAATGCTACTGCAAAGGTCTCAAAGAGAGAGGAAAATTACTACAAATACATTTGAAAAGGCTCTGAACATTATTTACAACAACATCATACTCTTGTGATGTCAAATAGCTGTCACCTCAAAACCTAGCAGAGTTACAAGTAAGTCTTGCATAATGTCCGCTAGAAGACCGGAGTGGTCTCATTTTCAATGGCATATGAAAGTTACCATTCCTAGTCCTGAAAGGTCCTACGTGACCAACACACTTTATCACATGATTCTGAAATGTATCATATGCTTCAGTAAATTATCATATCACATGGATCGTCTCAGAATGTACACACACACCAACTGTAAAACATGCAAACAGTGTATCAAATATTAAAGAATAAGCACTGCCGCAAAAAACTTTGAAAGCCTATTACAGATAACCCACTGTAACTATTTCTAGAACAGCAGTTATGCTAATTTACATTTTGAACCTTAAAATGAATTGCAACTCCACCTACACCGTACAATGACATGTAGAGGTGCAATGGCTTGCGTGGAGTTCATCTCCTGTTTCAGTGACCTCTGACATTTCCCAAAGGAGTCCCTCACAATGTGACAAACTTATTGATGCATGTGTTCAATGGAGAGATCAAATACAGGCAGAAAGTGATAGAAACTGGATTGGGGATTAATATATTTATAAGCTGCATGTCTGTCAGCAAGAATTGTAAAAAGAATACACCCAGCCACTACACTTTGTCCTGTTTAATGTGTATGGTGATGAGTTCTGATAACTCTAGAATGCTCTTCAGATTTATAGAGTTCAAACAAACTTTTGTTTAAAGATAGCTCCTTCTACCATAAGCGCACTGGTTTGTGTAGTCTGATATCCCACCCTCTATCAGTGACTGATTCTAGATGCTTCAAGGGGAGGTTGAGAACCCTTTTTCCCTACAGCCCCAATAATGCTCTTCATTGGGCAGTGTAAACTCTGGAGTAACAATTATCCAGCTCCTTTCCTGATAATCAAGTCCTGGTTTTAAATTAGGCTTGACAAATCTTAATTTTGATCCTAGCTAATGTCACTACAGATGCTGTTTTTGCTATATAAATAGCTATTTAATACAGACACATATTAAATTAATAGCCTGAAGGAGTGAGTACCTTGGGTTAATAAGAAGTTTAAAGGCATTTAATTTAATCTATTTAAAATGATGTGCCACTTTTTAATATTGTTAGGAGGAGATATTTTATTCTCTCACTTCCATCCTTACCACCAGGTTAGAAAAACAGATCAACCCATGAATGTATATGCCTGGAGAGAAGTTGCAACTTCTTTCATTAGAAATTCAGAGTTCCTGCTTGCACTCAAGAGGTCTGGTGTGCTAAGCCCAGTGAGGACTCCCTACCTCCGTGGTTTTCCAACTTAGGGTCGGGACCCAGTACCAGGTCACAGACCCTCAGGGACTGGGTCATAGCACCTCCTGCTGCTATTGCCAAGAGACTGGAATGCATTGTTCAAAGATTCAATTGTTGGGTCGCAGGCACATATGATTTTTTTTCAACTGGATCCCGAGGAAAAAAGTTTGAGACCCGCTTGCCTGTTTCATCACCTTGTGTCCACACTCAAGACTGTCCACTGGCATTTGCAATGCTGTTTGGATTACACTTGCTGTTAGCAGGCCTAGCCAACACGGTCTCCAGAGGCAGCCGTAGGCAATTGGGGGGCACTAGGAGAGGGCCCTTTATGGTGCCATCTATAAGCTCCCAATGCTGCCCTAACCGCCCCCCCCCCAAAGTCCCAACTCCCACGGTGGGGAGGTACAGGGGGCCCGGACCTCCCAGGCCAGAGGCTGCGCCACCTGCCTGCCCACCCAGCCTCTCTGCACCAGGGGTGCAGCAGCGCTCCTTGCCTGCCCACAGCCAGCTGAGCCTCTCCAGGGGGAGGTAGAAGAATGGCCAGCATGGCACTGTGTCTTGCCGAGAGTGGGGGCCCCTGGAGTGGCCCTCTCCGAAGAGTTAAGGCTGCTTCACCCCTGGTCAGCCCAGGCTAGATCAGGCCCATTCAGGCCTGGGGTAGCCGGGGCAAACTGGCCCGAACTCTTCAGAGCAGGTCGCTCCAGGAGCCCTATTCCCCGCAAGCCGCAGTGCTGTGCTGGCCACTATCTTCCCTCCCCCTGGGGAGGCGTGGCCAGCTGGGTGTATGTGGGGAGCGCTGCTCTGCCCCCACTGGAGAGATGCCGGCTGGGCAGAAGGTCAGCGCAGCCGCTGACCATGGCAGTCCATGGCGCCCTGCTCCCCCACCACCCTGTGGTGCCAGCACAAGGGTAAGTGAAGCAGGGGAGCACTATGGGGCCCCCTTAACTGCTCAGAGCCCTAGGCGACTGCCTGCTTTGCTTACCCCAAAAGTTGCCTCTGATGGTCTCCACTATTGTTTCTAACTCTATGACTGCAGTGACAGTGAAGAAGGCAATAACTGACCCAAAACCCCAATCATTCAAATTTTCCATCCAGGACTGGCCTTTGGTGCACTGGTCATGGTCTGGCTGGTTAAGTTTCTCTGTTCTACTGGTCCAGTGTCAAGATTTCCTGATGGAGAATTAAAAAGAAAGTTCCTCTGAGGCAGGTTATTCTATAACTCCCTACTGCAGGACTCTTGAACTTCCCTCTGAAGCAGCTGACTCAGGACTGGACGAACAGGTGGACTGATCTGGTATGGGAATTTGTGTGATTACTGATTCCAATTCCCTTTATCCATACAAAGAGTGCTGTACATATCATAACTCTCTGCATGCCACTTTCATACCAGCCCCCCACTTCTTTTTAATCACGGTGTGTTTTAGGCAAGCCACTTCAGTATTATTTCTCAGAGAAGCTATCATTCAAGCAGACTTCCAGCTGCCTGATGGCAGATGTCCAGACATTTGTGAATATCTGGGTGGGGCAAGCAAATTCAACTGTAGATGAGCTCTGAACCCTGAAACTCTGGTTTATGGCCATGTGTTTCAATCCATGCTGAGAATCAGCCACTCCAGTAGGCAGCACTGGGAGAACTGAAAAGGGGTGAAAAGGTAGTGTCTCATAGTCCAACATGCCAACAGCTGCTTTGGGGCAGGGAAGAAAATGTACCTTTCATGACAGCTTTTTGTGGCTATCCAATCTACAGGATGTCCCCAAAACAGCAAGCTATAGGCCAGGTTGAACTAGAACCCTTTTAGCCTTATGCTGTAGCTGGGAGACAAAACTGTGACTCCACTGAAATCAATGGTAAAACTCCCCTTGACTTCAATGGAGCCAAGAGCGTGTTCAGAACATGTGATGAAACATTGGAATGAGATAGCTAGGAAGGTGATGGAATCTCCATCCTTGGAGGTTTTTAAGATGTAGCTTGCCAGAGCCCTGGCTGGGACAATTTAGTTGGGGTTCGTCCTGCTTTGAGCAGGGGGCTGGACTAGCTGACCTCCTGAGATCCCTTCCAAGCCTAATCATCTATAATTCTATGATTCTATGTAAGTAGTCCTCATGTCTGCCTAACTACAGCCCAGTTTAAGCTGGATGCTTGCTAGTCTAAAACAAGAGGGGGATCACAGAAAAGGCAGCAATGCCAGAGACAAGGAGTTGTCTGAAAAACAAAAGAATTTTTTCCCTACCAACTCTGATGTCAAAAAGAATCTACTGCCTTTGTATGAAAACAATCTAGCATCTTCATCAATAAAGAAGGAAAACCCTTATCCAGTTATCTTTTCTGTCACTGCTCCATTCTACAAATGCAGACTTATTTCATAAAGTGAAGGCTCTCAAATGCTTTCACAGTGGGACCACATTTTAAAGAGAGATTGTTATGGATGCCATCATATCTTTTCCTTTCATCGCTGTCATGCAGACTCCTCTCCTTCCCTGAAGCAAATATCTAACAGCCTCAGAGCAACTCAGCCAATTGCTTTCATGGGAAAGTGTTCATGTATTTCTGGATGTCTTCAATGTGATTAGTGTATTATCCTCAGAAAACAGTTATTCACACTGTCTCCTCATTTCATCTCTCCTTCCAGCTGGCTCTCTCTCTTTCTTATCTGGAGACAAGGAGGTATAAGCCACCCCTCACCGGGTGAAGAGGAGCTTCACTGCTTCCGGGGCTATGTTTGCGGACCTCTGCTTAGTATATTTCCAAACCGGTCCCTTTCTGCAGGAATGATTAGAAGTCCCTTTTCTCTGCTCCCTTAGGAAAGGCTTCCTTCTCCTAAATGTGTGTGGGTGTGGTGTGCAGTGACTCACTCTCGCATCACCACACCCTAGGCCGTGGCATTTATTTGTTTGTTTGAGTGCATTGTATTTTTTTTAGATCTTGTTGCCACACTTGTAACTATAGATTTTTTTTTTTAAATGGTAACCAGAAGTCCGTTTTTATAAACAGATGCTGTTTGGGCGCCTCCTATTACTCATCTGGATTAATGTCATTCCTTTTTCCAGGCTGTGGTCTCTGTATTGCACACTGAGTCAGACAGAACTCCACAAGAGATTTCTTTGAGTTGCTGGTTTCCTCCCAGTGACTCTTGACTTGCTGCCAAAAAAGTAGGGCGTAGCTTATTATATTTTTTTTTTCTTTAAAGCTAGACTGATTCATAGAAACTCCTTTAAAACACACTGAAAAGACACCACCCCATCATACATCCTGACACAGCAGCAGAGGAAACTTATAACTCCAGCAGGCGGGCACTCCCTCCACTGTTGCTCTGTACACCAAGAAGATAGGACTCAGGAAAAGCAAGCTCAGTGCCAGAACCAACCCCACTACAGGGTAAGGACCTTTTCACAAAATTCTCAGCAACTGCTTTTTTCTCCATTCAGTATTGTCCATTCCTTTGATCTAAGAGCTCTATCTTTCCCTTGCTGCCTGGTTCCCTAGTTCTGTCTATCTCTGACTGGGACTCACTAATGGCAAACACTTATGCTTTATACCTTGCATTCAAAACCAATCACACACAAGGCTGAGACATAAGAAAAGGCATTCCAGAGTCTGCCTACCTCTGCCATTGCATACCACTAGCTGCTAAGGTAATTCTATAATCCTGCCTTGAGGGTGTACATGAGTGCAAGAGACAGCAGAACAACCTGAGCAGTCTTGAATAAGGGAGTTTGCTTGCTCCTTTTTCTTTTTTAATGATACATTTGCAAGCTTCAGCATTTGGTGCAGCTCCCTGAAATCAGCACTGCTAATTCAGATTTACATCAGCTCAACTCAGATTAAAGGTCAGCCTTTGGTTTTCCAGATTTCCTTCATGCTTTTCTGTGTATGTGTCAAGCTCTTCCATTTTATTAGTGATTTGCAACTCAGAGCTTTAAAAATAATTAAAACATCACATCTTTAATGGCAAAAGGTTTGGCACAGTTCAAGTCAGCTTTAGGAGGCTCCTTCTCTGAAACCTAGCTAGCAAGAATGAAGCTTACGGTCACCCAAAGTTCTAACCAAAGACAGATGAACAATGTGATTGCATGCTACTTGGCTTGGCAGCCAAATCACTTAGCTTTGGAGTGAAGAGAATAAAAGCAAGGGAGAGGATGAAGTGCTGAAAGCAAGAGGAGAGCTACATGGAAAAGGTGGAGGACATAAAGGAGTGGGGTGACAGAAGCCTGTTGGTGGGAAGTGGTGCGTTGCAGAAACTGGCATATTTCCCAATCCAATCTCTTCCCATGAGGTTATGTGCCCCCTCGCCCCACAGATTTCTGCCTTCCATTTAGCACAGAGGTTTTCAAACTGTGGGTTATGCCCTTGCCAGAAGCTATAGATCAGAGGCTGGAGGGAGCCCTCCTCAAACTATAGCATTCCACACTACAGGGGTGAGGCACTGGCTGGCTGCCTGGCAGTCCTCTGCACTGCTCCTCAAGCCAGGCTCCCTCTGCACAGCCAAGCCTTCCCCAAACAGGGCAGGTGGCACAGGTCTGATCTGCATCCCTGTTGCCCTTTTTGCCTCTCCCGTGAAGAAGCCTGGCACCAGTCAGCAACGCCCCTTGTTCACAAAACCTAGCATTCTCGTGGGATACTCAGAAGTTTAGCCTGTTGCTGTGCACACCTGCAGCTGTTGCCTCCGCCCAACAGGCAGCTGCATTTCAGCAGTGGATCAAGTGACCAAAAAAGAGAGCATTAATAAAGAGCTTTACAGATCCTTCTGGCTGAAAGGCACCCATGGCAGTTATTTGATGGTATTAATAATGAAATACAGCCAACAAAGTCTGTGGGAAGAAAACAACTGCTGAATGGCCTTCTGCTGGGAGACCTTGTACTCTCTTTGAAGGCACTTGTGAGACTGGCTTTGTCTAGGCGTGACCCATTTCAACATCTCTCCAATGAAAACAGTTTCTTTTTCTGAACACAGACAGAGAAGAGCACAGGACATGATGTGCCTAAAAAAATAGGGCCAAGTTCATCCCCGGTATTGCTCTGTTGGCCCATTAGGCATCCCACACAGCAAGCCAAGACGTTTGCTAAAAGGATTTAAAATCAAACAGGCTTCTTCTGCCCAAACTCTTTGCACAAATGCCTGGGAGGTGAGGTGAGGGAGCCCTGAGATTGCCAAGAGGTCTTGTGTGTGCCTAAACACAGATTACTTCCCTGTAACAGGCCAGTGCAGAGCAGCTCAGCTATTCAGCACACTTCCTCCCTGGAGCAAGGGCCCAAAATAGTATAGAAATGCCACTGGGTATCGCATAAGTTCTCTGGTCATTCTTTTTACTTCTACTACTGTAATGCCTAGAAACCCTAACCAACATCGTGCTGGGTACTATACACACCCAGTGCCTGCCCCAAGGAGCTTACAGTCTAAACAGACCAAGGGAGACAGGAAACAAAAGGGGGTATCATCTGGCAAAGGGACATAGGCAGAGTTGAGAATAGAAGTCAGGCCTCCTAATTCCCAGCCCAGCCTTTCCCTCCTCTGAACCAGTGCCTCTTAAAGGATAACATTTAAAATGAGGAAATAGGAGTGAGAGCAAGAGGAAGGAATCTTTGCTTTACCCATGCAGGTGGTCTCATTGAAGTCACTTGGACCTAGTTTGCATAAGTGAATCCCGCAGGCCTTTTGTATAGTTTCTGTCTGACAGCAGCACATCAAAGTTGTATCTGAGTGGGGAACAGACTCTCTCATTCATACAGTTTCAAAACTCAGAAAGAGGGGGACTGAGCCTCTCCCTTGGAAAACCAGAGGGAGGTCGGCCTGGGGTACATAGAGAATCCTCCAGTTCTGGGAAAGTAGCTGACACCCCCCTCTCCTGTTTTGGGCAGAGAGCTCTGCATCTAAGGCCCCATCTACTTGTATTGCATCTGTAGGGTGTACCTTCAAGACCTTCAACTTAGCCATTCTTAAGTGATATGAGGATATGACAATAAAATACTGTAAAGCACTACTGGCTCAGGAGGGTGCAAGGATTCTACTGAGAAAGCTTGAAAGCAGACCTAATTCAAGGAAATAAAAGATAGCTGCCTTGCCGCTTTGAAGAGTCAGAGGCCACAATTCAGGGATCTTGGAGTATGTCTAGACAGCAGCTGGGAAGACAGTTCCCAACATAGGTAGACAGATGAGCTCTGCTCAGGCTAGTGCAATGATAATAGCAGTGTGGCCAATGCAGCAACTTGGGATGGTCACCCAAATGCCTACCAGGGTAGCCAGGCAGGACTGTACTCAGGGGGCCACCTGCACTGCTATGGCTTCACTAAAGCTTTTAGCATGCTGACATCAGCAGAACTAGTGTGTCTGCCTGTTTCACCAGGGAAAAGCCTCCAGATGCTGTGTAGCCATATACTTGGCTAAACTGACCAAATACATGGAATTCAGAACTAAAGTTGTCCTTGATTTTGTCCATAAGTCTGCAGCAAGTGCTGCATGACTCCTGGGCAGCACAGCACGGCTGGCATCAGAACATGACTAATATGTGGGCCTGAATTTCCCCAGACAGAAGGCAGGCATCTCTGTGTTAAAACTGCCTCTCCTCCCTCTGCCAGAGGATCTCATGGTGAATGTCATCTTCAGGCCATGTGCTGTATGTCCCATGATTTCCAGTCCTGCCCTAGATTCCCTCTGGCTGTTGGGCAGAAGCTCTCATCACACAGCACTGCATCTGGTGGTGCAAGGTGCTGAGAGACCAAAATGGACATCAAAATGGGTGTTTACACTAAAATACTATGATGGACCTCCTTCCAGAAGATTGGACATCACTAACACTTCCTCAGCAATAGACACGCTTGCTTTACATTAGTATAACCTTCCAACCAAATAATAACAGAAGAAAGAACAGAGCAGTGCTCAGAGATTGCATTCCATATTTTCCTTCTTGCTTCTGTCCACCTGCAAAAGGCTAATGCAAGAAGGATCACAGGAATTAGTTTTCCTACTTTTCTAACACAGCAGGCAGGATCATGGGCTGAGAGATTCTATCTTCTCCTGCCTGGGTTAAGGGGCCACTTCCCATCCTATCATTTGAAGATGGATTCCTAATTTTTCAAGGATCTTTCCAGCAAGGTGGGCTCAAGGGGCTATGGTACCCTGAGCCAGCTTTTAGTTTGGTGCCCTTGGAGGAGGAATGGGGGCGGCACATGGAACCCGGCCTCTGCTCTGGGCTGGCTCGCTCCGGGGGCAAGACAGGCTATCCCAGAGGCCAGGCTCTGCTCTCCAGCCCCTTCCCTGGGCTGGCTGTTCCACCCAAGGGGTGGGGAGAGCCAGCCCAGAGCCAGGGCAACAGAGCAGTCCACCCCATGGGCTGGCCCCTGCTGCCCCCCACGGTGGAGTGGCTGGCTCAGGGAGGGCAGTAGTGTGGGGTCCGGCTTCTGGGCTGGCCCACCCAAACTGCCCCCAGCACCCCTAACCTGCAACATCCCAAGTCAGTGCCTCATTGTCTCATTGGTAGAGCTGGCCCTGCTTTCCAGCAAGTCAAATACTCACAGAGAGAAACAAGAGGGTGCTAAGTGGGTTTGGTAGGCATCTTCTTTAGATGTATGACCACCATGCCTACTCATTTGAAGAAAGGCAGAGAGCATTCCAGGACATCTCTTTTCCCAAAATGTTTTCTGTTCTGAATGACCTTCTGAAGGGGCAGCTGAATGGGACTGCAGTTTCCAGCAAGATTTCAAAAAAATCTCAGCAAGTTGTTAAGTGCCTCATAAAAATCACAGAGTTTAAGGCTAGAAGGGACCATCACCCGTAGACTGGTTCTCTGTATATCACAGGCCACCAATATCATTCAATACCTTCAGCCCTCAACCCAACAGCCAAAATTAGACAGGAAACTGTACTATTATGTGCCACGGGCAAAGAATGGGAGGGACCCAAGTGTGTCAATGCCTGAGGACCCAGAAATGGCAGGGAAATGATTAAGTGAGATAAACCCAGATAATTCTGGCAAATGACTGCACTTACATGCTCTAGAGGAAGACATCAAATGCCCTAGGTCATCACCAGTCTGAACTGGAAGAAAAGTCCATCCCAGCCCCACATAGGGCAGTCAGCTAGACCCTGAGCATGTGAGGAAGAACCAGCCAAACCCATGCCACACATGAGAAAGAATGCTCAGCACCACCTCAGAGCACTGGATGATCCTGCCCAGCATCCCATTTCCAGCCTGTGTCATGCCTGATGCTTCAGAGGAAGGAGGTGAAAAAAATTTAAAAAGCCCTCCAGTGAGTAAAGAGGAGGGAAAATCCCTTCCTGACCATGCTGGTAATCAGCAGAAATCCTGAAGCATGAGTTTTAGGAACACAAGACAAACTCGGCGGCTATAGCAGCTCATCATGCAAAATGTTAACCTGCACCATGCATTTGAGAAATCCTCCCTAAATCTGCATCTGGAGGGGCAGCCCCTTCCTCCCTGCCCTGTTGAACAGGCTAAGCTTCACAGAATAGCAGGGAGCTTTTTCACTAATGTCAAGTATGACCTACTCCTAGTCAGTTTTGTTTCACTTTCATGGTACAGAAGGCCATATAGCCAAGCTAAGAGGATTCAATCTCCTCTCCACTGCCTGCAGCCAGCCCCCTTGAAGAAGGGATTGTGCTTGTCAAGCTGAGGCTTGGGGTATAGGATTTACCCACCAAATACGAATCACAGTGTCTTCAGCAGGGTACGTAAGAGACCTGCAGTAAGAGTCTGATAAATCAGTAGAAGAGCGTACACCATGGTACTCCTGGGCTATGTTCAAAATCAATGGACCATGCTTGCTCAAGCACGTTGCCTCAATATGCTGCCAAATCAATCTGGAAGATCCCATCATCCAGCAGGCCACACCTTGTTTTTCTTTCCAGCTGCAGTTACAGCTCCTGGGAGGCCACCCTTGTGACTATTTTGGTGCTTTGCCACCTTCCAATTGGACTGAGGAGGGCACACAAGGCAAGTGCTCCCCCTCCCCATTGTGAAGTGAGGTCAAAGTCTGCTGGAGCAGTAGTAAAGCACACAGCAACTCTGGAGTTCAATGTCCAGGCACTTGTCATCACTGAGGTTGTGTCTACCTTACAAACCAGTCAAAGCAAGTTAGTCTGAGCTGTGCCTTTCCCTCCTCACAGTTAAATTGAGCCTTTGGGAAGGGAAAGAGAGCAGTGAGAACAATAGGACTGCTGTGTAAAACACTCCTGGGTGACAGATAGGAAAATGCAAATAGAACAAGGATTTGCTTAAGTGTGGCTGCTGGTTTTGGAAATTGCACCCATTGCTGAAGTACTCCAATTTATTGCTAGGATTTTGAACCAAACATCCAGGAGTAGAGCATTTGCCATTGACCCATCCAGTTTGGTGTCCTGCCTCTCTGAGCTATCAGATGTTCAGTGCTGCTGTACATGCAACAGGAGGAATTCTTTCCTGATCCTTGCAGAAATCAGTTTATGTCTTATAATGGATTTAATTACCCTTGTCTTATTATAGTTCATAAAACTCCCAGCCCTCTTACAGTCAGATAGGGCACCAGTGAAGAGCCCAGGCTAAATACATTCTGGGTAAAGGAATAACACATTTTCATTTATTCTAACCTACTGGTAAATAGTTGTTCATGTCACCATGTATCCTTAGTCTCATTATGGGATGACATTAACAAAAAGAAAGCTACAGAACAGTTTGCACTTTAGCCAGCACAATCTTTTCTAAGCTGTTTTCAGACACAACAGCTCCTTGGGGAGCAACATGTCTGTGCACTGCTGACACACATAGGACAGCTTTATTTTTGACACTTTCAGGGCAAGTTCCAAAGGGGCAGCCGTGTTAGTCTAGTAAAGCAAAAAAAGCAAGGAGTTTTGTGGTACTTAAAGACTAGCAGATTTATTTATCGCATGAGCTTTCATGGGAGAAAATCCCACTTTGTCAGACAACCCAGTACCTGAGCATCTGTGACGCACTACAGGGTCCCAACTCTAAGTTTGAAAACCACTGCTGTAAGGGAAAAGAGTAGGTCATCCGACCAGGACTCAGGGTTTTCTTTCTCTCAGTTCAATTTCTGTCAAGTTTCACAAAGATCTTTCCTGCTATGCTAATTGCAGGGAGAAGCACCATGGTGGTGTGCTTAGCCAACCACATCCCCCTTTGTAGCTAAAGGATACATGGAAATAGAATAGTGTTCAGGCAGCCTTCATACTTAGGCTTTTGATAGCAGTGTACTGGACTGTGACTTTAAAGGATAATTTCAACAGGATCATGATTGTAACCATTTTCTATAATGCAAGCACTGACACACAGCCAAACTCAGATAAATATGTGCATACAAAAACAAAACACACATAAAACCAAACATGAACACATGCAGGTAAACTCACAGCCAGCCCCACAGAGAAGTCGTGTCGAACACTCATATATGCAAATTCACAGAGACACATATGCAGAAATACACACACACACACACACACACACTGCCTCCAGCTCATCAACTGAACACGTCTAAACTTGCTCTTTTCTCTCCCTGTTCCTTTTGATTATTTCATTGAGAGTTACAAGCCCTTCCAAACATTTTACATGTTTAATTAGCCAGTCTTTGACATAGAAATCTTGAGACTCTTAACATGGCAAAGTGCCTATGTCCCCTCCCTCACTTCCTGAGCTCCCCCAAAGTACCCGCACAGAGCACAGAGCATTCTCAGGCATCTTATTACCAAAAGCCACTGAAGCAATCCTGTGGCTTCCATTCATTCTAGTTTTCCCTTATCCCCTCCCTAGTCTCCCTCATTCCCTTTTTAGGCACTCAGCCCTTCCTTTCTCCCTGCACATGTGGAGTGCAAGAAGATACAGTATTTTCCTCCAGTGGTGGCTACTGGCAGCTTGCTATACCTCAGGCAGCTCTCTTCCCCTCCCTACCACCAAGAGAGGTTCAGAGTTTCTGTTGAGGTTGTCACATGAGCTGGCGCTCCAGGGCTTTTCTTCCTGAGAAAATGCCAGTTTCTCAGCATTTGCCTTCAGTACTGGGAGATTCACCCCCCTCTCTAATGAATCATAGACATCACAGATGAAAAACCCTATCAGATCATCTTTTCCATTCCTCTTCTCCCCCCCCCCAGCTAGTGTTGGATGTTCCCGAAAGTACATTCTCCAGGGTCTTGTCCTGTCCAGTTATAAGTGACTCAAGCGATAGGGGCTTCCATCACTTCCCTTGTGAGACTATTCCACAGCCTCACTACTAGAAAATGTTCCTGATCCCTAGCCAAAACATTCTGTTTGCTCAATTTCATCCCATTATTTTCAGTTACAGCCTCTTGGGACACCCTATGCAATGCCTCTCTTCCCCTTATGTTTACACCCATCAGATATTTGGAGGTGGCTGCCATATACCCTCTAGTTATAAATCCAAGATGAGTACATCCAAATGGCTTTTGATCACATCCCTTAAACCAAAGACTCCATTTATACACACAGACTCTCAAGAGCTCTCTCTCTGTTGGGAACAGATGATTCATGCACATGTTTCTAAAAGGCATCTATCTGATTTGTAAACCACAATAACCTATAAAACTTGTTTCAACAGGGCCTCAGGTGGGTCTGAAACAAGAAGCAGAACATGGGGAAAAATGAACCCTTTAAAATGTTTAGTCTCTGAATCTTTAGGACCATTAACTGGTATTTGTTCGGGAGGGACAAAACAGTAATGACACCATGACCTTGGCACTTTTGTGTCATGACAATTTAGTCCATCCATGGTGAGACAGCATGCTCTCCTCACAGGGCCTGGCAAAACTGGGGTACTCAGATATTGTATCAACATAGGTCAGACCTGTGGAACAGTCCCACAAATTTGTGATACATGACATCCTTCTGAGCCACCTGACTATGGTGACACCATAAGTAGCATTGTGCATGGGAGTTTTGCTTTACTACACTGGCAATTTGCTGGTGCCAGAGCAATTAGTCTGTGCCTGCAATAGGGTGCACATCCAGTAGTTTTCTCTTCTGCTGTAGCCCTTGATACTCTTCACTTTCATTACCAAATGATCCTGTCCTGGACTAGGAGCATCAGCTCTGCTACCTATCATGCTGGTCTGTGCTAATTCTGAGGTAGCATCTGGTTGAAAATTTTCCATCTAAACTATTTGAGAGAAAGTTGGGTTTCAAATAACAATGTTTGCTCCCTGAAAGTGTACATTCTTTACACAGGTTGGGGGGGGGGCCGGGGGAAGCCTGATGGAAAAAAATTCATCGTAGGGCTGTCTTCCAGCCTTAAACTGTAGTGTAGCAGAGCTTTGTGCTATGAAGCAATTATTGTGTTCTCTTCAAAAGAAGCTGCATTACAGCAGGTGGTGAAGTAGATCCTCTATGAAGTGGTTGCAAAACAATTTAGGATCTTTCATGATTGATGAAAGGTGCTATAGGAATGTAAGCTGTTATTCATTATTAGTATTCCTATGCACTGACAAAATTTTCTCCATCTATGACCCTGGGGCAAAGGGGGCATATCTCAGTCTACCCTCACCAGTACTAAGTCTGTGTCTCATCTCAAGCCATCCAAGGGATTTACCAAACAGATGATCTCACATTCTCCCTTCCCATCAAGTTCTGCATCTTTCATTAACTGTTCTACCCACACCCAGTGACTGATTGCCTGTCGTAAAGGTCTTCAGCAGGGCTGCTGCAGGACTTACTGAACACTGGCACAGACCTGTTTCCTGGACAGGACACCACCTAGTTGTCAAGATGCAGCACTAGAAAGGATAGGCTACATCAACCAATTGCAGGGTTAAGGAATTGAAGTTTTGAATTCTTTGGGGCAAGCCAATGAACAACTGGCAACTTCAAGATGGTTGGGGCTGAACCATAGGCCAGTAAATGCTTGATCAACTTCTATTCCAGCTGCAACTAGATTAGAGGAAGGAGGAGAATGGATAGGTATGCAACAAGTACTGTTGCTCTAGCAACATGACCCCACCCTACTGATGAGAACAAATGCCTCACCCCTGAAGAATAGCCAAGACACTTTCTATTGTGCTTAATGAGGAAGCACATGTAGCTGTCAGAAATGGGAAAGAATTATTATCTTTCTCTCCCCTGTCTTTTAGCTTACATGGGATCATTCTCCACTTTGTGTTCAAAGGTCAGAATGGACAATGAACAGAGAGGAAGGTCATGCTTTTTCTCAGAAAAGCTCAAAACTAACAGATATCCCCTTGAGGAGCTCACTTTGGTTGGGATTGGCCCTGCTTTGAGCAGGGGGTTGGACTAGATGACCTCCTGAAGCCCTTCTAACCCTAATCTTCTATGATTAGGTAGCATGTATAGAGAGAGTGGCCATTATGCATGGGAAGTAGTAATGCCAAAAATGACATCAGGGAGCAGGGACATTATGATTTCTCACGGGCTGCCTATAGCACTGGTGAGTCCATGTGCTCTTTAGTCAACTCTGTTTCAGAACCAAACCACAAGGAATCCAGACAGCAGTCTATTAAAGGTGCTGGAGGAATTCACTTGGAACATGCTTTGCAGAAGTGTTGAGCACCCAAGACTACCACTGCAATCAGTGGGAAGCGTGAGTGCTCACCTGAAGTATAAAGAGTTTTCAAGGATGATCCAAGGGATAAAAGCAAGGCATGAGAAACAGAGAGAGTATCAGGATCCGTTTTCTGCTAATTAGATCTAAGGCTGTGGAAGAGCTTCCTAAGAGAGGTAGTGGAAGCTCCACTACTGAAGAACTTAGAAACTGGATAGGACTAAGCACTGAAACAGATACTACAGTGAAGAACAATCCTGCATGGCACAGGTCACCTCTTTCTCCAGTTTCTGTAATCCTGGGAATTCCTGCTGTTTATTAGCTAAGCTGGTTTTGGAGAAATGGCAAGTAAATGGGAAACCTGTATCATAAGAGTCCAAATGCTACCCAGTAATCTTTAAAAGCAGGTCTCTCACACACAAGGCTGCAATTAGAGAAAAAGGAAGGAGTGGGGAAGGTGGAGTTAATGAGTAACATGCCATGTGTGTGACTCTACAAAGCCTTTTTGTTATACTTTGTATGACAGATGTTATTAAAACATAACTGCTGCAGTATTATATTGCATTGTCCCTGGTCCACATCCAGAAAGTTACAAGTGGATTCCCTAACTGACTCACCTGGTGCAAAATAACTACGTATATATAAAAGGTATTCAATGCTGCTCTGCTCCTCATAATGCGAAGAAGGGCAGGAAATTAATTTAACCCTATTATTTAACCCCACACACACATTTTTAGGATCAGTCTTCCACTGGCCAGTGAAGATAGACAAAAGGACTCAACAAGTCTTTCCTGTCTCTAATTTCTGTGACTCTAATTACAAAATACCAATTTCAAAAGGGATAGCCGTGTTAGTCTAGCCCAGTAAAAAAAAACAACAAGGAGTTGTGTGGCACTTTAAGACTAACAGATTTATTTTTTGCATGAGCTTTCTTGGGAGAAGATCCCACTTCCTCAGATGCTTCGAAGATGGGTGAACTTACAGAAAGGAATGAAACTAAATGCAAGGGGGTGTAAAACATAGGATCAGGTCATACAGTAACAGCAGATCAGAGCAGTTTTCAGGTACAAACCATGGGAAGCCTGAAGTCAAATTAAGTTTTGTAATGGGAAAAGAACCCATAGTCTCGATTAAGTCCTGCTTTCACAGAATTTAGCTTGCATATTAATTCGAGTTCAGCTGTTTCTCTTTGAAGTCTTGATGTCCCAGCTACATCTCTAATGACAGTCGTTAACAAATCAGTCATCGAGTGATTAGGAAGATGGACGCGCTCAGCAACTGGTTTCTTTGTTCTTTGATTTCTGATATCAGCTCTGTGCTCATTCAGCCTCTTACACAGCATTCAGGCTTCCCATGGTTTGTATCTGAAAACTGCTCTGATTTGCTGTTACTGTATGACCTGATCCTATGTTTTAGACCCCCTTGCATTTAGTTTCATTCCTTTTTGTAAGTTCACCCATCTTCAAAGCATCTCAGGAAGTGGGATCCTCTCCCACGAAAGCTCATGCAAAAAATAAATCTGTTAGTCTTAAAAGTGCCACACAACTCCTTGTTGTTTTTTTACAAAATACCAACAGATGTTCTGTCTGCAGGTGAGATTTGTGCAGAAGTGAATCCGTTCTCAAAATCAGGCCTCTCCTCCCTAGTTTTCATTATTTCAGAAAATGAAACAGTAGCATTGATAAAATGGCACCATCACAACCTGCCAATGCTTTTTCCCTAAAATCCCACTTTTTAAAATCAAATATTCAATAAGTGACAAGAAATACCACAGGATATCAAGTCCTCCTGCATGTTGGGGAATAAGGCAATAGAATCAGAAGCAATACATGTGAAGGGTGGCTTAATGCAGTAAAATGTTGAACAGATTTCCTTGAATTGAAAAGAAAAAACAGGACAAGCCCTCACTACAAACCGATGCCTGGGATTTTTGTTTATGGGAACATCAACAATTTCCATTTAAGGAATAAAGGATCAAAGCAAAGCACTGACTCCAGTTATCTCACCTTCCACCATACCAGATCTGACCACTGAGCCACCAAACACACTAGTCTATTTTTTCCCACCCTGGAACAGCCCAATGGTTCATCTATTCTAATATACTCTCTTAGCATAATGGGTCAAACCACCAGCCAGCATGATCTTGTATTCCACTCCAACAGTTCCCAATATCTTGTGTGTCAGGATGAAAAATCTCCACCCCAGCCAACTAACGATCAGCAACACCCACTGGATAACACTGTACTGTATTATAGTTCCAGAGCAGGGGTCTCAAATTCAAATCACCACGAGGGCCGCATGAGGACTAGTACAGTAGCCCAAGGGCCGCACCACTGAAACCTTTTCACACAGTGATATTGCAAATATCGGTAACAATAGTGTCATTGCGGGCTGCAGATAATAGCTCCAGAGGCCACATGCGGCCTGCGAGCCATGTGTTTGAGGCCCCTGTTCTAGAGGGGCAGCCGTGTTACTCTAGTTCAGTAAAATAAACAAGGAGTCCTGTGGCACTTAAAGACTAAGAAATATATCTTTAAGTCCACAGGACTCCTTGTTTGTTTTACTGTATTGTAGGGTGGAGGATAAGGAAAAGAAAATCATTCCTGATGTCTGGGGTCCCAGTGGGCAGGTAGTTCAATTTCCTAGTGTGAGAGACTGGAGTATATCACTTTACCCTGCACCGCACCTAACCTTATTAATGGCTATACCCATATTTAGCCTATTTTTAAAAACTACTCACAGTATCTTCAAAACCCTCCTTCACATTTCCTCCAAGACTGGTTAACTGTGCCTCCAGTTCCATCCTAACTGCTCTGAGTGATTTGCTTGAAAGAGTTGGGGGAGGGGGGTAAGAATGGGGCTGTTTACTGCTATTTTTAAATACATTTTTCAGTACTAGATCAATGTTTCTGAAGTCGGTTTAGAACAAACTTAGTTACTTTCATGCATGTGAACAGTGGTTTATTGTAGCAATGTTATTGGTTCTGGGGTTCCCCTTTATTTTCCTCTCATTTTTTTTCTCCCTAGAATAACCCAAGTTTGAGACCCTTCCCCATACTTTCCTACACACAGACTGAGAAGCCAAGATGTTGGTGTTACTGGCTGGTATTTTTGTGGTCCATATCGCCACCGTCATCATGCTGTTTGTCTCCACCATTGCCAACGTAAGTAATTATGTCTCTGCACAAGACAGCATTGTAGCCATATTGATCTCTGTATAACTTAAAAACTTGTCTCTCTTGCTAGCAGAAACTGAAGATAGTATCTCACCTCACCAACCTTGTCTCTCTGAACAAGGCAGGTAGTAGACACTGAATGCTCAACCCTTCCACAGTTATGATCCCACATACCATTGAGAGCTCCCACCACAGGGTTGCCAGTCGATAGAGTCAGGGCATAGGAGACCCTCTTTCAGTAAATAGTAATGTGTAAAGGAGCCGTTCAGAAAACATAATGAGACTTATTCATTGCAGGGTTACTCCACTTCTATGCTGGTGTAGCTCCCTTAAAATAAATGTATCTCTGGAAACAAAATCAAGCCACTTTAATTTAGATGCCATCCTGAGAACAGAGAAGTCTCTTGTCCTGAACTCAAACAAGAAGAAATAGCCTCCAGGTGATGTTTCTACTCCCACAGAAACACCTGTACACAGCTTGCTCCAGAACTCGTTGAGCAAGTGAAATTGGTGGAAGATATTTTTGAGCTGAAATTTATAATCCCATCTGCCAGACAATCTATTGTGTAATTATACAGTCTTCCAGGCCTGTCTGTTTCGGGAATTAAAGTGTTCTCATGATCTGTTTGGGCAAAACTAAATATAGTTACTGGTAGCATTCATTATCATCTATTTGTTAAAACATTCTATACAATGCAATAAGGACTGACCCCTGCCCGACCCAAAAGTACTTTATAATAGCAACAATATGCAACAGACTCATAAATATGCTATAAACTTGCAGCACACAATAAGCTTCCACCCTGAATATGGAAAATGGACTAATCCAGGTCATAGTACATTCCATGACACAAGAGGGCATCTCATTTAAAAGAAAAATTAAGTGTTTGGATAACATGTTATCTAATCGACTGAACCAGTTTTAGGTGCTTCAGGACTGATTAGTGCCACTCACATCCAAGGAATATGTATATTAACTTGGTCAAATTCTGCCTTCAGCTACCTTCTTGCAATGTCACTGAAGTCAGCTTGGCTGTGTGAGTATTACTGTTGGCGTATCAGTTTACAAGGTGTATGGTTTTTCACTTGCACACAGATAATTGATCTCTTGTGACATTAAAATTATAGGTCAAAATTAAGACGTTATTGCAACCCTACCAGAAAAGATTTGCCATATAACACATGCAATTCATCTCCTACCATGCAAGGAGGTGTTGTCAATGGAAGTTTTAAACATTGAGAGTTCTCCAGATTCCACAGAGCATGTGACCCAAGAGCACAAACACACAACACAAAAAGGCCAAGTGTTTCTGGGGACTCATGACTGTAAAATGCTGGTCTAATGGCCAAGTAACTCCCAGCAATGTGAATACCAAAAGATTTCCAGGAGAAAGTTTCTTGACCTGGAAGGAGCTAAAAAAGTTCATTTGCTGTGAAGATTCTGCCATCTAGGTATCTATTCCCAAAACGCTCTTGCTCATAAGTCAAAAAGAAACGCAAACAGTTCTTAATAGAGTGAAGATAAAAGGCTTACTAAGGAACAAATACTGTCATATTGTACAAGCTAGTGGGCTATTATGTCCCACGACTGGCTATACTGATGGAAATCAATACTTCATCTAGTCAAATAACCTACTGGGAAGGCCTAGTGCTTCATCTTGTTGGGTATGGTCTCAAATAACTGTTCATTCACTGGTCAAGAGACAGCACAAACTCTATAATAGACCTTAGTGTACAATCCTGTACCACATGGAGAAATTTCTTCAAAACCCTATCTGCTGAAGAGTGTAGACCCTGAAGGAAGTGTATGCCTCCTAGTAATTGTATCCTATCCAGTGGTGCCACAGATTTTTTTTTTATCACATTAATAACGTGAAGCCTCAGCTAGGTGGGGGCCTGCCTGCACTTGGCACTGTATAGGTACATAATAAAATGACAAACAACGCTGCAAAGAGCTTACAAAGACAGATGCTGTTTTTAGCTCAACATTATCTTTGTTTGTATACTATATGCTACAGAACCAGTCCAATCCACTTGACAGTGGAAGGGACACAAAGAGGCATGGGCCAGCTCCATTTTAACCATCATAGCCAAATGCACATGAAAAATTTTCCTGTCTTTAAAGCCTAACAAATTTGTTCAGGCATAAGCTTTCATGGGCTCCAACTCAGTTCATCAGATGCAAGCAGGTTGGAGCCCATGAAAGCTTATGCCTGAATAAATTTGTTATGCTTTAACGTGCCACAGGACTTTCCTTGTTTTTGTTATACACAGACTAACACAGCTAGCCCTCTGGAACTTGTCTCCTGTCTTTCAGAGCCTTCACCTGCAAAAGCAGCAACACAACTGCTTATGTAACAAAGAACTGTTCCTATGCTTTAGTTTATGCTGCCCCCTCATGGCAGTCCTGTGAGAATTTTTTAAATGTCAAAACTCGCCTTTAAGGACCTGATCAGAAGAAAATCAACAAGGAAGAAACAGAGCTAACAAGCTTAAGAAATGCTAGTGAATTCTCAGCTTGTTTTGCACTCTGCTGTTCTAGAGAGTCTGATGCAGCAGAACTGTATAGGAATTTATTGCCGTGCCTCACAGGATTTTGAGACAAACAGCAGCAGCCAAAAGAGAAATGAGGGTCTCTATTGAGAGTCAATTACATACATTTTAAAAATTGTGCAAACATATTCAGAGTCTCGCGACCCAGGCAGAATGCACCATACTAATGACAGACTCAAAGCTTCAACCTTTCCAGTGACACTCCTGCCATATCAAGGCTTCCAATTAATTGCCACCTTCAGTCAGGTATCCACAAATTCTGATTCACATAAGACACTGCCATTCGATCCTGCATGCCTCCTTTGCTGGACACTGAAACTGCTCCCAAATGCTTTCAAAGCCAACAATTCAGCAGAAGGGTTGAGTGCCTATAATCAGGGCCGTCCTTAAGGGGGGGGGGCAGGAGGGGCAACCGCTCTAGGCCCCACGCTTTGGGGGGCCTCACGCTTTTGGGGGATCCCACGCAGCTGGCTGGAGTAAGGAAGCAGGGAGCTTTTTCAAGCAGTGGGACTAGGGAGCAGCTCCGGCTGGTCAGGGAAGGGGGAAGGAATTGGGACAGGCGGGGTTTGTTTACAGGAACTCTTAAGTAGCCACCTTCCCACAACTGCTCCCTGAGGGGAAGAGAAAGGGCAAGTGCTGAGATAAAACTTATGGAGCCAGCCTCAGTCAAGCAAACAGGGACAAAGTTCGGAGAATGTCACATCCCCAAACTTCACAAAACAGGACCTTCTCTTTGAATTTACATCAGCATCTCCAGAAAGTGTTCGAGATTAAATTAAATAACTTTTTTCCTTCTACATTTAACAAGACTTTTCAGTCATCAGGGATGTCTTTTTGAGCAAACTTCTCTGTGCAAATGATGATCTATTATACCTGAGAGCGAAGACCCCAGGCTAGCGCTCATATGGAAATACTGGGTTTTTAAGGTTAATGGCCATCAATCAACACATTAAAGAAGTGTTTTGTCCTTCCTTCAGCACTGTAAATAAGCCCCATTGTCACTGATTGCAGGTAGACCACCAGTTCCAAAGCATGGCAAAGAGGAAAGCAACTGTGGCCATGTGGGTCTAGTTTAGCAAAACAAGCAAGGAATCCTGTGGCACTTTTAAAGACTAACAAATTTATTTATTTATTTGTTAGCTTTTAAAAGTGCCACAAGACTCCTTGTTTGTTTTACATCAGCGTATCTGAGAGGAGGCCAAAGGTCCCTTGTTTCTTCCTCTCATCCTCAAACAGTACCTGAGTGTCATTACTTAGATCACCTGCAAAGCTGTGAGGAATGTATGAATACATATATTAAAATAAGATGGAAAAGGAGAGAGTAAGGCAGCATAAAGGAAATAAAATACATTAGACAATTGGAATCCAGTGCTTTAAGGTGAGAGAGGACCTGAATTTATTTCTTGGTATCATCCAAAAATAGCATCTATCTCGCTGAATTTTCAATTTAACAAAAACTTGATATAAGAAATTATTAAACTTGTGAAATTGTGTGCCCATCTTGAACAGAAAACCAGAACCACAAAGAAGAGTACCTCCAGATGCTCCTGTCCACTTGGCTGTGAGGTTGATGAAACATCACCATGACACAGTCAGTATTGCCTACCCTAAACATCAAAAATAGTCACAAGTCTGGCTTAAATATATCATTAAAACTCACTTAAAAATAAAGAGATGTTTAAAGAAATAATAAATGGGGGGGAGCTATTTTCTCTGACTTTTGGGTTTTGAGCCTTTAGGATAAAGTCAGGTCATGTTTTTCTGCTTCTCTGCAACTTTTTAGCCAGAGGGTCAGAAATTTATGATTTTATTAAAGAAAAATTGATACTGCCCGGTGTTCCCTCTAAGCTGATGATGCAGCTGAACAAGTTATGGGTGCACTTGGGGAGCCAGTGCGCAGCAGGGAAGAAGCCTGTTGGGGCCTGGAGAACCAGCGGGAAACTTGCTCAGCTGCATCATCAGCTTAGAGCAGTGGTTCCCAACCTTTTTCAGGCTGGGGACCCCTTTGTAACAAAAACAAAACAAAACAAAACAAAACAATCTTTGCAGACCCCCCCAGCTGATTATGTAATCTGGCCTGCATGGGCAGACTCTGGCCTGCACCAGTGGGAGAGCTGGTGAGCAGCACTGCCACCACCATTGCCTGCACCACTGGCGAGCTGAGCCATGGCAGCTGTGGTCCCCTGCCCTTGCCCCTGCTGGGGAGCTGCTGTGGCTCCATCTCCCTCCCAGGACACAGCCACAGATGGGGAAAGGCAGCCCTGGCAGGGAGCATCAGGGCTTTAGCTGGATTCTGGCCCCAGGTAGGGAGAGGCTCCGTAGACCCCCTGCAAAGTGTCTGTGGACCTCTGGGGGCCCCCAGACCACAGGTTGGGAACCACTGGCTTAGAGGGAACATTGCACTGCAAAGTTAAAAATGGGGGGGGCCCCCACACAAACTGATTAACCCTGGGCCCCGCTCCCCCCTAGGGACGGCACTGCCTATAATCCAGAGGACCAACCAACTAGAAAAAGCTGTTTACAAAAGAGAAGGAAAGACACCTTCTTTGCCTACTGCAGACAATTTTTAAATTCCCAGCACATGTTTCTGTTTCCCTCTGATTATCTTAGCCACCTTAGCTAAAAATACTGATTAGTGACTATGAAATTAGCTAGTCCTTTTCAAAATTCATCCAGTGATTGGTGACCTCCTGTGACTAAGTGTTCCACTGGTAAAATATGTCAATTTTCCATGTGTTATGATTATACTGTCTTTTCATTTAATTGTGTGGCTCTTTCTTTTCATATTACAGGGCAGGACACAAGGGAAGCTATGACTGGTTTTCCCTACATTTTAGTAGTGTCCTACCCTCCTCTTCTTCTGTCTAAACTAACCTTCTCAAATCATTCAAAGCTCTTGTCACAGACAACTTTAAATGTATGTATGTTCCATGCACATGGTAAAGCTTCATTTCTACAGATGCCTCCAACAACTGTTGTCTCTCTTCAGCCCAGATCAGCTGGCAGATTGGAATAACCATTGTCAGAATGGTTGAGACTGCACAATCAACATGACTGTTTTGTTCTCTTTCAGGTCTGGATGGTAGGAACATTTAACCAAAAAACAAACTCATCTGGACTCTGGCTAAACTGTGATGAAACGGGCTGCCATCAGCTATCATTCCATGATACGGACATCCGTAAGAGACACTTTCTTTAAGTCTTGAGATGAGCTATTTTATTTGAAGGCCTGTGGTACATTGTGATACTGAGAGTGTCTTAACATAAAAACTCTCCCACCCCATCCTTTTGTTTCTAGCTTCCCTCAAGGCAGTGCAAGCCTTCATGATCCTGGCTATCATCTTCTCCTTCGCCTCATTGGTCATGTTCGTGGTGCAGCTCTTCACTATGGAGAAAGGAAAACGCTTCTATGTCACTGGCGCCATCATGCTGATTTGCTGTAAGTCCAGTCTCTCTGTGTCACATTACTTAAAGGTTTAAAGGGGTGGGAGAGTGAGTGGTTCTGCATGTGGGTTTCCTGTTGACTCAGAGCTGGCTCCACCTGGTCACATGGTGCTGCTGGGTGCACCCCTGCTGGCATGCCAGTCAAGTGACCTCAGAAGCCAGGTGAGCTGTGAGATACACTGAGTTGCACCTTGCAGGGAGCAGGAGCAAGAGCTGGGCACCTCAGGGAGGGACCACTGCTTTCCAGGATGGAAGACTGAGGGTAAAAGGGGAGAAGGGTCTTCCCAGTAGTGACCGTGACTTCCACTGTTTATGGAGTCACCAGGTTTTTAAATTGTGCCCCCTACTATCAACATTTACAGTTCCCCCAGTCCCCTGGCATGGTCCCCCAAACTCCACCCATGCTTACAAAGCTGGTTGAAAAGTTTCCAACAAAACATTTTCAAGAAAAATTGGCTGTGTCCTCAAAGGAATTTTTTGTTTAATGTTTTCAATTGAATTTCTAGCTTTATGCTGAAAAACCAAAAACCAAATTGATTTTCTTAAAAAGAAAACCTTTCAGTCAGATAAAAGATTGATGGGGGGGGGGGGAGAACAAATATTTTTTGTTTTTCATTTTTAAAAAAAATCTAAACAAAGAAAATTTCTATCCATATTTTTCAAAAAATGATTAAAATTTCTTTTGGAAATATTTACCATTTTCAAACTAACTCCTATACACACACACACACACACACACATACACACGTACCCACACATTATATATTAGGGCCATCATCCTCATAGCCACACCACTGAATTACATTGGAATCAATGGAAGATGCTTGTATACATCTGCTGAGGTGGTTGTGTCCACTGTCTGTGCCCTGCTGTGGTATTTATCCTATATTCAATGAGCCCTATCAAAATGTCTGGCAGTTTTGTCACTGATCTCATCATGAGACAGGTCATTCTCCTTAGCATTAATCAAACAATTTCAAAATGTCTTGTTCCATCACATAGTACCTTTGAGGCAAAATTCAAAATGGTTGTTTCAGGAAAGTGATCACTCCTTTGGTCATTCACAGCACATGGTCTGGAACACAGTAGGGTCTCTCCAAGAAAGAACAGAGATCACAGATAAAGTTTTCAAACTGCCAACACCATCAGGCTGTGAGAGAAGTCTTTCTGTCCTGCTCCTCCCATACCTAATTACTAGTGCCTTTTTAAGGAGGAGGGCATCAGATGTATCTGTAGGTAATTTAATTCTCCACTTCAGATTATGGTTTGCTTTATTGCTTCAGAAAGTTATTCATATCAGTTCTCACTCACTGTGTGTCAACCATAAACAGACACAAAGCCCATTAAAATCATGGGAGATTCCTCACTGAATTCAGACTCTTAGGGTATATCTACACTTGCAAGTAGTTCATATTAAGAAGACTTAATTTGAACTAACTTAGTCCCTAATAAAAGCTTAGTTTGAATTAGTAAGACCTGCTGGTTACTTCTAACTAAGCCCTTAGCTCAAACTAAAGAGAGTGTAGAGTAGGATTAACCCTTATTTAAACTCAGTGGCTATGTCTACACACAGTTTTATTTTGAAATAAGTCCTTTCGAAATGATTTATTTTGAAATAAAACCCTTATTTCGAAAGGGCTCATTTCGAAATAAGGAAAACTTGGCAATCCAAATGGCCGTTATTTCGAAAGGGATATTCCAAAATAATGCCAATTGGCCCATTGTTTTGAAAAGTTGTTTCGAAACAACAGGTCTACATGGTGTTGTTTCAAAAGAACAGGTCTAAACGGCGTTATTTTGAAATATCCCTTCCGAAATAATGGCCGTTTCGAAAACATTGAGGTTTTACTGTTTCGGAACGATGATTCTTATTTCAAAAGGATGGGATCCGTCCTTTCGCAATAAGAAAACGTTGTGTAGACCTAATTTCTTTTATTTCAAAATAATGAGTGTTATTTCGAAATAAAAGTGCCTTGTAGACATAGCCAGTAAGTTTGAATTAAGGGCAGTTAGTTGGAATTAAAAAAGTGGACTAATTTGATTTAACATTAAGTCGAATTAGTCCACGTTGTTAATTTGAACAAATAAGTTTGAGTTTAGTTCAAACTAACCTCGAACTTATTAGTTCGAATTAACAAATTGGAATTAACTTTTCCTAGTGTAGACGTAGTCTTGCGGTATGAAAGAGGGAGAGTACATATCAAGTACACTAGCTTTTCATTCTCCACAGCTACCCACTAGTTAAGAATAGATTCCCAATATAAGCTTGTACGGTCTAAGGGACAATGCAGATAACAGTCTTCAATTGGAAGTCCTTATTGTAGGGAAGGAATGGAGAAAGGAGATGTGTTTAGAGGAAGCTGGCTGACTGAATTATTATTGGTTTTACACCTGACAATGACCAGAACAGGCAGTAGGTAAAAGCTCATTATCAAGGTTAGCAGGGTCCAAAATGTCATCCAGTTACCCCCCATCCATAGATCTGTTTTCAATGTGTGTATTATGTTTGTATGGTTGTGTAATTTGTCTTTTAAAAAATCCTTTGTGCCAATAGCCCCAGTGCCTATGAAAAAGCCTACAGCAGCGGTTCTTAACCTGTGGAAAGGGAGTCCAAGGGGTGTGGGAGTAACATATAATTTAAACACAGAATTTATAATAAATATGGTTGATTTTACATAGTATACATTTATCAATCCATTAAACAACCTAAAAGCACAATCAAAATTGATAACCATTGATTTTTTTTAATGGGAGTATGGGGTTACCATGCATCACTGTAGGGGGCATGGGGCCTCAAAGAGGTTAAGAACCCCTGCCCTACAGTAACAAATCCCAGTGCTAATGTAAGTGCACACAAGGAAAAAGTGTGTGCAGCACCACTCTTGAGTGATTTGCACACCAGCATGCACAGCTTCATTACTAGTGAGGGAGCTACACTCTCCACAGCTCTGATATCTGAGTAGCTTTCCCCTACTTGTACTCAAGGGAAAGGAAACCTTCCAGCAACAAACCAGGACTTACTGCTCACAAGAAACTCTTTGATAAAAAATTAGCATATGGCACTCAGCATGTACATGCACAAATCTTCCAGTAATAAACATAAGGCCTGTAGCATCATAACACATGCCACCATACTACTGCAGTACCTGAGATACCCTGCATCAAGTTAGGTTTTCAAATGTTGTTCAATTCTCTTTTCCCTCCTTTCTCCCTACAGGGCTGTTCATTTTGATTGCCGTCTCCATCTACACAGCCCGATTCCCACCCTACTTCACAGGGACTCAGAACCATCATGGCTATTCCTTCATATTGGCCTGGATCTGTTTTTGCTTCAGCTTCATCATTGGCATTCTCTATCTTGTCCTTAGAAAGAAATAAGGCTGACAGGAATTAAAGGGGGGAGGGCTAGCACTTGGGGATGGGGAAGATGAGGAACTATTCACTGTGGGACCTGTCTGGCCAATAAACACCAAAAAACACCCACCACAAATGAATCCATCAGAGAGAGAGAAAAACTGCTACAATCCAGCTAACACAGCCTGAAAACTTGGGCCCTAAAGTTGCAAATGAACCACCTCCTCACGCAGCACTGTTCTCCTTACAAAGTCAGGCTGTGCTTTAAGGAGCAACCAGACTCTGCATCACTGACTCCATGACATAGCAAGGAAATGAACACTGCATTTTCCTTTCTCCCCTTCTCCTCCCTGTTTTTCCTTAGCATGTGTTCTGGGTGGGGTGGTGAAGTAAGACTTTTTGCCCAAGAGAACAATGGCCTTTTGTTACATTTTAATAAGGGTAAACTCATTAAATCTGGAAACAGCCCAACTAGACTAAATTCAAGTTTTTGAAAATATTAAAGCTACAAATTCATTGCCATCCTGTTTCCTACATAAGGAAGAGATGAACTCCCATGAATAAATCAGGAAAAGAGGTGGAAGGAGAGAAGAAAGCATATAGAAATGGGGGTGGGGGGGAGAAAAGGAAAGAAAGGAGGCAGGCAAGGATCCAAGTTACAGAGGATGCAGTTATAACTCAGTGGTACACACCCCAGAGAGTCATCTGAGTATGTCTCTCCACTCCAGTTTGCTGTGTCTCTCTCTAATAAAGCAGCATGATGAAGATCTCAGGGAGTCCCTATGAAGCCATAAGCAGCCAACTCAGTAATGCATGTGCTCTGTAAGCAGTGGGACTGAAGGGGCTTTCCAATCTGATTGCTGAGGCAACCTGCTTTGTCTTATGGGAACTCACCTTTCAACACTGAATTGGGTTTTTGGAACAACCCGTAGGTAATAGATTGTTTCCCCCCTCATTGTTGCACAGGATGGGGCATTAATCATCAACCCCATAATGACACTATAATTCTCTCAAAGTAGAGAGGCATTTCATGGCAGAGGAAATAAGCCCTAGTAGTTAGGATGGAGAATCTGAATCAGGACTTCCGTGTTCTGTCCCCAGTGCTGTCACTGTACTTTTTTGTGCCTTGTGTTCTTCTGCCTGTAAAATGATGTTAAACATACCTACCTCCCAATGGTGTTGAGAAGCTTTGTTAATTAATGCCTATAAAAATAAGATCCCCACATGAACGGCTATATGGAAAAGCAAAAGCACTGTTGCGTCGTAATTGCAGGAACAAAGTTACTATCTGCATCAGGGTATCCAATCCAAACATTTCTGTTCCTTTGAAAAGCCTAAATAGTAAGCAGGGAATATTAGTGGCAAGAAGTAAGTACTTATTGTGGTTATGCACATAAATTAAAGTTGGGTGGCAACAAGAAATTCATGGGTGCAGGGTTAGCATGAACAGTATTTTCACTCACATTTCCTCTGTTACATACTCTTTTCATATAGACATTGTTAATTCGGTGGACATATTCTAGTACTGTACTTTGCTGTTTCTTTGACAGAGTAATTGTGTATTTCAATATAGTCATTGTAAATATTTTGATACAAATGTTTCTAACTTTAGGGATTAAAAAATACAGTTCAGTTCCCTTTATTTTACACATTTTTTGCCTTAAAAAAAAAAAGTATTTGAGACTGTTGATGAAGGTGTTGCTGTTCCCATCAACCAAAACTCACATGATAATGTGACCACATGGTTGCTGGTACGAATGATAGGATTTTCCTTTGGATGTCAACAGGGCTATTATTTCAAGTCCTCTGCAACTCAGGCAGACACCATGGCAGTTGGTTATGCTTGGTTCCCATTCTCAAGTTTTCTTCACCACCATGAGAACTAAAATCTTAGCTGAGGTTCTGATCCAATCCCACGATGCCAGAAGTTCAGCCCACAGCATGAGCCCCTTGTGTCTATACCTTAATCACACCCCAAACATGACTAAGACCTAGTTCCAGTATCAGTGCTGGAAAGTTTTAATTTGATTTCTGTGTACACCTTTATTTTGGGGCATGGGTAAAATGGCTGACTGGGAACTTCTCCACCTTCAACCATGATTTCACACATAGAGAGGTCTAGAACATCAAATCAGAACTTAAGGGCCAGTGGCATTTCCTGGCCTTAGAAAACCTGGGACATGAGGTGCTAAGCATACTTTGCTTGCATGATCAAGCCCATTTGTTCGCCATCTTGGGAGAGAATGTTGCCAATCATATAAGCCACATAATTAGAACTGCATATGCTCAGAAAGGTGACAAGGGGAAATCCTACTAAGAGGTACAGCCAAGATACTAAGCTTTAATAGCGTGTGACTTCTACCCTCCAAGTATAAAGCTGCTGAACATCACAACCAATTGGGAAGAATACCTGTGTTATGATCAGGTTTACAGGGGCTTTTCTCACCTCCTGGAGAGGCACTGTAAGTCCTGTAGTCCACGCCCTGCCCCCCGGGATTCATGTTTAGAAGGAGGCCCTGCCACCCAGCTCTGAAGGCTCTGCTAGCTGTGAGCTAATTCTCCACAACTCAGCCTGTTTAGACTCAACACCTGTAAAAGGAGAAGGCAGTTACTCTCAGAAGGGTAGATGCAGGCATACTATTGTCCTGCCTAAAAGTACAAAGGGGTGCTGTGGGAACACAGAGGGGCTACCCTGTTTGGTTTTATCTCTGAGTTTACTGCTTTGAACATGGTATGAGCCAAATGCAGCTGGAGGCTTTCCAAAGTCACTGCAATGCAGGGCCATAACTTACTATTGTAAGGGGCTCGTTCCATTTGGAACATGCCCCAGGCACTGTAATGGTGGGTTACGCAACAATAACCGTCCTTCTTCAAAATGGGCTGCTCAGATCCATTCAGTAATAGGTGTCTCCATGCCGGAGCACTGGATTGGTCGGAAAACTTTTGTCCCAGCCTGTCAGGAGAGGGCAGGCAGCCACTGCCCCTCGCACCACCCCATGGCTATACAGCCACCTCCTGACCCCTCCTCAGTTCCAAAGAGACACCAACTCCAGATCTGGGGATGACGGGGAGGGACTTGAATGGATCCAAGCAGCCCATCTCAAAGAAGGACGGTTACTGGTGAGTAACCCACTGTTCTTCTTCGAGAGCTGCTTGGATGCATTCAGTAATAGGTGACTACTAGCCATGCTGATGGATGGCAGGTGGAGTTGGGTCTTCCGCCTTCAGCACAGCAAAAATGCCCCAGAAGGGAAGAAGCCCAGCAAACAAGATTCTAACCAGAGCTAAGAGACGAACTAGGCTCTTGACGTGGCACAGAAGAAACAACAACTGAGGGCCAACCCAAAGTCAGGGGCAGGGCCAAACCCGCCGAGACATACAAGTGAGGACAGGATGGACCAAGGTCACCATAACGAGGATGAAGAACCCTAACCCTAAAGAGGAAATTCTTTAGATACAACAGAAGGAAGAAAGTCACCAGAACTGGTCAATTACTAGGAAGCACTCAAAGAGGATAAGGAGATTGCAGAGGCAAAATGCTTTCTTTGCGTCACGTCTCACTTCAGAGATAAGGAACACACCCCAGGCACACACTTTGCAGACAGCAGAGGTGAGGCATTTCTAGGAGATGGAGGCATCAAATAAAGAAGTGATGGACTAGTTCAAGATATTAAATTATAGACTCAGACTTGAAAGCCAGAAGAGACCATTATGATCATTCAGTGATTCTAGTCTATCCTGCCCATCATAGGTCATGGAACCTCACCCAGCCACTCCTTTAATAGACCCTTAGCCTCTATCTGAGTTACTGAAGTTCTCAAATTTTGATTTAAAGTAACAGAGAATCCACCATTTACTCCAGTTTAAGATAGCAGATGAACCATGACCCCTGCCACAAGAGAAGACAGAAAACAAAACAAATGTCTCTACCAATTTGATATGGGGGAAATTCCTTCCCAGGGCCAGCAACACGTACAGGGATCATTATATCCTCAGCGTGCCTGCGTGACCTACTAGCTGGACACCTGGAAAAAAATTCACTGCAGTAAATCAGAGCCCTTCTCATCTAGGGCCCATTTCTCACTATTGGAAATATTTGTACCATTCTCTCCAAAAACATAACAAACTCTATCCTGAAACCAGACAGGAGTTTTGTTATTCCTTGTCCCCTTGAAAGGCTGTTCCAGAACTTTATTCCTTTCATGGTTAGAAATCTCCATCTAATTTCAAACCTAAATGTGTTGATAGCAAGTTTATATCAATTTATTCTTGTGCCATTACTGGTCCTAAACTTGAATTAACTCCTCTTCCTCCCTGGTGTTTATTCTTATGATGTATTTGGAGAGAGCAATGCTTTCCCCTTAACCTTTGTTTTGTTAGGCTAAACAAGCCAAGCTCCTTAAGTCTTGTAAGGTAGGTTCTCCATTCCTCGGATAATCTTAGTAGCCCTTCTTTGCATCTTTTCTAGCTTGAATTCAGCTTTCTTAAACATGGGAGACAAGAACTACACGCAGTATTCCAGATTAAGTCTCACCAACATCTTCTATAATAGTAACAACATTTCCCTGTCTCTACTGGAAATACCACACCTCCCGCTCCAATGCATTTTAAGATTACATTAGTCTTTTGCATGTCCACATCACATTGGCCATTTATTGTCATCCCATAATCAACCAATACATACAGGTCTTTCTCCACTTCTGTAACATCCAGCTGATAAGTCCCTATGGCAAAAGTTCTTGTTCGTCTCTAAATATCTGATCTTGCACTTTGCACTATTACCAGTATATTTCATCTCATTTCATAGAATAGAATAACAGAATCATAGGGTTAGAAGGGACCTTCATGAGGTCATCTAGTCCAACCCCCTGCGAAAAAGCAGGACCACTCTCACTAAATCATCCCAGGCAGCGTTATGTCTAACCGAGCCTTAAATATCTCCAAAGATGGAGATCCCACCACCTCCCTAGCTAACCCATTCCAATGCTTCACCACCTTCCTAGTAAGCAAGTTTTTCCTAATATCCAACCTTGACCTCCCCAGCTGCAACCTGAAAACCATTGTTCCTTGTTCTGTCCTCTGTTACCACTGTGAACAGCCTCGCTCCCTCCTCTTTAAAGCACCCTTTCAAGTAGTTGAAGGTTGCTATCAAATCCCCCCCTCAGGCTTCTCTTCTGCAGACTAAATAAGCCTAGTTCCTTCAGTCTCTCTTCATAAGTCTTGTTCTCTAGCCCCTTGATCATTTTTGTTGCCCTCCACTGGACTCTTTCTAATTTGTCCATATCCTCTTTGTAGTGGGGTACCCAGAACTGGACACAGTATTCCAGATGTGGCCTCACCAGAGCTGAATAGAGGGGAATAATCACATCACTCCATCTGCTGGCAACACTTCTGCTGAAGCAGCCCAATATGCCATCGGCCTTTTTGGCAATAAGAGCACACTGTTGACTCATATCCAGCTTCCCATCCACCATGACTCCCAAGTCCTTTTCGCCAGTGCTACTATTTAGCTGATCACTCCCCAGCCTGTAGCAGTGCATGGGGTTTTTCCGTCCCAAGTGCAGGACTTTGCATTTGTCCTTGTTGAACCTCTTGAGATTTCTATTGGCCCACTGCTCCAATTTATCTAAGTCTCCCTGAAACCTGTCCATTCCCTCCAGTGTGTCTACCGATCCCTCCAGCTTGTTGTTGTCTGCAAAGTTACTGAGTGTGCAATAAATCCCATCATCCAGATCATTAAGGAAAATGTTGAACAGAACTGGCCCCAGGACTGACCCCTGGGGCACCCCACTTGTTCCTGGTTGCCAACTAGACATTGAGCCATTGATTCCTACTCACTGAAACCATTGATCTAGCCAGTTTTCTATCCACCTTACAGTTCACACATCCAACCCATGCTTCCTTAACTTGCCGACGAGAATGCCGTGGGAAACCATATCAAAAACCTTGCTAAAGTCAAGGTATATCACATCAACGGCTCTTCACGCATCCACAAATCCAGCCATCTCATCATGGAAGGCAATGAGGTGGGTTAGGCATGATTTATCCTTGTTGAATCCATGCTGACTGTTCATGATCACTCTATTTTCCTCCACATGTTTCAGGATGGATTCTTTGAGAATCTGCTCCACGATTTTTCCAGGGACTGAGGTGAGGTTGAGAGGTCTGTAATTCCCCAGATCCTCCTTTTTCCCTTTCTTGAAGATAGATACTATATTTGCTTTTTGCCAGTCCTCCAGCACCTCCCTCATTTGCCATGAGTTTTCAAAGATAATGGTCAGTGGTTCTGCTATCTCATCGGCCAGCTCTCTCAGCACCCTCACATTGCAGTTCATCTGGCCCCATAGACGTGTGCACATCCAACTTCTTTAAGTAGTCCTTAATCTGACCTTCCATCACCAAGGACCTCTCTTCTTCTCTCCAATCTGCCATACCCAGTATAGTTGGCTGGGAGCTGGACATTACTGTGAAGATTGAAGTAAAAAAAAAAAAAAACACAACAAAAAAAACCCCTGAGTACTTCACCCTTTTCCTCATCTTCCACCACAAGGATACCTGCCCCATTCAGTAAGGGACCTATGCCATCCCTGATCCTCTTCTTGTTACTGACATACTTGTAGAACTCCTTCCTGTTATCCTTCACATCCCTTACTAGCTGAAACTCCAATTGTCCTTTGGCCTTTCTGATTTTAACCCTGCAGTCCCGAGTAATATCTTTGTATGACTCCCAGGTCATCTGTCCAAGCTTCCACTTGTAAACTTCCTTTTTATGTTCAGGTCACTGCAGAATTCTCTGTTAAGCCACACTAGGCGCCTTCCACATTTTCTGTTCTTTCTGCTCATCAAAAGGTATCTTCCTGTGCCCTTAGCAGGGTTTCTTTAAAATACAGCCAGTTCTCTTGGACATCTTTCCCCTTCAGATCAGCTTCCCAAGGGATCCTGCCCATCAGCTCCCTAAGGGAGTCAAAATCTGCTTTTCTGAGGTCCAGGGTCTGCATTTTGCTTCTTTTCTTTTTTCCATTAATCAGCAACTTGAACTCTACCATCTCATGGTTACTGTTGGCCAGGTTGCCGTTCACTTTTACTTCCCCAATCAATTCATCTCTGTTTGTAAGCAGCAGGATGAGAGGTGCAAAGCCCCTGGTTGGTTCCTCCAGCATTTGTACCAGGAAGTTATCCTCAACACTTTCCAGAAACTTCCTGGATTGCCTGTGTACTGCTGTATTGCTCTCCCAGCAGATGTCAGGGTAAGTGAAGTCCCCCATGAGAACCAGGGCCTGTGATCTGGAAACTTCTGCCAGTTGTCCACAGAATGCCTTATCCACCTCCTCCTTCTGGTCTGGTAGTCTATAGCAGACACCCACCATGACATCCCCCTTGTTCCCCTCTCCTCTAAACTTAACCCACAGTCCTTCAACTGGCTTGTTTCCACTTTCATAGTGGAGCTTTGAGCAGTCATACAGCTCTTTTACATATAGCACTACTCCTCCCCCTCTTCTTCCCCGCCTGTCCTTCATGAACAATTTATATCCATCCATGGCAGAGGTCCAGTCATGCAAGCTATCCCACCACATCTCTGTTATTCAAATTATATCATAGTTCCTTGTCTGTGCCAGAACTACCAGTTCTTTCTGCTTGTTTCCCAGGCTCCTGGCATTTGTGTACAGGCACTTAAAATACCAGGCCAATTGCACTATTTTCCCTGTCGATTTTCAGTTCTGTTGCATCTACCTCCTGGCATTTTCTCCCAGAGTCATCCTTCCCCACTCACCTCAGGTATTAGGGCTTCATTAGGACACCTAAGACAATGATTTGATCCACCCCCGCCCCCCCAAGTTCCAAATACCGTCTCTTTTACCATTGGTGTTACAGTTCCAGCACACCCCAAGTTCCACCCCTTCATCCAGCTTTCCCACATTGTGACTTACCTGTGGTCTTTGGTCACCTTCCCCCTTGAAACCTAATTTAAAGCCCTCTTCACTAGGTTAATCAGTCTGCATCCAAATAGGCTCTTGCCTTTCCTCAATAGGTGGAGTCCATCTCTGCCTAGCAGTCCTTCTTCCTGAAACAGAACCCCATGGTCGAGGAAGCCAAAGCCCTCCTGACAACCCATGATCACAGCCAGGCATTCACCTCCAGGATGCATCTGTCTGCTCAGGCCAGTACCCTTGTCTCAAAGGAGCAAGGAGAACACCACCCATGTATCGAACTCCACTTGCGCTCCCAGGGTCCTGTAGTCACCTTTGATCTTCCAAGGATCACCCCCGCAGTATCATTTGTTCCCACATGGATGAGTAGCATGAGGTAGTAGTCAGAGGGGCAGATGAGTCTCAACAATCCCTCCATAACGTCTCAGATACAGGCCCCCAGCAGGCAGCATACCTCCCAAGAAGCCTTGTCAAGGCAACAGATAGGTGCCTCTGTCCCCCTCAGAAGAGAGTCCCTAATCACCACAACCCAACATTTCCTCCTGGGTGTGATGGTTGTGATCCTCCCAGCATTGGGGGTGCATGGCGTCTCCTTTTAGACCTCATCCATTGTCTCTAGCACCGCGTAACGGTCCTTCACCACAATCGAGCGTGAGATGGGAGGAGGAGTAGAGCACTGTCTGCTGTCAGAAGTATCCAGCTGCCAGTGTCCTTTCTGTGTCAGAGGCATTCCATCCTTCTCCAGTGGTGTGGCAGCAGTCTTTGGCACCTGGATACTATCCCCAACCTTGCATATATCCTCATGGATGCTCTCAAGGAACTTCTCCAGGGCATGGATACTCCTGAGCCTAGACACCTCCTCCTCTAACTCTCCCACCTGCCTCCAGGGGCGTCACTGGGGCGGGAAGGGACCCGGGGCACAGGCCCAGCCCCCGCCCCCTGAGGGCAGGACCCACCCCCAGCCAGAAGGCCACGCCCCCTGGTCCAGCTAGGCCACAGCACAGCCTGGCCCGGCCCGGCCCAAAGCAGCTGCTGTTGGCCAGGTCCCGGCTCTCCAGTGGGGGACGGGGCCGCTGCAGCTGCTGGCGGCCAGCTGGGTCCTGGATCCCCAGCCGGGGATGGGGCCACTGCAGCTGTGGGTGGTCGGCCGGGCCCCAGATCCCCAGCTGGGGATCAGGGACACGGCCGGCTGCCCACGGCTGCAGGGGCCCCGTACCCTGCTGGGGATGCGGGACCTGGCCGCCGGCAGCTGCGGCCGCAGTGGCCCCATCCCCATCCCAGGATCCGGAGCTGCGGCCACGGGCCCGGCCTCCAGCAGCCACTTCTGGCTGGGCCAGGCCGTACCATGGCCTAGCTGTCAGCAGTGGTACAGCCACCCCCTGGCCCTATCCTGGGCCAGGGGGCAGGGCCTGCCAGGCAGCCAGCGAGGCCCGGATCCCTGGCTGGAGACGCGGCTGACGCGACCACAGACTGCCAAGGACCAGGCCCCCAGATCCCCGGCCCAATTAGGCAGGAGATCCGGGGCACCAGCGCTGGGACCCGGGCACATGCCCCAGGGTGCCCAACGCCAGCGACACCACTGCCTGCCTCCTGAGAGATTCCACCAGAAGGCACCTGTCACATTGGTTCATCTCAGCCTGGTTGTCTGTGAATGTGAAATGCAGGCCACAGGCCTTGCAAGCGAGTGGCCTAGTTTGGCGACGGCATGTAGATCAGCTGCTTCTCCGTCATATCCACCCAGAAGATGCATCTCCAGCAGACATATCTGACTTCATCCTTACTGATGATACAACATCAGAGCATGAAACTACTATTTCTGTCTCTCCTGCTCCAGCCACCCCTTCAACGCCTTCAGCCTCCCTGGACCAACCGGACACAACATCCTCTCCGGTTCTGGCTACTTCCCCAGTACCTGTGATCCCACCACCACCACCTTGTGGGGTGGGCACACTTGAAGTTCGTCGAAATCCACCTCACGACAGAAGGCCTCCTAATCGGCTGGATCTTTAGCTAGTGGTAACCCCCTCTTCATGGGGCAGAATAATTCCCCGGGGGTTCACCAGAGATGGGGCAGTCTACCCTCATCTCCTAGTTTAGTTCTTATTCTTTCTGGGGGGGGAGGGCTTAATTCTGGGGGGGGGGTGTTCATTAGAGGGGGAGGAATATGTGGTGTTTTGGACTGTCTAGGGTCATTGGGGTTGCCATAGTGATAAATGGGAGAGAGTCGTTTAGGTGCTAGGAAATCCTGTCTGTCTCCTCTCTCTCTCTCAGTTCTCTTTCAATAAAGACTTCTTATACAGCTCTGAATATGCTGTCCTCCTTATTGGATTATAATCTCCCTTAAAACTCTACACCTGGCACTTTAGATGGGGAGGAGGCCCCCCGGAAATCATTGCGGGGGGCTGATAATAATAATAATACTAACGATGCTGAGCCGCTTGCTGTGCCCTCTGGTGAGGTCCAGCAGGAGGCTCTGGCTGAGGAGATGGGTGCAGTAGAAGAGGGGAGCAGCACTGCCCCCGTACAGGAGGCCCCTGTCGATCCCTCTCCTGGGGAGGCCATGGATGGAGCCACCCCTGTCCCCCCGGAATCTGTTATACCATCAGCAGCTGAGGCGGTGGGAGGAGTAGGCTCCATCTTTGCGGAGATCGAGGCCCTGGGTCTGACCTTGGTAGCCCCAAGGGAGGAGGACCCTCTACCAGAGGGCCTTGATCTGGGTGACAACGACATTCCGTCACCCCCTCCCTTGCCCCAGACCCAACCCGAACCTGAACCCCCATCTGCTGTCCCTGCTGCTATCCCGGGGCCACCCCTGGGTTGCTTCACCTGCCCGGCTGCTATAGATCTTTCTGTGGCCGCCGCCGAGCCCCTCAAGGGAATGACCAGCCCTGAGCAGCCGGGTCCCAGGGTGTTGTCCCTGGGGGGACAGCTGCCCCTTCCCTCACTTGTCTATTCCCCCGTGTCTGACACTGAGGATGTGGTGAACCAGCTACCCTCAACTCCTATGCCCAGCGTCAGCACGGATCCCGTTCCTCACTCCTTATTAGTGAATCCCGTGCCCGGTCAAGGGGAGCCGCATCCTGGTGGTTCAACTACCAGGGCCTCTGTTACCACAGCCACTCCTCCCCTTCTTTCCGTCACTTCTCTTCCTGGCCTCAATCCCATCCTTTCCTTTTCTGTCCCCCCCTTGCCTACCTTAGCTCCAACCCCTATTACTGCCACCCCCAGGATAGTGGCTTTCCACTCTCCATCAACCACTTCCCGGGAGGTGCTATTAGTGACCCCCTCCATCCCTGGTGCTGCTGTCTTCCCTCCACGGCCACCTTTCCTTGTGCCAGGGGTTCAGCCGGGTCAAATGGTGCCCACACCATCGGCACCGAGACGGGGCTCTGCGCCCTGTCTTTTGCTCCCGGCTGACCACAGGGCCAACACTGGGACCCGACCGGAGGACTGCTGGGACCCTCCAACCCCGGATCCCCTGGCACTGCGGGAAGAGCTGCACATGTTCCTGGAAAATACCCGTGGAGCCAGGAGCCAGGTGCAGCTCACCCTGCAGCGCTGAGGGAATTTCCATCTCGTCCTCCGGGCCGTGCGGGCCATACTGAAGGAGGGCAAAGGGACCAGGAAGCGGGATGCTGCAGCCTACCAAAGGGCCCGCAGCTTCCGTGACTCCCTCATGACCTTTGGGGTCAGTCACAGATTTCTGCGTGGCCCGATGGAGGCTGCTGGCGTTCCTGTCACCTCTGAGGATCCCCCCCAGCCCTCCTCATGGCACCTGTCACCTTTGCCACATTAAATGCCAGAGGCTGTAGGTGGGGTCTCCGCAGGACCCAGGTGCTCTTCTTCCTTTGGGAGGGGGGGGTACTCTGTGGTTTTCCTGCAGGAGACCCACACGGATCCAGCTGCTGAGCCTAGCTGGCGGCTGGAGTGGGAGAACGGGGTGTACCTAAGCCATCTGTCCACCCACTCTGGCAGTGTGGCCACCCTGTTCTCCCCCCGGCCTACAGCCTGAGGTGCTGGGGGTTGCCGAGGTTGTGCCGGGCCGCCTCCTGCACCTCCGGGTCCGTATGGAGGGGCTGGTGTTGAACTTGTTCAACGTCTATGCCCCGACATCGGGCCCGGAGCGGTTGCAATTTTTTCGGCAGGTGGCCACCTTCCTCGGCACCTTGGATCCTCGAGAGTGCCTGGTCCTTGGCGGGGACTTTAACACCACCCTTGAGGAATGGGACCACACGGGGACCGAGCAGTGCTAGGCCGCCGCGGACGTCCTCTGGGAGGTGATTGACCATCATTCCCTGGTGGACGTCTGGCAGGACCACCACCCAGATGATGAGGTGACCTTCACCTATGTCTGGGTGGGGGACCATCGGTTGTGCCACTCCCGGTTGGACCGCATTTATTTGTCTTGACATCATCTGGCACGGGCCCACTCCTCCAGCGTTCGGCCGGCCCCCTTCTCGGATCACCATCTGGTGACTGTGATGGCCTCCCTCTCGGCAGAGAGGCCAGGGCCGGCCTATTGGCACTTTAATAATAGCCCGCTGGAGGATGTGGGCTTCATAGCGTCCTTCTGGGAGTTTTGGCTGGCCTGGAGGTGGCAGATGGCCGCCTTTCCCTCGGCGCGGCGCTGGTGGGATGTGGGGAAGGTGCATGCCCGGCTCTTCTGCTGTGACTACACTCAGGGGGCCAGCTGGCGGAGGGATGCGGGGATAGAGCAGCTGGAGCAGGAGGTCTTGGAGCTTGAGAGGCGCCTGGCCACCAGCCCAGGGGATCCATCCCTCTGCGAGGCGCACCGGGAGAAGCGGGAGGAGCTGCGGGCTCTCGACGACCTCCGGGCCTGGGGCGCCTTTGTTTGATCTTGCATCCAGCTCCTTCGGGAGATGGATCACGGCTCCCGCTTCTTCTATGCCCTGGAGAAACGGAGGGGGGCTAAAAAGCACGTCACCTGCCTTTTGGCTGAGGATGGTGCCCCCCTCACGGATCTGGAGGAGATGCGTGGAAGGGCCAGGGCCTTCTATGCCAGTCTTTTCTCCCCGGATCTGACCGACCCTAATGCCTGCAGGGTGCTCTGGAATGAACTTCCCATGGTCTGCAAGGGCACCCGAGACTGGCTGGAGTCGCCTCTCACTCTGGCTGAGTTCTCGGAGGCCCTACGTCTCATGCCCACCAACAAATCTCCGGGCATGGACGGGCTGACCGTGGAGTTCTACCATGTCTTTTGGGATGTCCTCGGCCTGGACCTCGCCATCGTCTGGTCCGAGTCCAAGGAGAGCGGAGAGCTCCCCCTTTCTTGCTGGCGAGTGGTGCTGGCCCTGCTGCCCAAGAAGGGGGACCTCCGCGATCTCCAGAATTGGCGTCCTGTCTCGCTCCTCAGCACGGACTATAAAATAGTAGCCAAGGCCATCTCGCTGCGCCTGGGGTCCGTGCTGCAGGACGTGATCCATCCCGACCAGATCTACACCGTCCCAGGCCGTTCCATCTTCGACAATCTCTACCTGGTCCAGGATCTCTTAGAGCTTGGGTGTAGGGATGGTCTGTCTTTTGCCTTCCTGGCCCTGGACCAGGAGAAAGCATTCGACAGGATGGATTACAGGTATCTCCTGGGCATCCTGAGGGCGTTTGGCTTCGGGCCCCGGTTTGTGGGGTTTCTCCAGGTGCTGTACACCTCCGCAGAGTGTCTGGTCAAGCTCAACTGGACCCTGACCGAGCCGGTCAGCTTCGGGTGAGGAGTGCATCAAGGCTGTCTGCTGTCAGGCCAGCTGTATGCTCTGGCCATCAAGCCCTTCCTTTGTCTCCTCCGTCGGAGGTTGATGGGGTTAGTGCTCCCTGAGTCGGGGCTGTGGCTGGTCTTGTCGGCGTATGCTGATGACGTACCCCTCGTGGTCCAGGACCCGGGCGACCTTGTGCGGTTGGAGGCTTGTCAGGCTATCTACTTGGCAGCCTCCTCTGCCCGGGTCAACTGGGTCAAGAGCTCTGGCCTGATGGTAGGGGCCGGTGGCTGGTCAGCTCCCTCCCACCAGCGCTTTAGGCCATCCAGTGGAGTGTGGGTCCGCTGCTCTATCTGGGCGTTTACCTCTCTGCCACCCATCCCTCCCCGGAGGACAACTGGCACGAATTAGAGAACAGGGTTGTTGACAGGCTGTGGAGGTAGACAGGACTGCTGCGGTGCCTCTCCCTTCTGGGACAGGCACTGGTCATCAACCAGCTTGTCCTGTCCATGCTCTGGCACCGGTTCAACACCCTGACCCCACCCCTGGGTTTTCTGACCAGCCTCCAGGAGACAATCCTGAGGTTCTTCTGGCCAGGACTGCACTGGGTCTCTGCAGGGGTTCTGAGCCTTCCCCTGGAGGAAGGGGGGCAGGGCCTGTGCTGCCTCCGCATCCAGGTCCACACCTTCCACCTCCAGGCCCTGCAGAGACTCCTTTATGGTGCAGGCAGTCCGGCATGTAGCCATTTGGCATGCATCTTCCTCCGCCGCTACCAAGGGCTCCGATATGACCGGCAGCTCTTTTATCTCGACCTGAGATGTGTTCCGTGAGACGTCTCTGAGCTGCCGGCCTTCTACCATGACCTCCTCCAGACCTGGAGGCTCATTGCAGCCTCCAGGTCAGTTATACCTACCGAGGGGGAGGACCTCCTCATGGAGCCCCTGCTACACAATCGCCATCTCCATGTGCAGGTGGCGGAGGCCCCCCTCTGTGAGGTGGAGGTTGGTCATGGCAGGTATCACCCGGGTCGGAGACCTCCTGGATTATGCCCGGGGGGACTGGGTGGATCCTCATGAGCTGGCTCGGCTCATGGGGCTCTCCACCCTTCGCACCCCCCCAGCGCCTACTCCAGGAGGTGAGGGCAGCCTTGCCTCCCACTGATTGGGCCTACCTCGAGTGGGTCCTGCGAGAGGGTACTCCCCACCCGCCTCCCAGTCCTGGCCCACCGGAACTTTTGATTGGGCCTCGGCCCCATCAGCCCCCCCGGCCATCCCCACCCCATGCCCCGAGCCAGCTGCTAGACTTGCAGCCGGTCTCTTTCTGAACTGTGCCTCGTAAATATCTGTACATGCTTGTGCTACATACCATCCACTTCCTCGCCCTTGTGTCCCGCCCGGATACAAAGTGGCGGGACCTCATCCCACTGACAGAGGGCGAGGACCCCTGGTGGGCCAGTCTGTATGCCCTCCTCACTCCAAGGCCCACCGGGGACATCAGTTGGTGGCTCCTACATGGAGCCGTGAGCACGGGCATGTACTTGGCGCGGTTCACCCTTTGTCCTGACACCTGCCCCTTTTGCGGTGAGAGGGAGACCCTGGCGCATGTCTATCTAGACTGTGCCAGGCTGCAGTCCCTCTTCCGGCTCCTCCAGAACCTCCTCTTGAGGTTCTGGCTGCATTTCTCCCCACACCTGTATCTCTATGCCCTCCCCATCCGTGGCCCCACAAAGTCGCAGGACCTCCTCACCAACCTCCTCTTGGCTTACGCAAAAGTAGCCACCTATAAAACTCAGGAGAGGAGGTTGGCTGACGGAGGGGCCTGCGACTATGGGGCCTATTTCCGGTCCCTTATCTGTGCACGTATCCGGGCCGAGTTCCTCTAGGCGGCATCCGCTGGCTCCCTTGACACCTTTCGGGAACAGTGGGCGCTGTCCGGGGTTCTCTGCTCGGTGACCCCTTCTGAAACCCTTGTTATAAACCTGTGACCCTCACCCCCGTCCCTGTTATTTCTTGATTTATCCCCCGAAATCATTTGAAAATCAGTCCAGTGCCATCTCCCCATAGGCTGGGGGAGGGGTTCTAGAAGTGGGTGGGCTTACACCCACCCACCACATTGGTTTTCAATAGGTTCTTCAGCAAGGAGATCGCCTTCGCTTCCTTCTCAGGGCTTCACCTACTCCTTCCCTCTCAAACTCCCCTGTTCGCAGTCCCCTGTTCACAAGCTCTTTTTATTACTTCAGTTTTGAAGTTCATGACATTCCATTTTTTCCTCTGTTATTGGCAATACTTCCCAACTTAGTCTCATCCACAAATGTTATTAGCACACTCATTTTTTGTGCCAAGATCATTAATGAAAATGTTAAATAAGATTGGTCCCAAAACCAACCCCTGAGGAACTCCATTAGTAATTTCCCTCCAGATTGACAGGTCACCTTTAAGTAGGAACTGTAGTCTAGGAGTCCATGAATTGTTGTACTTTCCCCTTTAACTAGTCCCTTAACCACCTTTCAGTTCTAGCAACATTACCCAGCTTCTCCAATTTAACTAACAATTTCCCATGTACAACTCTCAAATGCTTACTGAAATCCAGGTATATTAATTGACTCCTTTTCCTTTGTCTAAAAGACCAGTTATCTCCCCAGAGAAAGAGATCAGGTTGGTCAGGTATGATTGCCTTTTGTACAATGATGTTGTATTTTATCGCAATTACCATTTCTATGTCCTTAACTACTTTTTCCTTCAAAATTTGTTCTAAGACCTTGCATACAGGTGAGGTCAAAATAATGGGCCTGTAGTTTCCAGATCACTTCCCCCCCCTTCTTAAAAATAGGTACTGAATTATCAGCTCTCCAGTCACGTGCAATGACCCCCAAGCTTATGAATTCATTAAAAATTTTTGCTATTGGGTTTGCAATGTCACATCAGTACCGTTAATAATCTTGAATGGGAATTATCCATGCCCCCCCCAGTTTAGTCCCATTAAACTGTGGGTTTGATTTCCACTTCTGACATGGTAGTTTCTGCTTCCATGTCCTTGTTTTCATTAGTCACTACTTCTAAGAACCTCATTACCCTTACTTAAAACCAAGGCAACGTACTTATTAGGTGTTGGATCATGCACAAATTAGTTTTAATCTTCACCCCATCCTCAGTGTTTTCTATCCTTATTTATATGAATAAAAAAAACTGTTTACCGTTGATTTTAATCTCCATTGCAAAGTCCAATTCTGTTTGGTCTTTGGCAGGGCTCACTTTTCACTACATTTTCCAACTTCCAAGAGGCAATTTCCTTGCAGATCTGTCCCATCTTCCCTTCCTTGTAGGCTCTCTCATTTCTCTTAATAACCTATCTGAGATGCCTGTTCATCCAGTCTGAAATGCAGTACTTCCACATGAAAATTTTTCCCTTGCTTAGGGACGCAAGCTTCAGGTATTTTCTGAAACTTTGACTTAAACTAAAGTAATTCCACACTTGTTCCATATCCAGGTATTTGAGTTTAATATAATGTACTTCCATAACTAATGCCTTTTTTTTTTTTTTTAAAGTTTGTCCTTCTGAAGTCAAGTACCTTTTTTTCCTAGACCTATTTTTTGCTCATCTTCCCATGCAGTTTAAACTGAATTAGCTCACGATTACTCAAACCAACATCCTCTGCACTACAACTAGTTCTTCTAGGACAGGGGTCAGCAACCCAGGAGGGGAGAAGAGTCATTCTCCCCTCATGCCCGCCCCTCCCCCCCCAACCACAAGAGCCCAAGCCACTCCCTGGATTCGGCCCATTCAGCTGTGTGGTGGCCGGGTAGAAGTGGCCCAAACTCCGCAGAGGGGGGCGATTCCAGGGCCTTGCCTTCACAAGGCCCAGTTCCTACCAGCCACTTTTGGGAGGGAGGACCAGCTGGTAGGCGGAGCAGCGCTGCTCTGCCCACCAGCAGAGGGAGGGAAGAAAGGATGAAGTATGTGCTGCCCGTGTCCCCCTCTCTCCCCCCTGCCAGCGCTAGGGAGCCATGGCACAACTCTTGAGCCAGCTCCGGTTCATGCAGTTATGCTGGGGGGGAGGGGGCGAGCAGGGAGTCCCCCAGTACACCTGGATCCCTGGAAGAGACCTCAAGGGAGCCAGAAGAGGACAATCAGTGAACCACAAGTGGCTCACTGAGCCTGCATTGCCAATCCCTGTTCTAGGAGGTCCTCACTTCTTACCAATACTTAACATAAAATGGCACCACCTTGTTTGCTCAGTGACTATTTGGTGAAGCAATCTGTCAGCTATCACATCCAGGAATAACTGGGTCCTGCCATGGTTAGTAGGCCTTGCCCTCCAATCTGTACCAGCAAAACTGAAGTTTCTCATGATCACAGTTGCCAGTAGTATTTTTATCATTAAAAATATTAAATAGGTTTCTGTCCATATCAAAATCAGGCCCTGGGGGTATGTAATATATCCCCATAGTGCCTCTATACCCTTTCTTCCCAAGTTATTTTGACCCAACCAGATTCTATTTTATCCATTCCATCAGCTCTTACTTCTTTACAGTCTACCTTATCACTGATATACGTTACTCCACCAGTGTCTAATCGGCAGCCAGTAACTAGTGGAGTGCCCCAGGGGTTGGTCCTGGGGCCAGTTCTTTTCGACATCTTCATCAATGATCTGGATGATGGGATAGATTGTACGCTCAGTAAATTCATGGACAACATCAAGCAAGGGGGAATGGTAAACAACCTGGAGGGTAGGGATAGGATTCAGGGAGACCTAGACAGATTGGAGCATTGGGCCAAATGGAATCTCATGAGGTTCAACAAGGACAAGTGCAAAGTCCTGAACTTCGGACAGAAAATCCTATGTACTGCTACAGGCTGGGGATCGATTGGCTAAGTAGAAGCACTGTAGAAAAGGACCTGGGGGTTATGGTGGAAGGAAAGCTGGATATGAGGCAACAATGTGCTCTGCATCAGTAAGAGTGTTGCCAGCAGGTCAAAGTATGTGATTATTCCCCTCTATTTGGCTCTGGTGAGGCCACATCTGGAATACTGTGTCCAGTTTTGGGCTCTGCACTACAGAAAAGAAATTGACAGATTAAAGAGACTCCAGCTGAGGGCAATGAAAATGATTAGGGGGTTGGGGCACATGACCAATGAGGAGAGACTGAAGGAACTAGGTTTATCTAGTCTGCAGATGACAAGGCTGAGGGGGGATTTGATAGCAACTTTCAACTACTTGAAGGGGTGCTCCAAAGAGGAGGGAGCGAGGCTGTTCTCTGTGGTAACAGGACAGAACAAGGAGCAACGGTTTCAAGTTGCAGCTGGGGAGGTCAAGGATGGATATTAGGAAAAAATTTTTCACTAGGACGATGGTGAAGCACTGGAATGGGTTACCTCGGGAGGTGGTGGAAGGCCTGGTTAGACAAAACCCTAGCTGGGCTGATTTAGTGGGAGTGATCCTGCTTTTAGCAGGGGGATTGAACTAGATGACCTCATGAGGTCCCTTCCAACCCTATTATCGTATGATTCACTTTTATTGCTCTTTTCTGAAAAGCACACACTCTTCAGTACCTGAACTTCAAGAACTCAGCAAAACTAAATGGCATTCATCAGAGCACCAACGAGGAAGTCTCACAAGAAGCATTTCTATCCTGTATCAGAAACTGAAAGGAGAGCTAGCAAGGACAAGCCAGACTAAATGGAAACTTCTCAGTAAACAAAGAAGTTAACATAATGGAGTACTCCAGGGATGAGTGCAAACAGCACAGGGATTCAATATCTGTATTAATAAAATGCAAAAGAGAGACTAGAGAGTATTTCATTAGTCAGCATTAGGGAAGACTGTGAAGACCCAAAAAGATGGCTTGCAGTTAACTGGGTAACAATGATAAATGACACTAATCTTAGATGAGTGGGTAATGCACATTGGAAAGAATAGTTCAAACTGTTTGTACACACTGATGGGTTCTGAATTATTTGTAAACTCTCAGTGAAGAGATCTAGGGCCTGATGTTGCCAGTTCAAAGAAGGTGCCTGCTCAGTGTGGAGTGGCAGTTCCAAAATTATGAATCACATACTGGCCTGCACTAATCCAGGGACTAATAATAATGCAGCAGATATGATACTGTCATACTATAAAATGATGGCCTGACTTCACTGTCAGTACTGTCATCAGCGATTGGTCATATTTTAGCCAAGAACACAGCAGAAATAGAAAAGGGGCCAGAAGGGGTTATGGAAATGATTAGATAAAGGTTCCTATCTGAGAAGATATTAAAAAGATTAGGGGTTGGTTTTTCCCTGGAGTAAGTCCACTACCTAGTGGAATTATTTCTGTCTTTCCTAAACAGCACATATCCTTTAAAACCTGAATGCCAAGAACTGGGCCATCCTTAGATGGGAGTGGAGCCCCAGGCAAATTGCCCTTTGTGGGGGCCCCCACCCAGCCCCCCTGGCAGTGGGGGGCAGGGCTGGCCAGCCCAGGGGAGGGGCAGGCCCCTTTGCCCTTGTGCCAGCTATTCCATGCTGGGGCCCAGCTCAGCAGTCCCAGTACCCTCCCCCGCCATGGACGCTGCTTTTGGCTCTGTGCTGGGGCAGTGGGGAGGAGGCAGGAGGCAGCGTGGTTGGGATGGGGGGGGGGGTGTAGCCATTCAGGCCCTGCGCTGCTTTCTGCCCCCTTCCCGCTGCTCTGACACAGAGCCAAAAGCAGTGCGTATGGTGAGTGGGTGACCGGGAGTGCTGAACCGGGTGCCACTTTTGGCTGACTTCCCCAGTCCCCAACACGGTGGGGGGGGGGACCAGGGGTGCAGACCCTGCCCTGCCCTGCTTGGCAGGACAGCATGGGGCCCCCAGAGCCATGGAACCCAGAGCAATTGTCCGTCTCACCCCCCCACCCCCGGGATGGCTCTGGCCAAAAACTCAACCATACTAACCGGCATTCGAGAGAGCTCCTCCTCCATACAATTACACCAGGGGTGAATTTAGCCTTAGGACTATTCAGGGGATGAAAGTCAACATAGACTCAAACTTCAAGGTCAGAAGTGACCAATATGATTACTTAGTCTGACCACAAAAACCTCACCCACCCACTGCTGCAATAAACATTTAAACTATGACTGAGTTTTTAAAGTCTTCAAATCATGATTTAAAGACTTCGAGATACAGGGAATCCACTAGCAAGTGGGCCATGCCTCACACTACAGAGGCAGGGGGGAAAAAAAAAAGCCACAGAGCCCTAGCCAATCTACCGTGGGGGAAAATTCCCTCCCAACCCCAAATATGACAATCAGTTAAACCCTGAGCTCGTGGCCAAGTCTCACCAGTCACATGACACAACACAAAAAGAAAATACTTCTACATGGAAAACACACACAGCCTATGGATCCTCCTGGCCCCAGGAGCCATACTGTTGCTGCATGACCTTTTGTAAGAGGCTGTATAATCTTATCGTTCTCATTTGTAGCCATGCCAACTAAGATAACAGGAGCAATTGGGGCGGGAGTTGATTGCTAGAGGAATCAGGAAAGAATTCTACTCCCACTGCCTATTTACAGTGCTGTACAAGGTGTACTTCTGTGTGCTTTGCAGCTTCCTCTGAAGCAGCTGGCACTAGACACTGTCAGGGACATGATACTGGCCTCCATGTGCCAGTGATCTGATGTGATATGACAAGTCCTATGTTCTGCAACTCACCCAAAGTAGGTGGGTATTTGGGACAAATACACACCTTGTCATTTGTTATATTGCTTAGAAAACTGATGGCCTTCCTTCTCAGCTACTATGATTGGCATGAAGGGCTGTCAGCAGCAGTGTTAGACTCGCTGGGACCAGGACAGATAAGGAAAGAGTCCCCAGCCCCTGAAATGTGAACCAGAGTCGTAACACGGCATTTTGCTGCCCAGAGTGCGTTCTGATCAGAGCGCACCCCTTCCCATTAGTGGTGCTCAGAGCTGGTGCCACAAAGCCACCCCTTTAATAGCACAGCTCTATTGAGCCACCTCAGGCTGCCCAGGGCTGTGCCCTGTCAGCCCCACCATAGTTACAGCCCTGACCTGAACCCCATCACCTGAGGATGAAGCCTGACCTGCCTAGTGTTGCAGTTTGCTGCCCAGCCCCGCCCAAATGCTCCACCAAGTTCACAAGGTGGGGGGGGGTCACCCCACAGTTTGGAAACTTCTACTTTAATGTGATTTATTTCCACATTTAGAGACTAAATTACTTTAATATTCATATTACATTTACTTACTATGCCTCTGTAGATATGATACAACTTAACTTCATGCACACATGCATGCATACACACACATCCCACATGGCATGGGGCTCCCGAGCAACTGTCTTGTTTGCTACCCACTAATGCCAGTTCTGCATCCACTTACTCTCAGTTTCATTAGCTTTTAATATGGTCTAGGCAATGCAGAAGAGGGATAAGTCAGGCCATGGTGAAAGGATGTCCTCAACAAACACTCCTCTACAAGTGAGTGGGGAGCATGCTTGTTAAAACTGACTTTTAGGACACCTAATCACTCAGGCCTTGTCTACAATGACTGGCAAAGTTGGTGGCAGTCAAGGGAAGATAGACAAGTTTGTCTAACTTCTACTTACTGTGGTGTCTTCACTTCACTGTGCCAATCAGAAATGCACTCTCATCAGTACAATGTTACTCTTTTTCTTGGCATGATTTAATAAATCCACTTTCTGGATTGAGTGTGTCTTCACTTCCACTCCAATGATCCAGAAGAATCAATCTGATGGTGATGAATTTGCTGATGTCACTGAACACATACTATCACTCTTATCCACCGGGCCCCAGAAAGGGACTGTTACCAGGACCCAATGTTGAGCAGGCATCTTCATTGGGTTGACTTTGCTCCATGAGCAATAGTTTTCAATTTTGCAGAATAGTACAAGAAATGTTTTTCTGGAAATAATTTGTGGCCTGTGGGTTTATCTGGTTTTTATGCCAGGCAAAGAAACTTTCAGTCAAACTCTGCTATAGTCCTCAGCTAAAGGCTTATCTGGTTGATTCTCCAGCCCTAGCAATTTTAAACTCAAACTTGGACTTTGTCTAAAAAATATGCTGTAGTTCAAATTGGAATGGTTTCAAGGAAGTCCTAAGGCCTTTATTATACAGGAGGTTGTACTAGGTGATGACAGTGGTCCCTTCTACCTTTTAGTATATAATGTCATAAGGAATATGGGTAGTTCTTAAGGTTTATGTATGTGCCCTAAGTGTGGATTCTGAAGCCATGAAATGTAATGGACCTTAATATGGTAAGTGTGTGAGTGTGGAACACCAGATCCCACAACAGCTGATTGTAAAAGACTGTCTCAGTGCCTGAACTGATGTGGATAACAAGAAGAATGTAAATAAATTCATGCAACATTTTGTCATCATTTCTGTGGTGCCATCAATATAAGCACAATCCATGAACAAATGAAGCCCAATGGCATATTGGGTTGCATCACTAGGAGTGCTGCCAGTAGATCAAGGGATGTGATTATTCCCCTCTATTCAGCACTGGCGAGGCCACATCTGGAACACTGTGTCCAGTTTTGAGCTCTGCACTACAGAAAGGATGTTGACAAATTAAAGAGAGTCCAGCTGAGGGCAATGAAAATGGGGCACATGACCGATGAGGAGAGACTGAAGGAACTAGGCTTATTCCGCTTGCAAAAGAGAAGACGGGGGGGGGGATTGATAGCAACCTTCAACTACTTGAAAGGGTGCTCCAAAGAGGAGGGAACTAAGCTGTTTTCAGCAGTAACAGAGGACAGAACAAGGAGCAATGGTTTCAAGCTACAGCTGGGGTAGTCAAGGTTGGATATTAGGAAAAATTTTCTTACTAAGAATGTGGTGAAGCACTGGAATGGGATACCTAGGGAGGTGGTGGAATCTCCATCTTTGGAAACATTTAAGACCTGGTTAGACTAAACCCTGGCTAGGATGATTTAGTGAGAGTAGTCCTGCTTTTAACAGGGGGTTGGACTAGATGACCTCATGACGTCCCTTCCAAACCTATGCTTCTAAGTACACTTAGTCAAACAATAAACAGGCTGTGTTCTGCAAAGTGCAGAACACTTCCTGTGCAGACTGAGGATGCTGAAATTCTGGGGAGGTCAGTGAAAAAGTTGCTGGTGCTCAGCACCTCACAGGGAGCACCAGTCAGAAGGGGGCTGAAAGTCCCTGCCAAACAGAGTTGATGGAATCAATGAATGGGAAGTCAGGGAGATGCAGGCCAGAAGAATGTGAACTGTAGTCTTTAAAGCTGGAGTACGTCTCTGAACAGAGAGTTTACGGAAGATATTATGAAGTAAGAGTTTTGGACTCTTGGTGCTTATTAAATTGAGGAAGCTGTTCCAACCATACAACATGGCTGGCATGCTATCTCTTGGCAAAACATCACTGTGGCCTTTAATGGAAAAAATGTGGCTGCCCTAAAGCATTGGAAAGGGCTCCAAGGCAATATACAAGTGGCTGGGATGCAGAGAGAAAGAGACAAATCTCCAGACAATGAAGTCACATACTAAGGGCAAACAAGGCAATAGGAAAGATAATGTAATCAAGTTCCTATGCTGTGCAATTTAATACTGCTCGCAAAATCCAAATCCATGGCACACCATGAGGATGAATTGGTGATCAGATACTAGCATTATGCAGAAAGACTTTCCATATGGATTGCACTACCATTGGTGGAGAGGGTGTAGGGAGCCAGCCTGCGGAGGAAAGAGGAAGAGATAGGCAAGTGAAACCTTAAACATGTACAAGTGTCTGAAAGTCATAACAACAGGAAGGGAATTAAAAAAAGAGGCAGCCAAGACAGTACAGGGGCTGGCAGCTTTGAAATCTGTTATTAATCACTACTATACATTGTACAGAGTGGTTCAAGTAGATGTACATAATGCAAAGAAATTAAAGGAAGTGAAGGTCTGAAAGTCAGGGGCATTTTCCAATAGTGAGAACTGTTAAGCTGTAAGATAGTTCCTCACTGACACTGGCAAAGCCCCATTGCTTGATACCTCTGAAAATCAGACGACAAAAAGCTCTGGAAAATATATTACAAGGAGTGATCCTGAACTACTCAAAGTGGAGGTAAACTAGCCAAGCTAATAGCTCTTTTCCATCATTTTCCATCGTATAGCACCACTTCCCCAATCTCATCAGACCAGAAGACTGCTGTTTTATGCATTGCCACTGGAGGGCAGTGAAGGACCAAAAAATAATTTGCCACAACCTGCTGCTCAGCACCTATCCAGGCTACAGTCCACCTATGTGAGGTCAATTTATAGTCACTACAGTAACCATCAGGGGTCACAGTTCCATGAAGCTCCCATCTGGGAGGCCAGCTGCCCCCAGCCTCTCACCTCCTCCCAGCTGAGAATGGAGTCCCAGGTGCTTGGGCTTATTGTGTCTCTGCTGGCCCAGCTCCTCCTAGCTGGCAGTAGAGTGGAGAGCCAAGAGCAGGGCAGGGTTGGGCTGGGACGGGGGGGGCAGGGCTGTGCAGTTGGACTCCCAGTGTGGAGCGAAGAGCTGGAAACCCAGAGGCAGCAGTGGGGAGTCTAGGTGGCAGCCCCTAGGCAGTGCCATGACTTTGAGCAACAGCCCTGTTGGAGAGCGGACAACCAATAGCCAACATAAGTAAAGGCAGCATCGACACAGTCTTTGCATCACCCTAAGAACACCGACATAAGCCCTACCATCTGGTGGTGGTGAAGTCATTATGTCGGTGTAACAGGACACTTAGATTGATGGGAGGGAGGCTGCAGTTCAGATACTGACATAATTGTTGTCTACAATAATAAGGCAGCTTACGTCACCTAACGGTAGTGTAGACCAGGGCTCCATAATGAACAGTGTAGATTTGGCAGAAACTGATGAGTTTTTATCTGCAAATCACTGCAGAAACCTGAAATCTCTAAATCTGTGCCTGCCATGTCATCAGCCCTAATAGTGCACTAGCCCTTCAGGGCAGCACTAAACTAGCCTCACTAGAGAATGCTTGTAGCCAATGCTCCAAATGCCCAAGATAGAGTGGGAGGGAATTGCTCTAGGAGTTTTCGTTACACATTCTCAGTGGAGAACCCAGGCTCTTTGCAGCTCACACTTCTGTTCTCGGATAGCTGGTACCATCCAGCATTTTCAGGTGAGATGTAAAATAAAGTGAACATTTACCCCAATCTCCTCATCACAGAAGAACATGGAAAAGGAAGGACTAAGGCCATGTCTGCATGACACGAATAAGTCAACCTGTCTTATGTCAGCATACAGCCACTGCTGGAATTACATCGCTTGTGCACATTGATGCTTTGCTCCTTATGTCGGCAGTGCCTATTCTCATCAGGAGTGCTTGTCCTGATCGTATTTTCAATGTGGAGCATTGTGGGATGACTCTGGAAAGCCAGTAACAACCAATGCAAGCAACATAGTGTCTACATTGACACTAAATTGACCTCATTACATTGAACCTTGACTCTAAGCTGGTGGAAGCGGAGTTATTAAGCCCACATAGCAGTACAGTTATGTAGGCAGGAGTGGAACTGAAGAATAGACACTTCCAAAGTGAGATTGATGGAAGCTGCCTTGCCTCAGCCATAAGGAATCAGGATACACTCTCTCTCACATGCCTTGCTGAGATCAAAAGCAACACTTTCAAACATTAGTTACAAACCAACCTAAAGCCACGTCTCAGTACCTGAGCCAGTAGAGTAGTATAAGTAGTCCATTTTGCAAAACTGATGAGCTGCCTCTGAAGCCTATAGCTACTTAGCACTTCAGAAAGTCTGACCATTGATTCAACAACCTAATTTTAAGCGACCAAGTTTGGCAAATTAAACCCAGATGCTTAATGGGGGCCCCAAAATATGTAGCAAGGGGCCAAAATTCAGAGGAGTCCTTTTTTTTTTTTTTTTTTTAACTGTGCACCCATTGAAAGATTTGCTAAAACCAGACTCCCATTAATGCCTAGTATTATTTACTATGTCCAGGGTCAGATTAGCACAGGGCCCTTAGGGGTTTAAGCCTTGGGCCCCAGCCAAAATGGGGACCCTGGGCTCAAGCCCTTTAAACTCCTACAATAATTACCCCCCCAACCCTGCTCAGCACTGGCAGGGCAAAAGCACCGACCAGTACTGTGGGGAGGGTGCAGGGTGAGGGCCCTGGAGCCGGAAGCTGGGCTCTGCACTCCTGCCTTGCCCTGCACCAGCTAGTCTGTCCCCAGGTGCAGATCGGGGCCAGCACCTGCTTGGTCTGCCCAGGGACAAGAGACAGGGCTCGCCCTGGAGGGCTGCATTGGGGCGGCCACCGCATGCCTGCTGCCCCCTTCCTGCAGACTGGTTGGAGCGTGTGGTGTTTTGGACTACCTAGGGTCATTGGGGTTGTCAGTGATAAATGGGAGAGTTGTTTAGGTGCTAGGAAAACCTGTCTGTCTCCTCTCTCTCTCTGTGTTCTCTTTCAATAAAGACTTCTTATACAGCTCTGAATATGCTGTCCTCCTTATTGGATTATAATTTCCTTTAAAACGCTACATCTGGCAACAGAGGATGGGATTTGTGATGGAGTGGCTCTCCTCAACAATCCTGGCAACTTTGGAAAACCAGAATACAATGTAAGAAGCAAAACTTTATTTTACTGCTTGCTTGGGGGTTGGGTTGTAGCTGTGAAAGCTGATCTGTTTGCCTAAGGGCTAGCTGGCTATTCTGAAAGCTGATCTGCCTGCTGTTAAGAGAAGAGACAAACAATAACCACAAGAGGGCATCATGGCTTTACTAACTACAATCTTTGAAGCATATGATCATTCGGCAGATTCCTGGCAGACATCTATAGCCCGATTTCAAAATTTTGTAATAGCAAATGACAACTGATGAGAAGAAGGTACCAGTTTTTCTAACAGTCATTGGAGTTAAGACTTGTGATTTGCTTTATCTGGAGAAGCCAGAGCAGAAACCTTACGGGGACCTAGTGGAAGTACTGGGAGCACATTTTTTTCCCCAAAGCCACTAGTAATTGCAGAGAGGTGTAGGTTCTACCAAAGGAGCCAAGAGGAAGGTGAATCAGTTGTACAATTTGTAGCAGCTCTGTGGAAGCTGGCAGCACACTGTGACTTCAAGAACATGTTAGAGGAAATGTTGCATGACAGGCTAGTGTGTGGCCTGCACAGTGAATCAACATGAAAACACCTATTGACTGAAGGTCAACTCACCTTGCAGAAGGCTGTGGAAATTGCAGTCTCCATGGAACGCGTCACCCAAGACATGCAACAAATCAGGGTCAGTGTCCATAAAGTATCCCTACAACCTGCCCCCAGGGCACCGGGGAGACAAGAATGTTGCTGGTGTGGGAAGCAGGACCACCTCGCATCTGAGTGCCGGTTTAAAGAACCACTGTGTTGACAATGTGGTAAGAGAGGGCACATTGAACGTGCCTGCAAACAAAGGAAGGGTGAGCCAAACAGAAGAGGCAGACCTGAGAAAAATGGGCCATTGGTTTGGCGGACTAAGAGGGAAATTCTGCATGCAGTAGAGCAGAATACAATTGGAAGATGAAGATTCCCTCCATATTTTGTCTATAACAGCTGGCCCACGTAAATTCTGGGTAACACCTGTGTTGGAAGGCAAACCTACACGCATGGAACTGGACACTGGCGCAGCAGTTTCATTAGTTTCTAACCTTGTGTATGAGAAGGACTTTAGACATCTGTCACTTAAGCCGACAGTAGTCGTTTTGAAGACATATACTGGAGAAATTGTTCCCCTGTTGGGTACTATTGATGTGAAAGTAGAACTCAATGGACAGACCACAAAGCTACCACTGTTTGTGGTAAAGGGGAATTACCCAGCCCTAATGGGAAGAACTTGGATCAGGAAAATCCAACTTGATTGGTCACAAGTGCATCAACTGACTAAAGAAGACATGAATCTAGCAGCGGTACTAATGAAACATGCTGCTGTTTTCGGTGAAGACTTAGGCAGTACAAAGGGAATCACTGTGAAATTAAATATAAAGCCTGATTGCCAACCAAAATGTTTGAAGGCCAGGATGGTGCCATTTGCCATCAGACCCAAGGTGGAAGAAAACTTGGAGCGGTTAGTCAAAGAGGGAGTCTTGGTGCCAGTTACACACAGCCAGTGGACAACACCCATTGTCCCAATAGCGAAGAAGGATGGCTCCATTCGGATTTGTGGAGATTTCAAGGTCACTGTCAACCCAGTGTTATGTGCAGAACAATATCCTCTTCCCCGCACTGAGGACATCTTTGCGGGTTTGGCTGGAGGACAAAAATTTAGCAAGATTGATTTGAGTCAAGCGTACTTACAGATGCATGTTGAAGAAGAATCTCAAGAATTGTTGAGTCGTAACACATAAGGGGTTGTACAGATACTGTCGTTTACCTTTCGGCATTACTTCAGCCCCAGCTTTGTTCCAAAGGGCAATGGATCAGATTTTGAGTGGTTTATCTGGATGACATCCTGGTCACGGGCAAAAATGAGGAGGAACACCTTACGAACTTGGAAGCTACTCTGCAAAGACTGGAAGAGTACGGTGTACATGTTCACAGAGACAAATGTAAGTTTTTCCAGCCCTCAGTTGAATATTTAGGACATATAATTGATGCTGATGGTCTCCATAAGTCTCCAGCCAAGGTTAAGGCTATTGTGGATGCTCCGCTACCTCAGAACGTAAGCCAACTTCGCTCTTTTTTAGGCTTATTAAACTATTATGGCAAGTTTATTCCACAATTAGCGATGCTCCTGAACCCCCTACATGAGCTTCTGGGGCCGAAAAAGGCCTGGAACTGGACTGAAGCCTGTGATGTTGCATTTAATGAAGCTAGACACTCACTGGTAAACTAAGGTTCTGACACATTTTGACCCATCCTTGCCCCTACAGTTGGCTTGTGATGCCTCCCCTTATGGAGTTGGGGCTCTATTGTCATATATTATGCCTTCTGGTGAAGAGAGGCCTATTGCTTTTCCTTCATGCTCCTTGACCAAGGCAGAAACTAACTATGCCCAAATTGAACGCGAAGCACTGGGCATTGTTTTTGGCGTTCGGAAATTTCACCAGTACCTGTGGGGAAAGAGGTTCACACTTCTCACCAACCATCGACCCCTGACATCAGTTTTGGAGCCACACACAGGCATCCCACATTTGGCTGCTAGTCGGGTGCAACAATGGGCATTGATACTTTCTGGATACACAGATGAAATCAAGTACAGGCAATCCAGCATTGCAATGCAAAGAGATGGCCTTTCAAGGCTACCCTTACCGGCACACCGTCAGGATCAGGGCCAGGAAGGAATCTTTTACTTTGAACAGGTGGAACACACACCCGTCACGGCTTCTCAAGTGAAGAAAGCAACATGGGTTGATCCAGTACTCTCACGAGTTATGGATTTTGTGATGCATGGAACGTTCTTACCTGACTCTCAGGTCTCTCCTGACCTCCACCCCTATGTGTCTAGGAGGACAGAGATACCGACCCAATCTGGGTATTTGTTGTGGGGTATGAGTGTCATTATCTCACCTTCATTAAGACCACGTTTGTTGAAACATCTCCATTCAAGTCACTGCAGCATAGTGCGCATGAAAGAAATTGCACGGAGCTATTTCTGGTGGCCGGGCTTAGACAGGGTCATTGAAGAAACAGCTAGAGCTTGTACCTCATGCCAGAGTGTCCGGAACACACCTCAGTTGGCACCTCTTCACCCATGGGATTGGCCTGAAAGGCCATGGCAACATATCCATGTTGATTTTACTGGCCCATTTGAAGGATGTATGTTTTTAATTGCTGTGGATGCCCATTCAAAATGGCCAGAAGTCTCGGTAATGCAGTCCACTACTACGGAAGCCACTATTCAGACCCTGCGTGGCTTTTTTAGTCATTACGGTCTTCCAGAACAGCTGGTGAGTGACAGTGGACCACAATTCGTTTCCTCAAGATTTTGAAACTTTTATGAAGGCCAATGGAATACACCACATCAGGTCAGCACCATATCATCCTTCCACCAATGGACTTGCTGAAAGGTTTGTACAGACTATGAAGCAAGCTCTAAAATCTGCAAAGGGACATTCACCTCTTCATAAGCGTCTGGACATCTTGTTGTTGTCCTACAGAAACACTCCACAGGCCACAACTAAGGCATCTCCAGCTTGTCTTATGATGGGACGGCAGTTGCGCTCTTGCTTTGATTTGTTGAAACCATGAGACACATGGCAAGTGGTTCAATGCCAACAGCAGGACCAGGTCAGCAGACATTCACCAAGAACAAAGGGCCGCACCTTCAGTATTGGACAGCCAGTTCTTGCATGAAACTATGCTTCAGGAGCTAAATGGTTCCCAGCAACGGTCATTGCCCAGACAGGACCTGTTTCCTACTCTGTCCAGACAGCAAGTGGCCTAGTTTGGCGACGGCATGTAGATCAGCTGCTTCTCCATCATATCCACCCAGAACATCCATCTCCAGCAGACATATCTGACTTCACCCTTACTGATGATACAACATCAGAGCATGAAACTACTATTTCTGTCTCTCCTGCTCCAGCCACCCCTTCAACGCCTTCAGCCTCCCTGGACCAACCGGACACAACATCCTCTCCGGTTCTGGCTACTTCCCCAGTACCTGTGATCGCACCACCACCAATATCACCTTTGGGATGGGCACACCAGAAGTTCGCCATAATCCACCTCGCGACAGAAGGCCTCCTAATCAGCTGGATCTTTAGCTAGTGGTGACCCGCTCTTAATGGGGCAGAATAATTCCCTGGGGGTTCGCTGGAGATGGGGCAGTCTACCCTCATCTCCTAGTTTAGTTCTTATTCTTTCTGGGGGGGAGGGCTTAATTCGGGGGGGGGGTTCATTAGAGGGGGAGGAATATGTGGTGTTTTGGACTACCTAGGGTCATTGGGGTTGTAATAGTGATAAATGGGAGAGTTGTTTAGGTGCTAGGAAATCCTGTCTGTCTCCTCTCTCAGTTCTCTTTCAATACAGACTTCTTATACAGCTCTGAATATGCTGTTCTCCTTATTGGATTATAATTTCCCTTAAAAACGCCACAGAGCAGGGCCAGAGAAGGAGCACCAAAGGATGGGCCCCATAGTGGGGGACAGCCAGGGGCCCCCAGGCTGGTTAATCTGGTCCTGACTATGCCTGTAAATGTGACCGAGACTAGTGATTTCTGTCTTCATAACAGTAAAAGAGAATACAACTCTCTCATGCTCCCTGTGAGAGCTAGGAAAGAGTGCTCACACCTAGCAGGGACAGACTGCAGTCAGCACCATGAGACAAGCTGGGGAGCCTACCAAAAATGAGAGGGAAAGGGAAGGGGAAGGGAAACATTCTATTTTCCTTCCCAGCTTCAGAGTGCTCTGCAAAACAAGTATCATGTGAGAGGTCCTTAAATCAGGGAGATATGGAGACACTGAGAAGATTATAAAGCCACAGCTAGAAACATGCAGTTTAAATTCAGATTCCAGTTAATCTGAGCCATCAACCTGGGGAGAGGGGTTTGAGTTAAAACATTTTCATTTTGCATCATCTCTATGGTGAGCAAGTAAGGAAGTTTGGATCTTGGTTTTGTAAACCCTCATCATACTGTAATACTTAGTTCTGCCTTGAGTGCAGAGGATGACAAGACTAGATTTCTTGATGTCCTTTCCTATCCTACAATACAACGATCATTTAGACTTTGGGCAGCAAAATCAGAGACAGGATAGGTTCTAATCCAGCATCCATTTCAGCCAAGCCATCAAATTGTAGAGAGTTTGGAAATGAAATCTCTGTTTTTGGCCATTCTGTATTCTAGGAGGAACAGTTGTGTGCAATGCTTGTAGTCGCCTAACACTTTGCATTATAACCCTTTCCTTTTCAGAGGCTAATTGCTTTGACAAGCTTTCACCATCTGGACTGAGCTTTTCCATGCTGGCATCTCTGCCTTTTGGGTTGATTTAAACAAATAAATCTGATCAAAATTAGTTCATCTGTTTGCAACCAGGATATTACAGGAAAAATAGAATATTGTACAAATGTTAATTTCCCCCCTCATCCATTCCTTGAATGGCTCTAGCATCATCACAGGAGACCATGCGTTTTCATCTCACCTCTTCCATTGATTGGAATTGATCTGTTTACATCACACCCCTTATTCCTCAGTGGCTTGTACCTCAAAACAGGCAAGTATCACTTCCCCCATTCTACAGTATACAGTTACAGATATTGAGGAGCTGCATAAAGTCATTTGGGAGAGACCTGTAAGCAGGGGTCTCAAACATGCAGCCCCCAAAGTTATTTCCTGTGGCCCATAATGACACTACTGTTACCAATATTTGCAATACTGTTGTATGAAAAGCTTTTAGTGGTGCAGCCCTCAGGCTAACATACTAGTCCTGATGCAGCCCATGGTGATTTGCGTTTGAGACCCATGGGTTAAAGTAAGGCAGAACATGCTGGAATACCATTCTGGGGCCCACTATTTTTAGGGACCAGCATGCCGGGGCCCCTAAAAATACAAGAACTCAACAGAACACAGAGTTCCGGTGCATTCTGCCTTACTTTAACCCCTGCCGGCGAGTGTCAGGGCAGGCCCAGCTGTGCTCCCCTTTGGGAGCAGAAAGCTCATACTGGGGGGAACCCTGTTCTCATTGAGGGGCACCTTAGCCCTATTCCTAGCCCACCGGGGCCTTCCTGGTTGGTGGCCAGAGCCCTGGCCTCCCCCCCCACCTCTCTTAGTGCTGGAGTGGCACACTGTAGGCGGGAGCTCCGTTCGACCCACCAGGCCACCCCCTGGTAGGCAGTTTGGGGAATTACTGCTCAAGCGGTCCCGCTGTTCAGCCCTTTCCCCAGGGGAAGGGTAGCGGACAGTTCGTCTTAGCCCCACGAGGGGCCAACTATCAGTCATGGGGCCAGGTCAGACAGTTCACCCATGGTCCCGTGCCCTTACAAGGGCATCCAGTCAACAAGTCTCTTTGCAGTTGGGGTGAAACAAGGTCGGGTAGCATTCAGGGCCGCCGTCTCGGCGAAGGGGAGAGGAGGAGGGAGGACACAGGCCCGCCCTACTCCACTGTGTCCCAGCCCAGGGCCCTAACAGTGGCCAGACAGTTAATCAGGGGGTCAGCGGGGATCCAACTGCAACATGCTGACCCCGGTATAGGGTGGAACTCCCCTGGGCTACTGCCCTCCCCCTCTCCCATTAGTACCTGGTCTACCCCCTCTTCAGTGTCCTCAGGGTACTCACTGAGAGGCACAGAGTAGAAGCCCTCCACAACATCTGGTGGCAACAGGTCCGGAAGTCCCAGGGTGACCTTCATCTCCTGGGGGGGGGGGGGGGGGCAGCCCTGGTAGTTCCATACAGTCTGGGGTGAGGGGGTAGCTCCTCCAGGTCCTGTCCTGCAGAGGGGTCAGCTTCGGACGGATCCAGGGGCAGTTCCTCCAGGTCCTCCCCAACAGTCGCTGGGGTCCATTCCCCGTACACCGGGCCCTCCCTAAAGTCAGGGGGGCACTGGGGTTCCTGTTGTCCCCATGGCCTCTCCACCCTAAGCGGACGGGGTTCCTCCCACAGGATGCCCACCACGGAAGGCCCAAACCAGCCATCCCGGTACAGGGCTGGAGGCCAGCGGAAAGGCCCAGGTCTCCTCTGCCGGAGAAAGGGCTAGGGCTGAGGAGCCCGGACAGAGCCATCCTTCTCCCCTCGTGGCCACAGCTGGACTGAGCTCCCTGGCCTGGTTTTTATACTTCCTGTGCCACCCCTTACCTTCCGGCTTGAGTGACAGTTCTGTGGCAGCCATCTTGCCTCACCTGGGGGCAGCCATTTTGTCTCCTCTGGAGGCAGCCATCTTGCGGCCTCTTTACAGACACCCACCGGGCAGCAGGCTCTGGCCACGGGCTTGTCTCTGCTGGCCTTCAGGCCCCCCATTCTGCTGCTGCCTGGGGCCTCCTGCCAGTCCATCTCTCCTTCCCCTGCCTCACTGGGGGTGGCCCTTGGTGTGGATGGAGCCCTGCACCTGCCAGGCCCACACAAGGTCAGCAGGTAGTCAGGTGTGGAGTGGATATTGGGGGTTGGGGTTGGGTATTGGGGGCAGGGTGTGGATTTTGGGGGTGGGTATTGGGGGCTGAGGGAATACTGGGGATGCAGGGGTTAAAATAAGGTGGAATGCCCGCAAATGCAGTTCTGACCCACAAATTTGAGGAGTCAGCATTCCAGGGCCCCTAAAAATAGAAAAATCCACTGAAGAACATTTCTCCCAGTCCTGGCTGTTGGCAGGTCCTGGACCCCACCATTGTTAATTGCAATACTTATTGTGTTATATAGTGTTTGCTAGTTTGTGACAATAATTGATAGACAAAATTCCATATAAAATTACACATATTTTTATGGAGCGATAACAGATGCATGTGGTACTAAGAAGTGGTTGTAAATGTCTAGCTGGGCTGGGGCCCGCACATGCATGAAGGGAGCCTGGATGATATGGGAAGGGCGCCTGACAATTAGGAGCGTTCCAGGGCCCACCAAATTATACTTTAACCACTGCCTGTGAGTAGAATCTAGGCTTCTAATATGGCAAACTAGGTCTTATCAGTTCTGCCTCTCAGTATGAATTTGCCAGAAGGCTGTGCTTGCTGTGGTGTCTGCAGAATAAGGTTACTTCTGCATACTTACCATCACAAGGTACGTTCAGACCCACAAGTAAATGAACTCTGTAAATGCTAAGTGCCATTAATTAAAACAACATGCAGGAATCCAAATGCTGATTCTTGCTCTAACCACTAGGAAACACCTCTCTCAAGAGCCAGGAAAAGAATCCAAGAATCTGAATTCAAACACTGTACTTGTGCTGAACATGTGCATTGTGTACCTCACTGACAAAGAGACTGCTGTACATACACATCCCAGTGGCTGGCCCAAGCACAGACAGAATAAAAACTGTTACTGCTACCAGCTAGCAAAGGTGGTACACTAGCTTAATGGTTAGAGGTCTATGTTTGATTCTGAAAACCAGGGGTTAAAGTAAACTGGAACAGAGTTCTGGGACCCACCACTATTTTTAGGCAGTCAGCATTCCAGGCCCCCCTAAAAATAGAAAATGGAGCTGGAACGCTGCATTTTGGGGCCCATCGTTTAAAAATAGTGGGCACCAGAATGCAGTGTTCTAGCTCCATTTTCTATTTTTAAGGGCCCACCAAACACTGAGCCCCTAAAAATAGTAGGCCCTAGAACTTCATTCCTTCATGTTCTGGCAGGGCAGGGAGCTGCCTTGGGCTGGAAGATTTTTAAATCTCCACCCTGAGCCTGCTCTGACTGAGCATGCTCAGAGCCTCTGAGCATGGTCAGTCAGAGCAGGCTACAGGTGCTCTACATGGCAACCAGCAAAGGGGGCCCTGGGAGGGGAGGTTTGGTAAGTCGGCCTGGCAGCGAAAGGACTTGGGGGAGGAGGTTGGCCCAGCGCAGTGGCAGAAGACAGTGTGACATGGCAGGGGGTTGGACCAAGAGCAAGACATGGGGTTTGGGGGGGGGGGAAGGTTTGGGGGAGCGAGATGGGGGTCAGGGCAGTAGCTGGGGTGGGGGGGCAGGCTTTTGGGGGCAGTAGCTGGGGCAGTGGGCAGGCATGTGGGGGGAGTAGCTGGGGTGGAGGACAGGTGTTGGGGGGGCAGTAGCTGGACAGGTGAAGGGGACCCAGACCTGTCTGGGGGGGGGCCAGAAATTTAGGAGGGTTCTGGGGCCCACCAAATTAGACTTTAACCCCTGCTAAAAGCCATTAGTAAATATATTGCTTCACATACACATTTATTCTGTGTGTATTCTTAATTCCCACATCTGTTAAATGGCACAAAGAATCATTGCTTTTCGAAAGGACACAATAGAAATGCAATCTGCACTTGCAGAAAACCACCCACACTTTCCAGTTGCTGAACCCTGGAAAGGGGTTATAGGTAGTGTAAATGCATCCACACTCCTCATTGGCATTGATGCAGGAAAGAATGATACCAATTTAACAGCTGACATGAAAAGCCTTTCATTACATAATATTCAGTCTTAAATTCACATGGGACACTAAGAATAAACCATATACTTCAGTATAATATCAAAAGCCTTGTGCAGAAGTGCTGAAAACTTGGTCACATGTACTATTTTCATCAGATACTGGCCTCCTGGAGTACACAGGATGGATGATGCGCCAGGCTCAATGCAGCTTTTCAGTGTATCTTGTAATCCTCCTCATTCAATTTGTGGCCTTAAACTCTGCATACCATCAACATTTCACACTATAAACAGCATCTTTATTTCCCCATAGGATGTTTTATAATGTTTATTGTAATTGAGTGTTTCACAAACATGAATACATTTTTATCTTCCAAACTCACCAGGATAATATTATCCCTGTTTCATAGCTGAGAGAACTGAGCTACATAGACTAAAGCAACAACTTGGAAAACTGTCCTCTCATTTTTGATCCCACAATGATCAAATGTCCAGCAATTAGAAAGAGACTATTCTTGGCCTCTTCTGAAAATTTTGGCTTAAGTGACTTGCTTGTCATAAGAAGACTGTGATAGAAGCAGGAATTGAATCCAGTTCTTGTTAAGCCCAAATTAAGTCCTTTTTTGTAGTACATGTAGAGGGGCAGAATTAAGGTTACGTAGGTATCCTTTAATACTAGTGTTTGTTAATTTTGATTGATTGGCTTTGCAAACATCATTGTTTAAACGTATTTTTGGATTTCGAGTATCATATCCTGTTTTCATTTCCATATAACATGCCCAGACTTTTAACAATTTTGGCTGAATTTTCTCTCTGCCTCAGTATGATTTTATTTATTTATTTATTTTAAATTTCAGCCAGCATGGTTCAGCAAGACTTGAGGTGCTGGGGGAGGGGGGCACAGAGGACTGGAACCAGAGACTGTTGAGGTAATGGAGAAGGAAACCAAGGCCAAGAGCAGTCTGGGGAGACTGTGATAATTTGGGAAAGGAGATAGGGATGAAAAGCCTGAAGAGTAAAGGCTGGGAGTGGCTCGGTGAAGAGAATGGGACAGGGCTGAGGAGCTCGGGGAGGAGACATGACTGGGATAGGAACAGATTAGTAGAGAAAGGGAAAAAAGGAGTTGAACTTGAAGAAAATGGGCAGCAGAGAATGTTTGTCCCGTACAGGACACTCCCTGGCACAGCCTTGAATGGAAGCCATGACTCCTGACTCTCACCATTCCTCTGTTGTTTGCAAATATTCATAAAACCCACTAGCAAAGTCTCCCATTTTCCTATAGTGGCAGCCTACACATGGGCTGACTTCCTGCTACTACTATTTCTTATTTCATTAGCTCAAGTGGCGGAGGTCTGAGCAGTAGATCTAAAAAGATTTCAGACATTGCTGATGACTCATATGGGTGTCAGGACAATGCCACATGAATGAAGCGCGTAAAAGATCAGGCATGCTAGACTCATGGTTGCCTGTGAATCATCTCATGGCTAAAGCAGTTGAATGCTGCTCTGGGTCACTGGGTTCTGGTCCCTGCTTCTGTCAGAGTGTTCTTCCATGATGCTGGGCAAGTCACTTAAATGAAGCTTTTCAGAGGAGCTCACTATATTCCTCATTTTCTCGGTGCCTGAGTGTTATACCAAAAAGGGCACCCAGGAGAGCACCCCCTAATAAAAAGCAAAGACTGGCAGGATCTTATTCAGGGGGACAAGGCAATATGCCACATTTATTGTAAATAAGTAAGGATAGCAAAAAGCACTCACACAGACACACACACACGAAGTTCTGCAAGCTGGTGTGATGTAATTACCAGTCCTTTCATGTGTTGCTTGAGCCAACCTAGTGGCCAACTAGGCTGGGCACAAGGAGGGAGCCAGGCCTCTGTCAGTCGTGATCCGATGCTCCAAGATGACAGTTGCAGAATGAGACCCCCAAAGTTTTCATGTTCTCACCCATCTTTTATACTTGCAGGCCTTCATGTAAGTCTATGGGATTTGCTGTGTCATGTAGCCTCAGGGTTCTCGTGAGATCATTGGTCACCAGTCACTTGCAGACTTGATTGCATTTTGTTCTTTTTTTTCTGCGGTGGCTCCTTCTATTTGCTTTAATGAGATGTCCACATAGTTCAGCCAGTTAGATGGTACTTGTGCTTCATCAGGACAGGCTGGCAATTGCAATTGGCCTCTTCACACACATGCCCTTCAGTCACACACCTTGTTCACACATTTAAAAAAACATATACAGCATACGCCTAAACCAGATTTCATCAAGTATCCAAAATGAAGTATAATGTTTAAGCAGGAGTTCCAAACTGACAATATGGAGGCTTGTTGGACATTGGTTATAATGTCTATTACACAGGGTTACAGAATTATTTTACTCATGACACTGAAGGACAGATACACAACATTAACTATCAAATACTTTAAAGGTGAATGTAACTCATTATCTGTCTGTCCCCCTACATTATCTGTCTGTGCCCCACATAGGCACTCCCCACTGCAACTAAAGTCAATGGGAGCTATGCTCTGAACATACAAGGTGCTATCTGATGCTCGCTACACTGCAAAAAAAATCAGGTCCTAGATATCTTATGCTGGGCACCAAAAATTCATGTATAATTTTGATCTTTCTCTGAGCTTTAGTTCCTCATCTGTAAAATGGAGACAAACTCCTCTTCTCATGGGGTGTTACGAAACTATTTTAATGGTCGTGGAGCATACTATGGTGGTGAGCTACATAGAAAACCCCACAAGGAAGAACCTATAATAATTCTGTCTGCAGAACAGGCTTTGAATAGGGTACAGCAAATAAGGTGTAGGGCCACATTCTGAAATATAAGACAAAAAATTTGAATAGCTGCTGGTTAAGTAAGCACTGTATACTGTACAAATCCTGTGCACTGTATGAGGCAGAGTTCCTGTAGAAAAAGTAGTTTGTGATCATGTAATTAAAATCTGCGCCATAGAGGATTCACATAAAGGGGGACAGTTTAAGGTTGCATAGGCAACCTTCATTCTGACAATTCTTAACACTGGAGTATTTCAGTTTGCAAAGTTAAGTATGTTCTTTTTATATATTTTTTGTTTTACACATGTAGGGTAAAATTTACTTCTATGTAGAAGTCAGCACAAATCCATCTTATACATCACTTCAGCATCATTTAAGACCTCAAAACAATGTTTAAGTGGAGCATATGCATTGTTCAGGGACCCAGCATAGGGGTAAATATCATCTATTTTGTATATGTTTATGTAACGTATCACATACATGCACACACAAGTGTGTGCGCACACAATAAATATGCACACATCAACCAAAGGAGACATTTTTAAAGCCATTCCACAAATAATGCAGGAATGTGGGACAGGGGCCAGAAAAATATTTCTCAGCTTTTAAGTGACAGACGATGGAACTGAGCCAGTCCCATATCTCAAAGGACTGGCAGTCTGACCAGCATTTTGAAATGAACAAAGAGATTCTTTATACAAGCCTGTTTTCAAGCAGTGAGCATGTGTCCATAGAGCTATGCATGTGCTTCTGTAACCAAGTGTATTTTCCCTTGAATGTCAGCAAGTTCTGTACACACTACAGAAAGGAAGAGAGTGTGTGTGTGACATCCATTCTGCTTGGTGCTCCGCATGATGGAGCTACTTTGTCCAATTGATCCCTTTGACTGGTGTTAAGTTACAAATCACTTATTGTACGAGCAAAGGGCAGCAGAAGGGTACATAACCTGCTCTGATTGGAAGGTCACACTAACATCTGAACCAAACTAGCTAAGCTAGTGACTCCGGTGCCAGGGACTTGGGAAGAATGACAGGGACTTGATAGGTACTGCTGTTTGGAAGTGTGGGATCTGTCTAAGAGCCCCGACTATGGTTTATCCTCCCCTCCCCCCACTGTTCAAGGATAAAGCTAATTAAGATGTCATTAAGAGTCTTTTGTTAAATGCTTGCTGCGCTGAAATGAGGTCCTGCAGCACTGTGTTCCTACCACTTGCAGCACTGAGGTGCATCCAGTAAGAGCTGCCAAGCTAAGCCTCAGAGAGCTGGGTGGAACCTGAAGAGACCAACCTGCAAAAGTCATAATGGAGAAGCAGGCGGTAGCAGAAGGTGATGGCATTGGCTTGCAATACAACAGCTAGCGGAGTGGCTGGCAGTGCAGCCTGCAAAGCAGCAAGCAGCCAGCAGGCCAGCAGGATGATGATGCGAGCAAGGTGCCTTTTTCCTGCCACCTCCCGTCCAGGGTCGGAGATGAACTCTGCAGCTGTACCTCTATATTCTGGGTTAGTGCCAACTAAGGACAACAGCTATGAGTGGGACTTTGTGAAGGGAGGGGCCCATTAAAGGAACTTTTTGTTGCTGGACTTAAAACCTGAAGCAAAGGAAACTGCCTCATGTACTCTGGGGTGTGTAGTTTATTCCTAGTTTTATTCATGTGATGACTGCTTGCGATATATTACCAAATTAATGCTGAGTTGCTTTTCCTTAGGGGCACAGCCAGCTCCTGCTTTCTGGCTGGGCTCCGGCAAGTGCAGGGTGGGCCCGGCCAAGGGCACCTTCCAGTCATGTGAGCAGAAGCCACCCTGAGGGAGGAGGACAGCCTCAGCACCCAGGTCAGCAGCAGCGGCTGGCGCTGGAAGCAAGGCCAGTGCCCCAGCTCTGTTCGCAGCTGCAGGACCCAGCAGCCACGAGAGGGACAGGGGTGCTGGCACCAGCATCACTGCCCAGCTTGCGGCTGCTGGGTGGTCAAGTGGCGACAGTGGCAAAGTTCGCAACACTGCCAGGAACTAAGGGGTGTGAGCCTCAGGACCAAGGAGGGGGCCCTAGCCACCAGGGCCCATCCACGGCTATGCCGCTGCTTGTCCTCTTTTTATTATTTAGCATAAGTAGTTAACACATATTTTGAAGGACCATTTAAGGTGAAGTGACCCATTTTATTATAAATGTGTACTTCTTTTTTAAAGTTGTACGTTCATCATGTATGACAGCTACTGGGTATGCGTTTTGGGGGAAAGAACTGACATGGTAAATAAAATGCCATATATGCAATATAAAATACATACCCAACAACTTTTAAAACAATTTTTGCACGTTTAGGTTTAAATTAATTACTTCTACCCTCAAAATTGCTTACAGTATAATGTGTTCTACAAATGATAGGCTAGTTTGTAATTAAGATATGCTAATGAAGTTGACCATATACCATATGGAACCATGAAGTCTGATAAAAAGCTTATTTGCTATTTTTGGGTTATCTTGCTTTTGCATTCCTAAATTTCACATTGGTACTCTTTCTCCCAAGATGCATAATAGCTATGCATTGTTTAACTAATATTTAATTTATGCTGACACACTTTCATCTCTACAGATATCAGTGCCTAACTGTTCACTCTAAATATCCCTCCAAGTTGTTTTACTGTTTTGTTTCTCATTATCCAAGTGTTAAGTATTTAGGCCTTTTAGGTTGGGGGAAGAGGGGAAAGGTTTTTCCATTTTCCATTAATTATTTGTTCTTCAGTGTAATGAGAGAGATATTGGTGCATCCATCAGATAGATGAAAACTCCCTCTTAGGATGGGGAACGGGATACAAGCAATAAAACAATCAGTGACCTCAATCATCAGACCAAACCAGCCCCATGGATTTTCACCACAAAAGCACCTAAATGCTTTTGAACTTAGATTATAACACCACAAGCTAAGCACACTTTAAAAAAAATAAAATAAAATCTAGTTTCACACAAGGCCTCCCTTATCATGGTATCAGAGTGTATGTCAAAAATGGATGAAGTGGGCAAGTATTATCCACATTTTACAGAGGGGAAACTGAGATACAGAGATATAAAGATCCTATTTCAACAAAGCACTTAATCACCTGCTTATGTAGTTTGATGAACTGGGGCCTAAGTCACTTACCAAAGGTTGCACTTGTGTAGTAGAGTCTGAAAATGATACCAGATCTCCAAATCCCACACCAGCACTTTAACTAGTTGACAACAACTTAAGGGTTGCTTGGGGAAAGTATTTACGTGCATTCCCTTACACTTTGATGAATTTCTAGTTTTCATCCCATTGTTGGTTCTTGACCCAGCTGTGAGGATGGGATCATCTGGCTATGCATGTTCAGAGAAATGCAGCTTGTCTCTAGAAACAGAGAGAAGAGATGAATTTGGGCTCACTCCACAAAAGAACCCCAACTTGCCTCAGATGTCAGAAACATATCCCCTTACGATGGCCTTCAGCTGCATGAGAACTAAACAGAAAGCTAAAGTTGGGAGAATCACTGATATTTCTTTATTGTGGCCAAACTGCAAAAGTAAAAGTTAAATTAAGTGAAAAAGTCATAGGTCAAATGAAACATTTTGTTCAACCCAAAAAGTAATGGCTAGTCTTTGGAGATTTCCAAAGGGATAGCTGTGTTAGTATAGTCCAGCAAAAAACAAAACAAGTAGTCGTGTGGCACTTTAAGACTAACAGATTTATTTTTCGCATGAGCCATCTGACGAAATAAATCTGTTAGTCTTAAAGTGCCACACAACTTCTTGGTTTTTTTGCTAGTCTTTGGAGGGCTGGAATTTCTTTAAAAAGAAAAAAAAAGAGGAACGTCTGAGTCTTTTGTGTAGTTAAACCTAGGTAAATCTCTGAACAAAACATCATTTCAAAACAAAATGTTAAAATAGTCCATTCTGAAAATGTCATAATAAAAATTTTTAGACTTTCCTGTATTTTTTTCATTACCCACCCACCTCCCTCTGAATTCAGACTCTTTTTGACCAAATTTCAAAAACAGTTTTTGATGTGAATGGCAATTTTTGTGAAAATATCCACTCAAAAAATCCACCCAGATCTACAGAAGACCCAGTTATTCATCGTCTTCTGCCTACAAATGGTTCATGTATTGGAAAACTGTTTGCATTCAGATTTGTTTTATTTGACATATTCACTGTCCTTCCAAGCTCATATTTAGCTATTTCAGGGGATTTTTTTTCCAAACATTTTCACTGTAAATTTATTTTCCAATCTGCAAAAGTGATTTTGAGCAACAGTATTTCCACCGCACAGTATGTAATACGTGGTCAGGAAAGATGGCTACAGGCCCATTAGTCTCACTCCGCCAGCAATCTAATAGATGATCTAGGCCTAGGGTAGAGTGCAAAAAGTACATTTTGAATTTACAAAAGTTAGGTGTCTGTAACTACAGTACTACATGAAATTTCAGGCCTATGTTATAGAAGTGTAGGTGGATGGAGAAAGTGATTGGCAGGTAGGCAGGTGGACCACGGGTTATAAATTTTAGGATTACAGACAGGCACGATGTTTGATTGTCACCAGCTTCAGTCCACAGGGGAAAAGAAAACAATTTCCTCCCACCCCATTGATTCTATTCCTGAATGGTTCCACACCAATCTCAGTGCTGAAGCAGAGCTTACCATTTCAAGTATTTGCTCTCTCAAAATAAAATGTAGATCTAGTTATGTACAGGAAATATTGTCTTCCTGACTGTCAGAGCTAACAACAAGGATCACCAGTTTGGGCTCTGGTAGAATCATCAAGCTAATACCAGTAGTGGGTCCTCTGACAGGTTAAACGCCTTCTGGATCACACAGGACTTCAGCATAACTCACAAGAGTCACTTTGCTGAAGTAACCACATTTTCTGTTTGGGAAGCTGTTTGAGATAGTTTCAGGAAAGGCAACAAATTAACTTTCCACCACATCATTCATCCTAAAGGACCCAAGAGCACTTACCGATGATAAATAAGGGTGTCCATTAAATCTTTACAAACACCTTGACAAGGAATCAATGTTACCGCAGAATTCAGATACTTTCTCCACTAAGATCACGGAATGTCCTGAATACCGTTAGCCTTTAAAAGTGCCACAGGACTCCTTGCTTGTTTTGCTGAACTAGACTACCACGGCTGCCCCTTTGGAAACTGAATACTGTGCTAACTCTTATTGGCAAAGACAAGAGAGTAAAGATTTTAAACATATGAAGAATGTGAGAGAAAAGAATGACAACATAAGCAAGTCAATGATGTGTCCTTACCAGAAATAGTGTTCAATTCTGATCATCTCAAGTGAAATCCTGGCCTGATCAAGTTCATTGGAGCTGGGATTTCACAGGAGAGAGAGCAGAAAAAGAAACAGTTCAGATATGGGTGGCAAAAGTTATCAACAGCAAGGATAGACTCAAGAATGAAGATAGATTAGAAAGACTGGAGCCATCTGGTTTACAGAGAAGATGTATCAATGAGGCTGTGATAGAGAAACATCCCCCTGCCCCCAAAAGAATAGTGTAGAAAAGGTACATTCACTCTCTAATCCCAGAACAAGGATATTCAATACAATTGAAAAGGAATTTTAAAAGGAAATTGATAAAAAGGAAATACTTCTTACACAACACCTATTTCACCTGTGGAACTTATTACCACAAGATGTAGAGTAGAATAGATTAGAGTGCAAATGAGGTGTCTATATGAGCACTATGAACGTCCACAGGTATATTTGACAAGATTTTTTAAATGCGATAAACAGTTTTCTTCCCCAATACACATAAACTATTACCTGTCAGGGATCAAGAAGAAGAAAACCCATGGATAGGTTATTCCATAATTGTCTAGTGTGGGACTTTTGCACCTCTCACGAAGGAATGTGGTGCTGACCACTGTCAGAAACAAGATGCTGTATTCAGAGGCGGCTTTTGGGGTAACTAAAGCAGGTGGTGGCCTAGGGGCCCCCGAGGTGTAAGGCTGGCCTCTCTCCAGCGGGGATGGCAAACCGCTCCCTGCCTACTCCCAGCTGGCCGCGCCTCCCCAGGGGGAGAGAGGAGAGTGGCCAGGGGGAGAGAGGAGAGTGGCCAGCACAGGGCTGCAGCTTGCCAGAAGTGGGGCCCCTGGAGAGACGTGCTCCAAAGAGTTCTGGCCGCTTCCAGGCCTGGGATGGACAGGGGCAAAGCGGCACAAACTCTTCAGAGTGGGCCACTCCAGGGGGCCCCACTCCCGCTAAGCCGCAGCGCCATGCCGGCCGCTCTCCTCCCTCCCCCTGGGGAGGTGCGGCCAGGCTGGGAGTGCTGGAGAGAGGACGGTCTGGCTGGTACACCAGCCAGTGAGCAGCAAAGCTTTTGGACCTTAAGGTCTGCGTCCCCTGCTTCTTCTGTCCCCCTGTCCCCCCCGGTGGAGGGGTGGTTAGGGTGGCAACGGGGGCCCAAAGCCCCGGTGAGGGCAGCATTGGGAGTTCATAGGGGGCCCCATAAAGGGCCTTCGCCTAGTGCCCCCGATTACCAAAGGCTGCCTCTGGCTGTATTAGATAGGCCACTGGGCTCATCAGACATGTTGATTCCTACATTCCTGCAATTAGCCAAGATCTTGTTTCACAGCTGACCTGAGAAAGTGTGTGCTTTTTAATCTGAGCCAACTTAAAATGCTTAGAAGCATCTAAGGCTGCGCTGTCAGAAGATCAATTACCACATCAATAAACAAAGTTAAAAGCTTTCTCAGAAAAACATTACGAAAGTGAGAGCCCTGAAATAAAACACACAACTGCAATGTGGAATTAGAAAAGGAAAGAAGAAGGGTCTCCCACATCAAACCCTCATGTCTTGCAGCAGAAGGCATTGATACCCCCACAGCATAAGAATGGCCATTTTGGGTCAGACCAATAGTCCATCTAGCCCATTATCCTGTCTTCCGATAGTGGCCAATGCCAGATGCTTCAGAGGGACTGAATAGAACTGCAAATCATCACATTATCTATCATACATTCCCGGCTTCTGGCAAACAAAGCTAGACACCCAGAGCAAGGGGCTGCATCTCTGACTATTGTGGCTATCAGCCATTGATGGACGTAGCCTCCATTAACGTATCTAGCTCTCTTTTGAACTCTGTTATATCTTTGGTAGTCACAAGATTCCCTGGCCACAATTTCCATAGGTGTGAAGAAATTATTTACTTTTGCTTGTTTTAAACCTGCTTCCTATTAATGCATCCATATAGAAAATCTCTGCTCATTACTCTAAAGGAAAATCAGCATGCTCTTTCAGTTCCCAATATGCCATAGGGGAAAATTCCACAAGGCCAATGGAGTCCTCTAAGAAGATACCATTCAGCAAACTAGATGATAGACTGGTTCAATAAAGCCACTACTAGCATTTTGTATTGCATGGGACTGGGTTTGTAACTCTGATCCCTATATAGTGTTACACGGACTGACACACTGTGAGGGAATTTTCCTCTACTGCACATTTATTGCTGAGAGAGGTAACAGTGACTCCTAGATAGGGTAAATTCCAAAGGGGCTGCCATGTTAGTCTAGTTCAGTAAAACAATCGAGGAGTCCTGTGGTACTTAAAGACTAACAAATTAATTTTGGATGGGGTGTGTGTGTGTGTGTATTAATGTGCTGTTACAATCTGACCTGTTCCTATGACTTACAGTTCCCTGCATTTATTTCCTCCCCATTCTGTAAATTCCCCCATCTTCAAAGCATCTGATAAAGTGGGATTTTCTCCCACAAAATCTCATGCAATAAATAAATTTGTTAGTCTTTCAGTGCCACAGGACTCCTTGTTTGTTCTAGATGGGGCAGTGGAAATTCAAGCAGCTCCACTGTTATCCAAAGAACAGGTGGCGAAGAGCTCTAAAAGCTCACCAGTGGCATTAGATGCAAGTACCTCCTACCTTCTACTTAACAGCAGGCACGATGACATAAGAAGTTGATATCATGACTTTCACACTGGAGAAACATGGAGAATTTTTGTTCAGGTTCATCCTGATACTTTAACTTAGAGACAGAGGGAATAATAATTTTTTGGGGGTGAGAGAGGCAATCCCTCAAATTACAGGGCCACCTTCCCAGCTAGTTTAAATGACCATAACTCCATTGGCTATGTCTATACTACAAGACTCGGTTAAGCTGGCTTAATAAAGTCTGCTTAAAGTAGACTTTATTAAGCTGGCTTAGCACGTCCACACTCAAAATGCCAGGAGACTGCCCACGTCCACACTGGCAGCTGCTAGGTCACCCTAGAAGTGGTGCATTTTGGGTATCTGGCCCACAGTGCAATGCAGCAGAGGTGCGCCTCTCTTACGGCCACTCCTTTACTACAGGAAGTGAGTGACCACACCACCTTCCATACTGTGTGTGGCAACAGGGAGCCCATGGAGGCCAAGGAGCCTGATGTAGCCCAGCAATGTGCCAGCACAGCACTCCACACCCTCCCTGTGCTGCCCTAACTCCTCTGGCTCTGGACCAGGTGCTGCAGAGCAACTGCCAGCACAGGGGCAGGGTGCAGCAGTAGTTAAGACTTAAACACCAGGAAACAGCACATAGAGGAAAGTGAAGTCAAATCACCTGTTATAATGGGGGGAAAAATCCATAGTCAGGATTTAATCCTGCTTTCACACAATCTAATCTAAAAGAAATAGCAACTTTCTTTCTTTCTTTCTTTCTTTCTTTCTTTCTTTCTTTCTTTCTTTCTTTCTTTCCACGTGCTATTTCTCAGTGTTTGAATCTTAACAATTGCTTTGATTTGCTGTTAGACTGTGACCTAATCCTATGTTTTACACCCCCCTGCATTTATTTCCTACCATTCTGTAAATTCCCCCATCTTCAAACTGTCTGATGAAGTGGGATTTTTCTCCCATGAAAGCTCATCCAATAAATAAATTTCTTAGTCTTAAACAGTGCCTCTGGTCTCATTTGTTTTACAATATCAGGGGGCTCCTTTGAGAAGGGGAGACACACAGGGTTGGTCGGAGAGGGGGAGAAACAGTCAGGGTCAGGCTGAAAAGGGCAAGGGGGAAACAGGGGTTTGGGCAGAGAAGGAGGAGACACCGAGGACTGGGATAAGAGGGGCAAGGGGGGAGACCCATAAGTTTGGGCAGAGAAGGGGCAGACACCAAGGACTGGGCTGAGAAGAGCAAGAGGAGACACACAGGTTTGGGTGGAGAAGGGGGAGACACCCAGGGTCAGGCAGAGCCAGGCAGGGACACACACACACAGATTTGGGCAGAAAAGGGGGAGACACTGAGGATTGAGCTGAGAAGGGTAAGTGGGGGGACACACAGGTTTGGGCAGAGAAGGGGGAAACACATGGGTTTGGGCAGAGAAGGAGTGAGACATGCAGGGTCGGGCTGAGAATGGGGGAGACATGCAGGGTGGGCAAAGAACGGGAGATGTGGGGTCGGGCTAAGAATGGGGGAGACATGCAGGGTGGGCTGAGAATGGGGGAGACATACAGAGCGGGCTGAGAACAGGGGGAAATGCCAGGTCTGGCTGTGATGCCCAGTCCAGCTCAGAACGGAGGAGATCAGTCAGGGAACATGGGGAATTTGGCTGTGGTCACACAGCTGGGAATGCTCCCAGCTGTGTTGTGCCTTCTAGCCTGCCTCCATCCCCATGTTTTCTGTGGTTGGGAGGCCAATTAAGTCAACTTAAGGCAACTACCCTCCACATTGCCTTAAGTCCACTTAATAAAGTCGACTTAACTGTAAAGTCGACTTTATAAGCGGAAATAATAAAGTCGACTTGACCTGATACTAAAGTCAACTTTATTGCCCTGCAGTGTAGACAGGGCTTTGTTTAAGTCGACCTAAGGGCCCTTAAATCAACTTAACACACAGTGTAGACATACCCATTGACTTTAGTGGAGTTACATAATTTATACCAGTCTCACAGTCCCTGGCCACAAAACAGCTGTGCAGGAAAACAGGTGCACATTAGACCTAGGTGAACAAAGGTTTTAAACTGAGTTGGGATATTAGCATGAGCAATAACCCCAGAGCATGTGACCAAAAAGAATAATAGTATAAGAAAGAAAAGTTGTTGTGCTAAACTTGTAATGACCCCTCAAAATACCTCTGCTACCTTATTTAATGTTTGGGCCGAAGTAAAATGAAGCAATTAATTGGGTACTAGGTATAGTAAATAAATGACTATAAGTTTGTTTAATGTATTCTATTTAAAACAAAACAAAACTCCTTCATCTGGCCTTAGCTAAGGTCCAATAAATTGGCAATGACATCACTAGTTTGTTAAAGGATATACAAAAGTAAACCCTTACTGAGCTCATTGCCTTACCTGGTTGGAGCCAATCCATACAAGTGTAAGCAACTCTGGGTTTAATCCTTTTGTAAGCATTTTAATCAAATGCTTATAAATGTTCTGTTACTGTTTGGATGTAGTAATTTGCTTATTATTTAGGCTTTTTAGGCATGCTTAAAGCAATTGTGGAAATACCATTCAGCTTTTAGAGTTAATAAAGGAATTCATGGTTAAATTATGTTGTGGTAGTATCCTATATGTTAATAATAAGAATTCTAGCTGTAACATTTCCAATAGTGAAACCAGAGCATGAGTACCAGCCTCAGGGCAAACTGTTAAAAACCAGAAAGCAAGCCCTGTATCAGTTGAGATAGATTCTGCCAATCAAGTTCAAACTCCTCAAGCACTTTAACAGAAGCAAACAAAGTCACTTTGGCTATGTCTACACTAGCAAATTAGTCTGGATTAAAGAGTCTTAATCCGGACTACTTTTTTCCTTGTCTACACTAGGCTTTGCCTAGTTTGAACTAAAACACAGTTAGTTTGAACCAACTGCTTAGTTCGAACTTCGCTCAACCTTTATTTCAAACTAGCATGATGCAGTCATGCTAGTTTGAACTAAATAAGTTCAAACTAAGCAGTTAGTTTGAACTAACTGTGTTTTTTAGTTCGAACTAAAAAAGTTAGTTTGAACTAAAAAAAGCATGGCTAGTTCAAACTAAAAAGTTAAGTTTGAACTAAAAAGCCACGGTCAGTTCAAACTAACTGTGCACTGCTTAGTTCGGATTAAGCAAATCCAAGCTAAGCTTTTAGATGTAGACATAGCCAGACAGTCTCCTTGGGTACTCCAGTCTGTCTTGCCATACAGGTGACAACAGCTCTGTGATAGATGACCCCTTACACCACGAATCATAGCAATATTCAGGACGCTCTTGATTGCAAATGAACACAGTCCCTTACCTTAGTCGATTGCACATCAGGTTTCACATCAGAAACAACACCTGTAGCCAATCCTAGAATAAACTATATGAAGATTCATAAACTAGGAAAAGGAAATTAGAATGTTATCCACAAGGTTAAATTAAGAAAAAAAAAAGGCACACAGGAGTTACAACCTTAGGTTTCAAAAGGTAAGATAGACCTCTATAATCAGCTACACAGCTGGGGATCTCTTGCTTATGCCTTGAAACACCTTGTGTTTACCCAAGTGCAGTCAGAATAGAGATACCTTGTTTGTTTTACCCTCTTCCCACCATATGCTCCCTGCCGCAAATCCAGCTGAGGGGGGAAGCCCATTTATATCCAAGACTCATCTTGAGGTGGAGGAAAGCAGAACACAGTAAGAGTTGTTGGTGCTTTTATGGAAGGTTTCTTAATCTAGATAAGAAACGCCAGTTGTAAGATCTGCCCATAGCTGGTCTAGTATTGATGGGTTGGATGGGCATAATTTCTGTAGAAGAGAATTTTCTCGTACTTATTAATGTCCCTCTCCTGTATGGTACATCATACAGTCACAGAGGCTTGCATTACACCTGCTCAAACATTATATTACAACATCGAAAACATAAGAACAGCCATATTAGATCAGACCAACGATCCATCTAGCCCAGTATCCTGTCTTCTGACAGCTGCCAATGCCAGATGCTCCAGAGGAAATGGATAGAACAGGTAATCATCAAGTGAGCCATTCCATCAGCCATTCCCAGCAAACAGCAAAGCATGCAGCAACTCACAAAGCATTCAATAGATTCTAAATACCATCTTACAATTCTGCTACCTATTTTATCACTATAGACCTGCAAGTGGGCCAGATAGATTCTAGCTATGTATTTGTTAGTAGTGTCCAGCTCAGACTTGGGGACCTTGCTGGAACTTAGACTGCCAGCATCACTGTAACAAGAAAGGCCAGAGTTTAAGACAAATTTTTTTAAAACAAGAGATTAGAAGCGTTTTTTTCTAAGCAACAACATAACTATACTTCCAAATTTCATTGGAACAAAGTAACTCAAAATAAAACAAAACCAATCTCCCCCAGCAGGGTGGAGCAGCTTGTGTCAGCCAGCCTGCAAACAGCCCAGGTGAGGGCTTTGGGGGGGAGGGCTGCTGGGGGTTGTGGGGGGCAGGTGTGTGTGTTCAGCAGAGGTGGGTGGGACTGGCTGTGTAGCAGAGGGTGTGTAGCTGGGGTTGTGGGGTGGCTGTTTGCTGGGGGGGGGTAGGTGGGGGGTGGGGTGGTGCTGTGTGGGGGGTGTAGCTGGGAGCTAGAGGCCTAGTTCTGGTCCCTGCAGTGATGAGAGGGTCCATCACAGACAGAAGGGAGCTGGGGGAAGGGAGGATGGGACCCACTGAAGTGGGAGGGAGCAGCAGTGGGGTGAGGATTTGCCCTGGGTGGCAGTGAGCCACTGTGGAGAAGGGAGAAATGGGTGCTGTGCCCTATCTTCCCACTCCTCAGGCTCCCCGCCGCCCCCCTCCACAATGCCACTCATGTTCTCCCTTCCTCTCTCCTCTCTTGCCACCCTTGTGCTGTTCCCCACATGGCTGCCCTTGTCCACTTTTGCCACCCCTGCCCTGCTCCCCACACTCACTCCTGCCACTGCATGATTCCTGACCTCAACTGTTTTCCCACCCCTGCGCTGCTACCCCTACAACCACACATAGCAGCATTTCCGAAACACTGTGCCATGGTTCATGAATATTCATAAGTAACTTAAGTTAATTTGAATATTCATGAGTTTTTAATGGCGGTATGACTCGAAAAATTTGAAGGTATCAAGGTGTGCCACGGCAGAGAAAAGGTTGGGAACCACAGCTGTAGGGTACCAAAATGCTGCCAAGTGCCTCGAAACGAACAAAAGGTTGAGAACCAGTGAGCCAGTATATACCAGCTTTTTGAAGAGAGATTTCATCAGGTGTTCCCTGTAAAGTATTTAATACCTTTTAAGTGTTCTCTGGTCCAACAAAAGGTTGAAAAACACTGCACTGGGGCCTGTTGTAAAGCTAGGTAAATAAGATGAGTTGACATACCCCTGGAAGACCTCTATCCGCACTCAGGGGTACAGGTATCCCTGGTTCATACCAAAATTTCTCTGCATGCAAAACATGTCAATCTGCCCTCAGTCAGGGGTGTCACTGTCCCGGGGAGGGACCTGGGGCACGGGCTCTGGCCCCGCCCCCAGCCCACAGGCCCTGCCTCCAGCCTGCAGGCTGCGCCCCCTGGCCAGGCTGGAGCCAGAAGTGGCCACGGGCCGCCATGTGCAGCTGGGCCTCGGGTCCCCAGCTGGGGACAAGGCTGGAAGCGGCCGCGGGCAGCTGAGTCCCAGATCTCCAGCCCAATTAGGCCGGAGACTGGGAGAGGCAGGGCCCCGCCAGACCCAGGGCACTGGTGCCGGCTTTTGGGGCACGGGCCCCCTTGGGCCCGGTGCCAGCGACACCCCTGCTCTCAGTTACTGTGTTTTTCCTTGTGAAATAAAAGTAAAGCAAGAAAAAGAATTTCCCTACATGTAATCTATAGATTCTGCTCATAAATAAGGCACATATTAATGGGCAGACGGATGTATATGGTTGTTAATTCTACGTAAACTGTTCTCAGAGTTCCTGGCACTTTACAATAATCAGTGAATCAAGAAATGACAACAGGCTCTGGGATGTGTGAAGGGATGGAAAAAAGTGGGAGAAGAGCAAGTGTTCTTTGGTGAATACTGTGTGAATGATGATCAAGTCCTATTTCCTTTGTGGGAGTGAGCACATGCATGCTTAATATGATCTAGTGTGGGAAAAGATTATCTTTGGGGGACTAACACTGTGCAAACACACAAAAAGAACAATGTTTCTAAGCTTTCTTTGTAAGAGTATCCCAGATGCATCATCAAGTTACCACAGACACAGCCATGGCCAACTACTTCTAATCTGATTTAAATATATATAGACCAGGAGTGTCAAACTTATGGCCTGTGGGGCGAATTCGGCCTGCTAAGGAAGCTTATCCAGCCTATGGAGCTGCTGCCTGGGCTGTGCCTGGGAGCTACTAACTGCAGCAGTGAACAGCAAACACAGGCTGCTAGCAGAGCAGGGCAGGGCAAGACGAGGGCACACACACACACACTATGACTTACTCACATGATTGCACACACATGCTGACTTACTCACATGACCTGAATCACAGCATAGGGGAACAAAGGAAGAACTCCAGCCAATCCCAGCTCAGTTCTGCTGTGGTCTGCCAACCAATCAGAGTCTAAGTTGCAGCAGGCTGGGCCAGGCTCCCAGAGAGCCATCACACTGCCTTCCACTCCACCTGTTCACTGTCAGTCAGCCTGCTAATCTGATTGACAGTGCACAGATCACAAATAAGAAAAGGAAAAAGTGTGCAAGGCCCATGTGGAGAATAAGCCAGTTGAAGGCCAATGTGATCTGAGCCCAACCAAAGGCCAGCATGCTGAATGACTGACAGTGAATGGGAAAGGAGGAGAGGGGGGAAGAAGCCCAGCCTGCCTGTGACTGAGACTGATTGATTCCCTGCCACCACATGGTAGAGGAAGTGGAAAGGGAAAGAGGTCCAGGAGCTGCACAGCAGAAGACAGGAGTCTGGGAGCTGCACAGCAGGGGGAAGGGTCAGGGGGCCAGTGTGGCAAAGGGGACTCCACAGGACAGGGAAAAGGGAAAGTGTCAGAGAGCCTGTGAGGTTGGGGATGGGAAAGGAGAGCCCGTGCTGCTCTTAATGTGGCAGGGGAAAGGGTTGGGGAGCCTGTGCGGACACATGGCCCTCATCAAGTGAGCTGCCCTCCAATGTGGCTCCCCACATTAAATGAGTTTGACACCTCTGATCTAGACCTTCCAGCCTGCCATCTCTTACACCAGACACCTCCCAGCTAGAATACTTGGCCAAGATATTTAAACCTGTCTAAGGATTTTTGGAACTCTGCTTAAGACACTTTAAGATGCTTGATTTTCAAAAGATGTTCAGTACTCACACTCTACGTATCAGTCCCCTTTAAGACGTGTCTCAAGTTAGACTCCTAAAAATCACCACTTTCTTCTGAGAATTAAGCACAGATATTTAATCGACTTTCTAAAGCCACATCCTGTGAGCTGCCTGCAAGAGAAGGAAACTCTCTGAATGAGCTGTCTGCTGGCACCTGCTGGAGAGTAAGGGAAGTTGACTGAATAAGGTGGTGACTTATTTACATATTCATTGCAGGTACCCTGGGGACTCTGGGCAATAATTCAGATTCGTTTTGTACTTGGGCCAGCTATTTTGGAGAGAACTCTGCTGGAAACCACCTACGCAGGGCATGAACAAAGATTGCATTCATGACCAACCTGACTAAAACTGATGTTGGTTAGCTGGGGAAGAGAGCCTGGGAGAGTTACACATAAAAGAACAAAAATTACACACTTCTGGGTCATTGCTGAGGCCATTTTTCTGGAGGGGAGAGACTAACACGAAAAACATGTGCCCCTCTGAAACCAAGCCAGGGAGTTGGAGATCTGTTCAATTCTTGGATTAGCTATCCCTTGATACTTAGATGTTCCATGTCTTTAAAGAAGGACCTTGTGCCACATCTCTAGAGAAAAGGGCAGAAGGGTAAAAGGTCCATGGCTTTTTGTGAAGAGGCAACCCTTGTCTGGATGGATAGATGAGCCAAAGCTCAGCATTCAGCCTATCACAGGACATTCATTGGATTCAATACTGCCTTCCCTAAAGTGTTGCTCTCAAATTGCTTTTCCTCCACTTGCAGTTATACTAATAGATTAGAATGAAAACAATGCTTCTCTTCTCAAATCTCCTCTCAGATGGATGGAGGCAGAAAGTCATTTCTCTCCATCATGTCCCATCTCTGGTAGTGCAGGGAGCTGGCCCAGCAACATATTTCTTCCACTGTTCCCACAGAAAGGAAGTGTAGCTAAGAGGTTCATTCTCTGTTCCACCTTCCTTCCCCTTTCCCTGCTCCCATGACTTGGAAAACAGAGGGTTCAAATTCTCCCAGCTCTTCATCCACACTCCAGTAGAGTCAGTGGGTTCAGCAATGCAAAGACCCCACTTGTAATCTAACTGATACTATTCAGGGTATTTGTCCTTGTGCGCTCTTCTTTTCCAGCATTCAGGAGGTATTTGGAACTGAGGGAACAGGTTTGGGTATACTGTGACCAGCAGAAGTGCCAGCTCCCTGCCTCGTGTAGGAAACTGCTTCAGTTCACTGCTTATCCTGTATTTGACTTCTGCTTCTTTCTAAGGTTTCCCTGGATACCTATCACAAGTCCAAGAGGGTAGTAGTTAAGTCACTTTGTCTTCAGGAAGGGATTCTCGTGGTGGGTGGGACTCATCAGTGCCCAGGAACCACACAGAGGTTAATGGAGAATCTTTGAGAATTATGTCTCCAACCTTCCAGTGATTTATCTGAATGTTGCACGGCATTGGCTGGAGATTTTGACACTCCTTTAGAGAGGCTACATCTGGGCACTGAATAGCAACAGAATGCAGGTCTCAAGCTGAAACACAGAGCCATCTGCTGAGAAGTAAATATCCTTCCTGGTGCCCATCCTATTAGGTGTGGTGGTAGATGATGAAGACAGAACAAAAAGCACTTCAGTCCCAAAGAACCTTTCTGATATCCATCAAGTGTTTGGATTTGTTGGATGCTATTGCTGACTCATCCCCAATTCCCATACATAGATGAGCCCTTGGATCAGCTAGTCAGGGAGAGGGACAGCGAGTCAACTTTCCTTCCGCTGTCATGTTTCAGGCTACAGCAGATGAGTTGAAACACTGGGGAGGTCAACAGTTCTTGCTTGCTTTGCTTCTGTGCTATCATTTATCCTGTTGTCAAGTTCTGTGTAATAGGGACAATCCCTAATCAAAAGCACAAAAGCCTGGAATGCATTATCACTATGTCAGCAAGAGACTTGGCAAACTGAAAAGAAGTGTTAATGATAGTGGGCCATGTTTACAAAAGTATTTAAGCACCTAGAGGGATTTGCAAAAGAACCAAAGTGAGTTAGGTGCCTAACTCCCATTGATTAACATGCTTAGGTACTTTTGTAAATCCAATAAGCTGACTATTGGCATCTTTAGTGTCAACATTGCAGCTTCTCACCCTTAAGAGTATGTTTACATTTCAGCTAGGTGCTCTGATTCCCAGCGCGGTTATACAGACTTGAGCTGAACTAATGCTAGTCTGTCTACTTGGACTGGCAATTACATCTCCCAACTGCAGCATAATAATACCTAAGAATCCAGTTATCAGTGAATATCCTCTGTCATCACCATTCACTGTGTACGTGTTTATATTCATATTTCACTGACATACTCGAACAATGGCAACCCAAGAACTGAATAGCTCCTCTGACTGAATCCATGTTGTAAGTCTGCTACTATCCAGCAATGACCAATATAAAGGTAGATATGCTCCCATAGCACTGCAAATTCTGTAAGCCAGAAATATGCAATGCACAGAAAGATTCCATTGTGACCTAGAGAATGCAAGGTGAAGATCTCTCTGTGGGTCTATCAAAAGGCCAAGATTTGCAAAAGAGAATTGCTGAGCCCATAGCAGACTAAGTCCAGGAGGACTTCTCTTCAGAACTCTTGAGACTAATCCTGATAAAATACAGCCAAATTTGCCTGACTGTAGAAGGCAGTTTTTAAGATCAAACACAATGAAGGAAGTACACATAAAGAAATTGTAATCTAGGAAGCCCAGAAAGACAGGGATATTACTGTGTGAGAATGGCCCAGAATGTGTCACAGTGCATAAGAAAATAATAAAAATTATACCTTGCTCTTATCTAGTCCTTGCATCAGATAAGTGCATTACAAGGGAGCTTGGCATCATTATCATCATTTCACAGTTGAGGAAATGGAGGCACAGAAAGGCAAAGTGGATTGTCACAAATTCACCAACAGTTCAATGGTGAAGGCAAAAGTGTCCTGCATCCTCTGTCAACTAGGCTACAAAGATTTATGCTCACGCCATGCTATCCATCCAAGACACCAAGTTCCAGCGTACTTGAGAGTGTCAGCTACCAATTCTATCCTTCTGAAATGGATGTGACATAATATTAATATCTACCAGTACCAACAGGCACGTTCACTTGAAGAAACATTTCCAAAAATGCCTATGTGATTTAGGAACCTAAATCCCATAGTCTCTCATGGCAGTAGTATGCTACAGAAAGCTTCCAACATTGCCCTGATACAAAATTATTTTCTTTTGAATGGCCCAACTCATTTACAATCAGACCAACTGTGATGATCTTCATTCATGGGGAGTAAAAACAAGAGCCCTGTGGCACCTTACAGACTAACAGATTTCTTTGGGCATAAGCTTTTGCAGGCTCCAACCCACTTCGTCAGATGTGAAATGGATTGGAGCCCATGAAAGCTTATGCCCAAAGAAATCTGTTAGTCTATAACAGTTGTGGCCAAACTGTGGCTCACGAGCCGCATGCAGCTCTTTAAAGAAAAACTGCGGCTCCCAGAAGAGCGCAGCAGGGAACGGCGGCATGGTGGGAGACAGGGGTGAGAAATTTACAGTGTTCGGGGACAGCAGAAAGGTGGTGGCGTCGTAAGAGCTGGCAGAGGAGCAGCATTGTGAGAGCTGCAGGAAAAAGCAGTGTGGTCAGAGCTGGGGGAGGGGCAGCATTGTGAGAGCGGGGAGGGAAAAAGCAACGTGGTGAGAGTCCACAGAGGAGGGGCAGCATTGTGAGGGTTGGTAGAAAAAAGTAGCATGGTAAGAGCCAGGAGGGGAGGGGCAGCATGGTGAGATCCAGCAGGGAAAAGCAACATCATCAGTTAAATGCAAAGACAAGCACTCAAAATAAGTAAATGTCAGATTCTACAGTTTACCCACACAAGATTAATTCTACCCTCCTTGTCTGTAGGCATTATGATACAGTCTTTAATATCATCATAGAGGCTTCATTCACTGCACAAACTGGATGCACAAAGAGACAGAATTAACGTAGCACCAGCAAAAAGAAGTCTGACCTTCTGAGTGCATGATTTTTTAAATACTTTTCTTTTTTGATATTGTTTTCTTGGTCAATATTTTTAAACCTGGCAACATAAATTGATCAAGAGCAAGTCTACAATGAACTACAAACAAATGATGATAATTAGCAATTTAAACCTGAAAAGCAATTGTAAATTAATTTTCTTTTTTAAAAATCACCTGGCATTTCCAGATATTGTAATATAATGCAAAATTATTTCTCTTGTATTTCTATTTTGAGAATTAAATAAGAATCATCAGAAATGACTGAAAATTGACACAAGTGTTACATCCAAAACCACTGACTACTGTCAAAAGGTTATTTAAAAAAAACCCTATTAATTTAAAGAATGTTACAAGTACTTATTATGGATTATGGTTCATTTTCAGCATGCAAAGTGATTTAGACTTAGGATACACCACCATTACTGAAAACTAGCTTTAGAAAAAAAAATTCCTTAAGTCCATTGAACAAGTGTGCCTGATTTACTCCATCTTGCAATTTCCTTTACAGAGAGTTCCAGGGCCCACCAAATTATTCTTTAACCACTGTGTGAGGGTGAAGGCTCTCTTCTTCCTGGATTGATTTCTCAGTAATTGTGTGGGGCACAGACATAAAGTAGGGGGACAGACAAAGAATTACATTTACCTTTAAAGTATATGTTAGCTAATGTTGTATGTCTTTCAGTGTCATAAGATAAATAATTTTGTAATAACATATAATAGACATAAGCAATGTCCAACAAGACTCCATAGTGGTAGTTTGGAACTCCTGCTTAAACATTGTACTGCATTTTGTATATTTGACGAAATCTGGTTTAGGCTTATGCTGTATATTTTCTTTTAAATGTGTGAACAAGGTGTGTTTGTGAAGGGGCCAGTCTCAATTGCCAGCCTGTCTTGATGGAGCACAATTACCATCTAAATAGCCAAACAATGCAGACATCTATAATGAAAGCAAACAGAAGGAGCCACCCCAGAAAGAAAACAGAAAAATACAATCAAGTCTGCAAGTGGCTGGTGACCAATGATCTCACAAGACCCCTGAGGCAACATGCCACAACAAATCCCATAGACAAAGGTGTGGGAGAGGGGGGTATCAGGAGCTTGGCTTAGGTGTGGGGAGGGAAATAGGAGGGCTTTAAACAATTAAACAGTTCCTTTACATATTTCTATCAATGGTGCTCAAAAGAAAAGAATCCAACATCCTGTGCAACTGGATTTGGCTTTGTGGGGCAAGTAGGGGTACAAACAGTAAGATCAGGCTAGTTTGATTACTGAGTATCATTTATTTACTGCCACTCTTCAGACTGGAAGTACTATTTAATTCTTCTGCTCTTCTCTTTTGCTCTCTTATACAAAGCTTAAGAATACCAGACAGTAAAACACAAAGTTAGCCTTCCTCTTTTTAACAAGCTCTTGCGGGCTAGCCATTAGTGTAGTGTAGCTCAACAAAACAAGTAAGGAGTCTTGTGGCACCTTTAATGAGTAACAAATGTATTTATTTCAGAGCTTCTTCTGGTTGAATTCCCACTTCCAAAGAAATTAGAAAATGAGGGGAGGGGGTCATGAGTCTTTAAAAGTGCCAGTAGAAAAAAAGTGCCAGTTTCAGGTGTATTTCTGACTGGTGTCAGAAAACTAAAGAATTCATTCCTGTACAGAAAGTTGTAGTTTATTGACAGTGTGGCCAGTGGCTTTTTGAGTCAGGAACAGCAGCTAGATTCCACAGTATTAAGGGTCTGTGTGTGACTGGAAGCCGTGGGGGAAGCAGACTGAGACACAGACTGGTAGGAGCTGGTAGACAGTGCCACAATTGAGGGAACTGGGGCCCAGAGAAGAGGATGGGCCTTTGCCCCCTCCCCTAGACAGCCAAATGTGGGGAAGCTCACTAGTGATTGACTTCAATTACTGCCAGCAACCTTCAAGTTGACTTTAATTATTGCCTAATTGACTCATCTTTAATTTTAGTTGACTTTAATTCGTGTCTGCAACCCTTGGATGGAACCTCACTCTGGAAAGGGTGGACTTAGAGGACTTAGCCATAGGGCTAATGTCCTAAAAGTGGACTCAGAACCAGAGTTCAGCATGGAAAAGTTGGAGCACTGAGCATGTGGCAGGGACCAGTTGAGACTAATTCCACAGTACCACCACGAGGAAGTGCCCACCAGGTAGTCATGTGCAGCAGATTGTTTATGCTATTTAAATTAACTCCATTACTACTAAATTGTTTCAGGTATATAAATGCATCCAGCACAGCATGTTTCAGACACGTGGGATTTGAGGGTGGGGCTTGGGCCTGTGCCCCAGATCTTTTTCTTATCCAGCAACGCCCCTGGATCAAGGTGTTTGACTGTTAGATGTTTGCACAGCCAGTCTCTGCCTGAGGCCAGGCAGGGCCCAGATCTTGCTTAAAGTTGTTTCAAGATGGACAGTCCTAGCTCAAAAGCCCCAAAATCTTCCAGGACTCTCTCTTTGTTTCCAGCACTCCTCTCACCCCTCCCCTTACAGCAGAGGTGATACCTTTGTCTTTTCTCAGCCACCTTCATCACCATACCTTTGTCTCTCTCAGACTCACTGCTGCTGGGAGTGCTCTGGAGGTCACTCAACCCCTAAACATGCCATACATCTGAACAGAAGCTTAAAGCTGTAATAAACATGATACCGTGTTACTTATGCAGAATAGGTTATGAGCATCTATAAAAAAAAAACATTGCATGGTATAACTGGTAACAAATCATACAGTCAAAGTGTACAAATGAACAGAAAAATCATACAGATCATAACCCAGGTTACATGGATGTGTCACCCATGACACATGGCTTAGAGAAGGGTAAGGGGAGGGGAGTAGTGAGAAGCCCAGGTCCTCCCACTTCACGAGGCTCCAGGTTTGACATGCAGGTGTGTCTTAAGGCTGCCTCCTTTGACCACTTCCTATTACCCCGTGACTGTACAACTGTCCAAAGTTCAACTGTCTGTGGTAAGGAGATATGCTAGGTGACAGCACACTGCTTGGCACCTCCCTGTGGCTATACATGGCATAGTGGCTCCCCCTCTCTCAAGAAGTTGCCTCCTCTTCCCATGGCTTGATGCTCAGCCAGGTGAGTTCCACATCTGTCCCTTTCAGGGGTAGCTCATAAACAACAAGGGAAATTAACAGAAACAAACTAATGCCTCCCTAACAGGGTGTATCTGCAGCAGTTCTTCCATCCCTCTGGGAGGACATTTTGGGCAGTTGTTATAGGAACAGGTATTGCCTTCCCTCAACTCTTTTCTCAGGAGCTGTGAGTAGCAGGTCTGATCTCTTCTCCCAGTGAGCTGTTCTGTTCCCTTTTAACTCCTCTTCCAGTCTATATCTCTTGCTGATGTGGAGGGTGAGTGGGGAAGGCTGAGCCCAGAACAGCTTCTTCACCCCTTGTTGCTCAGTATGAGGCTTGTAGACCCCATCACAGCAAAGCAAAAGTCCTGGAACAAGTGGTCAAGAGGAAGGTTGCTACCAAATGGCACACAAGAAACTTCACGTAATACCAGCTGCACAGAGAGGAAAGGACCATATGCCCAAACTGCTACTGGCCTAGGGCAACCAAACACAATCCTTCACCAGTTACTCAATATTTTACATACTGTTTACAAGAGTTCCTGGCTTGCCTTGGATTTGTAGGATGAAAAAGGTCCAGTGGTAAGAGAACCTTATAACTTATATCTCTGAATGCAAGAACATCCTAAGCAATTTAGAAGTACAGCTCATCAAAAGTCTCTGTTCAGAACTTCTCCTGATGAAAAATAGCCTCTTTCTTTCTCTCTCTCCTTTCTTTTGAGATTTTTGTTGTTGTTGCCAGTATTGGGTTTTCTCTTCTTTTTCAGTGGAGAAATGATAAATATGTGGGGGGAAGGGTAAGAGAAAGAGTAGGGGAAAGGGGAAACACGAAAACCAAAAAGCTTTTGGTTTCCAAAGCAAATACATTCAAGAGAGGTAGGATTTTCTTCCCCCCAAAAGTCAGAACATTTCAAAACAATTTCATGAAAAATGTCAAGAAAACAGTCTTATTTTTAACCTGCTGTCTTTAGAAATAGCATGATAGGTAGCTCAGACAACCATGAGGTAACATCTGTGTGCAGTCAAGAAAAAGTGGTTATTGCATGAGCCTCAGGAGCTTGTTCTACAACCTTGGGACAGGTTTTGGATCTATAACCCAAAGTCTGAAGATAGTGGCCAAAACCCAGGGGCAGACCCTTAGCTGACATACATGGTCATAGCTCTGTTGATGACAACTCACAGCCCCTGAGGTTCTGCCCATGGAGAATATGCTTTTTGGAGCAGGGACTCTGTGTGTGTGTGCCCGTGCATGCGTGCGTGCTTCTCCAATACCTAGCATAAAGGAGCCCCAGTCCATGACTGGGGCTACTACACACTATCACAATACACTTACTACATAAAATGATGATGATGGTGATGATGATGATTAATAAAACTTTGTAGAGGAAGTCAAGCCCATACCTTGTCATCCTGATTTCTCTTTGTATATTAAGTCACACAAAAGCAGGAGAGCGATGAGATCCATGTAGCATTATGTTAGAACTTTGCCTATTCCAAGAGATAGATGAGACATCCTATAGGAAAATTAAAATTCTTGGCTTAAAAGATGATTCTTTTCAGCTCAGAAGTGAAAGACACAACTAATTAATATATATGAAGACCTGGCAGATTATTCCCCTCCCTCTCCCTGGACAGATAATACTTAAAAAATAAACACTGATGCTACTTTGAATTTTTATCTATTTAAATTTTAACAGTTGCATGACAAAAGGAGTCCAACAATAAGTACTCACTTAACTGTTGATGCTGAGATTCAAAAATTTAAAACTTGATGATGGTTCAAACACAAATTATCGACATCGCATGTCAAAATAGATGAAGTAGAAATCCTTAAATCAAACTCTGAAAAGTTCTCAAGCAGCATTTTTCTTACTTTTCCTATCTGTAAATACAGAGTCTCATCCATGAAAATATGTGTGCATTTGTTTGTTTGTGTCCATGAAATCAACACTTACTGGCATTTACCAACAAAAATCTAACCCTTCCAAGCCTACATATGAATCAGAGACTTCTGCCATAGAACAAAAGAAGAGCAAGAGAGTTAGCAAGCCCTGCAAATAGTGTAGTAGCTAGCACCTCTGCTTAACATGCAGGAGGTCCTGGGTTCAATTCCCAGGGGGTTGGACTTGATGATCTCATGAGGTCCCTTCCAGCCCTATGATTTGATTTGACTATGTCTACATTATAAAAACTAAGTTGACTTAATAAAGTCAACTTTAAGTAGACTTTATTAAATCGACTTAGTGAGTCCACACTTCATTAAGTCGACTTTTATAAAGTCAACTTTAAATGGGTGCCCTGGCTTACATCGACTTTATAAAGTCGATTTAAATGGCCCCACTGCACTAAGTCAACCTTATTAAGTCGACTTAGTGAGTCCACATTGCCTTAAGTCAACTTAATAAAGTTGACTTAACTGTACAGTCGACTTTATAAGTGGAAGTAATTAAGTCGACTTTACCTGATGCTAAAGTCAACTTTATTGCCCCGCAATGCAGACAGAGCTTTGTTTAAGTCGACTTAAGAGCCCTTAATTCGACAAACACACAGTGTAGACATACCCAATGAGAGTAACAATGGCGAGGACTAGTGCATATAAAGAGTGCACTAAAAGAAGCAATAGCTCCTCTGAAGTCAATGGGTTTCAGCTGGTGCAAAACTGACATATGAGAACCAGGCTCCAACAATCCAAATAAAAAAGGCCTCAGAGGGACAGAAAAATAAATGATGTATCTCAGAACCCTCTAAAAGTCATCTCCAGTATACTTTCCAAGGATGACAAGGTCACGAGTTTAGGGTCTTCATCTGCTGGCTATCTTCTTTCAAGCCCTAATGGGCACAGGACATCAGACCTTTAGTCTATGATTAGTGTCATGCAAAGGTCAGACTAAATGACCATAATGGTCCTTTTTCACCTTGAAATCAATGACAAGTAATTATATGAACTGGTCACTGTTCCTAGCAGGCTATTTCTCAGGCAGTTTGTTTTAAACACTAAATCTAGTATCAGCTGTTTGAAGCCACTCAGCTGTTTAAAGTGTTAAAAGCAGCCCCAGGGGAGATGGATTAGAGGGCAGAGTGCAAGATATCGCCACCACAAAAGCTGAATAGTTAGATTAAATAGATTCCCTAAGGGACCTATCCAGATAGGCACTGGTGATAAATCTCAGATAAATTGTCCTCTGAGATCAAGGTTAGTGCAATAAGGAAAGGGGCTGGTTAATGGGACTGTATTAGCACCATCGCCTGGGATTTTCTTCAGCGTGATGCTGCTTTAAATGTCAAAGAGGACTGTCCACTTTGGGCATGGATTGCTCTCTTATTTTGGAACTTTCCATCTCTCTATGGAAGTGCGTGCAGACCCACAATTCTGTTTAGCTACAGACTCCAGAATCCACATTCTGCCTCAAGCCCATATACCATACAGACGTCAACTGGCTTCTCCAACATCATCACAAGTGAGGCCACGTCCTTGTTCCCTGCCAGGGACTAGGATTCCCATACTGTGTATTCTTCTTCACAGTGGGCTTTATATTAGGACGTCCCTCCTAGGACATTCTCCTTCTCATGCAGAGCACCCATCATGCTGTCTAGCAAGATAAAACAGTTTAGCTTAAGGTTGGTTGCTATTAATTAAATAGAAAAGCCTCAGGGAAATTCTCTTTGTTGCTCTGCATTTTTTTTTTTTTTTTTTTTTTTACCTGCAACACCTCCCTGCTTTGCTTATGCCTAGCAATTAGCTTGCTCATCCTTCTTTTCTTTTTCCCACCTCCCTGCCGAGGGAGCAGCCCAGGTGGGTGCTGTAATACCTTCAGAACCAGACTATAGGCATGATAAGCAAATGGTAGCTGGATAACAGGGCAGGTTTTTCTCTTTGTGCCTCATGCAGTTTGCTGACCACTGCATTCAACCAAACAATTTCCATTGGCATAAATACAGGAAATCATTAAAATCACCATGGCTCCCCCTCCGGCCCCCTGAAATCAGACCTGGAGCATCCTAGGGGAAGCCCCATCTGCTCCTCATTCCAGACTTCGTTGTGTCATAATTATGCCTAATTACATCTCATTTAGTTTGACGTGAACCAGATTGGTAAGGATCCCTTAGTGAGAATGAACATCTTGGATGGCTGGAACATAGAGCTGAGATGACTGGAAGTGTAAAGCAGAAATTAATAGGTGACATGAACCATGCTGCCAGACAGGTGTGCTCAGGGGTTGACATGCTTGAGAGAGAAGTGTGAGGAAGTTCTCATTGCTGGGAGCGTCGGCATGGCAGACACAATGCTGTGAGGAAGCTGCCAGAGTTGCTGTGGTTGCTATGGGTAAACCTGATCTATGGAGAAGCTTTCCATGCTAGTGAAGTCTGAATGGGAGTGCTCCAAGTTCTCGGTGTAATTAATAGTAGCCCTGACCTCTTTCGGCATGTGGGAAGATGAAGTTCCTGATCTTTGGGTCTTACAATCTAAATTAGATGGACATCACCCAAATAATGAAGGGTCAGATACAAGAATGTGAACAGACAGTGCTACAGAGATGATCAAGGAGAGAAGACTAAGCAGAAGGTGGTGGTATAAGAAAGTAGCCAGAAGAGAAAATGCAAATTGTCTGGCACATAGCAAGGTGGATCTCTGTGGTTTAGTATATGGTATGAAAAGAAGACACAAAGCCATAGTGGGAAAAAATGAGGCCATGTGCAGAGTATGAGAACTAGTGCAAGAGATAGTAAGAGTGGCCACGTGCACAGGGGCTGACTGAAGATGTGTGCAGTGCACTGATGGGGAGGACAAGCAATCTGAACTTGATACAAAATGACAGGAAGCAAGTGATAGAACATGAGGAGAAGATGATGCAGTCAGAATGGAGGAAAAGGAAGGTTGTTTTTAGTAGACTCAGGGGCCTGTACTAGGGGGCAAGCAGGTCAGGGGCCCTCTCTATCACTGGGGGCACAGAACGCCTCTAGAGCCAGGGCTGGGAAAGTGAGCATCTCCCACCACAGGCCAGTGTGGGAGATGACAACTCCTCCAGCCACTCCAGGGGCCACAGAGGGAAAGCCAGCTGTCTGGCCATGGGCAACGAGGTGATAGCAAAGAAAGTGGGGGACCCCTTCAAAAACAGTCAGTTTTTAGCTCTGTGCATGCCGTGGCTGGACTAGAGACCAGAGAAGGAAGAAGGTGAGAGAGGAGGGGGTTGCTCCAGCTTGTGAATGAGATAACCAAGGCATATGCCTGATCTTTAGCAGCAGGAAAAAATGGTACAATTAAGGTAGTGCTTTTACAGAAACTTTAGCCACTGCAGCTGACAGCAGGGGTATACAAGTCTAACTGTGCCACAGTGGTGATGAGGGGCTAATGGAGGATCAGAATGCAATATGGAATGCATTTGGAAAGCTCCCAACAGATCTGAGGCTGACACGTTTTCCACAGTGCCGTAACAAGGCTTTCATGGTAGGTGAGGGGTGGGCGGGATGGCACAGCTGGAGGCATGAACTGAAGATGTCCTTATCAATGTGGCCAAGGCAGCCTGATAGTACTGCCAGTGTTTCATCATACACCAAACACATTGCCAGATTAGACCATTATTCCCCTTGGGATATCAAGGCAGCCAATGTAGGGATCTGCTGTCATTCTGGTCCTTCAGCCAAATGTTTTCAAATCTGTGGTGTCAAAAATATGACTGCAGTGGTGAAAGCTAGGCGTCCCCTGGAAAGCCTGCTTCCAGAGGGACACCTGCTGTTGGCACAATGAGTGACAAACTACCAGGCACCACCCAGCCATTCGCCAGCTGCTTTTGGTCTTATTCTACCCGCCCCAGGCCCCCAGCCTCAAAACTTGTCACCAGCAGGATCTGAACACCTGGGCACCAGGCCCAGAGGATTTGGAGGTATCTGGGCCTTGGTGATACGCTTCTTACCCAAGGCTTGCAGTAGTGGGGTCTGGAGCAGATCAGAAGGTGAAACCACTGAGCTCCTGAAAAGCTAGGCACACACTGGTCCCTGAGGGGCAGAAGAGAGCATCCTAGTGGGAGGAAGCTCTAGAGCCTGCTCCGTCACCCTCTGGCTGCAGGCCTAGCAGTTTCCAGCTCAGCTCACCCTCTGACATCATTTCCTGCTCTGTGTCAAGTTCAGTGTGTGCCCAGCACGAGGCAGTGATGAAACTGACAGAGACTCATCACATCAGTGGTTTTAGCTTTTCTTGGTGGGCTGCAGTTCCACTTATGGACAGTAGATGGATCTCCAGGCAACCCAATGACAGGAGACAGCTACATTTTTCTTCATTTGCAGCCTATCCCAGCCTGTTTCCCCTTCCCTTAGTTTCTCCATCTCACCTTTCTTATTCCCTCCTCCTGACTTTCTCCTTCACCCTCCTGTTTACCATTCTTCAACCTTATTTTCTTATCACTGTCCCTTCTTCCTCCCTGTTTGTTCTTATTCACCTGCCCCCTTTTCTTCTCCCAATGCCTCTTCTTTCCTTACTGCTTCTTCACAGAAACTCCTCTCTTCCCTCCTTCCTATCTCCCCTCATCTTTCCCATTCTGTCCCTTCCTACATCCTCCTCTTCCTCTTCTCTTATCTGTGTTAGAAGATGCATTCCATTTTGTAGATTATAGGAAAATCTTTTCTTGAAGTGGCAGGGTCATTACATGTGCATTTTAACGTAAAACAAGGAGTCTAGTGGCAATTAAAGACTAACAAATTTATTTATTCCATGAGCATTCATGGGAGAAAATGCCACTTTGTTAGATGCTTTGAAAACGGGGGAATTTACAGAATGGGAGGAAATAAATGCAGGGGAGTGTAAGTCATAGGAACAGGTCACACTAACAGCAACTCAAAACAGTTGTACTTGTAAAGATTCAAACACTGGGTAACAGCATGCAGTGGGTAACAGAATACAGAGGAAGGTGAGGTCAAATCATCTATTGTAATGAGAGAAGAATCAAATGTCCTATTAAGTCCTGAGGCAATGCAACCTAATTTGCAGATATATTCAATCTCAGCAATTGCTCTTTGAAGCCTTGAGAAATTCTTAAAGACCACTACCCTGGCATCTCTTCTCCTCCTCATCCTCACACCTTCTTTCAAGGCTGCTCTTCCTCTTTAACTCTCTCCCCCATTGTCCTGCCAAGTAAACTCTCCCTGCTTCCACCCCCTTCATTCAAATCCCTCCTCAAAACATTCTAGTTCCAAGAAGCTTTTCCAGGACAGCTCAACAATTATTAGTTATTATTTATTATTCTATCTATTTTATATAGGTTTTCTTCCAGGCACACTCTGCACTCAGTAAGTTAGTGTCCCAGAAGATGTATACAGGCTCACATATATGCCTCACCCCAAGAACTGAATCAACCCAGTGACTTTAGATGAGGATGGATTCCCACATGAACGCCCGCACTAAGGGTGTCAAGATAGATCTGGGGGTGCCTATTACCACCTCCATGGAAACCTGTGGAATCCAGAGTGAATAACTATAACAAGAGGTTAGGGCTACTACTCTCACCTGACCTGGAATCACAAGGGCTGAGGATATTGTCCAACTCTAGACCCTGCAGATGACCTTGGCTGACATCCTGCACAAAAATGACCTTGCAGAAAAAAGATCAACTGATCGAACACCTGAAGACAGATTTTAAACAAAACTGAACATGCAGGATCTTAGCAGTAAAGATGCTTTACCTGAGACAGTGTGTGCTCACCAGTCCACACAAGCAGACATGATACCATTTTTACACAAAATGGCAGCTTCCTCCACAGACAGTCAGCCATGTCTCTAGCGCATATGCTTGTTCCAGTTCCTAAACATGAATGTGCATGTCCTCCCTATGTTCCAACAAACATAATCTGCTACAACTCTTACATTGTGAACCTAATTATTTTCCAATTTAGCATGGTTACTGACTATTCTTCTTTGAAGACAAGGGAAAAAAATGCCAGATTTGAAAGCCTCAGTTCCATTCCTGGCATGCAAGTTTCTAGTTAAATATTATTTGGCAGTGCCAAGCAGGAGCGCTGTTCACCAGTGTCATTTGGTAGAAAAAAACCTAAGTTGATATATCTGGGGGGGCAGGGGGGGCAATATGCCTAAAGTGTTCACACAGGAAGAACTACCCTAGGACCCAAAGACTTAAATGCAATGCCATTTGGTGGGCTGATGATACAGACCACAGGGCATTTATAAAGCCAAAGGTCATAAGACTGTGGTTATCCAAATGGACAGACATCCATAATAGAGTTATCAGGTATGTTGCTTCCTCATTTTCAGATATTTGGCATGTTTCTTTGCAATATATAAATCATACTACTATAATAACTATTGAAAGACCAACATTTCAGTGTAGCCTGCTGCAAAGCTGCACGTCAGAGCTGATGCAGACACTGCATCTGCAAAGCTACTAACCTTCTCTATTCAGTCCCTCCTGAAGATCCACTCCTTCCACAAAAGCAAGCCTGTCCCAACCCTGTCTCCCAAATGATTTTGTACGCTTACCTTCTGAGTGAGCTGCTTTTTGTTGTGAAGGGAAGGGGCAGAACCCAGGAACAAGGTAAAGGCACTGATTGCTGAGGGAAGGCATTGAAGTGACTAAAGAGCAGAGGAAGGTAAATTTACTGACACAAGCTAAGCCAATATAAACATTTTTAAACTGATATAAATGTGTTCACTCACAGGGATGGCACCACCTTAACTAAATTGTTTTAAAAACCAATTTAGTTTAGACAGTGCAAAAACTGTGTTTAGACAAGTGTGTTAAAAAGGGTCATTAATAAGATGTGTGACTCTTGTCAGCCAGTTCACTTTGCCAACAAACTGTTATCTCTTTTCCCTACCTTTTTTTTTCTCTCTCTCCTGTTCTAGTTCTTTGCAGAATGTAAACTTTTCAGAGTAGTGACTTGGCCTTCCTTTGTGTAGTACATCATAATAGGGTAATGCCCCTTTAAATAATATGGGAAACTTCTAGAGGTGCTCACTGTGTTCTGTTTCCAAAGCTGCCAGAAACAATCAAGAGAATCAGGTTGCACACAGCTAGGTGGTGTATGTTGATGTATAATTAATAAATATAGTTATCTGGAACCCCTTGTGCTCTTGTGGTTTCTACATATTGTTATTGTGTAAAGACATGGACTGTCACTTGGGTGTGGATTACGTTAATCCAAGGAGGTCATAAGTGCCCTGCCTTTCTTTATGGCTAGATGGAAATGAGGTCCCAAACAATTTATCCATTGTCTCAGGGTTAACAGCATAGAAAAGGTCAAGAGTCACCAGCCTAGCACATACTGAGCACTACTGTGATAATTAACTATTAAAAATTCTGCCTGGAAGGCAGTGTTCCACCACAGTTATATTGGGAGAGAGCTGGCTATTTTAACATAGGCATTGTAGATACTTGAGATTGGCCCCCAACTCCAGCCAAGTAGCTGAACTGATGGACACCTCAAGTGCATACACAGAAAGTCAGGGTTTGCACCAGTTGAATTTACCCTGGTGTCTGTATGGCTGAACTCCAAGCATAAATGGGGATTTAGATGTCAAGATTAGTCACCCTTCTGCCACCAGCGCATAAGCCCAACTGCTAGGAAGATTATACACATCCCATCTGCTCAAATTTCATCCCTTTTTCTGCCTGCATGTATGCCTTTCGGTCAACCCTGTCTAAGGGGATTTAAACTCCACTATTAGTTGACACTAGTGCGCCAAATGCATTTCCATCTCACTCTTACACCTCAAGGGACTCCTCTGCCTATGTCAGGGCCTGCTCAGAGGACTGTGGTGCCCCAAACCAGCTTTTGCTTTAGTGCCCCCCCAGGGGGGTTGGAACTCAGCCTTTGTTTTGGGCTAGCTTCACCCTGGGGGCAGGAAGGGCCATCCCAGAGGTGGAATGAGAGAGTGGAGCCTAGCCCCAGGACCAGCCTGGAGTCGCTGGCTCAGGGGTAGGGAGGGGCAGAACAGGAGTGCAGGGTCTGATTTCTCAGTCACCCGTAAGCCAGTAGCTATCAAACCTTCTTCCTTGGGACCTAGCTCTGGACCCTCTGCCATGTGGCAACCCTCCACTGAAAAAAACGACCACCAGAAAACTGAACAGTGACCATGGCTGTGGGGGGGGGAGGTGGTTGCGGGGGTGGCAATCCCTCATGGCTTTCATCCGTTCTCTTGAGGCTTCTATTGCATCTCTGAAATCTACACATCTAATTTGAGATCACCTACATGGAACACGCAGAGGGTGATCCCACATGCCATACTCCTGTCTCAAATCAGGAAGTATGTCAAGTCTCTATAATTGCATGTAGTAGCCTGGAGTGTATGTGTGGGAGCTCCTTGCAAATGTGTGTGGGGCGGGTGGTGATTGGCTGGAGAAATGAGATGGAAGTGCTGAGACAGAAGAAGGAGAAGAGAGCCAATGCCAGGCTGGAAAGAAAGGTCCTGGAAGATCCTGTCTGCTGCTGAGCCTGTCCAAGTCCCTCCAGGTCCTGCTCCCTTCTCCACTGCCAAATCCCAGGAACTGAAGCAGCCCCTCTGGGTTCCACTTTCACCTCTGCACTTCATCTGCTCCCTGAGGCTGCATGAGTTGCCATGAACACACAATGGTCCACAATATTGTGATTGAAGGGGTGCTAGCCCTCTCTGTTTGGTAGCCCTGTTGCTGGCAGTGTGCATAAGGCTGCAACACAACAGGCTATCCACTCCTCCTTTCAGATTACGACCTTGTTATAACTTCTCCTTCCAGCAGATCCATCCTGAGTTGGATTTTATTCTGTTACTTAGGCTTTCTAATTGTAGAAAATATACCATACTTTGTAACACAGGCTACTACTAGAAAAGTTTGCTTTCCTCTTCTCTTTTTAATTATCAGTCAAAAAAATCTCTGCAGTTTTTATTAAAATCTACAAGTTATAATCTTTGTTGCAAGTAAGGGAATTCTCAACCCACTGAAAAAAGAGGCAAGCTCTAATTTACAAAAATAACTGCAATCCCCATATCCCAGAAATGGTGGAATAAGGGGGTGTTCACAGTTTTTTCTTTTCTTCATTGGGTCTCTTGATAAAAACCACAAAGGTTGCTTGTCAGTGACCTCAGTCCTTTTCATATGAACAAGAGAAGCCCAAAGAGATACTGACTCAGAGAGGAGACATTGAGGTTGTTTGAACAATTAGCACCTCATTGTTAGTCCTAATGACTCACCTTTGTTACAATGCTGATACTGAGTTACAACAGGCTGCATGAACACTGCCTTAAGCAACTTTCACCCCAAGCCACTCCTCCCTCTGGCCTTACGGTAGAGCTGGCCCTGGCCTAAATTTAAATCAGCAGTAGTCAATAGGTAGAACATAGGCAGAATATGGATCACCAGATGCTTTTGAACAGACCCTGAAATCTTTAAGTTTACTTATTATAATTGATTTTTTTTTAAATTATTGTCTCTGGAGTGTGGACCTTAACTATACTTTGACCAAGAAATTTGAACTGTGACAAAAATAATTTGACTACGTCTGGTCTAAATATTATAGCCAAGCACGATAAGATTATTAAAACAGTAGTATTATTTATTAATATATAGGTGCTACTACAATATCGATGCCCCAGCCATGGCATAAGAGACATTATGCTAGGCACTGGACAAGCACATAGCAAAAGGAGGTTCCTGCTCCTGTATTTGGCTGATTAATCAAACCCAGTATGATTCTGAGCACATAAATACTTGTAACAGGAGAAAAAGTGGATTTTGTTCTCTCTTTCAAAATTCTAAACCATGAAACGAATTTAGCTTGTACTTGAATACAAAAAGGTCAACTTTGTGGGGAGAGGCAGGTACATGAAGTTCTAGCACACAATGGAAAACAGACTTTGAAGAAAAGTGCCTACTTCAAACTCTAACCACATCACTTGTTATTAATAAAAACAACAACTGAGGAGACACTTTATTCAGTACTGTACCTATGGAATGAGATACAGTTGGTGATTGGAGTTCACAGTGACCCTAAACAATCATTTTAGACCAGGAAACAAAGAACAATAACATATCAAATGTGGAATTGAGGTCATCAGAATGTAAAACTCAAATTGGAACGATGCCCAGGTTAAACCCTTACCTTCCCTCTTCTTGTGAAACGTGATGAAAGATCTTTAATGATCATATGTGGTCAGCACCTTGCTTTTTCTCGTCTGAAAGACAACACCTCCATCGGCACAGTTCACCTTAGTATTTTGTAGATGTTCATTAAACACAGAACATCACCGCCTACTGAATCCATCCATTTTCCTCCTAATACTGAGTCTTCCTTCAAGATCTCCCAATCAAGTCCTCATCTAGCCCAGGGATCTGCAAACTGTGGCTCCAGAGCCACATGCGGCTCTTTGGCTACCCCTTTGTGGCTCCAGACCCACCCCACCACATAAGGACCCTGCAGATAGTGCACTCCTGGCTCTGCCCTCCTCACCCTGGCCACTGGGGTACCCTGCTGGCTGCCCACACCAGGCTTCCTCCTCCACCAGAAGACCCTTAGGGGGCCTGCCCCTATTATGCCCTCTCCCCACACCAGGGGAGCTTGCTGCATGCACCCTTGCCCAGCTCCCCACACCCAGAGGCTACACCCATTGCAGCTCTCAAAACACATGGCTATTGAAGGGATTATTTAAATGATTCTTATTTTTCGGGTTGCCAACCCCTGACCTAGCCCTATCCTACTTTAAGTTTGTGAGTGTTGTTAACATAGCCCAGAGTGACTTGGCTGGAAGAGATCCACAGGATAGAACAGCTAACAGAGCATCCACTGTGCCAAGGCAATCTTAATCTTGTCTTGAATACATATACCAAGACCCGCAAAAGTTCATGACCATTCTCCCAAAGTAGGATGACAAGAGACTCCTATTTTCTTGATCTCCCTGATGGGACTATAAAAAGTAGCACTAATTAGTGATGATCATTGGTCACTCTTCTTCCTGGTGCAAATGCAGATCCAACCAGAGATGAACAGACTTGGCTAGAATAACTGCTATGCCTGTATTTTCCCTATTGCTATCTCAGACCCAAACCTAAACATCTTCTGAGACCTTCCCATCTCAGTTTCTTACCTGTGGAAGCAAAATGCAGCTCAGTTTCTTACTCATTGCCTTGGAGGCCTGGAATCCTTCACCTTTTCAACTCCTGTGTTCCCTGTTTAGAGAATAATTGGGTGCTCTATGTGCTTGTTGTGCTCATGGCCATTGCATTCAGAGAATGGCTTTTGTCCAGGTTTGGCATGAGAGTAAGCAGTAATTCTTATGCTCAGTCCCACAGAGTTGCCTGTGTTTCAATTTTAACAGCCCTCTGGAGCACACACTGCAGAGGATACTGTCAGAACTTTAGAACTGCCCTCCTCTCTTCCTGCATTGTCACAATGGGAGAGTTTCTATTAGTAACAAGAGGTGGGGTCCAGAATGCATGTTAAACTTTAATGGGCAGCTCGGGTAGGCTCAATCAGAGAAGCCACCAGGTCACACTGCCTAAGAACAGGATGCTAATGAAAGGGGCAACCCTCATGCTTGACGGGAAAACTAGCAAGCCACTCCCCAAAGAGAACAAAAAGGGGAGCTGGGAGACTTTTGATGGATAGGCACTGCTTAGGAAGGCATATTTAGGAATCGTTCTTGTGAGGAAATGAGAGTTCTTGTAGCATAACAGGGACATTCTCTGTTAAGTAGGGTAATTTTGGAAATCACTGAAACTTTGGGGCACATAATGGATCTGAAACTGTTTAGTGTCATCTATCACTTCTATCCACTAAAAAGGGGACAGAGAGCACCACCAAGGCCACCAGACTCTTGAACGAACTCACACCTGGTTCTGACGATGGGGCTAATATGATGACTCACAATTCAGTCACACAGCCAACACTGTCCTGCTTGGAATCTGTGACAAAGAGTAACACCGCTGTGATGCCCCTGTTCATCATTTTCTTCTCTTAATGTGAGGATATACTTTAGTCTCCCCTAACTCTCAACCTGCAAAGATCACTCCCTCCTATTTCATAAGGTTACCCTGTGTGAACACATCATATTGTACAGCAAAGTAAGCCTGCTTGTAAAGACACACTTCCGAAATAGAAGGGTTTCTTGCTGATTTCCAAAGGGATAGCCGTGTTAGTCTAGTCCAGCAAAAAAAAACCCAAAAAAACCCAAAAAACAAAACCCCAATAAGCTCATGCGAAAAATAAATCTGTTAGTCTTAAAGTGCCACATGACTCCATGTTTTGTTTTTTTTTCTTGCTGACGTTGCATTAGGGATTTTTTTGGTAGGGAAAAGGGGGTTTTGCGACATGCTAAAAAAATTGCTCTCTCTTAATACAACTAACATAACAGCAAAGACCACCAGATGGCAGGGATGTGGAATGAGGGAGTGGGGGCAGGGAGAAGGGACAGCTTTTGGGGAAAGAGTAATTTGGGGTGATTTTTTTAGGTATAACTGTGTTGCATTTTGACCTAAAGATATAGGGTGAATGCTGAAAAAGCGCAGCCAAGGCAAAAGTGGATAAATACCCCTCCAAACCTTCAATGTACCATTAAATAGATAAAGGAAGGGTTTGGTTTCCCTGGTAACAGGGCCTATAGTGCCTCTGCTTGAGAAATGCAGCAGAGAAAGGGGCCTTATCCTGGTAGAGAAGCCAATGAATTCAAAGATAATTATACAGTCATCTGCCCCTCCTCCCCTCAGTTGGATACATTCATAAATACAACACACAATTTTTGTAAGTGCTCAGACTTTCTCTAGGGTAACCAGATGGCAAATGTGAAAAACTGGGACAAGAGGTGGGGGGTGAGAGGCACCTCTATAAGACAAAGCTCCAAACATAACGACTGTCCCTATAAAATTGCGACTACTGGTCACACTAATTTTCTCTAGTTCCCAGACAGGGGTTCTCTACAAAGGAATGGGGGCGAGTTCATGATCATATGTATGCAAATGTCTGAGGAGACAGTGGTTTGTTCAGATGAGCAAGTGATTCTGCAGAGAACGTCTCAGTTTCCCTTTCACGCTAGGATAGAGCAGTGGTTTTCAAACTTAGAGTAGGGACCCAGTACATGATCACAGACCTTCAGGTACTTGGTCGTGGCACCACCAAATGACTAGACTGCATCACTGTTCCCTCTAAGCTGTGCACATGTGCGTGTGCACACAGGTCATGAAACCTGTGCACACAACAAAATAAAGTGTGCACAAAAAAATTCAACAGTGCTAATATTGGTGCTCACAAAGAAACATTTTTGCGCACACAAAGAAATTGTCTGTGCACACAGTCTACGAGTAATTAGAGGGAACATTGGACTGCATTGCTCAAAGATGTAATTGTTGGGTTGTGGGTGTACATGATTTTTTTCAACTGGGTCCCGAAAAAAAAAAAGTTTGAAAATCACTGAAGTAGAGTGAGGAAATGCCAGAGATACCACCCAAAATACAAGATTTAACACCTCTGTCCCAAAAGAATTTGGATCACAAAGGTCCTGCTTTAGTCCCAGGATCATTTTACTTCATTCCCTTCTCTCTGACTCTGACTCCTGCACACACGCACCACCAGCAGAGCTAACTCCTCTCCTCTTAACAAAGATTCTCTTGAGGGCTTTACTTGTTTAAATGATAGGGTCATCCATCTTATTACTATTTGCATTATGAAGGCACTTAGAAGTCTCAAAGGAGACTGAGGTCCCACTCTGCTAGTCACTGTCCAAACGCATAGACAATCTCTGCCCCAGAGAATAACACCAAATAGGTAAAACAAAGGGTAAGAAAGGAAATAACTGTATCCCCGTTTTGCTGATGTGAAAAGGCAGGAGTTTAATTGTCCTGACCAAGGTCATGCAAGGATGCTTGTAACGAGGAGGATTTGCACCCCCCAACTTTCCGAGCTCCAATCCACAAGACCATACTTCCTCTTTAAGGCAGCATCTAGAGCAGAAGAGCACTCCCTAGTATGGCCTCCTAACTGACCCTGAGGATGATTAATACCCACTGATTCACCAACCATTTTCAACACCTTTCAAGTTTCCAGCTGAAGTACTAGCTATACCCAAAGTACCTTAATTTGAGAGATCTGACAAGATTACACAGATGAGCTAAATACAGGCAGCTGAAGAATTTCATGGTCACATAGAACTTATAGTCCTCTATATTGCACTGTATTGTGGTTTTCAACAAAGAGTTTAGGACCTTTCCCTTCCAAACCACAAGCACCCATCTCTTGAGCTAGAAGAGAGCTTCCAGCAGTTGTAACAGCATGTTCTTCATAACAATGTGCCACGTATTCAGGACCAAGAAAGAAAGAGAAGACACAAACAGAAACTATTGTAATACCAGCTAGATAGACGATATCCCCTATAACAGTCATGTAAAATAGCCACTTCAGGTTTCTTCTGCTGCTGGTTTCTTCTATATTTAAAGGACCAGCTCCTGGAAGGAAATGCTAAGAAAAAATTCTGTCAGAGGGAGTCCTGTGGTAACCCTCTTTCTTCTAGCCATGTGATCTTTAGGAAAGGACTTGTGAAGAGGAAGCCACCAGAGAGTGAAGCTGGCTTGGGAGAAAGTAGTTCAAGCAAATACTCATGCACTCAGTGGATGGGCTGAAAATGGGGCCCACTTCTCACTGCAGTATGACTGTACCTGGAATTCTCCAGGCGAGACCTCTTTCTGGGAGCACGAGGACCCACGAACAACCTCCTTTCTGTCCTCTGGGAAAGAATCTGCACTAAACTGAAGTGGGCCCAGTCCAGCTTCAGAAAGCAGTACAAGTAGAGACTGACAGACACCAATGATGGCATCTGATTACTTTCTGTAGTTTTCAGTTTGAACATTCCTTCCCCTGTACTGAATGGCTGTGGCTCAAACTCTCCCACCTCCTTCCTGCCTTTCTCTTTCCAGCTAATTAATCCTCCTAACTTTACTTCCAGGCAAGGGTGTAAATAACAAAATCAAATTGCAACATTAACAATGCATTTGCTGCTGTGCCTTTGTTCACTTCACTCTGCTTGTATGGTCTGTCTCAAACTCTGCCCTGTGTCTGTCTTGTCTACTTATACAACTATAAGCTACATGGGACAAGAACTGTTTTACGCATTTGTTAGCACATCAGTGTTTGCATATGGGGCCCTATTCTCCACTAGCCCCTGTACACTGCCATAATAAACAAAATACATTTTTTAAATACAGTAGACCCTATAGGAGAGGGAGAACTTTTTTCAACCTTTTCTCAGACAGCGGTGACTCTGGACAGACTGCTGGACATTTTAAGTCCTGGAGCCTGATATCTTTGATCTATTTATGTCCTTTTGTTTCCTAGTGATATCTCTTTAAAAAAGATCAGAATAAAAATTCAGATGTGTTTAGACAAGCTTCTCTATAGCCACTAGAAGGTGATATAAGTACATGCCCACTTGAGCATGTCTGACATTACCCGTGGTAGCAAGCAGTGGCACACACAGACCCACAGCTAGTACATTAAGGTGGAGAGCACTACACAGAGGACACAGTAGGATCAAATAAGAAGCTGGGACTGAATGTTCTAAGAGCAGTGATGTGTCCGAAGAACAGAATGCCTCAAAGCTAGGATTAGACCTATTGCTTTAACAAGGAATCAGTACATCGTGGCCAGCAGCACTTCTTTCTCTAAACCAGTTCATGTCTTTGAGTTCCTCCCCAGGTTGTGGAGCAAAAATCAGCCTAACAAAAGGAACATGACGTCCATGGGAATGGGTTCACTGTACACAAGATCAGGTGACAGATGCTATGCTGACATGGCACCAAAGGGGCAGCCATAGGAAAGGGAGCATAGCTGTCTTTAAGATAACTTTGCACCACTCGAATTCTAGTCCGGGGTGTCAAGCATGCAACCTGCAAGCCAAATGTGGCCTGTGAACCTCTTCATTCAGCCCATGACTATACTCAGTGAGACCGCACTCTCTCCTTAACAGGGAGAGAGAGAAAGAGAGGGGTCTCACATACCCAGTGCTCCACAATGACATAAGAGCGTCAGGTCCCACAACATCACAGAGCACTGGGTGGTGGCACTGTTGTCCTGAAAAAAGGGTTGGGGCCCGGGCCTTGCCCCCTGCCACACGGCCCCACCCTGGGGCCCAATCCAGGCCCAGGGCCCGATCCGGGAGCTGGATTGGGCTCCTCTCATCAGCAGCCTGGCCTGGATCTGGTCCCAGCCGCAGCCCACCAGCACCAAGCAACCCGGGCCTGATCTGTCCCCAGCTGCTGCCAGCCAGCACCAGGCGACCCAGGCCCAATTTGTCCCCAGCTGCTGCTGAGCAGTAGCAGATGGCCCCAGCCTGGATCTGGCTCCAGCTGCTGCTGGCCAGTAGCAGGTGGCCCAGGCCCGATCTGGCCCCAGCCACTGCCACCCAGCAGCCCTGACCTGGATCCAGCCCCTGCCACTGCTGGGCTAGGGCCAAAGACATGGGGGCAGCTACAGCCCCTCAGGCCCAGCAGCAGCGACACTTCTGGTGCTGGGTGTGAGACAAACTCCATGAAACCACAGTCTTTCCCTAACAGAGAGAGAGAGAAAGAATGGTGTCATGGAGAACAGTATTGCATAGACAGCACTCCGCAATGTCTTCGGAATGCCCTAGTATTTTAATTTATGGTATATACAGTCCACTTGAAGTACATTTTATTAAAATCTGGCGCACAATAGCAAATGGGTTTGCAGGACCAGCTCAAGAGGCTGTGGTGCCCTGAGCTGGTTTTGGGTTTGTGCCCCCTCTCCCCCATGTGGGGAGGGACCCTGCCTCCACTCCAGCTGGCTCCCAACCACCCCAGGAGTGGAGCAAGCCAGCCCAGAGGCCGGGTCTGCTCTCTCACCCCTCCCCTGGGACAGCTGTTTCCTCCCTAGGGATGAGGAGGGCCAGCCCAGAGGTGGGGAGAGAAAGCAGAGCCTGCCCCATGGGCTGGCCTGCTCCCCTCCCAGGGGTGGAGTGGTCAACTCAAGGAGGGACAGGAGCACAGGTACAGCTTCTGAGCCAGTCCACCCTGCCCCCTGTGTGGCACCTCCCAGCCACTGCCTTATTTGCTTATGGGCCAAGTCAGCCCTGTGGATTTGCCACCCCTGTAATGTCGTCTGAGGTTCATGAGACCCCCCAACATAAATTTAGAGCAGCCAGAAGGCTTTTCTAATATATGGCAGCCTATTCTGCAGTGCCTACAGAGTGCTCTGCATCCCAGAAACCAGTGCTCTGAGCTCATCTCATCACTGACATACCCCTGCACCAGAGACTGGAAAGGGGGCATCATACAGCAGTGGTTCCTAACCCAGAGTCCACGGACCCCTGGGGGGCCTCAGAGTTACCTGAAGGGGTCCTCAAAGAGCCTGGGAGCGGGGGTCAGACGACGGCGGCAGTGGAAACGAGAGACCGGCAGTGCCCGCCAGACAATGGCAGAGAGCAGCTCTGCTCCAGGATGGGAGTTTTTAAAACTCCCCCACTGCCCTGAGCATGTTCAGATCATGCTCAGAGCAGGAAGAGCAGCTTCTGGCATGGCTGCTCCTGGCTCCGGCAGCCAGGAAAAGGGCCCTGGGTGGCAGGGCTGGGCTCGGGGATGGGCATATGGGGAAAGGGCATGGGGGGGGTCAGCCTAGGGGAGTGGGGGAAGCCACTGGCAGTGCAGAGGGGGTAGGGAGGGGTTGGGGTGACTCAGGGTTGGACCCCACTACAGGTGCAGTCTCTGTATGGTGAGGGCTGGACCCCGCCAGCACTCCCCCACCGCAGCTCTGCCAGGAGGTGGCAGGGGCCAGATCCCACTGCCAGCCCCCCTGCCGCAGCTCCTGGACCCCACCAGCAGCCTCAGGGGTTAAAGTAAGCTGGAATGCACGGCAATGCCATTCCGCAAGCCCAGCATTTTTAGGGGGCCAGCGTGCCAGGACCCCTAAAATAAAAACAACAGCCGGAACGCAGCATTCTGGTATGTTCCGACTTACTACCTCATGAAGTTTTAAAAGCTCCCAGCCTGGGAGAAACTCCCTTGCTGGCTGGAAGACACAGTCTTCCGGCTGGCAGAGAGCTTCTTCCAGGCTGGGAGCTTTTAAAATTCCCACCTTGAGCATGCTCAGAGCCTCTTAGCATGCTCAGTCAGAGCATGGTCAGGGCTGGAGGAGCAGCCTGTGGCCTGGCTGTTCTCCCTCGGCAGCCAGGTAAGGTGCCCCTCGGGCAGGCCTGGGCTTGAGGAGGACCAGGAGCCAGGAGCGCAGGGCTGAGGCTGCTCCAACCCTACAGGCTGTAGGGTGGCAAGGTGGGCTGGGCTCAGAGCCAAGAGCACGGGACCTAGACTGCTCTGGCTCCACAGTTCAGGCCCTGGGGCAGCAAGGTGGGCCAGGGCCAGGGCTGGCATGGACAGTGGCAGGGTGGACTCTCTCCCACTGGGCTGGCCCCAATCAGGGTCTCCCACCTCCCTGTGACCACAGAGGCATGCTGGCTGAGTGAATGACCCAGTGTTCCCTTCCCGTAGAGCTCCAGCCCCCCAAGTCCCCTGTTCCAACCCTTCTCTGCCCCAGCCTCCCACTTCTTGCCACCATCCACCCATTCTCTGCCCCATCTCCTGCCCTCTCACTTCCACCTCCTGCTGCCATCCACCCCTTCTCAGTCCCCATCTCCTGCCCCCACACCCCTTCACTACCCCCCTTCACTACCCCCACCTCCCGCCCCTCTGCCACCTTCTACCACCATCCGCCACTTCTCTGCCCTGTCCCCCTTCACCACCCCGACACCTCCTGCCTCCCACCCTTCCCTTCACTGCCCCCATCTCCTGCCCCTGCTCCATTCCTTCACATCCTGTGCCCTTGTTCCTGGGTTGGGGCCCGCATATGTGGGAAGGGGGCCCACTGATTAGGAGGGTCCTAGGACCCACCAAATTACACTTTAAACACCGGGCAGCCTCCCCCACGGCAGGTGCTGGACCCCACCGCAGCTTTGTGGGTCAGATTCTGACACCGCAGGCCAGATTATCATGGTGACTTAAGACCTCACATGTGGCCAGAGGTCTGCAAAGATTTTTTCAATGCAAGAGGGGTCCCCAGCCCTGAAAAGGCTGGGAACCACTGGCATACAGCATCTTTTGGCAGCTTTACACAATTCTTGTAGTGAGTGAAATTCACCCCTCTGGTGCCGTTTTAAAGGCAACATATGCCACCAGGGCAACTTATAGGAGGTATAGCGCAGGATAGAATTGTTTCTCCAGGCGTTAAATAATCATAGAATCATAGAAACTGGAAGGGACCATGAGAGGTCATCAAGTCCAGTCCTCCGCACTCACTGCACAACCAAGTTCCCTCTTAAACCTTCTGTAACAGGTGCTTGTCTAACCTGTTCATAAACACTTCCAATAATGGAGATTCCACATCCTGCCTAAGCAACTTATTCCAGTGGTTAATCACCCTGACAGTTAGCAATTTCTTCTGAATGTCCAATCTAAACCACCCTTGCTGTAATTTAAGCCCAATGCTTCTTGTCCTATCATTGGCAGTTAAGAAGAACAATTTTTCTCCCTTCTCCTCATGACAACCTCTTTGATACCTGAAAACTGTGATCATGTATTCTCTGTCTCCTCCTTTCCAGACTAAACAAACCCAACTCTTTCAATTTTTCCCTCATAAGTCAAGCGTTTCAGACCTCTAATCATTTCTGCTGCTCTTCTCTGGACTTTCCCTAATTCATCCACATCTTTCTTGAAATGAGGCGTGCCCAGAACTGAACATGATACTTCAGCTGAGGCCTAATGATTAGACAGACTTCAGATGGTGCATCCTGTATTGGCACACTATGCTGTCAAGCATGTTGCAATTTGCAAAAGGTTGAGAACCACTGAGATAGAGAATCCACTGTCCCTTTGCTCCTGAAAGGACACCTCACTCTTTATCAGTGCATCAAGCTAAAGAGCCAACAAAACACATAAGTGATGTAGAAAACCATTCCTACAGCTCTATTTGTAGGATAATTTATAGCATCCACTTCTCTGAGCTGAAATGAAAACAAAGCTGCAGCTTGTAACTCTGAAAACACAACTATTTTCTCCTTTCAGAGGCTGGATGGCTTAAGCCAGGGGTTAGCAACGCAAAAGATAAGAAAAGTCATTTTAAAAAATTTCTTCAATAACCAAGTGTTCTGAGAGCCACAATGGGTGTAGCCTGCTGATTGGGGGTGGGGAGGAAGCTGAGTCCGAGCATCGGCCCAGAGGCCCCTAGTGGGGGCGGGGGGGAAGAGCCCAGAACCAGGAGCAGGCCCTCCATGGGGTCCCACAGTTGCCATGGAAAGCCCAGAGTCTGGTGCGGGCTGTCTGCCTCCTGCTTTTCCCAGTAGCAGGGGGCAGCCAAAGAGCTGCTTGCTGCTCCAGAGCCACAGGTTGCATACTTCTGTGCTAGCAACTCAGGAGACACAGCACTCCATTTTAACCTCTTACACGTGCTCCCTTTATGATCTTGAGCTAGTCACTTAGCATCTCCGTGCCTCACTGTACAATGGGGATAACACTGCCCCATAAGAAGGGGTAGGAGGATCAATTCCTCCAGTGGAGTGCCTGGATACTAGGGTTCTGGGAGCTACAAGGAGCTGCAATGGACAACTTCCCTGGCACCTGAATCCTTGGCCTCTCTGCTTGAAATGCCATGGGAAGGCCCATGAGCTCCAGTTGTGGTGGCACTTGGGCTCGCCCCACTCAATCAACACAGCCTGAGGCCTCCAACTACACATAACAGACCTGGAGTGGAATCAGTGGCCTGGAGGACTGGGTCAGAGCTGTGGATTCCATTTCTCCGGCCATCCTGGTCCCCCACGGTAGCTACCATCAGATGCTTCAGAGGCAGGGGCAAGATACCCGACAGCTCTGGGCAAATCTGAGCCCAGACATGTGGCAGGTGTGACTCTCATCCAGATACTGAAGGGTTTACAATCCTTCTACAATGCTGGCTGATGTTTACTACCTTGCATCTTGTCAATTTCCAAAGGGATAGCCGTGTTAGTCTAGTCCAGCAAAAAAAACCCAAGGAGTCGTGTGGCACTTTAAGACTAACAGATTTATTTTTTGCATGAGCTTTCGTGGGAGAAAATCCCACTTCGTCAGATGCTTTGAAGATGGGTGAACTTACAGAATGGAATGAAAATAAATGCAAGGCGACATACAACCCTCAAGTCAGACCTCTGCAACAGATCATTAAGGACCTACAACCTATTCTAAAAGATGATCCCTCTCTCTATCAAGCCTTGGGAGACAGCCCTCTCCTTGCCTACTGACAGCCACCCAATCTTAAACAGATACTCACCAGCAACTACAGATCTAACAACAGAAACACTGAAGCAGGTACACGCCCCTGCAACAAACCACGCTGCCAAGTCTGCTCACATATCTGCACAATAGATACCATCATAGGTCCTAATCAAGCCTGCTACTCCATCAAAGGCTCATTTACCTACTCATCTACTGATGTGATCTATGCCATCATGTGCAAGAAATGCCGCAACACCTTATACATTGATCAAACAGGACAATTGCTGTGCAAAAGAATAAATGAACACAGAGCTGATATCAGAAATTACAAAACAAAGAAGCCAGTTACTGAGCACTTCCATCTTTCTAATCACTCGATAAATGATTTGTTAATGACCGTCATCAGAGATGTGGCTGGGACATCAAGACTTCAAAGAGAAACAGCTGAACTCGAATTAATATGCAAGCTAAATTCTGTGAAAGCAGGACTTAATCAAGACTACGGGTTCTTTTCCATTACAAAAGGTAATTTGACTTCAGGCTTCCCGTGGTTTGAACCTAACAACTGCTCTGATTTGCTGTTACTGTATGGCCTGATCCTATGTTTTACACCCCCTTGCATTTATTTTCATTCCATTCTGTAAGTTCACCCATCTTCGAAGCATCTGATGAAGTGGGATTTTCTCCCATGAAAGCTCATGCAAAAAATAAATCCGTTAGTCTTAAAGTGCCACACGACTCCTTGGTTTTTTGTGATGTTTACTAGTCTTGTTCTGGGTGGACCTTGTGCATCTGGATATCCAAGTACCAAGCTGTCAGGATACCAAGTCTGCTTCATATGAAAGGGGTTCCAGGGCCAGGCTTGTCATCTGGCACAACGCCAGAACTAAGTATTTTGGTGCCCAAGGCATGCCCGGAGCAAGCAACATGAAACATGCCCTCAAATCATATGCTCAAATGGAGCTGATCAATATGGTGCCCACCACTTGATACAGAACCCAGGGTTTTGCCCTCGTCACCCTGCCCTAGTTATAGCCCTTATTTGGTGTGAAGCAGCTGTAACTACACTGGAATATGCTCTGAGGACCTCTGGTCCCCTAGAAGGTACCACGCGGGCAGCAGCAAGGTTAGCTCTTCCCTGGCCACACAAGTACACACTGATGTAGGTGCCCCTGTGCCTCATCATCGAAATATCTGAGCACCTTGCAGACACAAGTCAGAGGGCCAGGAGATGGGCAGGACCACCTAGGCCATGACTCGACCAGTTTAGAGCACCAGGGCACAGAGCCATTTGGGTCTAGCCCATCTGCTCCTCCACCATGACTGAGGGACAGGGGTGGAGGGGCAGGTCAGGGCCAAATCTGAGTGACTGGTGTTGTGTCCTAGCACACAAGATTACAGTGCTGCTCAAATTTGACCCAGCTGCTCCTGCTACTGTAGGCAGCAACTACCACCCTAGTTATCTGCCTTGTTTGCCCATACTAGGTGATGGTAGAACTGGCTATAGTGCTTTTAATCTCTGATCACTGGTGCCTATCCCACCCCAAGTTAAAAATGACCAAAAATCATAATCATCCACTGACCATTCAGTGGCCTATGTGGAACGTGCAAGGAAATCTCTGTCCAGTTCCTAGAACTTGAAGATGTGTCTCCATATCACAAATAGCCACTGATTGGTCTCATTGCTGGGAAGCTAAACAGCAGGCTAAGGGACTGAAACTAGGCTAGAAAGACCAAACTCCCCTATTACCGCTGCTAGTGGTTCTTCCATAATAGCGTAAAACTGCACTGGGAGCCTTCTGAGTCTGTTTTAAGAGTCTTAGAAGAGTGCTGTAGAGCAGTGGTTCCCAACCAGTGCGCCAGGGCACACTGGTGTGCCACAGCAACACCCGAAGTGTGCCGTGAGCATCTCCAAGAGCTGGAGTTAAAGTTCCCTCCCTGCTCAGCCCAGCCACATGGGCTGTGCAGGGCTGGGAAAAGGCAGGGGTTAGAGTAAGGGGGAAGAAACTGGAACACAGTTCCAGGACTCCCTATTTTTAGGCAGGCAGCATTCCAGCACCTCTAAAAATAGAGGAAGGCACCGGAATGTGGAGTTCCAGTGGTCCCCCAAAAAATAACACAAGCAGCTGGAAACCATTTTGGTGGCTCCACCTTAAACCCAGCTCCACCTTAAGCCCAGCCAGCAGAGAGCTGTGGGAGGCCAGGAGTGTGTGAATCTCCCCCTCTAGGGCGGAGCAGGTTGTGTCAGCCAGCCTGCAAACAGCCCAGGTAAGGGCTTTGGGGAAGGGGGGCGGCTGTTGTGTGAGGCGGGTGTGTGTGTGTAGCAGAGGTGGATGTGTAGCAGAGGGTGTGTAGCTGGGGTTGTGGGGTGGCTGTATGTAGGGATGTGTAGCTGGGGGCTGGAGGCCTAGTTCTGGCCCCTGTGGTGATGGGAGGGTCCATCACAGGCAGAAGGGGGCTGGGGGAGGGGAGGACAGGACAGGACCCACTGGGGTGGGAGGGAGCAGCAGTGGGGTGAGGATTTGCCCTGGGTGGCAGGGAGCCACTGTGGAGAAGGCGGAAGTGGGTGCTGCACCATGCTCCCATGTCCTACCTTCTCACTCCCCAGGTTACCCCTTACCACTCTTGTTCTCCCTTCCTCTCTCCTCTCCTGGCACCCTTGTGCTGTTCCTCACATGGCTGCCTTTGCCCTCTTTTGCCACCCCTGCCCTGCTCTGCTCCCCACACTCACTCCTGCCACTGCACACAACTCCTGACCTCCCGTGGTTTGCCAGCCCTGCTCTGCTACCCCTACTACTCCACACAGCAGCATATCCAAAACACTGTGCCATGGTTCATGAATATTCATATTTAATTTGTTAATTTGAATATTAATGAGTTTTTTAATGGTGGTGTGCCTCGAAAAATTTGAAGGTATCAAGGTGTGCCACAGCAGAGAAAAGGTTGGGAACCACTGCTGTAGAGCCAGACTTGAAGGACTGGAACAGGAAGAGCTGCAGGATGCATTAACAGAACAGGAAGAGTTGTTGCCTGTGTCATATTTATTGGTAGTAAATTAAGCTTTACTTATACTAGGCATTGCCAGAGTTTTACTGGGGCTTTTTTTTTTTTTTTTTTTAAAGAAACTGCAAATTCTCAGCAAGCCTCACAGGTATTGGTTGCTATCTTACTGTTTCCTCCATCAACTATCCTCTTGTAGCCACCCCCTCCACCCTCATCATGTTCTAACACCTTTAGTACAGAGGTAGGCAAGCCCCGGCATGTGTGCAAAAGAGGGCACCTGGGCTGAGCATGAGCAGCACGCAGCACCGCTTAGGCACCCCCGGTGGCCCCGACCCCGAGCTCTCTGTGGCCTGGAGCCACAAGACCTGCACGCCATGGCTCCATGCCCCTGCTGGCCATTCTTCCCTGCTGGGGACCACAGACAGCAGGGACAAAGAAGCTGTGGCATATGGGCTGCTGGCCCCGCCCCCACTGAGCAGAGCTTCTGGAGGTGAGCAGGGTAGTTTGGCCCACGGGGAGCTGCTGCTGCTGCTGGCAGGAGCCAGACCCAACCCCAGGAACCAGCGGCCACCCACTGGAGTGGGTGGGAGCTGGGCCCAGGGGCAGAGATGGGAACCAGAGGCCTGATCCTGCCCCCAGCACCTTGATGAGGGTACAGTGGGCAGGGCTGGCACGGTGGCCAGCAAAGGTTGCCAACCCCTGCTCTAGTTTCACAGCTTCTGTCCTTCCTTCCATGATCTGAGCCACTCCCCCTACAAAGAGTGTCATCCCCAGCCAGCCATGGCACGGAAGCAGGAATCAAATAAAATGTTTTTCCATTTTCATGCATCTGATGAAGAGGGATTTCACCCACAAAAGCTCATGCAATCAATATATTTGTTAGTCTTTAAAAGTGCCACAAGATTCCTTGTCTGTTTTGCTGAACTAGACTAACACGGCTATCTCTCTGGAATAAATACATCACTGTAGATCATCAACCACTAAACTACAGAATCCAGGCCCTGCTGCACCTCTAACTCCAAACCAGCCCCAGGGGGGCAAGAGACCAAGATTGGTAATCAAACACTTGTCACCTGGCTAGGTAAAGCACAAAGCTGCTAAGTCTCCAAGCCAGACCTCTCACACAACACTTCCACTGCCTTCTGTAAAGGAACAACTGACTTGAAACTGGGTTCAAGCACCTTTTCATAGGAGTCTGACAAAACTGGGGTCATGAGGATTGCCAAAAACTAGTGGGTTTGGCAACTGTTTCACCAGTTTATCCACTGCTAGTGGCCTTTTGTCATGTGAGTAATGACCCTGCCCAGTGACGGATAGAACTGATGAGAGGGATGTTAGATGGGCCCCCTGTGCTGTGTAGGAGAGTCTATCCTGAGCTTCTGTTCTGACTGGTCTTTGTCTGTCCTGTTTGTCAGTCTCCACCTTTTCCCTGAAGCCCTCTTCCTGCCTATCTCTAAGTCTAGCCACGCTTATGCAAAGCAGCTCATTAGTCCCATTATCACTGTGCTCTGTCTCTGATTGTTCATCAGTGATTCTCTTTGTCACTCTTCATCACATGCTGTTGAGCCTCATTAGGGTCAATGGGAAGGAAGAGATCTGTCAGGATGTCTGTAGGATGGGTGGAGTGTTCTTTACAACAGTGGTTCTTAACCTTTTGCAGGTCGGGACACATTTGTCATGACCCTAAGGACACACACCAGCCCACCCATCCCAGGACAAATCCAGCTATCTTCTTAGCTCTTCGCAACACACTTACCTCTGTATGGTGACACCATGTGTCCCGACACAGTGGCTGAGAACCGCTGCTTTACACATTGCACTTCACAGCTAACTTCTATTTCCCTGCCCGCTGTCTCTTGCCAGCCTTGCCCAAACGCAAGTGATTTTCGAAGGCTGTCCTGGTGCAGACACATGCCCCTGCATCAGGGAATCAACGGTGAGCACAGGAAGCAAAGAAAGACAAGTAGGACCACAGAGCAGAGTCGCACTGAGAACCCTGGAGACTCTGAGTGCACAAACGAATAAATGATCATGGGTCAGATTGTATGCATGTCACTCACATACTATATCAAGGGAGGAGAGGAATTTATGTGTATGCCTATACTTATGTATCAGCACAGAGGCCTGTGGATGTCAGGGCATGCTTGTGAATGAATCGTTAAGAGTGTGTATCTGTGTGTCAGGGCACATCTGTCTGTACTTATTTATATGTCTGGATCTGTATCATTTTCAGTGAATGCACATCACGAGTGTGCCAGCAGGACTGTCTTGTCAGCGTGTGCATGCACACATGCATCTCTATATATGTATAAAATTCTGCTCTCAGTTTTTCTCAGAAATCAAGTGTTGGGGATGGCTCCAGGGGTTAGGAATCAGTTATGGAGATTTCACCTCTAGGTCATTGCTTCTAATTTGGCTGTAAACCGGGGAGAGAGAATGATTTAGGGAATTCAAATTCAGATTTGATTGCTAGATGCTATATTTCATTATTGAAGCAACAAGATGGAGGTTAATCATTAACTCTAATTCTGTTCATAAATAAGTCTTTTCAGAAGACAGCAAATGATTTTGCTTCTCCTTTTGGACAAGAGTTTCTGTGGGTATGGGGAGACAGGAGGGATCTTCAGGGCAAAGAATAAGGGAGGAACAAAACCCTAAATCAGTTACCCAGCACAGACAACTTTATAGCTTTAATACATGTAGTCTGCTTACTGTGTCAGCAACTTCTCCAGAGCAGCACCACAAAGATGCCTCTCTCTTGATAATAAACACAGCACACAGTTTCTGATAATGCCAACAGTAAAACCCAGAGGAATTTTAATATTATCTTACATTTTAATTATGCCTTTCCCTCAAAGGGTCCCAAAGAGTTTTTACAAGATTTTCATGGAGAGAATTAACTTTGCTGAAATGCAGCCTCTCCTGGGGCGGGATAAGACAACTCTTTAACAGCAAAGCTGTATAAGAGTTTAGGACAGAAAATGAAGACGAATGCTCTCTCCAGCTGAAACCACAGGGGAATTTTAGGGCGACAGAATGTAATTACACAGAAAAGAGTCTGGCCAGAACACAGGGGCTAACTCCCCGCTAACATTAGGGTTCATACTTTGGTGCTGTAGGAAACAGCACTGCTTATGCAGAATGCAGCACTCGCCCCTCCGTGTCAGGAGAGAACTACTGCCCCAGCATGGTGTTGGGGGCGCTATGCTGCTGGCAAGGTCATCTTTTGGTAGAGGCTTAAAACCAAGGTGCTCACCACTAATGAGCAATCAAGTCCTCTCAGCACACTGTGGAAAAGCAAGGACACTAATCCTAATCAATTTCAAAAGGATAGCCGTGTTAGTCTAGTCCAGTAAAAAAACAAGTTGTGTGGCACTTTAAGACTAACAGATTTATTTTTTGCATGAGCTTTCGTGGGAGAAGATCCATCTGAGGAAGTGGAATCTTCTCCCACGAAAGCTCATGCAAAAAATAAATCTGTTAGTCTTAAAGTGCTACACAACTCCTTGTTTTGTTTTGTTTTTTTTACTAATCCTAATGTCTTGCGTAGAATCCAGCTCAGAGAGATTATTCTTTGTTGACCTACTGCTCTCCCACCCCGCAGTTACAGCTGAATGCAACATTCTTGATTTTCTGACCCAAGCCTGCCTCTTTCGACTCCAGAGGGGTGACTACTCTGTTCCACTTCCCATGTCAAACTGGTATTGCCCAAGCAGTGACAGCATTTCAGCAGCATTTCTCAGTCCGTAGGTAATGCAACAACCTTTGAATACTTCGTCTATTCAATTCTAAGATTTCAGGCAATGTTCTTGACATCAGTGGGTGGAATCCTAAGAATTTTCATGAAAACTGGATAAACCTTGTTTCCACTAGCTTGCCCCACAGAACAGCTATTAGATGGGGCAGGCAGAGAAATTGCTCTGGCACCCCCTGCTGCTCACTACAAATTTTACTTGAAGCAAGTTATGCCATCCTAAGAACACAGGGTCTAAGAGATACCCAAATCACCCATGTCATGAGTGCAGCCAAGGATTGCTGGAGTGACTGCCACCTGGTAAGATCAGCCATACTCATCAGGATTGCACCAAAACATAGAAAGCAACCAAATCACTCAGCTGGTACCACAACATCCAAAGACTTCAATCCTCAGTGCGCGAAGAGAACTTCCAGGTTCACCTTAGTGGAAAATTGACTATATGCACATCTGGACATGACAATATAAGTGCTGAAAAAAGCTGGGAAGCCCTAAAACAGGCCTTCCATGAAGTTTATGAGGAATCCATTAACCTTGCTACCCACCGCCATCAGGAGTGGTTTGATGACAACAACATGGATGTCAGACCAGAAGAGAAAAGCTTTCTGCGACTGGCAAAATCCATCCATCATCCAGTCAGAAGCAGAGCTCTTTGCATCAGCTCAAAGCTGAGGTCCAATGTAGAACATGAGAATTCAAAAACAAACTGTAGGCAGAAAATGCAAAAGAAATGCAAGCAATCACTGACAGACATGATATGCAGTGCTTTTTCTCTGAGACAAAAGTTTCCGTATGGACCAAGCGCATGAAGCCTCACACCCCTGAGATCTGAAGATGGTAGTACACATCTAAAAGACAAATTATCCATCACAAAGTGTTGGAAAGAACACTACTTTTATATCAGGAATCAACAGTGACTGATAACACCTTCAACTCCACCCCTGTACCCAGTCTGGGAAACTCTGGCCAATCCACCAGCACCTGAGGAGGTCCACAAAGCAATTAAGCAAATGAACAACAATAAAGCTTTAGGTACCAAAGGTGTACCTGCTGACGTACAGAAAGTGGGAGGAGAAACACTGATCAACAAGTTCCATTTGCTGCTTCCCAAAACCTGGCCCTGCAGACTTATGCTGATTTATGCATGCTAGCATTGTCACTATTTTCAAAAATGAAGATATGGCCCTATTGTGACAACTGTCAAGGCATTGCCCTCCTCTCCATTACTGGGAAGACTTCAGCTAGAATTTTATTCAACCATCTGCTCCCTTTTGCAGAGAAAAATCTTTTAGAGTTCTAGTGTGGCTTCAGACCATCATCAAGCACCAACATGATTTTCACAGCTAGACAAATGCAGGAAAAATGTCAGAAACAACAAGAAGGGTGATATATGGCTTTCATTGATCTGACCAAAGCCTTCGACTCTGTCAACCATTAATTAGACTTGGTAGAAAATCGTGTCAGAGTGTGGTCACCCAAGAAATTAACCACTGTTGTAAGAGTCCTCCACAACTGGATAACTGCCTCCATCCTGTGAGGTTGCTCTACCTTTGACCGGTATAAAGCATCCAAACTCGTATAAAGCAAGCTTTATGTACTGACATCCACTCTCTTCTCCATTTTCTTAAAGCCATGAAAATGCTAATCCAAGACAGTCTGCCACAGGGCATTGGCACCCCATACTGGACTGATGGCACATTCTTCAACCTTTCTTGCCAGAACTAAAGTAATATTGGCAACAATAACCAAACTCCATTCTGCAGGGGATTGTGTTGTAGTTTGCACACTCAACGGAGAATGTACAAACATCTCTTAATTGCTTCTCTAAAGCTTGTAAAAGCCTAGGACTAACCCTGAACATCAGCAAAACAAAAGTTCTCCACTAACCTGTCCCCCGGCAATCATCAGACCCAGCAAGGAAGATCTACAGTGACAGGGAGGAACTGGAAAATGTAGAACATGTTGCCTACCTTGGCAGCCATCTCTCACAGAGGACAAACACTGACATCAAGATTCAGTATAGCATTGACTGTGTGCCCTTTCCTTTGGCAGACTGTCTTGCTGGGTGTTCAACAACCATGACATCAGAACTCACGCTAGGTTCTCAGTTTACAAACCAGTCGCATCCCCAACTCTCCTCTATGGCTGCAATATTTGGGTGATCCACAGAAAACACCTGAACACAATCACCAGCACTTTCTCTGGAAAATCCTCAAACATATAGTAGGAAGATCACCACACCAGCATCAAAGTCCTCACAGAGGCCAAAATCTTCAATGTTGAGGCCCTGATTACCCAGCACCAGCTGAAATAGAGTGGGCACTGTGCGCAAATGCTGGATTCATACCTATGAACATAATTGCTGTAGACCCAACTCAGCAAAGGAGAAGGGAAACAGAGGCCAAAAGAAACACTTCAAAGAAACCCTAAAGACCAATATCAAGAGATATAGAATTGACATCATACTCTAAGAGACAGTTGCCCAAGACAAGGCTAACTGGCCAGGACTTGTCAGAGGAGAAATGACTACTTTTGAGGAAAGTCACCTTACTATGGATACAGAAAACCCCCCGAAAAGTAAGGACAGACACCCATCATGCAGCAATCATGGCCTAACCCTGCCTTCCAACATCATCAGCACCATGCTCTGATGAGTCCATGGCTCAAGGATCAGACTCCTCAGTCATCAAAGGACACATATAAAATATAACCTGTGAAAGAGATCATCCTCAACTTTGAGGAATCACTGAAAAGTATGCTGGTCTCTTTCCTTTGGTTGACAGCTCAGCCTACAGAAGCAAAAAAGTATTTTATATTCCAAAGAAGCAGAGATGCTGTACCCACAGTGCAGAACAGGATCAAAGAAACTTCCACTGGCACACAAGAAAATAGCCCCTGTCCCAAGAAGCTTACAATCCAGTCCAGACACAGTCAGAACATTTCAGATGCACAGGGCACAGCAAGAGCTGCATGCAGGGAGCTCACAAAGATCCCACTGGGAAGAGTGAGCTCTGAGGAGGGCTGTGAAGGAAGAAGCAACGGGTCAGATGACACACACAGGAAGATGAAGATATGACCCCATGCTGAGAGAAGGAGGGACGTGGAAGGCATTGTGAAAGTTATGGGGAGAAGAATAAAAAACAAAGGAGGGGAGGCTTGGTCTGAGTCAGATGGGAATAGAAGGAAATGGAGGCCGGAGTAAAGCTGGGTAGGGCTTCTTCATTTGGGAGGCACAGAGAAGGCAGTTCTGGGATCTGACGAAGTAGTGACATAAGGAGAGTGTTACCGAAGGAGGGAAATTTTATTAGTAGCACTTTGGTTGGGCTTAGAGGAAGTGAGGGAAGAGGCAAGTGAGTCCAAAGAGGAGGCAATTGCAGGGGCCAAAGGGAGAGAGAACTGAGAAAGAAAGCAGTCTTTAACAGCATCAGGAGTGAGAAGAGAGCACAGAGGAGATTCAGTGGCAGCCTGGGGATAGGGAAGTAAAAGGCATCATGTAGGCTGCAGGCCTTAAGGGTGGGTGCAATAGAGGGTGAAGTAGGAAAGTATCAAGGCAGCAGGAATTAACTGTAATTAATTTTATTTTCCTTTGTCTCCTGTTAGCCCAGGGTGGCAGGCAGCTAAATCCCACTTTGGCCTGTAAAGTGCTTTGAGCTAGTCAGATAGGTAGTACTCTAGGAGTCTAGGGTATTTGAGTTCATGGACAGCGACTCCATTCCTGACCCTTCCACTGTAGCAACCCGCATGGAACATGGAAGGAAGAAAACAGGTTGATCTAAGGAACAGTTTGGAAACGGCACAAGGAAGTCAGTAGTCCATGTACACATTACTTGAATGCTAGATGCAATTGCTGCCTCCCTGTGAATAATTATCTTAGTAAAGAGACAATTTAGTTTAAGAAACATGGAGTCCCCTCCTGTTATTACCCAGCATACACTACTTGAAATGCACAGGTCTCTCCTGCACCCTTCATTGATGCCCTGTTCAATAGATTATTAGATATTTGGGGTGGGGATCTCTCAGTCTTTCCTGCTGAAGTTATTCCACTTCATATAAAATACAAATAGTTATTAAGTAAGCAAGAGAGAGAGCAAGAATGCTCTGTAACAACTTTGTGTCTAAGTGCTATGACATTCTCCAAGGTTTAAAATATGTGAGGTGAAATGTTAAAAATATGCATTGATTTCTTTTAGGAGTCAGCAATCTGGGGTCAAAACAACCCCATCAATGTAGTGTATGGCGATAACGGACAGGAAATTTCATTTTCTCTTCAGTGTGTTTCTCTTTAAATTGAACAGTCTCCTTGCCAGGTGTAGGAGTGGCTGCCTTTTTGGGTTTCAATTCAGTTGTAGCATGTTACATAGCAAATTGCTACTATTTTCCCACCATCTGTCAAGCAAACTTTCAATTTCTTCTTTCTGTGTTTGTTGTCTTCCTTAATCTGAATTAAAAGTCATCTAGAAAGTGATAACGCTTTATACTGTGTCCCTATGAAAACACAGCACCACACCTCAGGTACAGTACTAGAGCTCCTAGTACTCACAGTGCCTTTTAAAATATGTTTAGGCATTGAACTTTCTCCAACAAGCTCTTTTTTCTTCCTTCCTTCCCTCCCTCCCTAATTTTTGTTCTTCTTTTTCATTCCCCTTTTGACACATTCATTACAGGGCCATAACCTTACATTGTCATAAATACTGGATATAGTGAAAACTATGGACCACGCCGGTCCATGAAGCAAGTAGTGGGACATTCTTCCCTGCCCTAGCCAAACTCTAGCTTGGGTAATTTCATTTGCTATGTCTACACTAGGAAAAATTAGTTCAAATTTGTTAATTTGAACTAATAAGTTTGAATTTAGTTCAAACTAAACTCAAACTTATTAGTTTGAATTAAAAACATGGACTAACTCGAACTAATGTTAGTTCGAATTAGTCCACTTTGCTAATTTGAACTAACTGCCCTTAGTTTGAACTTAAGTTCAAACTAAGGGTTAATCTTTGTCTACATTGTCCTTAGTTCAAACTAACAGTAGGACTAAGGGCTTAGTTCAAACTAACTGGCAGTTCTTACTAGTTCAAACTAAGCTTTCATTAGTTTGAATTAAGGAATTCCTTAGTTTGAACTAAATGATAGTGTGGTATAGACAGGTACTAAGTTAGTTTGAATTAAGCCTCCTTAATTTGAACTAACTTGCAAGTGTAGACTTAACCTTTCTGCCTTCTTAAAATTCACACAGCAATTTCCATCAGACACAATGTTCTTCACTGCCTGTTTGTGGTGGTGTAATTTAACAGCTGGAGTGTTCCAGCCTGGAGGTAGCTGCATTTCTGTAACAGGCAAAATCATTTCTGGATGCATGATGCCCTAGACCCTCTGAATAAAGGATGCTCTATGATAAGAAGGCATAGTTCTTATTCTCTCCCACAGAGACTTGTATAAAAAGAGCCATAAGTGGTACATTCTCTGCTGCACCACTTTGAAGCTATCTGAATGTTATATTTAACCCAGGGTCCAGCATGCTCATAAGGTGATGTCAAGGTCTCTCTCTCTCTCTCCTAAACACACTTTGAAAGGTTTCCTGACCAATGTCATGTTGACAAGGCCAAGACATGCTGGGGAAATGTCACAGCTGAATGTCCCTGGGAAACAGCTTTGTCAAACACCACGTGCAGAAGGTAAGGGCAAAGCAAGCATTTGCTGAAGTGCTAGCCACTCAGCTGCACCCCGCTTTCAATAATCTCAGTTGTATTGAACTAGTGGCTTTGCTGGATTTCCAAGGTAAGCTCCCCTCACTGCTTATCTCTTGTTATGGCCCCCCTTTTCTCTACGTCCACAGCAAGAATACAGGAGGAAGGGCGGCATCAGCTACGGACTAGCACATGCAACCCTCTGTTAATATAATGCACACCGCTTTTATAAAGCAGATATCACTCTCAAGTATTCTGAGAATGAGAGGCTCTGGGCACAGAATATACATGAAATGCAGCCAGCACAGATATATCAAAGAGGAGTACAAACATACCACGTCACTTTTGCTTTACTCCTTTCCAGCTTTCTTTTATGTGACTGCTGCATTGTTCAACTAAGGATTTGAGTGTAAATTCTGCTTCAGGCAACTCTGTATGAGAACACATGTGTGCACAAGCACATACATACATGCACCAGTGAGACACACAACAGACAAAAAACTACCCACATGCACATGAATACAACCATGCCCCAGTGAGATACACAAATATTGCTCCATCACTGCTGCGCTCACAGAGCTAACATAGCCCCTAAAGAGATACATGCCCACACAATCTACAGTCCTCTTCTCAGCTACACTCCATGTACCCACCCACACAAAAGACACCATACATGTACGTACACATCACTCACTGTTCCAGGTAAGTGCAGTATGGATCCAGCATACATACACCAGACTGTACAACGTAAATACACAGCCCTATGCTTCCACAAAACATTCAAGCTCAAATCACAAGTAGCCACATTTATGAACATAACCACACTCAAGCAGCCACAAAACACGTATAACCTAAAGAGGCAACTTGTGTTAGTCTAGTTCAGCAAAACAAACAAGGAGTCCTGTGGCACTGTTAAAGACTAACAAATTTATTGATCTTAAGAGCTTTCATCTGACAAAGTGAGATTTTTCTCCCACAAAAGCTCATGCAATAAATAAATTTGTTAGTCTTAGAAGTACCAGAGGACTCTTTGTTTGTTAGGAATAACCCAGATCCCCCCCACTGAGTAGATACAGAGCACTATATTCTTTCACACACGAATAATCTCACACTCCAACACACAGCACACGTACGTTTATCCAACTAGTCTGAGTTTAAAACTGGCTGTGCAGTGAGTGTGTAGGACCCATATGGTAGTTTTTGTGCACTCAGCTACATAGTATACACACCCACACAGCCTAGGCCTCTGGACACAGTGATGGTCCCATACAGGAGCAGGAGGTGACAATGAATGGGGATTGCCCTGTCAGAAAAGCGCAGAGCCAGATCCTGTTTCTCTTTAGGATGTGTAAGTTAAGTGTTGATGGGGGAAGATTAAAGACAGAGCGAAGACACTAAGCATAGTCACTACCAGCTTTCCTGCAAAGGTAAGTACTGGGACCAGTCAATTATTCAGAGCCTTTCCCATCTCCCATATGAGCCTGTATGGAGGTCAAAGGATTTTCTTCTACTCTAGTGGCCAAATCCTCAGTTCCTGGCTGCATGTATCTAATAGGCAGTTCTGAAATCTGACACTTCACAGGCAGTTGACCCATGAGTGAGACTCAGAGGGGTATATGGAAAAATAGAAGGTCATAAATACATGGAGTATTCACTAGATCAGTGGTTTCAAACCATGGGTCAGGATCCAGTACTGGGTCATAGACCCTCAGATACTGGGTCATGGCACTCCCTGTTCCTCCAAAAGACTGGAATGCATTGCTGAAAGATCTAATTGCTGAGTTGCAGGCATATTTGATTTTTTTTTCAGCGGGATCCTGAGAAAACAGTTTGAAAACCACTGCACTACAGGGACACTGTTCTCTCTTCTTGTGCCTGTTTGTTGTCATTCCTTATGTAGCAGTGCTTAATTACCTCAATCAGGGATCACAGCTTAAAAAACAGACACCCTACAAAATACCTTGCCCCGAAGAGCCACAGTCTTTCCCCACTTTTGTGAGTGATGCATATGTAACCCATGTGCCTAAATAGGTGCAATCTCTTTTAGGGACCCTTATGGCTGGGTTACATTGCTGGGCAGATTTTGCAGCCCAGAAACCAGAACCTTCTGGTAACAGGGTGTGGGAGCACACTGAGCATGCTCCACAAGTTTTATTGTTTTGCTGGAGTTACATGCCAAGGGAGAAGCCTGAGAAGAGAAGCCTGGAGAGGAGCAAACGGAGAGCTGCAGAGGACATTGGCTAAGGGACTCAGTGAAAGGAGCTGAGCAGGAGTGGACTGCAGGATGTTTTCTCCCAGCTTTCAACTGCTTTGCGGGGGAGTTGTCTGCAGCAGAACTGAGAGCTGGATGGCCAGTGACCTGATTGCATGGTGCTGGCTGCACAGGAGGAAGAAAGGACTGCATGGCATCTGCCTGAAGATTCCTGCAGCTAGAGAGGATCAAGATTGCTTACGTTCTGCATTCAAGCCTCAAGGACTTAAAAGACTGCAATTGAGATAAGGGTGACTCCACCTGAACTTTGGGACTCTTGGGTTTCTTACTGTTTTGTTTAAATGTATCATGGTTCTTTAGGATAAGGTGTGTTTAGTTAGTTAATAAAGTTCATTGTTACGTTTCCGTTGAGTAATAGTTTAATGTGGGATGGAAACTCTGAGCAGTCTTCGCTGTGAGTCCTTTTAACAACTGGATCCTGGCTCTCCAGTTGCTTTCATCAGGGGTTTTTTCTGTGAGGCACTGGAGAGGGGCAATTGAATGAATTTGAGCCCACCCTAGCAGGTTACACATACACATATACAGGATAGGGACTGGGGCATGGGGAGGGAAGAGGAGAAAGAAGGAGACAGGGAAGGATCCAAAACTACCAAGGCATTCACTACACATTTGGAAGTGACATCTGTGTGAAGAATTAATTTACCATACACCTTTGATCACTAATGCATTTTCCTTTGGACTTAATGCATACTCCTAAACAACTTCAGGCAGATTCTGAATTTTTACATTTGTTTTCTAAATCAGCTGTTCAAAAAAAGCTTCCCTCCTTCCCTTTCCCACAAAATACAGAAATTTCCCCCATCCTCCCAAAAGTTCCACTGCTCAGGGCCCCAGATGGGCATGACTCAATCCTGAGCCCCTAACAGCTCTCCCGTGCCATAAAACTTCACAAATCTGAAGACTAATACATAGAGCCCCTGCAGGGCTAGAACCAGGGCTATTATACCAGAGGTAAGGGACAATTCCAGCTTCTCAATGTGACACTGCATTTGTTTCTATCCCTGCAAGATACTGAGATGTCACTTTGCATTAGTGACATTTTTAGCTTCAGAAAACCTATTTCACTCCAGTCTTACAAGTTTTTGTGGTTCCTACCGAGCCAAGCATAGTTGGAGTCACAGACTGAATCTTTAGCTGGCTTCAGTGGAGCTCTGCCAAATGACTCCTGCTAACCATCTGGCCCCACAATAACTAAGGTATCTGGGAGCTGAAATTCTGCCCTCTAAAATCAATAACAAAGGTCACAGTGCCTTCAATGGACCAGGACTTCACTCCTTGTTTTAGAAACAGAAGGCTATAAAAGTAGCATAAATTAAAAATAAACAAACAACTCTATAGGGTATCTCTTATGCTGTGATCTGTCATGTAAAGATTATAGAAAGGTGTGGTGTAATGAGTTCACTGGCATGAGTGTTGGATGGCCACATTATTCCCAAATGGAGTACCATAACTTGAATTTGAGTAGGCATCTTAAATGAGTGTTAGTAAACCCTCTCCTGGACCATGAAATCAACTTATAAGTCATGATGTCATTTTATACAGAAAACCAATTGTCACTTGGCTAGGACTGAATAGTTCCCATTCTGGCCTCGGGCCAAGATTATGTGGGAGAAAAGTTCCACATGTGGGGGAAAATATTGGAAGGATTATTATTGTCAGGTTTTCATTTGAAGGTCCTGGCAAAGATGAATTAATGGGCAAAGGGCAGGTTAAACTGCCAAAGGTTCATTTTTCCCAGTGGCTCCATCAGTTATCCCATAGTTCTCTTATTTGTCATCTGGATATCATTATCTCAGATAAGGCCTAATCCTGCAGGGTGCTTATTGTCCTTGAATGATTTAAGTTGTGGTGGAAGGTGTCCAAAGCTGCACAGAATCACAGTCTTGGTGAGAATGTCTCTCTGTCTTTATAGACATCCTGGCCTACATAAAGTGATGTTTGAAAAAAACAATCAGTGACTCTCAAGTGCCTTTATTATCAACAATTATATTTTAAAAAATCATTAGTTATGTGTTTATCCAGTCTCTGCAACCTACTTATTTTGATTTCTACAGGATCATGGATTTTCAGGCCAGAAAGGACCATTAAGCTGTTAACCTCCTGGTTAACAATGTCCATAGATCCTCACCCATGCATCTCCAACAACCACGCATCTTCACTGAGCAAACAGTCAAATGAGGTCTGATTTAAAAAGTGCTTTTGAAAATCCCACTGGATACCTAGCTCCATCTTTGGTAGCTAAATACCTTTGTAAATCTGGTTTGAGGGATTAAGTCACTTAAGTTACACAGACAATTTTTGGCCCAACCAGGAATGAGACCTAGATCTCCTGAGTCTCAATCCAGCATGTTAGTCACAAGATCACAGTTGTTCTCTACATTTCCTCTCCCACTGCATACATGCCACCAAACACATATGGAAACATTAAAAAGGAGTACTGCCTAATTGTTCAGAATATTGAACTAGCACTCAGCTGCCATAAACTTTTAATGCATATGGTACAGATTTTAATTGATGGTTAAATCTGAGCACGTTGTGGTTAATCTTTAACAAAGGGGACTGTTTGTATTTTGGGTGGAAAGGAAATTAGTGTTTGTAATAATGTTGTTTAAGTGACCTGATGAAATCTTACACTGTGCTTAGGTTTTCCTGTAGCTATTGTTTGCGGTGAGAATTCAGAGTCCTAGATTCCTTGTTCAGAAGGGATCATTGTGATCATCTAGTCCACCGATTCTCAACTATTATGCCGCAACACAAAAGTGTGTCACAGCACACACCTTAGTGTGCCATCTCAACTCACACTGCCCACCACCAAAAGAACCCACTCCCCCGCCACCAAAACAAACCCCTATGAGGTTTTGCTCTGGAGACATGGTGCTTGTTCTGGTTGGGTGAGGCGGCAAGGCACTGCAGCAGTTTTGTGCTGCTGCAATTGCCTGTAGTGGCTGCTTTTTTCAGCAGCAGGGCTGCTTCCTTAAGAGCCACTGCTGAAATTGCTGGCTGTGGGGGGAACCTTGCTAGTGGATAGGGCCTCTGCAGTAGTGGTTTATGGTGGTGGGGGGCATCCTATGTCACACACAGGACGAGAGGGCTGCCAATCCTGTCACAACGCTAACAGAATTGAGAACCCCTGATCTAGTCAAACCTACTGTATAACACAGGCCAGAAAACTCCCCCAAAATAATTCCTAGAGCATATTTTTTAGAAGAACAACCAATCTTGACTTAAAATTTGCCAGTGATGGAAATTCACTTTGGTAAATTGTTCCAGTAGTTAATTACGCTGTTAAAAATGTACACTTTATTTATAGTTGCAATTTGCCTAGCTTCAAACTTCCAGCAATTGGAACTTGTTATATCTTTCTTTGCTAGGCTGAACAGACAATTATTAAGTATTTGTTTCCCAGACAAGTACTTACAGACTGTAATCAAGTCACCCTCAGCCTTGTCTTTGTTAAACTAAAGAGATTAAGCTCCTTGAGTCTATCACTATAAAGCAGGTTTTCTAATTCTTTAATCATTCTCATGCCTCTTCTCTGAACTCTTTCTAATTTTCAACACCCACCTTGAACTGTGGGCACTAGAACTAGATACATAATATGACAGTAGTCATAACTCTCCCAAATACAGAGGTGAAATAATTTCTCTTCTACTTAAGATTCCCATGCTTATACATCAAGTATCATGTTCCATCTTTTGGCCATAGCGTAGCCGATATTTTTCAAAGTCATTGCTTTGAGGACAGAATCCCCCATCCTGCAAGTACAGCCCACATTCCTTCTTCCCAGCTGTATATATTTACATTTAGCCATATTAAAATGTATAGTGGTTGGTTACACCCACTAGGGTCATACCCTTTGTATGGAAGTGGAGGGAGGATATATGCTTGAAAATTTTGGCCCAGAACTTTGTCATTGGAGGGGAGATTCAAAATTTTCTTGTGAGAAATACAGCACTTGATTGCAGATCTGGGTGGCCCCTGAGACATTAGGCCTTAAAACTATTTTTTTATTATGTATGGAGAAGGGGGTTCAGGTATCTAAATAATATTAGCTAAAACAAGAGGAGTCCTGTGGCACCTTAAAGACTAACAAATTTCTTCAGGCACAAGCTTTCATGGGCTGCAACCCACCTCGTCAGATGCATCTGATGAAGTGGGTTGCAGCCCATGAAAGCTTATGCCTGAAGAAATTTGCTAGTCTTTAAGGTGTCAGAGGATTCTTGGGTTTGTGTGTGGTTTTGTTTTGTTTTGTTTTTGTGATGTATACAGACCAACACACGTACCCCGCTTTGGATATTAGCTAAAATATTCTTCTCCCAGCAGATCCTATACAGCTGAACCCACATTATTAAAGGAGAGTGTATTTACACATGAAGAGATGTAAAGCAAACACACATCACCTCAAAAATAAGCTAAAACTAATTCTAAAATAGTTTTTCCCCCCCCCATGACTTATTCCCTTGGGATCACAGGCATTACTAGAAGTGGTGAAACAACTCTCACATAGTGTTGTCCTAGGCTCATGTAATAAAACGTCTACACCACACCAGACAATCACGCATTCTCTCTTGTCCTCCAGGCACCAAAGCAAAAGACTTTGTTAAAATGGAGGGATACAGCTGCAAATATAATGCGTGTATCGATACCCAAAGATGAGATGCTTTAGCATAGGATTTTAATAAAAACACAAACCTCCAGGAAAGATACATTTAAAATTTAATGAACTGGAAAGTATGGAAAACCAGAGCTACTGTACCCCAAACAACCTTAACCTAGCCCTCTCATCATTGCCAAGCAATGGACCCATTTAGGTACAGTAAATATACATATTTGACAAATATCCCAGTACTGTAGCTAGCCGTGAATATCTTGCAAGTGACCAAGGTAGCCAGGGACATTTAAAAAATGCTACATTCTGGCATTTTGCCCTGCAGCTGCAGGCATCTTAAATCATACCCACTCTGGTTTACAAAGCAGAACACACATAGCCTACCTGCAAAGACACGTCACCTTTAAGATGTCCAAAGCTGCAGGAAGTCCAATCAGTTTCAGCCTGAAATGCATTACAAATTATACACTCAGAACATCACTCAACTGCAGCAGCCCTGGGGTAGGGCCAGCCGTCAATCAGCTCAAAGGATGCTGCACAACAACATGGGACAAGGACAGTAGAAAAGGAACAAGCCCCTCCTCACACAAAGTGGTTTTTTTTTAGTATCCACACACAGCTGACTATACTCCATTCTAAAAACACCTTGCCTGAAAAATGTACTTACTAACCTACACAGAACTCACTGTATCTAACACAAGGATAGATGCTGAGCCAGTCTGAGACCCTAGCAAGCCTCTATTTTTCAACTATACATTTAGACTGCAAAATCAATCACCTTTTCACCGAAACTAAAAGCTTGAATTTAAATATTCAGTGTTGGGGGCGGGGGGATCAAACTTTGCAAAAATATATAGAAAAAAATCACCATTTTTGGTGCTGACTTTTAACCAGATGAGTTTTTTCCCTAGATGTTCATCCAGCACAACCAGACCCATGTCTCTGCTGAAAGACCCTGATCTTGTGGCACTGGGTCACTGCCGTATATGAATAATAAATACCGAGAGTACTCCCACTGAAACATCAAAGGGAATTGCAGGAAAACACAATGCAACTACCCTCACTGGAATTTGGTCAGGATGCCAAAATTAACATCCAGTGTTGTGAAAAGTGCCAGGACTTTTGTTTATTTCTTCTTCAAAGATGGTGTCTTCAGCACTGCATTGCCACAAGCATAGATGGCTCAATACTTACACAAAAGGAGGTAAACCTCTTGCTGACTTTCCTTGAGGGTTTTCCAGCCAGATAATGAGGAGGCCTTGTTTGTTTCATCTTATAAAATCTAATACAATCACAACCCAAGACAGTACAGCTCAACTGCAAACCAAGAAAAGTTTTTAAATGTTTAAAGTTTAAACAGCCCTCATGGGAAATGCTATGGGGAAAGGCATGGAAACACTTCAAAGTCCAGTTGGTTATTCTTTGGGGGGAAAAGACCAAGAAGCAGCTTCCTGTTCAGATTTGCTGTCATCAGAAATTGCAAGTGTGGGGCATCCCTGGGGCTGGAACAGATGTTAATTGCTTCAGTTCCAGACATAGTTACTGGCTGGTCATGGGAAAGCACTAATAGTGCAACAGGAAGATTTCATGTTGCCCTTTCACCAAGGCCTTAGAATCTACAGTGTTGATTTAGGGCCCTAGCAGGGCCAGATTAAGACATACTGTGGCCCTAAGCTATGTCAAGATTCAGAGGCCCCATACCATAAAAAATAAAGAGAAAAAAAATGTATTACATTATAGCAGAAAGGGAAATGAAAAAAATAAATGATAAACTGTTATATTTGGATATATACATAGATAAAGATGCAATGAAAAACAACTAAATAAAACATACATCTTGCAAAAAAAAAAGCCATATTTGCATTATCAATTTCAATTATGATAAATCTTCCTAGCCCTCTCCAACATACTTAGAGGCCCCCTCATAATGTGAGGCCCCCTAAGGCAGAGGCTTCTAACTAGTGTGCCAGGGCACACTGGTGTGCCACGGCAACACCCAAAGTGTGCCGCAAGCATCCCTGAGAGCTGGGATTAAAGTTCCCTCCTTGCTCAGCTCAGCCACGTGGGCTGTGCAGGGCTGGGGAAAGGCAGGGATTAAAGTAAGGGGGAAGGTAGCAAAACACAGTTCCAGGGACCCCCTATTTTTAGGCAGGCAGCGTTGTGGCCCCCCTAAAATTAGAGGAAGGCACCAGAACATGGAGTTCCAGGGGTCCCCCTAAAAACAGCAGGAGCAGCCTGAACGCAGAGTTCCGGTGGCTCCACCTTAGGCCCAGCCAGCAGAGAGGGGCAGGAGGCTGGGAGTGTGTGACTCTTCCCCCTGCAGGGCACAGCAGCTTGTGTCAGGCAGCCTGCAAACAGCCCAGGTAAGGGTTTTGGGGAGGAGGGACGCTAGGGATTGTGTGGGGCAGGTGTGTGTGTGTGTAGCACAGGTGGGTGGGAGTGGCTGTGTAGCAGAGGGTTTGTAGCTGGGGTTGTGGGGTGGCTGTTTGGCTGGGGGGGTGTAGCTGGGGGCTGGAGGGCTAGTTCTAGCCCCTGCAGTGACAGAAGGATCCACTGCAGGCAGAAGGGGGCTGGGGGAAGGGAGGACAGGACCCACTGGGGTGGGAGGGCACAGCAGTGGGATGAGGATTTGCCCTGGGTGGCAGGGAGCCACTGGGCAGAAGGGGGAAGTTGGTGCTGCACCATGCTCCCCTGCCCTACCTTCCCACTTCCCACATTCCCCCGTCCCCCCCACAAAGCCACTCTTGTTCTCCCTTCCTCTCTTGCCACCCTTGTGCTGTTCCCCACATGGCTGCCCTTGTCCTCTTTTGCCAGCCCTTCTTTGCTCTGCTCCCCACACTCACTCCCGCCACTGCACATGACTTCTGACCTCCTGTGTTTTGCCACCCCTGCTCTGCTACCCCTACTACCCCATATAGCAGTATTTCTGAAACACTGTGCCATAGTTCATGAATATTCATAATTTGTTAATTTGAATATTCATGGATTTTTTAATAGTGGTGTGCCTCGAAAAATGTGAAGGTATCAAGGTGTGCCATGGCAGAGAAAAGGTTGGGAACCACTGCCCTAAGGCATGGCTTACTTGGTTTGCACTGAAATCCAGCACTGGACCTTAGGGTCTACAGTGTACAGCCATGGGTTAGAAATGAAAGAAGACAAGGGAAATCAGTGATCAGTCCATCCAAACTGTTCCTTTTCCTCTTGTGCATTAGAATAATAGGAACAGATTTTGCCACTTTTAACATATATCAAGTAGTACTGTAGGGCACAATCCAAAGCCCACTGAGGTCAATGGGAGAGAGGATTTAAAAATTTGGGATTTTTTTTCCTATTTAGAATAAAATCCCAAAATTTTGAAATACTTTAAGAAAAAAAAAAACAACAACAGAGTGGATCACTAACTTTGTGAGAGTCTTTCTGGTGTTCTGACCCAGCCCCTGGAAACGTGGACTACAAGGCAGCTCGGCAGGTGGACCACCAAGGAGCAAAGGACAAATAGGCAGGCACACATACAGGGTTCCATTAAAACACCACTGAAATTGAACCATCTCCACTGAAAGTATCAATGAAAAAATGTTTCCTCATAATTTTTTTCCATCCAGCTGAAAATGGGAGGCTTGATGAGGCCTGTAATATGCAAGTAGTCACTCTGCCTGGTTGCAACAGAGCTATTTGTGGAGTATAGTTTATTGCTATTCAGAGTGAGTAGCAGACTCTGCCCCGTAGAAATTTTTGACCAGGGCTGCCCCTGGGGAGGCGAGAGAGGCGGTTGACCCTGGCCCCACAGTTCTGTGGGCCCTGTGCTGTCCTGCCCTAAGCAGGGCAGTACGGGGCCTGCACTGCTGCCTCCCACAGCCGCGCTGTCCCCTACTCCCTGCCTGCTGCCTTTGGCCCAGGGGCAGAGCAGACCAGCCCAAAGTCTGGGCTCTGTTCTCTCACCCAGCTCATGGGCTGGCTGTTCCACCCTGGCAGTAGGGAGGGCTGGCCCAGAGGCAGGGAGGGAGAACAGTTCCCAGCCCCTGCACCAGCCTGCTCTGCCCCTGTGGCAGAGCAGTGGGTCTGGGGAGGTGTGGGTGTGCAGGTCCAGCCTTTGGGCCAGCCCACCCTGACCCGTGACCCCCCACAGGCCAATTGCCCTGGGCCACGCACTCCTCTAGGGATGGCCCTGTGCTTGACACAAGGCCTTTTGGGTAATATAGTCAACCTTATCTTGGCTAAAGCTAAATGACTCTCTCTTGTAAGGTATAACAGGTCTGGTTCAGTCCAGTTTAAAATGTCTGAAGCAACTGAACCTCCATTACTTATCCATATAAATGACCCATTTTATCACAGCAGTGAGGTACCTCAGACACTGCTATAAGCTGTAATGCTGGTTACTGGCCACCACATTCGCCCCTTACACAGTGATGAGCACAGTATGAAATCTAAGATAAATTAAATTAGTTGAAGAATATGAGGGGCAAATTAATTGGTGGTGTCATCAGGACTGGTACATCTCATTGCTTAATTAATCAGCAAGTCACCTCAGGCCACGGAGCTGTCCATTCTAATACTTGTAATAGATGGGAAAAAGTCAGCCCCAGAGGCTGCTGTAGAGTGACAGCAAGTAATGTAACCACCTGTGCATCTCCTGCACAGCAAGGACAGAAAACTATTCAGCAGGGAGTGGGGGTCAGAAATCAAACCAAATGTGGTGGTGTACAGCCTTAACCCACAAACTATACAGGCAAAGAGACAACTACCAAGAACTAAACCTAGCACACAGCACTAACAGCTAGGCCTTACAAAGACATATGGACGAGTCAGGACTAGGTATCCAGTCCAGGGGCTAAATTTCATTACTGGAATAAGCAGGTGCCATTCCATCATAGCAAATGGAGTGGCACTCACTTATGCCAGGGGTGAATTTAGTTTCAGGGCTGTATGCTAGTGAACAAAAGCTAGACCACAGAAAGCCTTGTGAATTGCTATTGGTAGGTTTCCTGAGTTGGCAGACTAGACAAGCCCCATTTAGAGGCTCTTAGCACCTAATTAATTAGTACTCAAAGAAGAGTTTTATGCAAATTTTATTTAAATCCCAATCAGAGCTCTCATTTCCGTGCAGTTATTTTTACCATGGCATCAGCACTCAGGTGGGTAAAGAACAGAACCACCCTGGGGAGTGTGGACTGACGTGCACAGCCTGCCAAAGAGAATGGTCACACCAGAAGTAGCAGCAAATCCACCAGATGGAGTGGCAGCAGCTTCAGGCAAAGACTACAAGGGTATAAAGGATGTGAGATACAGTCACTGGTGTCTGAATCCAGCTTAACGATTTTGATGGGCTTTTCACTGGGTGTGGGTTTGGCTTGATTCTGGAGTGGATGGTAGATCTTTATGTTCAGTGAGAATTGACTCAATCTGGCAGGCTGTTTTGGCCAATTTGTTCCTGTGTTAAACTCAGCCTCACAGTTTCAGCCAGTATACTTAGCAAACCTGAGGGGAGGAAATTTTCACATTAGTGAATTCCAGGAGCTTCTCCCCAGCTGGTCTCCCTCTTCCTCCCCCAACAGGTGCCCCACCCAAGCCCTGGGACCCCTTACTTACTGGAAGTGTCTTCAAAGGAGGCCCAATGATCTGCTTCCTTTTCCTACTGATACCCACATAGCTCCCCTCCTGGGTTTTTGACAGAAGAATAGCTGTACTCCCACTCGTTCCATGTTTTGTCTTCAGAGAAACTGCCAGGTAGAACTGTTTTCCCCTCTAAATCCCAAAGGTCTTCTGGAAATGAGCTGAACCTCCAGCTCCAGGAAATGAGAAGGGAAGCCTCCTATCTCTTGCTGCTAGCTTTGCACTAAAACAGGGGCAACTGAAGCCCTCAGAAGGCTGAGAATGGTAGCTATGCAACCTCAAAGGGCCCCCTTGCAACTACATGTTAAGAACTATAGAGTTTCACTTCCTAGTGCTCACTTGCTAAGGAACCCAAGAGGGATTCCTAATTTCTGTTCTAAGCCTTCTGGGATATCTGTTCTTCAGCACAGGGCAGAGTCAATTACCCTGGGAAAGGAAGGGCCTTCTCCTTTCACTGTGCTCTGTGGATAGGGAAAATACTCTTCAGCCCCCCTCTGCTTCCCACAAAATCTGACATGGGGGCTGAGCCCCACCTACCACGTCTCACTACAAAGACAAAGTAGATGACATGACCCAATATCAGCCCTGAAGATGACAGTACAGTAGCTAGATAAGAAGGGTGAAGTAGTAGCTTTTAGTGGACCATCTTCTGTCAGTGAGAGAGACAAGGTCTTGAGTTGACAACGACTCAGAGAAGAACTCTGTGAAAGTGTGCAAGCTTGTTTCTCTCCCAACAGAAGTTGGTCCAGTAAAAGATGCTGCCTCACACACCTTGTCTCTCTAGTATCCTGGACTATAACACCATTGCATATAGGAAGGTAGCCAGTTAAGTTGGAGGAGGACACCAATAAGGATGGACCACTGAAATTCAAGTATGTTTCCTTGGCAGTTTCAGTCCATCCGATTCTAACCTTTAGGTGAACCTGAAGGGTTTAGTTAATAGCCAAGACCTTATGAACCGTGCTGCATGGCTCAGTATTCGTTTATAGCTGCAGCAGTCACCCAGCTCTAATGACATTTTTCAGAAGAAATGAGGGATGGCAATTTTGAACTGCAGCCACACAGCTCTGAATCAGCTGTTCTATCTACATAAATTAAAGGAGCAGTCCTATTAAGTCCCTACTATTTGAGCAACCAGCACCAAAACTCAAGAGATTCCATTCAAGCTGGATACTTAATCAAACCTTGAGTCCGTCACCAGTCTTCTCCATATTAGCTGTTATTGTTGCTTCCAGCAAAGCTAGACATCCCACAGGCACAGCCTTTCTGGCATCATTTCAGCACTTTTAGGCCTGGTCTACACTGGAGAGTAAGTTTGCCAACAATCAATGTGGAGCAGCTTGTGTAACTCCTGTCGGACTTGCTAGCTCCTTCCCCCTCCCCCCTTCAGTGTGGTGTCTTCACTGTGCTGTGCCACTTGAGCAGTTGGTTTTGCTACCCAAATCCACTTAGTGCATCTTCTCCGACAGCTCAGTCAATCCAGAAGGATCAAGGTGATAGCCACAACTTTGCCACTGTCAGAGTAGAGTTGGCCCTATTCCCAGTCATTTACCAAAACAGGAGATGCAAAAGTACCTCATCAGTTCAAGGCAGCTGAACTCACTCACCTATCGATATAGAACAATACTCTCCTTATTTTACATCTGTTGCTTTCTAGTAGCCTTCACCAACTTGTAAGTCTGTCATGCTAGTAGGACTTTGTACCCTTGTCTTGCTCAGGCAGCTGTAGTTAAGGTAGACAGCAAGGCAACAAAAGCCTGAGGTGGACTGCAAGGTCCATCCAGAAATTAATTACTAGGTACCTGTCTGAACCCTTCGTAGCAGACATGTGCAATCAGAAACTCTCTGGGACACCATAACACAGCAGTTTTTAATTGCACCTGTTCTGAGATACTCTCTAATCTCAGTGAGATGATTATAGTGAGTGCATATGGCCTCAACTGCACATGAGCTGGCAAGGAATGAATCAGCATCAGTGACACATACCTATTTAATAGAACTGGTTAGGAATTGTTTGACTAAATGAGCTGTCAGCATAAAAGCCAATGCAACAAAACCAAAACCTTTCACAAAAACTTCTCTGCTTTAACCAAATTTTTGTAGGGAAGGTTTCTCAAGTCCCGAAGGGAGAGGGGTGGGCAGCAGAGAAATGAGGAGAAAGATCCCAAAATAGCCAACAGCCCTAGAGTTAGGACACTCAGCTGGGAGCTGGAGGCTCAGGGTCAAGTTCCCACTATGAAATCAAAAAAGGAGTTGAGATGGATCAGCATCCAGTGGTTAGGACACTCAGTGGGCTGTTGGTTATTGTGGAGCGGGTGGGACACATCCCTCTGCCTCCTGAAATAGCACAATTTTTTTGCAAACAGAATTCTTAATTTTTGGCTAGTCCTACTCTTTAACCTCTAACAACTGCCAATATATAATATTCACATCGCTCTTAGGAAAAATCTTGATTTGCTAATCTTGATTTAAGGGAAATTTACGCTTCCACTTGTTTAGGAGTATGCCAATAAGCATGATTTTGTTTTACTGTCTCCTCTTTGTTTGTTTCTGGTCTCTGCACCCCCCTCCCCCTAGTAACTTTAAAATCCTCTTTGTAAACCTAAATAAACCCTCATCCCTCTGAGCTGTAGGAAGGGGTATTTTAAACCCTTGTCCTGGCTGGTTATGGCTTGACTCGCAACAGCAGGGTAGCATGTTTTGTACTTGAAGCAGATTTATTGTCCTCTAGCAGCAGAAAGCCCTTGGTTGCTATTGGCAGGGAAGCCCCAGAGTGAAGGTACTACCCCACCTATGAAGTTCTCAGCTGAAGGAGCTAAAAACAGTATGCATTACCAAGGTCACATGTTACTAGATTTAGCTCACCAGCTGAGCTGAGGCCAGCCAATGGTTAAATAACATTGGCAAAGTATTCTGGGGTCCTTTAGGATAAGAAAATGTTATCCAAGAGAAAAAAAAGACTTTAGTGTTATTACCATTGTCTGTCACTGTCTCTAGCCAGAACCCTGCATACCCAGAGTGCCCCAGCCCTTTGTGGTCATATTCTACCCACACAGGAAGAAATTCCATGAATTAACTTCAAGAAAATCTGAGGGATTCCAAGACAGTTTTGTTGAAGGCTTAAAGAGCAGTGTTTCCAAAACAGTGTGCCATTGCACACAGGTGTCCCGTGGAATTTTTTGGAAAACTACTCGTAGAGTTCTGGATTGACTCATGAATATTCATGAGTTCATTTGGTAACTATACAGTGATGCACCTCAAAATCATTAAAGGTATCAAGGTGTGCCATGGCAGAGAAAAGGTTGGAAACCACTGTTATAGAGTTTATTAACCAATTAGCTTTATTAACATTCCCTGCCACCCATGATCACTAGTGTGACGAAAGACAGATGTTGCTCAGATGCTTCCTTGGCCCCCTCAGCTAATATCACTCAACTTGAGCCTGTACAGCAGATGCATTTAAAGATTCTGACATAATGCCATTAAGCCTAAAACTGATGGCATCCAGGAGTGGGGAAGAGAGAAAGGAAGAATGAATAAATAAATGGTAATAAAGGAAGGGAAAAAAGACAAAACTGTGGGGGCTTTTCCCCCAGAACAAGCAGTCCACACTCTTGCAGATGGCGCTTCCCATCTGTGCCAGTGTATGAGCAGGACGGTGGTTCCTGCACACAGACTTGTCATGTTAAAATACCCACCCCCATTCCTGTTCTTTTTAAGTGCTGTGGCATACACACCCATCTGGCAAGGAAGTATGTTTCACACATACCCTTGAAATACGGTGATGACAGGAAGTATGGGTTGGATGTGTGGACTGTAAGGTGGATAGAGAACTGGCTAGATCAACGATTTCAGCGTGTAGGAATCAATGGCTCCGTCTCTAGTTGGCAACCAGTAACAAGTGGTGTGCCCCAGGGGTCGGTCCTGGGGCCAGTTCTGTTCAACATCTTCATTAATGATCTACATGATGGGATTTATTGCACACTCAGTAAGTTTGCAGATGACACCAAGCTGGGGGGAACGGTAGACACACTGGAGGGCAGGGAGAAGATTCAGGAAGACCTTGACAAATTGGAGCAGTGGGCCAATAGAAATCTCATGAGGTTCAACATGGACAAGTGCAAAGTCCTGCACTCGGGACGGAAAAACCCCATGCACTGCTAGAGGCTGGGGAGTGATCAGCTAAGTAGCAGCACCATAGAAAGGGACCTGGGGGTCCTGGTGGATGGGAAGCTGGATATGAATCAGCAGTGTGCTCTTGCTGCCAAAAAGACCAATGGCATACTGGGCTGCATCAGAAGGAGCATTGCCAGCAGATTGAGGGATGTGATCATTCCCCTCTATTCGGCACTGGTGAGGCCACATCTGGAATACTGTGTCCAGTTTTGGGCTCCCCACTACAAAAAGGACATGGACAAATTAGAAAGAGTCCAGCGGAGGGCAACAAAAATGATCAAGGGGCTGGAGCACAAGCCCTATGAAGAGAGACTGAAGGAACTAGGCTTATTTAGCCTGCAGAAGAGAAGACTGAGGGGGGATTTGATAGCAACCTTCAACTACCTGAAGGGATGCTCCAAGGAGGATGGAGCTCGGCTGTTCTCAGTAGTAACAGAGGACAGAACGAGGAGCAATGGTTTCAAGTTGCAGCTGGGGAGGTTGAGGCAATGTTCCCTCTAAGGGCCCAACGCAGCTGAGCAACATATGTTGCTTGCTGCACAGCCCCCTGCGGGCCCAATCCTGCCCCCCAAGCTCAAGCTGCACTGCCTGCCTGGCCGCCTGGCAGTGGGGTGGAGCAGACAGCCCAGCCTACCCCCAGCCAGCCATACCTCCCCGGGGCACGGAGGGGGCCAGTGCTGAGCTCTGGCATGGGGGTCGGGGCCCTGGAGCAGCCCACTCCCATAGAGTTTGGGCCGCTTTGCCCTTGGCCCCCCCCCAGACCATGGAGTAGGCCCATTCGGGGGGGGGGGGGGGCACAGAGGTGAAGCGGCCCAAACTCTTTGGGAGCAGGCTGCTCCAGGGCCCTGACCTCCATGCTGGAGCTCAGCACTGGCCCCCTCTGCACCCCGGGGAGGCGCGGCTGGCTGGGAGTAGGCTGGACTGGCTGCTCTACCTCGCTGCAGTGAGGCCAGGCGGGCAGGCAGGCAGAGCAACCTCTAGCCCCCCATTCCTCCCTCCCAGAAGTTGGAAGGGAGGTGGTTAGGGGCCCCTTACCTGGTCCCTGGCCTCTCCTCCAGCCAGAAGAGTGCTCACTGAGTCTGTGCAGAGAGGCTGTGCAGGCTCAGTGAGAGCTCACTCTGAGCGGGAGTTTTAAAAACTCCCAGCTCAGAGTTGCTCCCTGGGCAGGGACTGCAGCTGTTGGCCATGCACAGCCAGCAGCGTTCCCTGCACCAGACAGTGACGGGGGCTGTGTAGCTGCGCAGCTTAGAGGGAACAGTGGGTCGAGGCTGGATATTAGGAAAATCCTTCTTACTAGGAGGGCGGTAAAGCATTGGAATGGGCTATCTAGGGAGGTGGTGGAATCTCTGTCTTTGGAGATGTTTAAGGCCCGGCTGGATAAAAGTCTAGCTGGAATAATTTAGTGGGAGTGGTCCTGCTTTTTTTGGCAGGGGGTTGGACTAGATGACCTCATGAGGTCCCTTCCAAACCTATGATTAAAGCACCTGATGAAGTGGTATTTTCTCCCACAAAAGCTCATGCAATAAATATATTTGTTAGTCTTTAAATGCTACAGGACTCCTTGTCTGTTTGTTTTACTCAACTAGACTAACATGTCTGCCCTTTTGGAGCCAGACAGAAGTAATATATTACAAACGTGTATGGGCTAATATATGAAAGAGGCCATTTCATATAAACTCAGATAAGTCAACATGATTTCATACGTCTAATGTGTAAAACACATACTCCTTATGCAGGATAGGTATATAATTAGGCACCATGACCTGTAGTAATACCCCCCAGGGATGCAAGTCAGAGAATTTTTATTTTTGATCCCAAATCTATAGTTGACTCATGCAAAGACCTCACATCAGTCATTTAATGTCTCTCTGTGTCTCTTTACACACCTGTAAAATGGGGATATTACCAACCTATCTACAAAAGATGCTATAAAGAATTTTTACAAACGAGTGGGTGTGTCCCCATGCTGCAATCGACATCCCATCACCACTCTTCCTTTCTGAGGTGCTGCAGAAAGTGGAGTATGGGGACAAGAAAAGAGAACTCCTCCAAATTCTTTACCCCAAATTCTAAGTGGAAGAGGCTGGACACAGCTGTACATTCAAAGAGTATAACTAAACTGTAAAACAATAGTTCTTCTCCATGGCATTTTTATGGCAAAATATAACATACATTACACATATGGTGTTTTACAAAATAAATGGGGGAGATGTCCTGATTTATTACCAATTCCTCACTACAGCTCCCTTCAGATAAAAGCATTACCATTCATGTACACATACTGTATCAAAGACAATTTCAGCCCTCTGCATATGTATGTGTGAGATGTCTCTTTTCACTCTGTGTGCACCACCACGTTAACCGCTCACACAGACACAGGCGTTTTTCAAGACATCTCTTTAGATTAGTAGAAATTATTACAGGAACTGTAACTCCATCTTCCTGTGCCTGAAAAAGTCATTGCAAGCAGAACAGAGATCATATTCCTCTCTCTCACACATAAACTCACACTTGGTGTTTTCCTTATACAGGAATGGATGCTTGAACATTCTCACTCAATGAAAAATGAAATTGCCTTGCCTATCAGCTAGCACTGTCTTTCTAGTTTCCATGTATTGTGGATTTGGGGGAAGGGAAAGATTATGGAGTGGCAGTGTAAGGGCGTTTATGATCTATACATTACTATATAGGAAGTCACCTTGTCAGTAAAATTACATTAGCCTGAATGTATCTAAACGCCTAATTTACTTTATATGAGAGCTGTGGGAAAAGCCTTTGTCAATGGGATTTCGAGACATTCAGAGCTCCCATCCTATGACAGCTGCCTAGGTGAAAATTCTCAGCTCACAGAGAAAAGAAGAAAAGATGGGTTTTGACCTTAGCTTTTGCTGCCCATGTTTTAGAAGGCCCACTTGTTTATATTTTACCTTATTACATCAGAAATTTGGGATTCAGGGCACAAGCCACTTGAAGCAGAAGCTTATTTCAGATCAGAGGTACAAGTAAGTGAGGGAGAAGCTTGGACAGTGAGCCTGTATTCCTATCAGCCATGAATCCATGCCAGCTCTAGCAATAATTAGCTCAGAGCACCAACACTAAATGGAAGAGAAAATTTAGAGGACCAGAAGATTATGCAGAGGAACATGGCTGATTGGATCCTAATAAACCGGGAGCCCCCATATTTAACTCAGAAGGGTGCAGGGAGAGAAAACCTCCTCTTGGCATTCAGCTAGTACTGAGGCTTTACATTCAATGTAAAAGTAATTTTTATCTCAAAATGTGCATCAGGAGTGTTTTGTTTTGAAACACCTGATCTGGTTACAGAAGGGGGCTGAGCTGAGTGGGTGGATGACACGCAAACCTTCTGCACCATTGGGCAGTACAGTTACTGTAAATTAAGACTCTTGGCCATAGCATTTTCCCCTGAGATATTGTGTTGAAGTGGCACTTCTAGCACGGTGCAGAGGCACCATTGTCTCTCCACCACGGTACATACTGTTATTTGCCTTTTATGCTATACCTGTCTACTTGAAGGCGTACCACTACAGAAGGGAGAATGCACCATTCTCTTGTATGGAGATGAAACCAGTGGCAGACACAGACTCAGCACACAATTAGTTATAGCCCCTGTTCTTCTACCCCAGAAAAATAGGGGTACTGTCCACTTTAACAAGAAAGCCACCTTTTCTCCATACAGGAGGAGTTACATTTCCCCTTTCCTGAAGGAGTCAAACAGAGCAATTAGAGACATCCTCTGCTGCCAAGCATTTATTATTAATGTTTTATCTTGCAAGAAGTTCTGTACAGTTGAACAGGAAGGGCAAGTTGGTGCTAATTAGAGTAGCATTAAGAGTCTAGATGAAGCTAGTTGTATTACTCTCAAGACCAGAGAAGTGCACTTATGTGCAGTTTGGGATTTTTTTAAATCAGGGGTTGTACTACCTGGTCAGCAGCAAGGTTAGAAGACAAGTACCAGGCAAAGAGAGCTATACACAGGAATGTAGACATCTTGTTAACACCATGACATAGAAAAGAGGTGCTGTTCCCAGTGACGGATTCTAATCCTTGCAGTCTCAACTGTAACTACACTCCAGAACCATTTAGGATTCAATACTCAGTAGCCAACAGCTTCCTTAAGAGAGACAGAAATTCCAGGAGCTGTGGGTAAACGTCAGGACAGCACCAGCTTTAGCAAACATAAGCCCAACAGGTTAGCACCGAAAGATGCAGGTTTCTAACCATCACAGGAATGAAGTTCTGGAATAGCCTTTCAAAGGGGGGGCAAAAAACCTAGCTGGCTTCAAAAGTGAGCTTGATAAATTTATAGAGGGAGTAGTATGATGAGACAGCCTTGGTTGGCAATTGACAAATATTTGACTACTGGTGGTGGACATGCCAATGACCTGAGATGGGATGTTATATGGCATGTGTTCTGAGTTATTACAGAGAATTTTTTCTGGGTGTCTGCCTGGTGAACCTTGTTTACATGCTCAGGGTTTAACTGATCGCCATATTTGGGATCAGGAAGGAATTTACCTCCCCAGGGCAGATTGCAAAGGCTCTGAAAGTTTTTCTCTTTCCTCTGTTGCATGGGGCATGGCTCACTTGCTAGAGGATTCTCTGTACTTTAATGCGTTAAACTATGATTTCAGGTCTTTAAGTACTTGCTTAAAGGTTAAAGATTTATTACAGGAGTGCGTGAGTGAGGTTTTGTGGCTTGCATGGTGCAGGAAGTCAAACTAAATGATCACATTGGTCCCTTCCAACCTTAGAGTCTATGAAGACAGAAGTAGCAACTACAGAAGGCTTGTCCCTTACATGCCTTGCTTTACAACTCAAGAGTCTCAGTAAAAAAACAACAAGCAGTTGTGTGGCACTTTAAGACTAACAGATTTATTTTTGCATGAGCTTTCGTGGGAGAAGATCCCACTTCCTCAGATGCTTCGAAGATGGTTGAACTTACAGAAAGGAATGAAACTAAATGCAAGGGGGTGTAAAACATAGGATCAGGTCATAAAGTAACAGCAAATCAGAGCAGTTTACAGGCTTAAAGAATGGGAAGCCTGAAGTCAAATTACCCTTTGTAATGTGAAAAGAACCCATAATCTCGATTGAGTCCTGCTCTCACAGAATTTAGCTTGCATATTAATTCGAGTTCAGCTGTTTCTCTTTGGAGTCTTGATGTCCCAGGTACATCTCATGCAAAAATAAATCTGTTAGTCTTAAAGTGCCACACAACTGCTTGTTGTTTTTTTACTGGACTAGACTAACTCGGCTATCCCTTTGGAAACTGTCAAGAGTCTCAATCTATGTAGCCTAACAAAAAGAAAGCTGGGGGTGACTTCATTACAGTCTATAAAGACCTAAATGGGAGCAAACATTTCATAATAGGTCCATCTGTCTTGCAATGAAAGATGTAAATATGACACAGTGGCTAGAAATTGAAGCTAGACAATTGTAGACTAGAAATAAGGCATAGATTTTTATATGTTGAAAGTAATTAACCATTAGAATAATTTACCAGGGATTGTGGTAGACTGAGGGTCAGATTAGATGACTGCAGTAGTCTTTTCAGCCCATATTCCAAAAGGGTAGTCTAGTTCAGCAAAACAAGAAAGGAGTCCTGTGATACTTTAAAGACTAACAAACTTGTTTATCACATGACCTTTTGTGGGAGAAAATTGCTTGCAACCTATGAATGATTGGGTGAGTTACAGAAAAGACCTTCTGCCTTTGATCATGTTGCCTAAAGCTACTCCCCATCTTTCTGCATGTCTCTGGCATATTGACTTTCATATCTTTCTGGTCCAGAAAGCCTTGGAGTCAGAGTTACCAATTCATGTTGTATATTATAGAGTTTGATAATGGTAGTATAATAGGGTGACCAGCCACACTGGCAGAGAAGGAGTTAACAGAACCCTAGTGGGTAGTGAAGGCTGCACAGGAGAGTGACTGACAATAGCAGAGGGACTGTGAGGAACAGCCAATCAGGTCCCAGCCAGTCCATATAAAAGGGACCTAGAAGGCAAAGTAGGTCAGGAGGTACTGGGAGCTTGGACTCATTCTGGAGGGCTGAAAGAACTGTGAATACCTTGGCCAGAGCTGTGACTAGCTCCTGGACCTGACCAGCTGCAGCCCAAATACAAGGGTGAAAAAGGTATGGAGAAGTGATCCAGAGAAAGAGAAAGTAGCATTGGAGGCTGTTACAGACTCCGTGGTTGGGACCCAGAGAAGCAAGGAGACCCAGATCTCTATCACCCCCACCACCACTGAAGAAATAGCTGAACTACTGGACTTACCCCCCACTTCCCCTGGAAGGGGATGTAACCCTTCTGCCAGGCAAGATCGCACAACAAGGGCCAGGTTTTGTTTCTAGGGGTTGCCAAATAATGTTACAAGACGAACTGGCTCAAGCCCCCACCCAGTGTTCTGGGAAATTATGCACTATTCCCTGGGCTCCCCAAAGGGATAATGCTTCCCCAGTCACAAGCACGAGTCTAAGTGCAATATACAGAGCTTTAATAGTAACAGAAAAGAATATAAAGACACAATAACAAATTAGGGTATGTCCGCACGCAGTGGTAGAATCGTAATAATGCTGGTTATTTTGATTCTACCACTGTTATGTGCAGACAACATTTTCTTAGATCGAAATGACGAGGCTCGTCACTTAGATCTAACAGATGTCATATCAATATAATAAAACCAGGGTTGATATTGATATGACAGTCATTTCAAAACCGTTAAATTGAAATAACGCCATTCTGACCTTCTTCCTCCCAGCATGCACTGCTCCTGCCAGGAAGCCCTGTGCTCCGGGAACCAGAGCACACCACCGCCAGTGGTGAACAGTATGACTGCACCTCCTACTGCCAGCTCTGACCTGGAGTGTCAGCGGGCTCCTCTATGGAGCCCCAACAAGGTTTGATGCCTCATAGGCATCTGGGGCACAGAAGATCTGTGCAAAGTTCTGGGAAGGGCACTGGAACCGTGACATATATGCAGACATTGCCATGGCAATGTCAGGCCAGGGGTACCACTGCAGCATCAAGCAGGTGCCCACCAAGCTAAAAGTCCTGTGCCAGGACTACTCCCAGACCAGGGAGGCAAGACAGCGCTGGTGGGCCTGCAGCATGGCCACCTACCCCTTTTATGAGGATCTGCACGCATTCCTGGGGGAGGAGCCCAGTGGCCTTCCAGCCAGGGCCATTGACTCTACAGAGCCCGCCGCGAGAGCCACATCCCCTGAGCTATGTCCCTCAGACACAGACGCATCGCTGTATGTGGGCGACACCAGCCAGCCCAGGAGCACACCACCAGCCGAGGTCCCACCGTCCAGCCCTGAGCTGTTTCCTGCGTGGGAGCATGGGACAGCCACCCCTGAGGAGGAGAAGGAAGAGGAGGAAGGGGGAGACAGAGACATTGGAGGCCCCCTTCATGGAGCAGGACCCCAAGGAGGAGACATCCAGGTGGACATCCACAGCGCTTGTTGGCGAGTGCTCCTCTCCCCTCCATGCAAGCTGGTCCAAGCCTGCCTGTGGCATGGCTGCTGAGGGGGGCATGGCCAAGGGACAGGCAGGGCATGGGGCGGGGGGGGGGGTGCAGGAGCCCTCCCACTGGCTGAGGGACATGTGGCACCAGTGTCCTGGACCAATGCAGGGCAGGGGTCATAGATAGTGGAGGTGGCAGTGTCCACATGTGGCGGCTTCACAGGTGGACAGCATGTTGCCCACATTGCTAGCACATGGCCATGGCAAGACCAGCCTCACTGCCGCTCACCAGAGTGGGCATCATGAGGCCATATGCACCTTCAGGGTACTGTCCCACAGAATGCAGATCAGGCCACCTGTGGACAGTCAGGGCAGAGGTACTTGCAGCTCACAGGCTGCACACAGCCAAGGCCAGTAAGCAGAGGGGGATAATGCTGATTTCCCCTTCCCTCCAGCAGGTCACAGAGCCACCTGCCACCCTGCCCCTGGGAGTCCGCCAGCCACTGCCTGGAGGAGCAGGAGGTCCCGCTGGACCCACGATGAGATCCTCAGGAGGCTCCTCAAGCTAGGCCAAGGAGTGGAGGAGTCCAGCCAGGCACAGCAGGAGCAGCTAGCCCACCGCCAGGATGCTGCCATCCAACAGCTTCAGCGGGTGGCTGACATGGACGAGCATGTAGTCACAGTGCTGGAACAGCAGAGTGCGGCACTGGAGTGGTAGAGTGATGCACTCTAGGCCCTTAGCGTCACAATGCAAGATGTCACAGCAAGCCTGCGGTGCATTGCTGGGTATCTGGCCCCCCAGGAGCAGAGGGAATTCCCTTGCTGAAGCACCCCGTGACCTGGGGCAGCCTTGGGGAAGGCCATGGCACGGCAGGCCATTGGCCCAGTTCAGCTCCCCTATAGCACCCCCAACCATCCAATGTTCACAACCCCCCACCCAGATCCCCCCTCCCCAGTTGGATGACCACCCCGAGTTCTCCCACCCCCCGGACCCCCCTCCCCATTGTAAATAAAAATTATTAAATGTGAAGATTTGAGTCAAGATATTTATTTGGGTAGGGTTCAGGGAGAGGGTGGGTGGGAGGGTGGGGGCTATCTATGGTGTGACGGAGCAGCACGGGGGTGTATTTTGGGGTGGGCCTGGCCCTCAGAGGTCCTTGCTGAGGATCAGGTCCTTCACTGTCTTGCACACCAGAACTGACCTCGGCAGTACATGCTCTTATAGGGGCACACCTTATGGCTGCTGGAATTAGTTGGTGACGAGCTGTGCTTCGGCCTCCCCCATGGCGGCTGCCATCTCCCCCCAAAGCTTGCAAAGATTACATAGGACCAGACATGAGCTGATGACTTCTGCTGTTGTGTCCTCCGCAAGGTGGAGGTGTGTGAGCAGGCACCTCCGGCAGGCTTTCAGTCTGCCAAATGCGCACTTGACCACCTGGTGACAGCGGGTCAGGCAGTGGTTAAACAGCTAGCAGCCAGCGTTGAGGACTCCCATGTAGGGGCAAATGAACCATAAGCGAAGGGGGTAAGCCACATCAGCAACAATGAGGACAGGCACCTCCACTTCCCCAACAGTGATGTTACTGAGGGGGAGAAGAAGGTGCTGCAAATAGTGTAGTGGCTAACACTTCTGCTTAACATACAGAAGGTCGTGGGTTCAATTTCCAGGGGGTTGGACTTGATGATCTCATGAGGTCCCTTCCAGCCCTATGATTTGATTTGATTTGCCCGCCTCCATGCCTGGGTACAGGGTGGAGTTCCAGAGGACCCTGCCATCATGTGCCCTCCCCAGCCATCCAATGTAGCTATTTTGGAAGATGCCCTGGTGGTCCACAAGGACCTGAAGGATGATGGAGTGATACCCCTTTCAGCTGCAGTACTCAGCTGGATGGTGTTTTGGAGCTCACACAGGGATGTGTGTGGCATCTAGCATCCCTGTACAGTTCAAAAACCCTAAGGCAGTGATGCAGGCGATGGTGTCCCACAGCTCACCTAGGGTGACGAGGCATGGCTGCAGGACCATATTGATGGCACTGGCAACCTGGAGCAGAACTTCCCCTACAGTGGGCCTCCCAGCACCAAGGTGCCACGGACCTGTAGGACTAGGGAATGGCCATCTTCCAGAGAGCGATGGCCACTCTTGTCCACAGGGATGGCAGGTCTCATTACTGTGTCCCTTCGGTGCGGGAACAGGGCAAGCTCTGTAATCAGGTGGATGAAGGTCTCCCTGCTCATCTGGAAGTTCCTCCACCACTGTTCATTGCTCCAGGTTCCCAGCACAACCTGCTCCCATCAGTCCATGTTGGTCTCCTCTGCCCAGACGTGCCTGGACACAGAGGTGGGAAGGGGAATTAAGGCCGCTGTGAGGCCCAGCAATAGGATCTTAATGGCTTCAGGCTCAGTGCCATCGCGGTCCAGGAACAGTGTCCCCCAATGCTGTAGGGCACCCTTCAGGCTTGCAGACAGCCTAGCTGCTCCTCGTGGATGGTATGGGAGCTGGGGAGCATCCATAGCCATCTCTCTCACTCTCATCATCTCTAATTCTTGTCTTCTGCCAACCAGAATGGACAGGGAGCTGAGGTCAGTTCCTGCTTTTATGCAATTGGATAGCAACATGGCCCTGCCAGGGGGCCATGTTGCTACACCTCCCGTGGTGCCCCTCTCCTGAATCAAACTAGCAGAAGTCCTGTGTCTGGACATGCTAGTTCAATTTGGGGTTTTTTTGGTGTGGACCTGTGAAATTGATTTAACTTAAATCGATTTAACAATTTTTATACTGATCTCGTTAAATCAATTTAACCATGTATGTGTGGACATAGCCTTAGTCCCCCCGTTTGGAGAATCAGTGCAGAACAAGATTCCCATCAAAATCCACACTGCATAACAGAGCATATAAACTCACTGGCAAAACCAGCACTGATCTGAAGAATCAGAGCAGAACAGGATTGCCAACAAAACCCTAGGGCATGTGGGGAATGTCCCCCACGCCAGCTGCCTGCCGGAGCTGCCCACTGGTCACTCCCGCCATCCAGCCATCTGCTGACTGCTCTTACCATCCACTGGCTCCACCCACTGTCCACTGGCCCTGCCCCCTGGTTGCTCCAGCTATCCACTCTGTCCGTAATTTCAGCTCCTAGAGAGTCACAGCCCTCATGATTTCAGCTCTTAAATTCAGACTATGGCAAACAGCCTCTCTGATCAAAATAACAAAAGGAAGTTTCCACAAGAAGCCAGGCCATTGATGTGTCCTTTGACAGTGGGGCAGGGGTGAGGCAATACCTCAGGCATAGCTCTAGCATGAACTAACCACCCCCCGCTTCTCCCTTTTATCAGGTTGAAAACAGAGGGTTGGTCCCTCTTTCAAGATCCTCATTGCTAATGGTGACTTTTCACCCTTCAACTAACCTAAAGAGAGTTTGAACAATTAAAAGAGCAGCATATTACAAAAGACAGTATTTCATGCTTCTTTTCAGTAAAATTACAGGTATTGACAGATTTGTGACCTAATCAACCTAAATACCATTAACCATCAAGCCCTCCACCCACCAGTGAGACTATGCTAATACCTAATTGTGCTCATGCTAATACAGAACCCCAGCAGATCAGATGCACCCCCTCCGCGCTGTTGGCCACAGCCTTAGACCTGCCTTACAGAGGAAGCACAAACTATGACTTAGCTAGATGTCTGAATTGAGATGAGGACATTACAGTGCTAGCAGCTGAAAAAGGAGCCATATGCGGAAGCAGAGACAGAGGACCACTCTGCAGATGTGATTGCAAAAGCTGGCCTTGACTGAGTCCCTAGCATGACTTCTGGTGTTGAAGGCTGAACCCCATGACAGATAGATACTACAAGATATTGCCAGTGCCAGCAACAGATCATGTATGAGGCAAATCATTTAAAAAAGATGCAACAAGATGTTGGAAACTTCTATCCACATCCCATCTCTCCAGAATCACACCTCTCTTTGCCCTCTCTTCTCCATGAGAAGCAGCAGCTTCTCCCCATGGTTTTTTTGGTTTCTACCTCTCCTAACACCCAAGGAGCAGGTAATAGCAACTGCTATATGTCAGTGGTTCCCAACCTTTTCTCTGTTGTGGCACACCTTGATACCTTCAGATTTTTTGAGGCACACCACCATAAAAAAACTCATGAATATTCAAATAAAATTACTTATGAATATTCATGAACCATGGTACGGTGTTTCAGAAATGCTCCTATGTGAGGTAGTAGGGGTAGCAGAGCAGGGGTGGCAAAACAGGGGAGGTAAGGAGTGAGTGGGGAGCACAGCAGAGCAGGGGTGGCAAAAGAGGTCAAGGGCAGCCACGTGGGGAACAGCACAACGGTGGCAAGAGAGGAGAGAGGAAGGGAGAACAAGTATGGTTTTGTGGGGGGCGGCAAGGGATAACTTGGGGAGTGGGAAGGTAGGGCATGGGAGCATGGTGCAGCACCCACTTCCCCCTTCTCCACAGTGGCTCCCTGCCACCCAGGGCAACTCCTCACCCCACTGCTGCTTCCTCCCACCCCAGTGGGTCCCACCCTCCCCTCCCCCTTCCCCCTGCTGCCTGTGATGGACCCTCCCATCAGTGCAGGGGCCAGAACTAGGCCTCCAGCCCCCAGCTACACCCCCACACAGCCACCCCACAACCCCAGCTATGCACCCCTGCTACACATCCACTCCCACTCACCTCTGCTACACACACACGCCTGCCGCACACAACCGCCAGCAGCCCTCCCCCCCAAAGCCCTTACCTGGGCTATTTGCAGGTTGCCTGACACAAGCTGCTCCACCCTGCACGAGGAGATTCACACACTCCTGGTCTCCCCCAGCTCTCTGCTGGCTGGGCCTAAGGTGGAGCCACCGGAAAGCTGCCTTCCAGCTAATCCTGCTATTTTTAGGGGCACCCCTGGAACTCCACGTTCCAGTGCCTTCCTCTATTTTTTCGGGGGGCCAGAATGCTGCCTGCCTGAAAACAGGGGGCCCCAGAACTGTGTTCCATGCCTTCCCTCTTACTTTAACCCCTGCATTTTCCCAGCCCTGCACAGCCCACATGGCTGGGCTGAGCAGGGAGGGAACTTTAACTCCAGCTCTCAGGGATGCTCGCGGCACACTTTGTGTGTTGCTGCGGCACACCAGTGTGCCCCAGCACACTGGTTGGGAACCACTGCTATATGTTACTCCTAGCAACATATGCCTTTACCTCAGTGTGTCCCAACCATGTGCCCTCAGGCCTGAGCAGGTATACCATAGAATTTTTTGAAAACTTAAGAGTGCCAGATTGGCTCATGAATATTCATGAGTTCATTTGGAGACTACTGGTATATGATGGTGTGCCTTAAAATAATTAAAGGTATCAAAGTTTGCCATGGCAGAGAAAAGGTTGGGAACCACTGCTCAACCTTACTCCTTACTTGACTAGGTTTGGCCCTGTATTTCAGGGAGGCATCATGTAATCTGTGCAGTCAAGAAGGTCTAAAATCTCACTCAAGTGAAAAATTGACATTGGGTTAGGAGGATACACACACCTCCTCACACCCACAGGAGAAAGATCTCTGTCATCTCTCTAGCCTCCAATCACTGCCATCCTCTCAGAACAGCCATTAGGATCATTTGTCGTGAATAACAACATAAGGCCCCACCCACAACTACTATCCTATAGACAAGAAGAGCCTCTGCCTTCCCCAGTACTGTCTATTTTAGTATACAGTGCATTTAACAGGATTCTTTGATCTCTATGCATCTGAGCCATCAATTAACTAGTACTGTGCCTATTACCATAGATAAGATACAACTCCATTATAATAAATTTTCAATCCAACAGCTTTATCCCTTCTTCACATCCTCTTTCAGTTAAATGCCCAGTGCACTTTCTTAACAGAAATTTGCACAAGTATTTGCTTTAATTTAAAAGTGATTTTGCATCAGTTCTGCTGGTTCCTCTTCTGCATTTTTTTCTGTGGAAAGCTGAACACTTAGATTTTACTCACAGTAAGATTCCCAGAAAGCAAAGGTGGGGGTTGTAAACTGGCATTTTTTTTTTTATTTTTTTTTTTATGTTTGCAGGGAAGATGGTCTAACATCATAGTTCACTAAACCCCTCAGCAGGGCCTTTGCAGAAAGTTAATTACAAAAGCCATACCTAAAACACTCCTCGCAACTAGGGTTACACAAGCAAACTTTGACTTGTGGGACTGTGGTGAGAGTCTTAAGTACGCAGCCAGCCATTAAGTCTTACAATAGCACAGTTTTTCTAGAAATGAAACTTTGGGCATATCTGGATTAGAAAAGAAATACTGTGCAATTTACAACAGCTAAAGTAATAAACATTGACAAGTTCCAAAGGGGTAGGCTTGTTAATCTAGCTCAGCAAAAACAAGCAAGGAATCCTGTGACACCTTTAAAGACTAAATGCATTTATTTTTCGCATAAGCTTTTGTGGGAGAAAATCCCACTTTATCAGATGCTTTGAAGATGGATATTTTACAGAAAATTCCTCATCTTCAAGTGTCTGATGAAGTGCAATTATTCCCCCATGAAAGCTCATGCAATAAATAAATACGTTATTCTTTTAAAGTGCAACAGGACTCCTTGCTTGTTTTCAATTGAGTATCTAATATTTGCAAACTGTTAGTGATCAACACATGGGGGTGGAGGGGGAGAAGCTTTTTACCTTTTTTTCCCCAGGTAAGTCCAATAATGCCTTGGTCTGCTGAAGAGAGGTTAAATGTGTTTTCCCCTCTCCATCCCTGCTCTGTGCCTACCTACCTTTCATCACCTAAAACTGAAGCCTCTCTTCTCTAAACCATATAGAGCAGAATGAAAACCATGTTGGCTTGATGGCATTGCTGCTCAGCTATCTGTTTTAAAAGAGATATCTATAGCTAAATCCAGTCTCAGGAGAATGGATGAGTGACAGATTGACTAGAGTGTCTGTGACTCACCTTGGATAATGACACTCAATAGGAATCACAGCTGGATCTGTTCTTAATATAGCTAGGTTGCTTAAAGGAGCTGGATTAGAGTAGCGGTTTATGGTACAAAACCAGGCATCATCTATCAAGGACAAGTAACTCAGTGTTGTTACCCTTTTCTTTAAAGCAAGATTCTCTTCATGTACTGGGATTAGCAAGGTGTGGGTTTCCTACTAATTGTAGAGTGACAAGGCACCTTTCCTTAAACACCTTCCATTTTCAACACTTCAGAGGAATGGTGTTAGCAGCACTATGCCACCAAGGCCACTGTGGCAAAGGATTTACATGGCAAAACAGACAGGGACCTCACTCACTTACTGTATAGTATGGTAGTTCAGTTCCTCCATTTCTCATAATACACGTAAACCAGGATGACAGCTTGCTGGCAAAAACCGCATTCAGTTGTGCCTTTCACGCTCGTTTACCCAAGATCATATCTGTCTGGTGGGAACAGAGGAGGGATAGTATATAAGGCAGCTGAAGCATCCAGAGCTAGGGTCACTTCTGCTGGAGTGACAGAAGCAGAATTTGAAGAGTTACTCTCACCCAGTGAAAACATACAGAGAAGCTATGCAGAGCGCAGACTCAAAGAGAAGCAGCCACATACTTACACTTGCCCCAGTGTTACAAACTTTGCTTACTGTGCTCCATTTTGTAAGAGCACTGGCATTAGCGATTACATGGTAAGATAAATTTGGTGTTGGGTAGGAGGTGTGCACAGATGCTTGCACTAATAGTCTTTAGACAGAGTTAAGTCTTCCCCAGTGTTTTATTTATCAATTATTTATTTAAATCCTATTTCAAAGTTGGCCTAGAAATCCCCTGCCAGTAATATCTACTGCAACAGCAAATCCTTATTGAGTTAAAGAGAAAGCAAATGATATTAACTGATGATTTGCATAACAAAAATAGTCTAGTTTTCTGGTTTTCAGGGAAATTTGCTTGGGATTCATCCACTGGGTGAAATTCAATGACTAGTATTATACAGGAAGACAGACTAGATCATAACGGTTCCTTCTGGCTTTAAGATCTAAGAATCTTTCTACATTGAATTAGGAAGATCATTAAACTAGAGGCATTTGAAATTCTCTCTTCCAAGTGAACCAAAGGAACTGGAACTTACAAGCCTGACTGTAGTAACCTATCATTCCACCTGAGTCAGGTCATTAAGGCAGAAACCTGTGACAGTTAGAAGCTTTAAATGCAAGAGCAAGTTTTCCAATCAGCAATGAGTTGAATGAACAGAATTTCAAAAGAAATCATTACCCTGCTTGAACACCTTTTTAAGTTCCTATTGTCAAGCTGTGCTGCAATGGCTCAAAAGCAGGGATATCAAACTCAGGATAAACTGTTAAGAAATGGGGTACAAACACCAAATTGATTTGGGGGTTTGGGTTCTGTACTTGGCTTTCACCAACTGGTTATCAAGTGTAAACACTTTAGGTACTATAACAACCTGAACATGGAGTCACAGATAAGTCTCCTTGGGTATTCAGATCTGTCTTGCCACCCATATATGCCTGTCTTTGTGATAGCTTGTTCCTTAACCAAAGGTCAAAGCAGTACATAGACAAGTTCCAGAGGGGTAACTGTGTTACTCTAGTTCAGCAAAAAAACAAAGAAGTTCTGGGGCACTTTTAAAGACTACACATTTATTTATCACGTGACCTTTCATGGAAGAAATCCCACTTCATCACATGCTTGAAAATGGAAAATTTACAGTATGGGAGGGAAAGATAAATGCAGTGAAGTGTAATTCACATGATCAAGTCAGACAATTTCAGCGAATTAAACAAGTTGTTTTGATTTAGCCAGCGTGGAACAACATACAAGAAGGTGGGGAGATTGAAAGATGTGAAAAGCAATGTTTGTAATAAGAACACCAGCCCATTGCTCTAGTCAAACCCAAGTTAATGGTGTCAAATTTGCATATGAATTCTAACTCTGTAGTTCCTCTTTGAAGCTTTCATAGCATATTAGAGCTGGAAGGGACCTCATGAGACCATCTAGTCCACCACTACTTCCCACTCGCAAAAGCAGGCCTACTCCCACTAAATCATCCCAACCAGGGTTTTATCCAACTAGATCTTAAAAGTTTCCAAAGATGGAGATTCCACCACCTCCCTATGCAGCCCATTCCAGTGCTTCACCACTCTCCTAGTGAGAAAGTTCCATTGCTCCTTGTTCTGGCCTCTGTCGCCAATTTGATTTAAAGTTAACCTGTTTAAGTACTTTGCATGTTGCCAAGTTCCAAAGGGGCAGCCAATTTAGTCTAGTTTACCAAAACAAACAAGGAGTCTAGGACTCGTTATTTGTTTTGCTGTTAAAGTACTGTAACATGTCTTTCACAGAGTGACCGGGGAGATTATTGGTTTTTGAATGTTGCCATTTCTGATGTCAGATGTGTGTCCATTTATTCTTTTGTGCAGGAACAGTCCAGTTTGTCCTATGTACAAGGCCAAGGGGCATTGTTGGCACACAATGGCATGTATCATATTGGTTTATGAGTGGATGAATGAGCCCAGATGGTTTGATTAGGTCCCATTATGGTGTCATTAGTGTAGATAAGTGGGCAGAGTTGGCAAAGGGGTTTATTGCAGGGATGTGTGCCTGCCTTAGTGTTTCTACTGTATGGTCTGCAGTTGATGGTGAGAATCTGCTTAAAGTAGGGGGCTGTCTGTAAGCCAAGAGCAATATGTAGGTTAGTCAGAGGCATAGCCAGCCCCCATTTTCTGGCCAGGCCCCTGACCCTAGAGAGGACCTGTCCTGTCCTGCTTCTGATCATGTGTCTGGAAGATTCTTAATGACACTCCACTTGCCTAGCAACTGGAGCATCAGGAGGAAGAGGAGGGAAGGGGAGAGGCAGCCTGGTCCCTGCTATGCAAATGCCGTAACAGTTGCCAGGGCTGGAGCTGTGCAGGCAGAAAGCAGCTCATTCATCCCCACTTGTCTGCCTGCAGTGCCACTCTTTGCAGCCACCAGCTGCTAGCCTGTCTGTGGTCACAGCACCAAACTCACACCACCGCCAGGTGCTTGGGCAGGGGTGGGTAGGCCTGCAGGTCAAATGGGTGGACCTGTGCCCACCTGGGTTCACCTGTAGCTACACCCCTGTTCCCTGTCCCAGAGGAGCAGTCTCTTATCCCACGCTCATTACCCTTTAGTTCTTATCCTAAACAAAAAACAATGCTGGCAGCCAATCCTACAATCAAAGCCACTCAGGACGAACTCTTTAGGATTAGGATGTCAACGATCAGCTCCACATCTTGGGAGACTTCCTCAGCCTGCAGGCCCATGTTATGAGCTACCCTGCACAGCAACTCCTGATGCTTTTGCTATCATCAGGAACGGTTGCCAGGATAGCACAGCCTTGTCAGGTGACAAAGAATAGGAGACCTTCAGTGGTGCTTGATCCTGGTCCTCAGTAATGAGTGGGTCACATTGTGCCACAGAGCTCTCCACTGTGTTGGGTTCTTAGCCATCACCTGCTTCTCCGTCCAGCTCCAAAATATCATCAGTAGAGCAAGAAGGCTGAGGCCTAGCTTGAGGCCTTCAAGTAGAACCTCCCGGAGTAGGACCTTGGTGGTACACCCAGGGTGTCCAACATGGCCATTGAGGCACCTGCTACTGGGGCAGCCATTAAGCCTGTGGCCGAAGGAGCCCTTGCTATATATGCTCAGTCCGGGCCCAGCTTCTCCTGGAGGTGACCAACTCTGCCTCCAAGTCTGATGAGAACTGTTCACTCTAGAGTGACCATGGTGGTGTGGTTCTTGATGGTGCTAGGGAGCGGTGCCGGGGTGATCTTGGTCTTGGTAGTGGAGCCAACTCGCCCTTCAATGACATCACGGCTGGCTTTGGTACCAAAGGGAGTGTCTGCTGATGGGGCGGACTCCTCAATTAGCTCCTATGCCACCTCAAATGCCTCTGGTGAAGAGGGGAGAGGCAAGTCTTCCTCCAGAATCTCCTGGGTAGGAAATGCTATTGGTACCAGATTCCACACTAACTTCCAAGGCTTCTGAGTTGATAGTGCCCTCTTCTTGGCCTGAGCCTGTGTGATCCGACACGAGTCCCACAGTGCTTGAGGACCTTGTCAATGCTGGAGAACAGCTTCTCTCGGTCATTTTTCCTGTGCAATACTGATGAGTGGGATTGATGCAACTGACTGCCGTGGGATGTCCCCAGAGCTGCCAAGGATCGATGGTGCCACAACATTTTATCAGAGTACCTGTGATGCAGTCTCTTCATTGCTGCCAGTGTGCTGCACACAGAGACTTGTGCACTGGGACCTTCATCTGACAAGCTTGGGGACAGAATGCTTTCTCCATCAGCAGGAGCTTCAATTGCTGGCTCTTTTCTTTTTTGTGTTTGGGGCTTGAAGCCTCTGCAGATCTTACAGTGTTCAGTGAAGTGAGGCTCACCCAAAACATTTAATGTACACTGAACAAGCTCCTCCCTCCACATAGGCTTCCTGCATCCTTTGCAGGACTTGAAGCCTGGCATGCCTCGTGCACCTAGGTGAGAAGTGTGGCTCTAGCCCCTGTACATTGGGCTTGAACTAAACCTAACTCTAACTAAACTACTTTAACTGACTAATTAAGAACTATTTACAGGTACTTAAGGACAAATCGTCCAGAATGGGTAGCAGTGGGGAGGGAGGGAGGGAAGCAGAGTAAGAAGACCCAGTTCCAGCAGCCCTCATATGCAGAAGGAAGAACTGAGGAGGAAAGGGTCTCTGGGAGCTTCACTGCTGAGCCTGTGGGTACATCTGGTGGCAGAGCTTTCTGGCAGCTTGTGCACACAGTGGTAAACACCTACTTAGAATACACATGAGCAATCACTCAAAGAAGAATAATTGGACATTAAATATGCCCACTGGTCATGTGTGGGACAGAGGGGGCATAAATGGGTGGATGGTAAGGCAAAGTAGCCATGTAACAATGTTTAGTGCAGGGGGCCATCTTCAGTCCATGCATTATGCATTTCTGGGATGATAGGTAAAACATTTTCCTACTAAAATGATAAAAAGTGAAGAAGGAATATAGTAAAAAGAAAGCCAGAGACATGAGGCCTGGTATTAGGCCTAAAGCCTCAACTAAAGTCAGGCCCTGCTGAGATAAAGCAGAGTTAGCAAGAGTCAAGCTATGAGCAAAAGTCAGCAGATATCTGCTTGCAGGTCCACTATCCAGTATACAAACAGGGCCATTGTTGCAGAAACACAAGCATGCTTGGGCTCTCAGCATTCACATAAACACAGGATTAATACCAGAAACTTCTAAGACTTGGCTGGACAAAACACTGGCTGGGACGCTTTCGTGCAGGGGTCTCAAACTCAAATCACCATGAGGGCCACATGAGGACTAGTACATTGGCCCGAGGGCTGCACCACTGAAACCTTTTCACACAATATTGCATATACTGGTCTTCAAGTACCACAAGACTCCTTGTTTTTTTTGGTAACAATAATGTCATTGAGGGCCACAGGAGATAACTTTAGGGGCCACGTGTTTGAGACCCCTGCTTTAGTGGAAGTATTCCTGCTTTAGCCGGTGACTGGACCATCTGACCTCATGATGTCCTTTCCAGCCCTATGATTATTCTGATGCAAGTTTATGGTCCAAACACACTCCCTGATGATCTTACAGGGACACACTGATAGCTCCTAAAGATAAGGTCAGGCTGATGGGACGATGCATTGATATGTTCTGAGTAAAACAATAAATTTATTAGTCTTTAAAAGTGCCACAGGGCTTCTTGTTTGTTTTGAGTAAACCAAAATTTGCAAGGTAAAGGGTGATAAATACCCATATCAGAGGGGCAACTGGTTTGTATTAAAACAACAAGGAGTTGTGTGGCACTTTAAGACTAACAGATTTATTTTTTGCATGAGCTTTCGTGGGAGAAGATCACACTTCCTCAGATGCTTCGAAGATGGGTGAACTTACAGAAAGGAATGAAACTAAATGCAAGGGGGTGTAAAACATAGGATCAGGTCATAAAGTAACAGCAAATCAGAGCAGTTTACAGGCTCAAAGAATGGGAAGCCTGAAGTCAAATTACCCTTTGCAATGGGAAAAGAACCTATAGTCTCCATTGAGTCCTGCTTTCACAGAATTTAGCTTGCATATTAATTCGAGTTCAGCTGTTTCTCTTTGGAGTCTTGATGTCCCAGGTACATCTCTAACGACAGTCGTTAACAAATCCATCATCGAGTGATTAGCATGTAAAAGCGGGATCACAGAGGTGTCTTTGGCTGGCTGAGATGGGAGCAAAATATCCCACCACTCACTGAGCTGGTTCATTGTCACAGGCTAATGTAACTGTAGAAATCAATCTAGGGAGCTAGGAATATGCTTCGCTGACAAATCCAGCAAAAGTGCCTCCACCGCTGAACTCTGTCTGGCTTCACCTTGGGCAGTTTGATTAAAGCATGCTGTATGGTCTACTTGGCCACAGCCAATGCAGCATCCAGAGAATGCACAGGCAGCTGACAACTGACAACAAACCTGAGTTTGTACCCATTGCCACTGTGCCTATGCTGGTATGGATACTCACACTAGCACTCACTGAGCTGTTGGGTGAATGTAAGGGAGCTAGGACTCACATTAATGGTGCAGCTTAAGATCAAGCCCAATCTCTCTCTCTCATTAAACGGTGTACGTGAGACATATAAAATGTGATTTGGGGCCTTATTCCTGCAGACTTATGCACACACCTCACTTTACACATGTGAATGGTCCCACTGAAGTCAGTGGTGACTACTCACATGCTTGAAGTGATACATGTGTAGATCATTGTAGAACTGACGCCCAAATTAGCAGAAAATATCCTGAAAAATCCATCTGTACACACCAGTGGAGAGACACATGTCCCAGAAAGAGTAGCAAGGGCAACTATTGCTGCATTTTGCCTTGGATGATTTACCAGTCACATTAAACATATCCAAATGTATATGCTATATATAGTCTCCTTAGGAAAAGGGAACCAATTTTCTTTAAATCTTTCATTTTGTTTCTCACTATATAAAACTTTACGACTACAAACAGCATGATTGGGGCTAGATCATCCTGCAGTCTTGGCTGCTTTTCAATTTCCCTATCACCAGTTGATTTGCTTTTTCACAGTGCACAATGCACATGGGTCCTTTGTACTTGTCTAAGGTGATATCCTCATTGGTATGCAAATGAAACAGCTCGAAGCACAGGGGCATCTTTCTTTGTTTAATCTGAAAATTACATCCACCACTACAAATCACTATTTCCCTGTTTGTGACCAATGCCAGGAGCCAGGAACCAAGGCTCAGCTTCTCAGAGGCATTTAGGCACCTCACATCCATTGAAATCAATGGGAGGGAGGTGCCTAAATACATTTAAGGCTCTGGGCAATACAGCACCAATAGGGTGCTTCTGTGCACTTCTGTACAGCTGAATGCCACCCAGCTCACCAATGTGAGATAACATTTGAATTAACTCACAGAAGTCATACCAAGCATTGGTTTTGTAATCTATGTCTAAATGGTGGCTCTATACATTTTCACATCTCCCCTGGTCTCTGCTTTCTAATGCAGGATGCTTTAGGCCAGGGATCAGGAACCCAAAAGATAAGAAGAGCCCTTTTTAAAAATTCCTTCAGTAACCAAATGTTTTGAGAGACACAATAGGTGCAGCCTCCTGGTGGGGGGAACTGAAAGCTGGGACCGGAATGCCTGCCACAGGGTCACTTGGTGGGAAGAAGGAGTTCAGAACCAGGAGCGGGCCAGTGACAGGGTCCCCATGCAGCAGGGGGAGCCTGAAGCCGGCTGCCCATAGGGATCATCGGTAACAGGAGGGAGCCCAGGACCTGGCACCATAAGGGAGCAACCGAAGAGCCACACGTGGCTCCAGAGCCACAGGTTGCAGACCCCTGCTTTAGGAGGTCTGCTTGGAGAACTATCATAAGAAAGAATCAGAACATGTTGGACTTCCATCAAGTAGTTTAAATTTTGCTTCTTTTTTTATTGTACAAAACAGGTCATTAAAAGGAATGTCACAGGCCTCCTAATTATGTCTATGTGGGCAACATCTGGGTATAAAGGTAATGGAGGATCTGCTGAGCTAGACCCCAATGGGTCAGTTAGACTCAGCCCTAGTCTACACTTAGGGCACTTTTCAGTGGCAGTTGACCAGACTGGCATTTGCACAAGGCATGTAAAATGTCGAAAAAGCCGACCACAAATCCCTTGTGGTCAACTTTCTGGTATATCTCCTGGGGGCCAGGATGTCTGGCACTGACTTCTGGGAGTGCAACAGCAAGTTCATACTCGCTGCTAAGCACTCCCGGAACGCCGGGCTGATGGCAGCAATTTTGCCACCGTCAGTGTAGACATAGCCTGAATGTCCCTTCTGGACTGTACTCATTATCTGGGAGGGAGTAAACTTCAGAAGGAAGCAAATGTCTCTCTTGAAGCAGTATCTGCACTTGACTGGAAAGTGGATCAACTCCTTTTCCTGTATCTGAACACTGAGAGCACAGCTATGGCCAGATTTATCAGAAACTGCCGTAATTTCTGGTAGTTGCTTGCCTAGTGCAAGTTTAGTCCTCCTGACAGAGTCAGATAAGTACAACTGCGTACGCAGAAAAGGGGAGCATAACCCATCCAGGAGGAAGAAACTGAAGGCAAAAGAAGGCCAGCTGGGGGGAATGAGGGTGGGAAGAATCCAAGAAAGAAGCAGAGCAGATAACTGCATATAGGAATCATCCACCTATCTGCAGTACAGACAACAGCAGCAGCACTTTGCAAAGAGTAGAGGATGGAGGAGTAATGTAACTAAAGCTTGCATTACAGGGACCACCTGGAGGGATGAGCCAGCAGTTCAGTCTCCATCACCTCTTTAATCCTTGGCCCCTCTTAAAATACTCCGACAAAGGAGTCACCTAGTGCCCAGTGGGATGACAGGTTGTATTAGTACCATGCACAAAACCAGGCCAGGTATCTAAACCACACTGAGCTCTGACGGTTGAGATTCTGAGCAAGTCAGATCTTCCTTTTTCATGCCTCACCCACACATGCTGATTGAAAAATAAAGACATGAATACCACACGTATCATAATGATGCACCCAGGTCTGCCTATTACAGTTTATGATAATCTGTCTCATCATTCAAGACAAGGCAAAAGAATTACAGGGGTACTCTGGATTTTAATTCACTGTAAGCACTTGTAATTTCATTTTTGTTAGCTACATTATTTTTCACTTACACAGCTTCAACTGTGAAGGACTCTGGGAATGTTATACAAATGTTAATGAGTTAAGCCTCTCCGACAGCCAGTGTGATGCAGATGTGCTTTAGTGTCCTCATCCAACAGCTGTGGACACTGAGGCAGCCAGGTTTCTGAAAGTGACTGAGCATTCACAAGGGCCATAACAGAGCCACAAAGCAGCTTGCTCCCCCAAGTGTAGAAGCCCTGTGCTTTAAGCACAAGAGCATTCTCCCCACTTCAGTGGAGCCCTGACAGTCTTGCGAAGGATGCTATGTAAATGTAAGTCATAGCTGATCTAGGTAAGTATAAATCAATATCTCACATATAAAACATTCATTTTTAAAGGGCAGGTACCTTGTACAGCTGACAATGCTCGGAATCTGTTGCCTCAGTGAATTCACTTGCAGTCAGTCAGTTACTCTGAGAGCCACTGCAGGGCAAGGACTTTGTCAATGTGGCTCCTGTCCAGGAATCCCTTTGTGCAACCATCCTCAGCTCCACTACAGTGGGATATCCTTTTCAGTGGTCCACGCCACCCACCTCCACTGCCTCATGCAATCTTTCACCTGTCTTTCCATTCAGATCCACTTGCTCACTCTCTCCTGGGGAAGAATATCCTCAATGCTGTTCTTTTCAGTCCATCCCCAGGAAGCTTTCATCCCATTGTGGGGCATAAGGCTGCTGTAGACTAGTGGTGGCACAGATAAACTAGTGTTACCAACAGTAGCACAGACAGGCCATAGGCTACTGATGCTGTTTTCATCACTGTCTTTCTGATCCAAAACCCACTAAAGTCAACTGAAAGTTTCCACTGACTTCAGGGGACATTGGATCCAGTTCTCATGTGTGTTAGACTTCCTCCCACTAGGTGTAAGTGATAGAAGGGCTAAACTGAGAGTGAGCAGCGACATAAGGAGTCCTAACCTTGCTAACATTGGGTAAACTAAACAGGTGTTAGCAACAGCAGAAACTGTTTATAAATACTCTCCCTGATACAGGCAAGGCCCTAAAAACTATTCTTGTCCATTCATCCATGTGAGCAGCTCCTAGCCTGTTTCTGGCCACAGGGCTCTTTAGTGTCACCCCTTTACATCCACCCCATCATCTGTTCTTGGCTGCTAGAGAGCAAAAACTTCCTCAGTGTTGCTCTTACCTTGTCCATCCATCTTAGTCCACTATAGGACAAATGCCCCCACTCCACTCCCAATTTTATGGCAATTGTCCAAAACTCTATGGCTTATGCCATAGTGCTCGTTTCAGGGCTGGACCCATTACAATAGATAACTGTATGCTGCAGTTTCATGGCTGTTGAATTGGCTGCAGAATCCACCCCTAGAGCAAAATTGTTTCCCTAAAATCAAAGAGCTTGTTTGTATTGATATTTAGCTCACGGCAAGCTGGGGTGTGACTCTGGTCTCTCCCACACCAGCCTGCTCTGCTCTGACTGTTCCTGTGCACCCTGCTGACATGCATTAACAGTTCTTTAATGTGCCTTGATCTAGTCCTGTTTCAAGACTAGATCACAGCACATTAAAGAACTGTTAACACGCATCAGCAGTGTGTTAATTTGCATCAGCACAAAACAGTCAGAACATGGCAGACTACTGTGTGGTAAAGTCACACCCCCACTTACTCTGAGCTAAATATCCAAGTAGACAAGCCCTAAATTTTCATTATATTAAAAATCTTGTTTCCAGAACCTGGACAACATGAACTGGGTAACTCAGTGCTGTGGTGTCTGCCTCAGTCTGCAGGCAACCTGAAAAAACAACCTTGCAAGATATGGACTTCTCAATAACATGTTACCACTCAAGTCTAGATGATACAGCCTTGTTTTTAACTGTTTCACTGCTTATTCTAGCTCCCAGCTAACATGCTTCTCCCACAAACCCAAACCACTTCCCAGGGAAAACCCACAACCATCCTCTCCAAGTACCAGAGCCTTCCTTTTCCCATTGACAGCTTCTGTAATGCTGCAGTTCATCATCAGCACAGGATTCTGGAGTGCATTAAAAATAAAAATTTATGAGCAACATAAAACAAATTGAACTGAATAGCAGACTACTAAATAACTTCATGGATACTCTGACTGTGATTCATGTTCATATTCATTTTAAAGATGGAGGTTTTTAGTGACTGAGTCTGCTGCTGCAGAATCTGCAGTCCTGCTACTAGAAAGCCAGAGTGTGCACAGATCTTGCTGCGGAATTTAGACCAAGCCTTCTACTGCACCCAGGCCACATGGTCCAATGCAAAAGGTACTGCACTAGGATTCAGGAAACTGTAGTTTTTCACTAACCCTAATGCTAAGCTGCTGGGTGACTACAACAGGGCACTCACCTCTTGAGCAGCTGGGTATTGAAGTCTTAAAATCCTTTCTTACTCCAACAATCCCTCCAGCCAAGTCATAAAGTCCAAATGAACCCTTTCTATGATTTTAAAGAGCCCAATAAATAAAGTCTATAGACCCTTGCCAGTAGCTTTAGCCCCAGCTTAGGGCCATTTAAATTCAACTCGTCAGGCTTCCCAGTAAGCTCTATCCTGGTTTGGGATTTATGCCATTTTACTTGTGGCTGGTAGGGAATCCAGCCCTACACATTACTCTGGACTCCAACCCAGAGACCTTATAAATAAGAATGACATACTAAATTCAATACGGTGTCACTTCTTCCCTGAGCACCTTCAATTTCAGCTTCATCCCTATCTCAGGGTCAAGGGTTTTCAGTTCTTTTCTCTATAATCCTGGCTACACAAGTTCAGCCAGCCATAAATGCCATTTAGCAATCAGCTCTTTTAGTCATTCTTCATCCAGCTCCCAGCCAGGCACTGACTTGCTAGCGTCCAGCAACTCCTTTTATCTGAGCCTGCTGGGGTCTGATTGGCTGCTTCTATGAGGACTCTCTGGTCAAACCTGGAGGACTCACCACTGCTGCTTTGTTTCATTTTGCTTCTTCCTGGAAGGGCAGGAAGAAAGATGGCAGAGCTTCTTCTAGGGACCCACAAATGTCAGCTACACCTCAAGCAAGTCATTTCCCTTCTCAGTAGCTGTTTCCCTTCCCCTCCCCATCACCCTTTGCCTGTTTTCTCTATTTAGATGGCAAACCCTTTGGGACAGTGTGATGAAGTAAGAAAACCTCTTGCGTTACTGTGGTTCTTCCTTTCTGTTCCTGTTCTTTGGTGATGGTATTCTGGCGATGGGACACAGGGGTGTGATAACTATAGGTACCACTAGGGGGGGAGAGGCTTTAGTGCTACCTTACCTGGACCCCCTGGGGGTGACAGGTTGTGGCCGGTTTAGACCCAGGGGCAGGGCAGCTGGATAGGGAGGAGAACAAAGGAGAGAGAGGGGAGAAGGAAGATGGAGGTCGGAGGGGCAGGACCTCTGGGGCTTGTCCTGGGGGTTTACTATCTGCCCTCCTAGGTGATCTGAGAGCCAACTGTCCTAGCTGCTGTGCAAAGTGGATTGCTAATAAACCCTCTGACTGCTACACTGGCTGAGTGTCACTGCTGATTGGGACGGCTGGGACCCTCATAGGGGGAGGACCCCCCCCCCCAAGGGAGACCAGACAGAGCAAGGATCGGACTCTCTGGGCCTGGATTTGGGAAGCTGGCTACAGGTAGCGTGGAGACCCTGGTGAATGGGAGAAAGCTCCACCGTAGCAGAGTCCCTGGTGGCTGTGAACAGAGGGGATCCAAGAGGCTTTTCTGGGTTCTCCGTGACATCTTGGTGGCAGCGGTGGGATGTCCTACAGCGATACCCCACAGTGAGTGACTATCCAGTGCAGTGCTGGCAAGAGGGGGCAGCGGGAAGGGGTAACGTTGGTCCCTTCGGAAGGACAGTGTGTGTCTGAGCAGACACAGGGAGCTTTGTGGATCAGCAGGCTCCTGGGGCTCATTTGATGAAGCTGCCTAGCCCAGAGACAGCTGGGGAGTTGTTCAAAAACCTGCATCCCTGACCAAGAGAGGGATTTTCTCCAGGGTGGTCCGGACAGACCCTGGAAGGATCCGTGCCCTGAATTTGAATTGGGAGGCAGGGAGGCAGCCAATCAGAGGCCCACTCTGTGGAAACATTTCCCTGCTGGGAGACAGAGAGAGAGCAGTGAACATGCAAATATCCTGCAGCTGATTGGACGATGGGGGAAGTGGACGCAGGTGTGCTTGGTGAAACCTGATCCTGAGAGCTGGATTCACTGAGAGAGACGTTAGTCTCACCTACTGCTGGTGATAACAGTACAACATGGATTACAAGCGGTTGTTAAAACAAGAACTAGTGAACATTAGTAAGGCTTGAGAATTAAAAATCAGTAGGCTCACCAAGGGGCAGCTCATTGCCCAGCTGGAAGAGAGCGATGGGGGCAGAGAGAGAGACCCCCTCAGTGGTGGGAGCCTCCAGGGAGCTCAGAAGTAGCAGCAGTAGCAGCCCTGACCTGCCCCAACAACAAACCCCAGCCAGAGAGGGGCGCAGGCAACACCAGCCTGCCCCAGAGGAGGTGCCCAGAGGAGCTGGGAGCTGCAGCCCGGGGCCTTCTCAGCAGCAGTCCCCAATCCCTAGGGGGCGCTCACAGTTCAGTTCCCCCCCAGAAATAAGGCGGCTGGAACTGGAGCTGAGGCTACAGGAGTTACAGGATAAAGCAAGACAACGCCAATTTGAGTTAGAAATGAAACAGCTGGAGATGGCAGAGAGAGAGAAAGAGAGACAACATGAGCTGGAACTGGCCAGACTTAGGAGCCAGGAGGGGGCCCCAAGGAACAGTGAGGGCAGAGTCCGAGAGCCCCTTCTTGCTGGACCCCAAAGTACTAAGTTGATGGATCCCTTTGAGGAGGGAGGGGGCATTGATAACTACCTCATCATCTTTGAGAAAATCTGTAATGTGCATCAGGTGAATCTTGCAGACCGGCTACGGTATCTGACCCCTCTTCTGGGTCCAAAAGTGATGGAGGTACTCGGTCAGATGGAGGGAGCGGAAACTGGAGATTATGACCAGTTCAAACAAGCTCTGCTGCCAAAGTTTCAGCTGACCCCTGAGGCGTACCGGGAGAAACTACGATCTGTGCAGAAAGAGCCAGGGGTGACCTACCTGGAAACCAGCACATTGATAAAGGAGTACTCTGGAAATGGACTGGCTTGGCTGGGAACGCAACCAGGGAAGAAATGGGGGGACTGCTGGGCCTGGAGCAGTTATATAACATTTGTTTCCCTGACCTGAGGCGGTGGCTGATGGACCGGAAACCCAAGGACCTACACAGTGCCAGCAGGCTGGCTGATGAGTTTGTGGCCAGCCAGTCAGGGCATGGGCTAGGTCTGAAGGGGGAAGGGGGCCGGAAGGGGGACCTGTGGGGGAGGCTCCAACAGGACTCTCAGAAGGGAGCCCCAGAAAACAGATCATCCAAGGGAACTACTCAACCAGGCCCGGGTGAACAGGGAGACTGGAGGTGTTTCTCATATGGTGAGACAGGCCACAAGACAGTGCAGTGCCCAAAACACAGAGACACGAGGGCCAAATCGACTGCCCAAAGGCTGCATTGGGTAGGAGCCTGTCCAGAGGAGGCACTAACCATGGCAGAAGTGGCAGATAGTCAGGTTGACACTCCCAGTGAGGGAGTGGGTGGCCAGGTGGGCTCGCTGGTACCGAGCAAGTCTCCAGACTCAGAATCCTCTATTCACCAAGTGAGCTCAGGCCTACCAAAGGGAGGTCAGCAGCTCCTCAGCCCTATTAAGGAAGAGGGAAGAAAAGTCCAAGGGCTCTGGGATAAGGGTGCGGAGGTGACTCTGGCCTGGCTGGAGGTGGTGGGACCCAACAAGATGGTCCCTGATACTTATCTGATCCTAAGGGAGGTGTTTGGGCTACCTGTACAAGTACCTGTAGCAAGAGTGCATCTGAAGTGGGGAGGCAAAGAGGGCCTCAAGGAGATGGGGGTGCACAATCGTTGGCCAGCCGAGGTACTGATGGGACAAAATCTAGAAGGGTGGCCTGGTGAACCCCAGAGAACATTGGCCGCTACCAGGAGTCAGGGCCTGCAGGGGCTCCTTACATCTGGTGTCCCTGAAACAAAGATGAGAAACCTTGTAGAGGGGCGGACGAAACCGATGGGGCCAGAAAAGTGCAAGGAGGAGGATCCCACCCCGGACAAGGCTGGGGAACAGACTCCAACATCCTCTCCCACAGGCGAGTTTCAGGAGGATCTGTGGGGCGACCCTTCACTAGCAAAGCTGAGGGCGCTCGCAGACCTTGGGGCGGAGGAGTCCCTTGGGAGAGACCACAGGGAGAAATTCCTGTGGGAGAAAGGGGCCCTGTAACGAGAGTGGACTCCAGTGGCAAAGGCAGAACCATGGCAGGTCAGGCAACAATTGGCGGTGCCCCAAAGATACCGCCAAAGACTGTTGTCCTTGGCCCATGATGTTCCTCCGTCAGGACACCAGGGGATAAAATGCACCCAGCCGCGGCTGCTGCAAAACTTCTACTGGCTGGGAATTTTCGATGCAGTCAAGCAATATTGCCAACCATGGGACACTTGTCAGAGGGTGGGGAAGGCCTGGGACAAAGGTGGGGCCGAGCTGAGACCCCCCCGGGTCATAGAGGAGCCATTCCAGAAGAAGGCAATGGACATAGTAGCGTTCCTCAGCAAAGCCACCAGATCAGGGAAGAAATATATTTGGGTGGAGGTAGACTTGGTTACCCCGTACCCAGGGGCTGTACCTCTGGCTCCCACTGAACCTGACAAGATGGCAGATGCTCTGATGGGCATTTTCAGTAGGGTGGGGTTCCCACAGGAGGGCCTCACTGACCAAGGGTCTAACTGTATGTCAGTCCTCTTGCAGTGTCTCGGGGAGAAGTGTGGGGCCCAACACACCTGGGTGTCAGCCTGTCTCCTGCAGACCAATGGGCTGGTGGAAAGATTCAGTGAGACTCTGGAAAAGATGCTAAAGGTTTTTATGGCTCAATACTCACAGGACTGGGACAAATATTTACCACCCCTGCTGTTTGCATTCTGGGATGTGTCCCAAGAGTTCACGGGTTTCGCTCCATTTGAGCTGTTATATGGGAGAAGAGTGAGAGGCCCTCTGGACTTAGTAAGAGATGAGTGGGAGGGGAAGGCTTCCCCCACTGGGGAATCAGTAGTAGAATACGTCCTGATTTTCCAGGAGAAACTCTTGGGGCTTATGGACCTGGGTAGGGAGAACTTAATGCAGGTCCAAAGGCAGCAGAAGGCTGAGGATGATTGCAGTGCCCCGGCCAGACCATATGGGGTTGGGGATCAGGTGAGGCTTCTTATCCCAGTGCAAAGGAATAAGCTCCAGGCTGCCTGGGAGGGACCCGTCAAGGTCACCAAACAACTGAGCGATGTGAACTATGTGGTAGAACTGTCCCACTGGTCACATAAACAACAAATGTACACTGGTACTATGATGAAACATTACTTTGACAGAGAGGGGCTGGGACTGACTGTATGCGGACAATGGGAAGGTCTGGGAGGAGATTCCCTGTGGAGGTTCGGTAGCCGGGTGGAGAATGGATCCTCCCTGGACTCAATTCCCTTATTTGACCAGGTAACTGTGGCCCAGAGGGAAGAGATTAGCACAAGGCTGGAGTCCTACCGACCACTGTTTTCTAGCCGGCCTGGGCTTACCAACTTAGTGGTGCGCCATGTAGAGACCGGAACAACCAATCCCATAAAGTGCTCCCCAGTTAGAGTCACTGGGAAGGTAGCCTGGGATGGAGAGAGGGAGATCCAGGACATGCTGGCCTTGGTGGTTATACAACCATCTACCAGCCCATGGGCTTCTCCGATACGGCTGGTACCCAAGAAAGATGGCTCGATCCGGTTCTGTGTAGACTACGGCAAGCTGAACTCCGTCACAGTGTCTGACGCATACCCCATGCCCCGGCTGGATGAGATTTTAGTCAAGCTGGGAGGGCTTGCTAAAAGGGTACTAATGCCAAGCTCAGGAGGTGGGGGGTTAATCCTTCAGGGCTGTGATATGGAGGTGATACATGTCAAGGGAAGTGCGAATGTAGTAGCAGATGCCTTATCAAGAGGGTGGGGGTCAGAACTTCCCCAGGTCACCGTCGGAGGTGACCCCGCTCAGTTCAGTCTCCAAGGGGAGAGAGGTGTGATGAAGTAAGAAAACCTCTTGCGTTACTGTGGTTCTTTTTTGTTCCTGTTCTTGGGTGATGGTATTCTGGCGATGGGACACAGGGGTGTGATAACTATAGGTACCACTAGGGGGGAAGAGGCTTTAGTGCGACCTTACCTGGACCCCCTGGGGGTGACAGGTTGTGGCCGGTTTAGACCAGGGGCAGGGCAGCTGGATAGGGAGGAGAACAAAGGAGAGAGAGGGGAGAAGGAAGATGGAGGTCGGAGGGGCAGGACCTCCGGGGCTTGTCCTAGGGGTTTACTGTCTGCCCTCCTAGGTGATCTGAGAGCCAACTGTCCTAGCTGCTGTGCAAAGTGGATTGCTAATAAACCCTCTGACTGCTACACTGGCTGAGTGTCACTGCTGATTGGGACGGCTGGGACCCTCGTAGGGGGAGGACCCCCCCCCCAAGGGAGACCAGACAGAGCAAGGATCGGACTCTCTGGGCCTGGATTTGGGAAGCTGGCTACAGGTAGCGTGGAGACCCTGGTGAATGGGAGAAAGCTCCACCGTAGCAGAGTCCCTGGTGGGCTGTGAACAGAGGGGATCCAAGAGGCTTTTCTGGGTTCTCCGTGACAGACAGTGACTGTTTTTAACTATGTGTACATACAGTGCCAAGCAAAACTGGGCCCTGATCTTACCTGAGGCCTTTGGGTGCAGCTATAATAATTCTAAATAACTGGATTTTTCTCAAATGTGTTCTGCATTGAGGAACGGGGCTGATCAGAAGCGCTGCTGGCCAGGGAAGAGACCTGGGGCTCGGCACGCTGGGACTCGGGGCTTGCATGCCGCTGCAGCAGCTGCAGCTGCCACTGCAGGTGGCCCAGTGGTGAACCCGGGGCTCACGCACTGGGACCCCATAAGCCCAGTGGCAGCAATGCCCCTGGGGATGACGTACTGAAGCTCTGCTGTAGTCAGGGTTTGGGGAGCTACATGAGCTGTTTCTCTTTTTATTCAACGGCTACCGCTTCAGACCCATAAAGGTGAACCTCTCAGCCTAATAGGCTTGATATTCACCACAGACAATGGCAGCATTTTTGCAGAGCTAACTAAAAGGTCACCTTGCTGGATTGAAATCTCTCTCTCCTTCACTCCCTGAGCCCAATGTAGCATGCAAAGCCCATTCTTTGATGAGACAGTGGCTGGGAAGAGACAGGGTAAAGGGAGTGCAAGCTGGTCAGAGAATACAGAACAAGTGTTTGTTAGAATCTTGACCAGCTAGGAAACCCTTTGCTACATAAACCAAATCAGAGCTCCCTGGCACTATGACAATTCAACTCTACGGTGCTGGTGGGACACCTGTTCACAGGATACTTCACTGAGATTAAGTCATTTTGCCAATTAGGTGTAAAATGAAGCAACTTTTAGGCCCCAGTTCAATATGGCACAAAAGCATATCTTAGCTGAACTGGTCTCTCAATCACATGCATGCCTCATATGTTGCATGGAATAATGTAAGGGCCTCCTGGCTGAAATACTGGGGATTGAACCAGGGACCAACATGCTCTGTAGCTGAGAGCTGTGATTTCTGCTCATCTCGTTTGGCTCAGACGCAGCTGGACACATGTTCCAAAGCAGTAACCATGTTAGTGGGATTTTCTCCCACGAAAGCTCACGTGATAGATCAATTTGTTATTCTTTTAAGTGCCACCAGTCTCCTTGTTTGTTTAGCTGGAAACATGTAACACACACTGACCACTTGGAAACAGATCAGCACAATAACTTTCATCATTAATGATTATAAGAGCTGCTTAGCTAAAGCAGGGGCACAAAGGGGCTGTAGTGAGGGCCCATTCCACGCTGTGTGCTTGCTTGCTCTCTTTCCTTTCCACAGAATGGAAACGGCAGATTTTGGAGGGGAATGTGAAAGGAAGGAGGAGGTTTGGAATACACCCCCTTTCTGACACCCCCCCCCCGTGTTCTGTGTCATTTGCATATGAATACTCTAGTATTCTTTATAAGCAAGAATTAAGGGAACAAAAGATACAGGAAGTGAGGAGAAGAAGAAAAAGACAGAAACTGGAGGTGGTGACTGACAGAAGCAAGGCTAGGGCTGTGAGCTATTCCCAGGTGTCTGGAGTCCCCCTACAGACTCCAGGGATGCAATTTGGGAAAGAGATGACTGCTCCTGATTCACCCCCCTTCCCCCCCCCCTTTCCTCCACAAAACAGAGTCCCACCCTAGTCCATTGTAGTCTAGTTTCTGCCCTTTCACACACAGACTTTTTCTATGGTAAATGTGGTTGAATCTTTCGCACTCAAAAGGAATCTCCCCCTAACACCATGAATCTCCTCTACCTGGGCTTACATTCACAATGGGCACTTACGTCAGTGTTGCACAGCTGAGCATTGTATCACGTAGTGCCTAGGTGCCTCGCTGCACTATGGAATTCCCAGTGCCAGATTAGGCACTTGGGTTCCCCGCACAATGCCCAGGAAGAGTTAGGAGCCTGAGAAAGAGATTCACAAAAGCTAGTCACAATCTACCCAGAAAGAAGCCAAATGCAGAGGAGGAGAGGAGAGGGGTGGGCCAGGGCAGGGCATAGCGCCCAAATCTACAGAGGGACTGAGATGCCTAACTCTCATTGCTATAGGCCTTTAGCACCTCACAGGCCAGAGGGAGGCTCCTAGCTCCATCGGCATTCTGAAATATAACCAGTCTTTGGGAACTGGGCACTTGAGATAAGACAACCTTTGCATGAAAAGCCAAAAACATGCCCCATCACACTCAGATATACAGGTAAGTGGGACCCAAATCTATGCTCCAAAGCAGGAATATGGACCTGGGTCTCCCAGTCGATTGCCCTAACCCCTGACCTCTCGGTTAGACTGGGACATGCCCATGCCACCTACTTGCCCCTAGCTGTCTTTTGTGTGAGGCCCAAACTGGTAGGCTTGCTGCAGGCATGTGAGACCTGGACTGATATGCATGCTCTGAGTAGGCTGACTGGATTGTGCCCTGTTGGCTAGGTAAGTGGGAAAACAGCTTCTCTGATCATCTCACTGAGGCATAGGTGTGAGCGAGGGCTCAGAAGCATTAAGATTCAGGTGCCAGTGCACACAGCCAGAGGCAGAAACCTAGGCAACTAAGGCATGGTAGCCACACCATGGCTCACAGGCAGCTGAGCAGGGATTTACTGAATATCAATGGTACTGAGATGTTGGCTTAGGCACCTAATGAGGCACTTAGGTACCTAACCCCCTGTGAGCATGCAACCCTTTTGCTTCCCACCTCATCTGCTCCATGCCTGATTCTTTCTTGTGCAGGATGCATCAGCAGAGCAGTGTAAGGCCTGAAACAGCAGGTTGTGGCACTGACTTGTAAATATTCACTCAAATTGTTTAACCAATTTGTTCCAAGCCTGCTAGTGCCCCATTTCTGTTCATTTCCCACCAGCATTTTAGGAAATGAGCTCACTGCTGGGTATGTTTGTGGAAGCATCCAAATTTAAATGAATCCTGCAGAAGATTTCAAATCATAATCACTGTGAATACTTGCACAGGAAATCTGATTGAGTACCTACATGCAGCCAATCAAGTAACAACACATGACCTACAAGTCCAATCAAAACAGCTCAGTTTTTGGTGGCTTACAATGAATTCTTTGGAATAAGCTACAGAGCAAGAATTAGTTGAAACTATCTGACACATCATTTTGAATAACAAATTCAAGAAAATCATGTTCTGCTCAAGGACAATTCACTCACAGAAGAAAAGTCACGTCAGTTATTTGCAGCAATTACATACCCAGCTGTAGCCAGAAGTGCTGCCAGTCAGGATTAAAGTCTATTGATATCCATGGCTGGAATAGAAAGGCTGAAGAGATATTTAGCTCTATATTGCATAGGTCTGTATGTTAGAGGTGTTTTTCCCAGCCAACAGAAAAGGTATATAGAGTCAGTAGGAGGATTCCATGTGGACATGACCATCTCACTTGTCTTCTCCATGCAATCCAATCAGATTCAATTACCAATGACAATTTCCAGGAAAGTCATTCAGCCCCCTAGCAGTCAATTACCAGGAAAGGGAGGGAACCCTCTATTGCTGTCATAAACCATTGCGAACAGTTTCCGTAATCCCGCCTTTGAACTCCTTCATTACTGCAATTCACAATGGGTTTATTAGAAGCTTAATTGAATTGGTCCTGCTCTGGGTGTGCAGAAGTTGCTTACACACCAGCTATTAGTGGCTGCTAATGAGGGAATCCAGAGGATTAGTGCATCAATTATCAGGTTTGGTATGGACTGTAGGGGCAGCCAGCAGCAGGCTCCTGTGAATTCAGCTGAGAAGTGTGACACAGCAAGCTCAGTGGGAACATAAATGCTCACTCATTCGCATTGTCTCCGAATAACATGCATAGTACATACCAATTGACTGCACCAAAGATGGGACTAATACACAGCAGACTGAGGCTGGCATCTTACATCCAGCTGAAGACAATATAGTAGAAAAGTAAATACCCATCCACCCCCTTTGTCTCCTCTGTGAAGTTTTGCAAAGATGAAAGAACATCCTCTTTGGACTAAAGCTTAAGAGAGCCATGCCCAGGGCATGTGGGGAAACAGGAAGAAAGTCAATTTACCCATGACAGTTCAAGGATCTTTCAGTGAAGTTCAGGGGTGTGAAGATGCACATTGCAAAGGGAGAAGAGAGTTCAGGGCAAGGCCAGTGCTGTATACTGTATTCACTCACATCACAGGAACGAACATAAAACCAACCTAATCCAGAAACATTCACGTTCTCTGTGTGCACTAAGTCAGTGGTTCACAACCTTTTCAATTGAAAGCCCTGCTAGTTAACACTATTTTAAACACACCCCCTCCCTAACCTGGCCATAAACATACATAACCCCTATAAATACACGATAGTACCATTAAATTACACACATCATAATAAATTAGTCTTCTCTCAGTAAGAAGCTAAGCATTTCCTGGTGCAGGTTCCACAGTACCCTGAGTATTACTCACCCCCACCCCCCTTCTCAACCATCATGCAGTGAGGCAGAGTAAGGGAGACAGACAATGGTGTGCTAGCTGGGGCTGCTCTGCCATGCAGAACCATCCCTGTGGACTGTGGGCAAAAGAGGCAACTGCCTGGCACTGCTGCCTCCCTACTGCTGTGCTGTCCCCCACCCTGCTGCCTTTGGCAGGAAGCAGAAGGCAGCAGGGCAAGGTGGGATTGTGGAACCCAGCCTCCGGGTTGGCCCTCTCCAGGCAGAACAGCCAGGCCAGGGTCCCAGCTCTACTCTCCTACCCCACACCTGGCCCCAGGAAAGGCACTAGGGTTTCTGGCACCCTCCTGCAATGCTTACCATGCTTACCGCACAGCAAACGCCCGGGCAGACGAGTGACGTCACAGGGCAGCGCAACAGTGCAGTCCCCATTTTGGCACCCTTCAAACATTGGCACCCCCGTGCAATGCTTACCATGCTTACTGCATTGCGCTGGCCCTCTCTGGGCCGGCTGTTCTGGCCTGGGAGCAGTGAGGACCAGCCCAGAAGTGGGGTGGGAGAGCAGAGCCTGGCCTCTTCTGCCATGGCCTGGCCAGCTTGAGTCTAGTGGTGTTGCTCCTCCCCTCTAGCCAGCATGGAGCTTGAGGGGGCTGCTCCTCTGCTCTGTCCAGGGGCCCATGCAGCTTGAAAGGAGGCTGTTCCTCCACTCTGGCCAGTGCATGGCTTGAGGCTACTGCAGGCACACGACTGGCAGATGGGGGAAAGGAGCTAAATGACCTCACTACTACTGAAACCTTACAGTCCCCCTGTAGTCTTTCACACCTACCCCAAGGAGTTCCCGCACCCCAGACTGGGAACTGCTGAGCTAAATCAAGTCTCCTTCCTTCTTGCCAAAGAAATAAACAATACAGATAAGGTAGGACAGGCTCGGCATTACTCCCACCCAGAAAGACAGCTCTGTGGCAAAAGGGCTGCTCCCCAGCATCTGCTCTATGGGAGTTCTAGAAAGCTGAGGGCACAGAGTATGGCACTGGAAAGGAAGAAAAGGAAATGAAAGAACAAGGGAATGAAGAGGCGAGTTGGCAAAATTAAAGGAGGGAGAGCAGAAAGTGGGGGGTGGGAGAGAAGAATGCAGGGAGGTAAAGGATAATATCTTTTCTGTTATCCAGCTAAGTATATGGCCTCATCCCCAAGGTATCAGAGTGTCTCATATGCTGGAATGTATTTGTCCTCACCACAAGTGCTATTCCAGTTTCACAGACAGGGAACTTGAGGCACAAAGAGATTGTATGAATCACCCAAGGTTACACAGGGTGTCTGTGGCAAAGCTGAAAACAGATCTCTGAGCTCCTCATCCAGTGTCGGAGACACAAACTGTCATTCAGAAGTGCATATCCCTTTGTACACAAAAGTGTTCTGTGGGCCACATCAGAGGAGATACAGTGCCCCGGGCCAGAGCACTCTGGGAGTGCCTCCCAAAGCCATCCAGACAAGGGGATCAGAAGAGGCCTTGGTAACATCAGAATTAATTTGTGTTGAAGAACAACTCCCCACTGCACTCTGTTCTGTTAGCTGGGGTCTACTCCTTTAAGAGAGAGAAGAAGAGAGGCCATGCCTCAGCAGTAACCCATGAGTGCAGGGGATGTGATGAGTAAATAGAGGACTTGCTGCTGTGAGGCTGCCAACGTGGCACCTTTCATAGGGGCTAGAATTAAAAAAAAAATCACTTAAAACTAAAATCAAAGCGAGATTAGTTTGCTTTGTCGTCTTCCTTCCCGTTACTCATTTTTCTTCTGCACCTCCAATAAGGGAGACTGGGCAGCTTTAATTATGTTTTCTATGTGAGATGAATATGAGCCAATTGCTTGCACACTGCAGACAGCAGCCTCCGCTGCCTCATGGAGGACATTTGTTTTTCCTCAGGTGGCGCAATAGCGGAGACAGCCTGGTAATCCTATGGTTAACACTCAGTGGTGCCTGATGGAGGTGGCCCCAGATCTCAGCTGAGGGATCCACTTTCTCAATCCCATCCTCAGGCTGGGAGTGCTGCAGAGGTTGGCCCTGGAAACCCAGTGGCTGATGCTCTGGGCCACCTCATGTCTCTTGCCCAGGTCACATGCGCAGCAGAGTCTTTCTGGGACCCAGTCTAATTCCCTAGTGCTGGGAGCCTGGTTCCAGATATTAGTTCCCTGCAAGAGTGTCTCGGTTAACTCCTGACCTTTCACTCCCAGAGACTGCAACACTGCAGTGGTTCTGCATCGCCCTGGGGAGGTGCCTGAAAATCTGATTATTCGGTTCTCTGGTCTTTCTTCTCAGACCTGAACACACTTCAGTGACCAGGCAAGTGGCTCAGATGGTAGTCCTGTGCTCCACCCTGTATTATGCAAGAGACTTTGAATCTAATTCCTCACCTTACATCTCTCTCTCCCCTTGGACCTTGGAATACTGAAGAAATCAGGGCCAGAAGTACTAGTGACATAATTCCCAAAATCTTATTTTGAAGTTGGAAGAGTGGCAGGGGCCAGGACAAGTGGTGAGTGCTCTGGGCTGCTCTGTGTGATAGGTCCTTGCTCTGTTTAGCTGTGGCTGCTAGATCCCATGGGCTATGAAAGGTGACTCCAGGAGAAGTAAACAGCTACCTACGAAAGGAAAGGTTAGTATAATTCTTTGGGTGACAATAATGGAGAAAGGACAGCAGCAGCCATTGTGGTGGAGAAAGAGCTACAGACAGAGCAAAAGGAGGGAGTCTCTGCGGGAGGAACGAGAGGAACAGATAAAGCCATGGTCTTTTTTTAATTAAAAACCATTTTCAATTTTTATTACAATTAAAATGTTTTTAAAATGTTAATGGAATAAATGGAACTCTCCTTCCCCATTCTCCCCCCATCCTGCAATTACAGCATGAGGCCCATCTTGAAGGGATGCCAAAGGGTGATACATTAACTCAGAAATGAATCAAATTCCTCCTGCTCTAGTGTTAGTGAAATAAATTTTTTAAAAAAATGGCTTCAGTGACTGCAAGATGGCAGGGACTGGGAACTCTCCATCTTACAGGAGTAATAGAGATGTAAAGTATGTTAGCAAAGTGCTGCAAACCAAATGGCACCCACATGGATGACCTCAGCAACTGTATTAGGTCAGACATGGAAGGATCACAAATGACAAGGTTAATGAAGTCTGTTCCCAGTGTCAAGCAAGGGGAAGAACCTGAAACTTGTGAGGATTTGTGCAGTAGTGCCTTCAGCTAGCTTCCCCTCAGGGCAGTCAGAGTGAGTTAGGGAAGACACTTGTGAATTGACTCTCAGAGAGGGCCATCTTCAGAAGAGTGCAGGCATCTGAGAAAGGAACTAGTGCACTGGTCATGAAGGCCAGGAAAGGCTGACTCCCCTAATTAATCTTTCCAAGTGCGAGGGTAGAGGGGGGCTGAAGGAATGTGCTGGGAGAAAGTATCTAAAAAGCAGAGCCTCCCATACTGTAGATAGGTCCCTATGCACCCTCTCATTTGGCTCACGACTAGAACCAATGCTAAAAGAAGTCCTTCTATAGGGATTCATTGGGAACAGTGGGGCAAGGGAAGAAAACATCATGGCAGAAAAAATTTCTGCACTGACCTAGAAGAGAATCTAGATACAGCACTTGGGAGGAGGAAAAAAATCACTGAATTTCAGTGTAGCACTTTAACAGCAATGAAGTCTGAGCCACTAAGCAGATAAATAAAGCCTGAGTTGGTGTGGTTCTGTGGACTTTCTGGGGCAGCAGCTGCACAAGAAAGTAGCTGCACTGGATTCACCTTCCCACCAAGAATGGAAAAGCTATGTGTACTCTGTAAAACATCTCCCATTCACATCACCCTACTCCAACCCTTCCTGGCTTCTTCGCCTCCCCGCAACAAGTCACTTTGTCAACCCTAACTTGATCCAAATCCCCCAGTTTACTGCCCCGCTGACTATGTTCCTCTTATTTTAACATTCTGTATAGGAAAGGGTGGAGTGTAGCAGAGATTAGTGAAGTTCCAAGGCTCTTCCTCCTTTCATGTCATTCTCTCTCCTTAGGTCAGAGCCAAAAAATCAGTAAGGAGTGGCAATGGGAAGAGGATGCCAGAGCAACATAAAACCAAGGGGAGAAACAGGGCACAAGAGAAAGGAATAGAAGAATTAAGGAGGGATCAAGTAAAAAGTGGAAGCTAACTGCCATCAGGATGAATAAGAAACTATCAATCATGAAGGAACTTACACTTGGGAAAAGCAATCTTGCTGGGCTGGTGGGAATGTGAGGTGGGCTGGGCATTAGCTTTGCAGTAAGGCAAGGAAGGAGGGATGCCCGTCGGGGAATTCTGGTGGGATGACTACTTGGGGACCTGACAAACTGACATATGCAGCTATTTTCGTTTCAAATGGAAAGCTGCGATGAGATCAAACACATCTCACAGTAATGAAACGAAGTCTCTCTACACACTGAGCCATACAAACACTCAGTATAATTGAAGCCGCGTGCAGCCAAGATGCAGGGAAAAAAATCTGCTCAAGGGATTAAAAAAAACAAACTAAACCAAAACAAACAACCATCACTAAAGAATGAATTGTTAGTGCATCCTAGAAAAATCCACACTAGCACACAGACCCCTTCAGTCCTTGGCCTGCCACTGAGACTGTCAGCTGGTCCCAGTTGCTTACTGGGGTGGTGGTAGGCCCTGGATGGTTTCACATGGACCACTGAACAGCCAGCAGATAGGAGTGGCTTCCAGTCACTCCCTACTGACCTGGACTGGGCTTAGAGAACTCAAGATAAAAGGACTTTATACACCATCTCCAGTGCCTGTTTACTCAGCTCTGTCTATGCTACCAACAGTTACCAAGCACAGTACATTCCAACAGGGTTTGAAAATGGTTTAAAGAATAGTGTAGACAGAACTAATACAAACCCACATTGCAGAAAGCATGACTGAGATTCAAGTTTATTCAACATAACTAATTTATGTGATGGATTTAAATTTGGTTAAAATGCTTATCCCAGGCTATAAGCAATTATGCATTGTACAGCAGCACCCATAAAATTATGTTGTGTCAACATCCACAAAACCTCCCAACACATCTCAAAGGAAAATCTCCCCCAGCTGTGCCTGCTGAGAGCCCAACCGACCTAATCCAAAGAAAACAGACAGGCCTTGCAGCTCGTCCTGAAGACCAACAAATCCAGAGTCTATCATCAAAGGAGAAGAATGAGTTCCAGAGTCAAGGGTCCTTCGTGGAAAATTCCCTGCTGGCAGCTCCTATTTGAATCAGGGGATGCTGCTAGCTCAAATGCCTTTGCTGATTTTAACTGCTGCAAAATTACAAGGAGAGACGAGCGGTTTCTTAGGTAACCAGGACCCCAACCATTTAGGGCTTTGTAGGGCAAAAACAACTCCGTTGAACCAATTGGAAGACAGTGCATATCACAGAGCACGAATGTAATGTGTGTACCCAGCAGGAAGTCCCACTTACCGATCAGGCAGCCACATTCTGCAACAGCTGAAATTTCTGAATGGTCTTAAGGTCTGGCACTGAAATAACCCCATCTTAAGGCAGCCAAGACATGAATCACTAAGACTATATCTGCACCTGAAAGAAAAGCTTGCAACCTGCTCCCCAGTGGGGGTTGAAAAAGCCTTGCTTCTATGAATTGTCAAGGTGAAGGCAGCTTTTCTTTAAATATTGGGAGGAATTCTTCCCTCTTCACAGAGCAAGAGTTAAAAGGCTGCTCGTTACCAGCATTATTCCCACAGCCACACACTGTGATGCCTACCCAGTAAGGCTGTTCTTATCTGCACTGGTTTAAAAAAGGGAGAGCGTTTGCAGCCATACCTTCTGGGCGCGTGGCTGACCTTCACACACAGCAGAATTCTGGGACATATGTCGATCCCATAATGGAACCCACAGAGAGAGAAATCACATTTCCCTCAAGCCACGCAGAATGGAATTTGGCCAACATGGAATCTAGGGTATGTCTAACTAGCAAGTAAAAACCGATGTCTAGCTCCTGCTAACTGACTCAGGCTCATGGGGCTTGGGCTAAAGGACAGATCCATTGCAGGCTCTGGGACACCTCCCCCTTGGAGGGGTGGATTTTAGCAGTAGTGGAGGGGGCAGTCAGAGGAGGGCAAGATCGGAAGAACAGGAGATATTGCTGGCTAGGAGTTGTATTGGTTGGCATTAAAATATCATTATTTGCCTACAGTTAACACCATTATATGAAATATAACTTGTTTCTCCTATCCAATACCTAGAAGGGGAAAAAATAAGGATCAAAACAGAGACCCGTTAACCAATAAAACAAAAAACAATAATTAATAGAGAGACAAGGTAGTCAACAAAGCTTCTATTGGACCAGCTTCTGCTGATGTGAGAGGCAAGCTTTCTAACCACATAGAGCGTGTCTGTCTCCAACACTAGCTGGTCCAGTAAAAGATATTATCTCATCCACCAGGTCTCTCTAATATCCTGGGACCCACACAGCTACACTGCATCCAGTAATAATACTTAGCATTTACAGAGCACTAGAGTCCAAAACACCAGTGAATTAATGTTAATCTTTTAATGATTAATGCTGTGTGTGGAAGCTCAGAACTGGAATAGTATGATGTTGCAGATCAGAACTAAGGCATAGCAGAAGAGAGCTTCACCGCTATGGGCTTACTATGAAACCAAGGAGCATAAAAGCTAACTTGGCTGGCTGGCAGTGGATTCTCCTACTGGAGGGAGATCCTCCCCAAATAGCATAGGACTGGAATAGCTGGTTATATTCAAACTTCCAAGGTTCCCCCAGAAAGGAAGATGTGTCCAGGGGGAAAAGAGCATGACAACGACCTCCAGCAACCCCTCAGCAGCTGTGACAGTCTTTGGGAGCTGCTGAAGATGAGTGCAAGTCAAGGAAGCTGTGATATTGTTCTAGCATGTGCTGTGGGGTTGAACTAGGCTCCTGCCAGCCACAGAGTCAAGGAACATAAAGGTATCATACCTTCCATTGACTCCTGGGCTATCTGTCAGGAATGAAGGCCTCTGTCTATGATTTCCTTCCATATGTGATCATTTACCATCACCAAACTTTCTGTAAAATACAGGGTTGGGTGTGCAGTGGGCAAGCCCACATCCAGTAGTATATAGGACTCTAAACAGAAGCTGACCCATCCAAGAGAAGCAGATGGCGGGGGGGGGGAGTAAAAGGGGGAGGCCAGCATGCATAGGATAAGTGAGCACACATGCACTGGGTATCTGGCTGTGTACTGTAAGTGTACACATGACATGTAGACGTACACAGGTCATGTGTGTGCAGTGGTGCAACCTTAGATCTATAGCAAATTATCATATGTGTCTGCATAGGGCAGAGGACTTTGAAAATCCCATTGCTGCACAACTGACTTCCCATTATCTCATAGCTCCCATTTCACATCCAGGGCCCTTTAGGATTCCAGCACCAGAAGAGGCAGCAAAAATTCAGTTCTGTAACTTTTCTGGTTGGCAAGTCACACATGGTGTCCACTCCCCAGCTTCTCAAGCTTCTTAAAGTTGTGTAGAGAGTAACGGCATGGACACAGCTGGGTTTAAACAACCCTGTTCACTGACTGCATGCAAACAGACATGACCTGACTACTTAAACATTGGTGTTCTGTCAGGGTAAAAGTGGCTTCTGTTCATAGAAGACAGTCCCTTAAGGAGTTTGCAGAATATTCAAAGTCAGAGTATGGGCACCTGGAAGCTGAGAAGTCCCACAGACAGGTGAGGGGACTGGTCCCAACCTCAGAGAGGATAAAAGCAGGCAGATAGCTGCCAGTGAATTCACATGAGGCCCTGCAAACTGAATTAGGACCGGGCCAGCATTGGTGTGCACAGGATGCAGGGAACAGGTGTGTGTTTGAGAAAGGGAGGCATGCAATGAATGATTGTCTCCATGCTTATTCCTGACTCCCTTGTCTAGTAGCTGAGCCTCCTCTAACTCACTGCAGATAAGCACACCACCCAACTGGCAGCCCCACATCCACCTGCTGAGTAACAGGCAACTAGAGCCTCTCCTGCTATTGAAGTCATTGCTTTTCACCAGTCCCTGCACTGGGATGCCTCATCAGCCCCCAGAAGCTTGGAGCTAAAATTACACAGCTGGATAATTATTTCATGGTTTAAGAATGATCTCTCTCCCCCTTTTGTTATATATGTGCTTAATATCAATTTATTTATAACCCAGCCTTGTGGTCAGGCTTTTAATGAAAGAGCTGCCAGAGCCTTTTAAAAGCACTGTATTCACTTGAATGGCCACATTATGCTGAGTAAGGGCCGCAGGGGCTTCTATGGAAAGACTCTTGCTACTGAAACACCCTACCCCTCCAGTCCATGTGTGCACCTCCTCGCGCTCTCTGCCTCCTGTTCTCTTTATGTCATTTGTTCATTCGCTCTCCCTCCCTCGCCCCCAAATCTATTTGTTTTAGTGGCATGGCAGTAATATTGTTATCTACCACCGCTGAAGTATACAAATTAAATCATGATTAAACAGGGATTCTTCCACATTACATAGATTTTCCGTTCCACAGGAATAGCTATCTCCTGCAAGAGGTCAAATATTCCTTAATTTATTTTCCTTCCCTCACCCAGCCCTCTTCTCCTCTCTGCTTTATTTCCCCAGGTATATAGGCTTCCATGCATGCTGATACCCTTTCTTCCTATAACTATATAGGCATATACATATCCCCCTCCCCTTTTGTCCTAAAATATTGATGAATTCTGCTCCAAAAAGGAGGAGTATGCCACTGCAGTTCCTCTCCAGAGCAGGCAGAATGTGAAGGAATGGAATAATGGGGCTGTGGTTGCTACTGTCAGATCACATACGATTCTAAGCAGGCATGGGTGTTTGCAGGGCCCAAGAGAGAGGCAAGAAAGGAGACACCCTCATCTCCAAGAAAGAGCCATAAAAGGGCCCTCAGAGCCAGGAGAGGTGTCTGTCTATTCAAAAGAAATATAGCAGGCAGCACTTCAGTTATACAAAGCAGACTTTTCCTTTAAACTGATATAAATCTGGATTGACTCCATTAAAGGCAGAGTTGCTCTGGATTTACCCAGGAATCAGAGAGGACAGAATCAGGCCACATAGAATAAGTTCTAAAACTATTCTGTGAGGACAAATCTTGACCACCTCCAAATTGTAGCCTCCTGTGATTAAACCTGGTTCTCATCATGGCTCTTTCTACCACAAGGGAACCAAATTCCATCCTCAGTACACACGTAGAACTCTGGCTGTGGCTAGAGGAGCACACATAAAATGATGGTTGTATTTGATAATCTGTTCTCATTGGATTCTTGTAGTGGGCCCAACCTCATGGTATCTGAGAGCCTTTGGAGTTAAAAAAAAAAAAAAAAGAATCCCACATAAAAACTATTCTTTAGGTCCCTCATGGGGAACATGTAGACTTATTATTTTTCCTCATAATGCTACTAGGCTATGAGCTGTTTAGAGGAAAACACGAGGTAAAAAGAAAGATCTAGTTTTGTATTTGGACTTCAGAGAAGTGAGCTATATTATCATTGGTTTGAATGCGAGTAAATGCCAAAGTCTCTGGTGAGTTAGAATCATAGGGTTGGAAGGGACCTCATAGGTCATCTAGTCCAACCCCCTGCCAGAGGCAGGACCATTCCCACTAAACCATCCCAGTCAGGGTTTTGTCCAGCTGGGCCTTAAACACCTCCAAAGATGGAGACTCCATCACCTCCCTCAGCAGCTCATTCCAAGGCTTCACCACTCGCATAGTAAAAAAGTTTTTTCTAATATCCAGCCTCGACCTCCCTAACTGTAACTTGAGACCATTGCTCCTCATTCTGTCCTCCGTTACTACCAAGAATAGTCAAGCTCCCTCCTCCTTGGAGCATCCCTTCAAGTAGTTGAAGGTTGCTATCAAATCCCCCCTCAATCACAAGGTAGCAAGAAAGCATGTCTCCCGCACACACCTGCTCCGACTCCTCCCCTTAAGGGACAGAATCCCACTGGTCCTGAAGAGTGGATCTATACAACAGCCAAGGTCACAGAGGAGAAAGTGGACTGTTAAATATCCTGGGCCTACTGATTGCTATGAAAAGAGGTCTGAAACATTAAGCTTCATCCAATGCTCAGCAAGAAGTCAATGGAGCCAGTTGGGTGACAGAGGTTCTGTGCTCCCAGTAGCCCACGTGATGGAGGAACCAAGCCAGCCAATACTTTGTCAGGCACTGACAGTGTAATTAGGAAAATGAACAAGAGTGGAGAGGTGCTGTAGAGCGAAAGGCCCTTCTTGCCACTATGAAAATAGAAATACATAATCCCAAACTTATTAGTAACAGTCCCTCAGGCTAGGGCCAAACCACACTCAACAGCCTGAAGGTGAGTGCTAATAAATAATAGATACACCTAGCACTTCTAAATGTCAGACTGATCTCCATTAACTGGTATAAAATAAAAAAACAAAAAACGACTCCACTGAATTTAGTGGAGTATCAGGGATCTGAATCAGCCCCATATAGCTTCTGTCACCTGACCAAACCGCAGAGTGACTTACTTAAGAAATACAAACCATTAATCCAATTTTTCAGGTGAAGAAACTGAAGCACAGTGAGCTAAAGTGACTTCATAGCCTCCATCTCTACTCCTTTTAAGCGAGCCAGCCCCTGCACCACAGGACTAGACAAGAGCTATGATGTATGTTCTGTATCCTATTCCCATCTTGATGGCCCAGAACTGCCCAGGCCCCCTAGCACAGACCTAGAAAAAGGAGCTTTCCACTCCAGAGCGTCTTGCTCTACACTTTGAACATACGTTTTCATCATCTGGACCACAGGAAAGAGTTCCTTTAAAAATTCCATTGGGATTTCAACAATTTCCACTCCACCATCAAGCTGAGTCTGGACCAGTCCAAACTAAAATCCACTTCTTGGACACCACAGTACAAATAAAGGATGGACACATTAACACCACACTATACCAAAAACAAACTGACCGCAGTACCTTCATGCCTCCAGCTTCCACCCTGGTCACATTACACGATCCACTGCCTACAGCCAAGCCTTAAAATACAATCAGATCTGCTCTGATCTCTCAGGCAGACACAAACACCTACAGGATCTCTACCAAACATTCCTAAAACTACAGAACTCACCCAAAGAAGTGAACACACAGATCAGAGCCACACGGGTACCCCAGAGTTGCCTACTACAGGACAGACGTGACAAGAAAACAACAGCACACCACTGGTCATCATCTACAGCCCCCAGTACAGATCACTCCAACATACCATCAAGGATCTACAACCTATCTTGGAAGATAATCCCACACTCTCTCAAGCCTTGGGAGACAGGCTGCTCCTTGCTTACAGGCAGCCCTCCAACCTGAAGCAAATACTCACCAGCAACTCAACACGAACCCAGGAACCTATCCCTGCAACAAACCCCACTCCCAACTCTGCCTGCACATTGACTCCAGTGACACCATCACAAGTCCCAACCATATCAGCTACACCATCAGGAGCTCAGTCACCTGCCTAACTACTACTGTGATATGTAACCCTTCTGCCAGGCTGAAATGGCAGCAGCAAGGGCCGGGTTCTATATCTAGTGGTTCCAAACAAGGTTACACCACCAACCAGCTCTAGCCCTCACCCAGTCTCCTGGGAAATCATGCGCTATTCCCTGAGCACCCTAGAAGGGCTTCCCCGCTCACAAGAAAGAGTCTGAGTGTAGTACACAGAACTTTTAATGGTAGCATAAAAGAGTATAGAGAGGCAATATCAAAACAAGCAAAAGTTTGGAGAATCAGTACGGGACAGGATTCCCACAAAACTCAGTACAGCACACACTCCACCCCAGTGTATGTAGAGAATGTTCCTCGCTTCTCCATTACCTTCATACTGACCATCATAGTGGCCATCATACTTTTTGTATCCACCTCGAAAAGGGGGGGCCCCTCAGCCCTCCTCTCCAGTTATCTTCTGCTGCCTCTGGATCCGTTTACACACCCACCAGCTGCTGGCACTACCTGCTGCTCACTCACACCCTCCACTGGCCACTCACACCATCCACTGGCACCACCTGTTTGTTACTCACACCCTCCACTCACGCCATCTGCTGGCTCCTCCCACTGGCCGCTGGCACTGTCTGCTGCTCACTCACACCCTCCACTGGCCACTCACACTGTCTGCTGCTGCTGGCAGCGCCTGCTGATCACTCTTCAGTGATTTCAGCTCTTAGAACGAACAAACAAGGAGTCCTGTGGCACTTAAAGATGAACAAATTTATTTTTTGCATGAGCTTTTGTGGGAGTGTCTGACAAAGTGGGATTTTCCCCCACGAAAGCTCATGCAAAAAATTAATAAATTTGTTCATCTTTAAGTGCCACAGGACTCGTTTGTTTGTTTTACAGAACTAGACTAACATGGCTACCCCTTTAGATTTCAGATAGAGTCCTTGATTTAAAGGACCGACAGACAGAGCATTGGTTCGCCTGGTGGGATTCACACAGGCATCTTGGGCACTTCTCATGGGGTCATCTGTCAGGAAAGCCTTACCACAACTTGCACAGTGTTTGAAACCCAACATGGTGAGCAATGGTTGGGAGTGGTGTTCCAGCTCTGGTGGTTGAGACTCGGTGTGAGTGCCAGGTCACAGTGGGACTATGTCCACAAAAAGATCTTCAAGAGCGATCGAGCAGCTCATAAACAGAGGAATAGACAGATGCTTGCGGTATCACAAGGAGCGGCTGTTCCAAAACCATTGCTAAGGATGGAAAAAGGAACTGAGGGGGACGAGGGTCAGGGCCATCTATATATAGCCATGGGAGCAGCCAGAGGGGGCATTGGCTGCTGACCCTGCTCTGAGAGGCTAGGGTTAGAAGTTTCCAACCAAGTGTGTGCTGCAGTACCTAGACATCTAAAACTGAATGATCCAAGCAGTGCTCAAAGAAGAATCACTGATTTCAGCTCCAGACTTCAGGACACCAGAGACTACACCTCTGATCAAAATAACAAAGGAGGCCAAATCTTTTAACAAGGGGTAGGGGATGAGGCATTGCCTCAGGCATTGCTCTTTGCAAAACTAATGCTACCTCCACCTCCTTCTCTCCAAACTTACAGGACTGAAAAATAGTCGCTCACTCTCCCAACTTATGTGTTGCTGATGGTGACTTTTCCATCAAATAGACTAAACAGAGATAATATTTCATTTCCTTCTTCAGTTAAAATACAAGTATCGAAAGATTTGTGATCAAGTCAGCCCATATATAATTTAACATCATTCCATAGTGAGATTGTGCTAATATGTAGTTATACTCACGCAAACACAAACCCCATGCAGATCAGTTGCCCCCCTTCTAGCTGTTAAGCTTGAGAAGTGCCCCGCCTCTAGACCTGCCTTACAGATATAGGCGCTCATGTGCCAGCAATGCCTCTCTGGCAGGTACATTAGCCAAAGTGGATTATCCTTATGCAAAAGAATAAACAGATACAAATCAGACATCAAAAATGGTAACATCCATAAACCAGTAGGAGAACTCTTCATTCTCCTTGGACACTGTGGAACAGTGGTTTTCAAACTTAGGGTCACACAGCCTCAAGCACTTGCACCCCCTGCTGTCTCCACCAAAAGACTAGAATGCATTGCTCAAAGATGTAATTGTTGGGATGTGGACATGAATTATTTTTTTCAACTAGGCCTTAAGAAAAATGTTTGAAAACCACTGCCACACAAGACTGGAAAATTACCATACTTAAAAAACAAAAACAAAAACAAAAACAAAAACAAAAAAAAAAAAAAACCCAACCAAACAAACAAAAACCACCTTCATAAACAGACTGCAGTGTGAAACTACAGAGCTGGAACTTGTATGCAAACTTGACACAATCAGAGGGGATCTGAATAGGGACTTGGAATAGAATCATAGAATCATAGGGTTGGAAGGGACCTCATAGGTCATCTAGTCCAACCCCCTGCCAGAGGCAGGACCACTCCCACTTAAACCATCCCAGTCAGGGTTTTGTCCAGCCGGGCCTTAAACACCTCCAAAGATGGAGACTCCACCACCTCCCTCGGCAGCTCATTCCAAGACTTCACCACTCTCCTAGTAAAAAAGTTTTTTCTAATATCCAGCCTCGACCTCCCTAACCGCAACTTGAGACCATTGCTCTTCGTTCTGTCCTCCGTTACTACCGAGAACAGTCAAGCTCCATCTTCCTTAGAGCATCCCTTCAAGTAGTTGAAGGTTGCTATCAAATCCCCCCTCAATCTTCTCTTCTGCAGACTAAATAAGCCTAATGCTTCCAGTCTTTCCTCATAGGGCTTGTGCTCTAGCCCTTTAATCATTTTGGTTGCCCTCCTCTGAACTCTCTCTAGCATGTCCCTGTCCTTTTTGTAGTGGGGAGCCCACAACTGAACACAGTATTCTAGATGTGGCCTCACCAGTGCAGAATAGAGGGGAATGATCACATCCCTTGATCTGCTGGTAATACTTCTTTTGATGCAGCCCAGTATGCCATTGGCCTTTTTGGCAGCAAGAGCACACTGCTGACTCATATCCAGCTTCCCATCCACCATGACCCCCAGGTCCTTTTCTACACTGCTGCTACTTAGCTGAATGTTTCCCAGCCTGTAGCAGTGCATAGGGTTTTTTGGTCCCAAATGCAGGATTTTACACTTATCCTTATTGAATCTCATAAGATTTCTATTGGCCCACTGTTCCAATTTATCTAGGTCTCCCTGAATCCTGTCCTTGGTTAAGACATTACAAAAGCTCATGCAATAAATATATTTCTTAGTCTTTAAGTGCCACAGTAGTCCTTGTTCGTTTGTTTTACATTACAAAAAGTAATTGTCCCTGTTCAAACATTCTCTCCTTCTAATCTACTAGTGTGAATGGGCCTCATCTACCCCAACTGAACTGACTTTGTTAGCACCTGCTCTCCACATTGTACTGTTTCTCCTTCATCCTGGCATGTGTATATATACCTCTCAACTGTAGTTTCCACTTCATGCATCTGATGAAATGGGTTGGAGCCCATGAAAGCTTATACCCAAAGAAATCTGTTAGTCTTTGAGGTGCTACAGGACTTTTGTTGTTTTGGGTATACACAGATTAACACTGCTACCCCTCTGGAACTTTGAACAGAATGCATTATCTTTTCCTACTAGTACAGAATCCAAGCCTGTGCTTTCCACCACCCGCCTTATCTTCCGAAATTAGCACTTCCAACCATAGCTGATAGAAAAGAAGGGCTCAGCCACTCCTGATTAACTGCAGAGCATTTGCTTTCTTTTTCACTTCTGTGGCTCAGCATTAATTGCTTTATCCCTCTTACTCCTTTCATGGGCCAGAGAATTCTTTTTGGTGTGATTATATATCATAGCACTGGTTGAACTCCTCTAGGGAATGATTGAAAAATGCCTTCAATGGGGCAGAAAAGAAACTGAAAGCTGGGAGATTACTAAGAGGTCAAACACCCTACTGCTTCCCTTGGGTCTTAAAATACATGCTATCATCCAACTGCAGCAAAAAATCCATTCTCCTTTCCACCTGTGGTACTCACTTGTCCCAGATTTCATTAGCGAGTAAATGGCCAGACAAAAGAAGATGCTTTCAAGCCTAAATCCAGAGATTTAGAATGGGCCCAGCAACAGCCCTGATCCAAACACCACCACACCTGGAAGATTCAGAATAAGAAGTGATCTCATGCCTAAAGTATTAGATTAAGAGACACTTGGGGGTTCTTTTTTTAGGTCTGCCTGTCTGTCATTTAGCCTCTGTGCCTCAGTTCGCCATCTGTAAAATAGGACAATAGTATTTCCGTACCTCATAGAAGGGCTATGCAAAAAAATCCATAAACACTTTGAGGGCACTGAGATTCTCTGGGGATGTGGTCATTTGTGTGTACCTACCTATGATGCTACAGCTTAGACTCATCTGCTCACATCTTCCCAGGAACCAGTCAGCCAAGCACACCTCCTCCAAGCCTCGTGCACATTGGAATGAATGACATAGCACCCAATTCTGATCTCAATGATAATGATGTAACCGAAGTAAAACCACTGTCAGTGAGCTTTCAAAAAAACAAACAAACAAACAAAAACAGATCCCTGCTGTGAAATAAATCATTTTCCCACTTCTTATCTACTCAATCTGAACCACTAGCCTAGTAAGCAAAGGCTCTGTAATCTAAACCAGGTCTCAAACACACAGCCCACAGGCTGCATGCGGCCTCTAAAGTTATTTCCTGCGGCCTGCAATGACACTATTGTTACCAATATTTGCAATATTGTAGTATGAAAAGGTCTCAGTGGCGCGGCCTTTGGGGTAACATAGTAGTTTTCATGCAGCCCTGTACTAGTCCTCGTGGCGATTTAAATCTGAGACCCCTGATCTAGCCCCAGTAACTGTTCCTGCCCACCACAGGTAAAAGTAGCAACCTTGTGTGTATGTGTGTGTGTGTGTGGGGTGCCTTTCAAGTCCTGCCCAAGGGTTATTGGCACCCTAGGCAAACTATGACTTTGGTGCCCTCCCCCCATGTTATAAGAGATAATATATTAATATATATATTTTTAACTAGAGAAAAAAATCACTTCCATTTAATTTGGTGCACCTTAAACAGGGGCAATTCTGGTGGGGCCAGGATGTGGGACATGCAGCCCCCCCTCCGGACAAGTGGTCCCGACGGGGCCGTGCATGGCGCCCAATCTGGTGGGAAGTGGCAAGGATGGTCCCTGAGTGGTGGAGACCATCCTTGCCGCTTTTAAAAAGTGGCACAGACCATCCCTCAGCTTCAAGCCTCTTGGAGGAGGCTTGAAGTGGCAGATAGTCCCTTCTTAAGAAGCGGCAGGAGCCATCCGTACTTTCCAGAAGTGGCCTGGTGCCAGATCAGGCCACTACTAACTAGCTGCGGCTGGAGATGCAGGGCCTGTGCCCTGTTGGCCCCAACGTAGCGACACCCCTGCCCTTGAAGCCTGCAGCACCCTAGGTCAGTGTTTCCCCAACCTTTTCTCTGCCGTGGCACACCTTGATACCTTCAATTTTTTTCAAGGCACACCACCATTAAAAAAACCAATGAATATTCAAATTAACTTAAATTACTTATCAATATTCGTGAACCATGGCACAGTGTTTCGGAAATGCTCCTATGTGGGGTAGTAGGGGTAGCAGAGCAGGGGTGGCAAAACATGAGTGGTCAGGAGTCGTGTGCAGTGGCAGGAGTTAGTGTGGGGAGCAGAGCAGGGCAGGGGTGGCAAAAGAGGAACTCCACATTCCAGTGCTTTCCTCTATTTTTAGGGGGGCTGGAATGCTGCCTGATGAAAAATAGGGGGCCCCAGAACTGAGCTCCATGCTTTCCCCCTTACTTTAATCCCTGCCTTTTCCCAGACCTGCACAGCTCTGGTGGCTTTAACTCCAGCTCTCACGCATGCTCGCGGCAAACTTTGGGTGTTGCCACAGCACACCAGCGTGCCCCGGCACACTGGTGGGAACCACTGCCCTAGGTGACTGCCCAGCTCACCTATATGGTTGGGCCAGCCCTGGATTCTTTTCAATTCTATAACCAAGTTTAAATAGGGTTTGCATATGGTTTTATTTATTTGGACTGGTAAACTCACAAAAGAAATCTTACACGGTAGGTAACATACACACCCGCCCGCTATTTGATCTTTACAGTCTAAAATGTTTTTGCCACTTGTCTCACACTTTTCCCAACAGGGAACATACAGGGCCAGGAGAAGCAGGCTGAATGCTGAACAGCTGGACACCTTGCCGTCTGAAGGAACCCGTTGCTTCCATTTCACATCTATATGATGCCCAAGTTAAACCAGCTTTATTTGGTCACCCTGAATAATAATAATAATGTACGGATGCTCTGAGATTTTTGTGATCATTTTTATAAATTATTAAATAAAGGAAACTGTGCAGAAGGAAAAAGCTCCATTCAACTGGGGTGAAAATAAGAAGCGGCTGAGGACTGAATTCATTCACAGAAGTGACAGCCCCCCCACCACACTCTCCTTGCTCTGCTCTCCTCCTCCTCTTCATGGCTTCCAGCTCTGCTAGTTCCGCATCACGGGTTTCTCTGAATTTGTTATGCAGCCAGTGTGTGACCAGAGTGCAGCCATGCACCACAAGCATGCGTATATGTGGATGTGTCCATGCTGCAGGGAAGAGGTCAGGGTCTGGCCACATCTAGAATAGAATGTGAAAAATGAGGACACCAGATCACATCACCTCTTCAACTCTCTTACATGCACATACCATGCAAAATCCTCCTAAAAAAAAATCCCATTTAGATTCCTCTTACCCCACTCCACAATATTTTTAAAGTCCAGGATGCTTTTCCCAAGTCACAGGCATTAAAGTAGAAGGGAGAGGAAGAACAGGACCCCGATGAGAGAAATATTCATAGAACTGCGTATGTCTGTGGAGAACATGTCAGGATATGCTGCCAGGCAAAAGGAAAGCATTTTTCTCACTCTACCAGAAGTGGCCTCTAACTCAGTGCCTGAGGCATTCCTGACTCATCACAAGGGGGAGCCGTTTCTCCAAGCCTCCACTAAGATTAGAGGGCAGAATCATTGAATCAGCAGTGGAGCATTTCCCCAACTCATTTTCTTAGACATATGGGGCATTTTTATGCCAAAAGAGGAGCATCTCCTTAATCTAGCACTCAAGAGGTGTTTCCCTGATCCAGCACTGAGGAATGTGTCTGCATATGTGAAGGAGGAAAAGAGAAAGAAAGATAAAAGAGGATGCAAAACACTCTGATCTGCTGGGAGATCTACCTGGGTAAGAGAAGGGAAACAGTTCCTTAAGTACAGACATTCAACAGGTGATCATATTCTACCCCTAGTGATGGGTGCAGACTTGGAGTAAAGAGAAACTAAAAGCCATGTCACCAGTAGAGCTGACCACAGTATGACAATTCTATTGTGCAGCATCTTTCAAGGTTTCAAAATTTTCATGCCACGCTGAATAAAAAAAAAAACAACACCTTTCAAACCGTTCCAGAACAAAAGAATTGTGTCAACACGTTCATTTTTTGATCAAAATCTGCATTTTTGGTGGGATGGTGTTTATGGCCATAGCCTACCTGAGAAGACCTTGTTCAAGTCTGACTTGGCACAGCATTTTTCAGCTGTGAAATGTTTCACCATCAAAAACAAGTGTTCTGAATATCCGTAATAACTAGTGATACTTGAAAGTGGATCCCATGGCTAACTGCAAGCCTCTAGCAGGTGCAGAATCCCCCCCCTGCCCCCCGATATAGACATCAAGGTATATGGAGGACAGGTTTCTTGGCTTCTTATGGTTGACATCCATGAGTTCTGTACCCTGATGCTACATATTAGATACACACATGCTATAGGAGGTATCCCAACAGTTGTAGATTACTGAATTGGGCACTCCTATGGGGGGTGGGGGTGTAATCAGTATAGCACCACTGACTTTGATAGACCCATATTAAAATTACACCCACTGAGGAGATGGCCCAATTTGTCTTCTATAATTAGCAGGAGTTCCTCTGAACAGCCCAGATGTTAGGTGATAAGGTTGCTAAAATGAGAGATCCTCTATCCCAGTGTCTAAAATAGAAATACACACCACCCACAAAGATCACCCAGGGCTAAGTTTGCAATATGCCATAGATATATTAACATGGCTTTCCAAGGGGTGACCTGAGATCTGAATAATAGCAGGCAGGCAAGATACATAACTTATTGGCTTTGTACGAGATGTAAAGTCAAGCGCTTGCTCACGCCTGATCATCCAAAGACATTTTCAGAATTTAAGATCAGAGATGCACCAGTTTTCACAGGCAACTGCAGAACTGCTAATGCATTTTGCACATGCAGATAGGTGTTTATTTACCCTCATTTGTATGCACAACTGCAATCATTACATGGATAAAGCTGGTGTGTAATTTCTCACATGTCAGTGCCACATGGATCTCAGTATTACATCCTACCCCACAGACAGATGCATTTCAGCTGCAGTTGAATGATTGCTATGTGCTTTCTGTGAAGCAGTTATGGATCCTTCAGGAAGACGGGCACTAGAAATGTCAGTCATTTTCATTAACATAAATAAGATCTGTTTCATTTTAGTCACTTAAAAATCATTGAGTCATTTATTGATTCCTCAGTAATTTATGAGCTTTATGTCTTGGCTGGAAACCCACCAGCATGACTGTTTGCAATAAGAAAGGAGCATGCTACAGAGATGTATGGGTGTTCTATTACTGAGATTTCAACATTTCTATCTCTGATCACAATGTAAAACAACAGTTCTGGGAAACTGGGCACTAAAGCTACATTTTTTTCTAAAATCTTCATGCATGAACTGCATAGTATGTATTATCTTGTATTGCCAGCAAAATGCTGTGCAATCATAGGGCCAGATTGTGAAACCATTGTTTGCATTGACTAGTACCTTATTCCACCAGCGGTCCTGTCACCACCACACCTACTTACAGTGTAAGCATAAATACAAATATCAAAATCTGGGCCATATCACATGCATGTAGCTAAGGAGTAAAGGATGTCAAGGACAGGAGCAGAGATGGACAAGCTCATAGAACTGACTACACAAACAGAACATGACACTCACTAGGGATGAGCTAACAGCTTCCCTTCAAAGGGAAGCCTTCTTTGGGGTCGCTAGAGGAAGAAACAGGGGTCATGCATGGTTTTTGCTAGGCAAGGAGGGACGACACTCCCCTAGCCCCCTGACCTTTCTCTCCTTATAGCCACACCTCTCTAGTAGCTCACCAATGGCAGGAAATGACCCTTAAAAAGAGGATTTATGAAAGCCAGAAAGAAAAAAAAAAAATCTAAAGACAAAATGAGTCTTGCCATCCTGTCTCTTCCTTGTCCTCTCCAACACCACCTGTTATTTCCCACTCCTTCCAATTTCTCACATACTCTCCATCACTTTCCCTCTCTCCTTTCCTTTTCTCTTCATCCCCTCTTCCCCAATCTTTGGGATTCACTCTCACTCACACTCTGTCAACACTTTCTGCATCTCCCCCTCCCTCATATTTTTTGGTTTCTGCCACCCACCCTCCTTTGCTCAGATATGGATGCTACACACTTACAAGATCTGGCTTCCTTAAATTCCACTTCTAAACATAAACAGGCTGAAGTTTTTAAGTGTCAGGTTGGAGGGATTTCAGCTCCATTGCTTTACCATCCCCTTCACGTCACCAGAACCTCTTAGGGTGCAAAAGAGGAAACAGAAAGAGTTCCCCACAACTCTGCCAACACAGTGGGTCTGATTCATATGTCACAGCAGCTTCACACTAACGCAACTCCGTGGAGTTCAAGAGAGTTACAGCTGGTCTGCACCAGTCTTTGGGAGACCAGAATCAGATCCCATGTCTCATAACAGAGGTGGGATGGAGAGAAAAGAAATCTGATTAGGCAATGAGATGACAACTACATGGGCCAGAACTGAATAGCCACATTACCCAGCATCACTAAAGGGAGGTAAGCAACAGCATGGAAAATAGAAAAAAAAATCTTGCATATTCTCTCTCATTTAAAACAAAAAAAACTACACATCAAACAAACCCTCTGCCAGCTCTAGGCTACCATCCCTCAGAGCCTCCAGCACAGACAGCATGCCAGGTTTATGGCTGAGTCACCGCTGCTCTCCAGCTAGTTGCTGCTGCAACAGGGTCTAGTAGTGGCTGAGGGCAATCTGACTGCAGCTTTTAGATCAGCCTCAGAGCAGCTTTAACTTACACCAGAGGCTGACTAGGCCCCTGGACATCAACAGAATACAGACAGACACAAAAGAGGCATAAAGCCTCTTTTCCCACTTACTCGAGCTAAATGCAACTTGGGTGAAATGGAGGCTTGAAACTTCAGGCTAGAAGTATTGGCTATGTGTGGCTAAAGTGGGAAAGGGACATTTATGATCCCCATGGAAGCCCTGCAGCATTCAAAGGTAAAGTACTTTCATCTGGCACATTGTACCATTAACTGATTCATTTTTAATACCTCAAGTCAGTAAAGATCAAAGTTATTTTGACTGGCTATTTGTGACGTTCTTTCTTACATAAACTTTACTGGTACATACATGGATAGATATGTGTGCACAGATCAATTCATGTGTATATGCAGAGAGGTAGGCATCCTGGTAAACACTGCACTAGTTGTCGGTATTAAATGGTTTCTATAATCAATCCAAAACCTGCCAGTTTACATTCAATTCATATAGGAAAAAGTTTTTGATGCAATGCGATTCATAGATTTCAAAAGCCACATGGGACCACTGTGATCATCCAGTCTGGCCTCAGAATAATACAGGCTGCAGAACTTTCCCAAAATAATTCCTAGAGCAGATTTTTCAGAAAATAAATCCAGATTTGATTTAAGAGTGATTATATTTGGATGTACAACAACAACAGTCTACAAAGTTCCCATGTAAGGTGCTGCAGTTCCTGTAAATATTTCCTTTCGTATGCTATGTGAATAGCCTGTAAGTTACTATAACCTCTTCCTTCCAGTTGTAAACTGGTGACAGTGTACACTGCTGTGGTGAGGAAACATTTTATTGGGTACGCCCAGTTGTACTTGTATTGCTAAGTTCCTTTGACCTGCTTAAAAATCACAGCTCTGCAGATGCCCATGCCAGTTTGTCCCATCAAGTGGCATGTGCAAAGGAATAGTAATTATAAATAATATAATAGACAGCTGCTGGACAAGTTTTCTTTAACAACTTTGATGCACAGTTGCAAGTGAAGCATGCGTGAAAATGCAATGCTGAATTGTTAAGAAAACGTATAACCTAGGTATTGTCTATAGCACCAGTTCTTAAGACTGTGATGGGATACATTACTGTGTCACCGCACAGTGGTGTATCACCGAAAGCCAGGGCGGGGCTGATGTGTCCTCATGCCACCAAGTTTGTCACAACTCCCAAAAGGTTAGAACCACTGGTCTATAGGTTTCTATAATAAGATAGCTTAGGTTGGTTCTTAAATACTCACCAACGTAACTAAACAACTGGTCCTTGGTGAGCAGTAGAGGGGCCAAATTTGAAGTTAAAAATTTCAACCATTTACCCTGTTATCTAAATGCAGGCTGACATACGTTTCCATAGGTAAAAGAGCAGAGCCCCCCCCCCCCCCCAAGCTGAAAATGTGTACCTCTGACCTGACTTTCAGAGGTATTAAGCATCTAGAGCAGGTGTGGCCAAACTGTTGCTCGGGAGCCACATATGGCTCTTGAATGAAAAAGTGTGGCTCGTGGAAAAGTGTCAGCAAATCAATTTAATAAGTAAAAGTATATGGCTATGCACCTCAGTGCGGCTCTTGAAGGTTTAATAATCAACTTGTGTGGATCTTGAGTTCCGTAAGTTTGGCCACCCCTGGATCTAGAGTGTGCACCTACTTCATCTTGAGTTGTGAGTGCTCAGTGCCTCAGACACAGTTTTTCTACCCTTCCCTATCTCAAGAACTGCTTAACTGTTTCTGTTAAAATTTCCCAGAGACCTTCATTCATTCATTCCCCTTGGGGTTGAGTCCAGGCAGGGGAGTTTCTGTGCAATAGGAAAACGTGTGTGGAAGTTCCAGAGACCTGAAGAAAAGGGTTGAGACTGGAGGACAATTAGCTCTTAGCACTTCAGTGCTGCTACCATCCTTTTGTATAGATTTGATTTCCACAACACAAGGCTGTCAACAAGGTTTTAGATTCTGGGCCTTGTCCTTTCACCTCCCCTTCTTTGTAACTTTAAGGTAACACTTAGCTTGAGTGCCCACGCCCTTTAGATGACTCTTAAGATGTTATTTTTAGCAGACATGCTACACAATTTCCTCCCTTAAAATTTAAAAGCCCAAGGAGGCAGCTCAGGGCTAGATGCCAGGATGTGAAAACCATAAATGTTCATTGACACACAAATGTGCAATGAAATATGAGAAAAATAAATAATTTAAAAAGCCCATCATAAACACACACACTGTGAAAAAATTGCCAGCCTCCAGGAAATTTTCTTTTTTTAAAGGAAAAAGAAAAAAAGTAAAGAAAAGACACAAAGACAACTAACTAAACTCCCCCAGGAATGTACAATCCAAGGCTACAGCATCTGATGCTTCTGCCCAGGACTGGCCTTTCGTGTTACTTGAGTACAATGCAGCAGTCACTAAGGCTGACAGCGCTGCCATGCAGTACACTGTAACAACAGATCCAGGCTACAGCAAAGGTTGAGGTGCTAACATAATCCTCCTGCAGCCCAGGGCTAAATTTGCACTGTGAGATAAATTTGTGCGATTCAGACTATGTGCTACCTGAGATAGAGGTTGATTCCACACAGGATGAGCATCCCTCTGAGTCCAATACCTCAATGTGCTGTTAAAAAGGGCTGGGATCTGCTGTGCTCCACTGTTGGCGACCTGGGTTGGGTCCTTGTCTTTCTCAGTGAGCACTGAACTACACCTCTGCATGATTCTAGGGGGCCCTGTGCTTCTGGGGGCATCATTTTTCTGATGAAATGTAAAACCAAAATTCCAAATACAGGGAATTGTTAATAATTCGACACTCTTAACAAGGGAAGGGATGTCAACCCATGTCTTGGCTAGATTCCAGAATGAACGATTATGTTGGGCCTGCCAGAAGTTCCCTTACACTGCAGCATTCTCATCTCAGTCATCGCCTGTCTTATGTTGATGCGTTCCGTTAGAACGGCTATTGCATTTCTTCCCCACAGGTGACTATACTTCAGTGACTGGGGAAGGGACACCTGTTTATGATGCAAGGTGCTCTGGGATGAGGCACATGAGACATTGTTGCCTGTTATCATACAGTTAGCAGGTGCCCAAGATGCCAAAACACATGGACTATTATTTCTGTGTGTCCTGTTGTTCCATCCATCCCTCAGATTCTGGGAAGAGGAAGCTTGATCTCCCATACTAAATCTCCCTCTACCCCACACTCATAAGGGGATGACAGGCAAGTAGGCTTATGTCTTCCTCCTTCCCGGCTCTGTCTGTTTCATTATCCATTCTGTTCTGATCCATCAGCCTCGTTGATAATTCATTCTGGCCCAGAGTTTTTTCTACAGGAAGGTCCCAGGGGGCCACTGCGGGGCTCATTGAGCATTCCACAGGCCTCTCTGCTGCCCACAACCTTGAGCCTGTCTCTTCTTCCCCTTCTGCTAACTCCTCCTTCCTTTCTGAAACACTCCCATGCCCTCCGCAGTGCAGCCTGATTTCAAGGGATGGCCATCTCTATGCTGCAGAAGAAAACTGTATATACTCTCAGCAGATGGGAAAGGCTCAGTTTAGGCATGTGGGGTGATTGCAGGAAGGCAGGGGAGATGCCTATCGAAGATGCAGAGAGGAAAGTAAAGGCCACCTGGACAAATCCAAAACATTTTGTCCCTGACTGATCACCAACTCCACTCAGGCAGGAAGTACAAAGTGTGCATTTTCAGGTGCAAAAGAGTTCTCTCCTCCAAGCAAGAGCACAAGGTCCTGACTCCCATCCACCACTATGCTAGCCATATAGCAAGTATGAAAAATCAAGACAGGGTGGAGAGCAATAGGCACCTATACAAAACAAAGCCTCAAATATTGGATTCATCCCTATAAAATTGGGATATCTTATCATCCCACATCCTTCCCCTGTGTATGCCTGCTTGTATCAGCTGCTCACAGGCAGAGGGTTTGCCAGGTGCTGCCACTTGGACAGTGCCATTCACAGATCTCCCTTGCCTTACAAGGCCGTCAGTTCTGAATTCCTGTTTGCCATGGCATCCTAGTTCCCACGCAAGGAGTGTGTGCACTGCCACCTCCTTCCCAGCCAACGAAGGTCCTCTAGCTCTGGGGTGCCAACTGTGAGCCTGCACTCTGCTGACTCTAATGCCTCCCTGAGAAAGCTGGTTGGGCTGATTCAAGCTAATTAGCTAAGCAGACCACTGGGCTGGGTTGGCTCAGGCACAGGAAGGAAGCTCTAGTGGGGGCAGAGCGAGCAGAGTTCAGATGCTGTAAGGAAAAGACTTCCATTCCTCTGAGGTCCTGAGGAAAGAAGAGAATTGAAAGCACAGGGGATCTGTGTTTTGCATGGGAGTGTAAAGTTATTGGTGCAGGGAACTCAAACAAATAGCACAGTGGCTAGGCCACCAGAAGAGTCACAGCTGGTGATGCAAAAAGGCAGGAGGAATAGAGCATTGCCTGCTACACTCTAAGAGTGCTAGCAAGAGTCTGGTGATAACTGGATGCTTTTTAAAGCCTCAGCTCCTTGACTGATATGCAAATCTCAGCTTTCTTTTTTTAATTGAGAAAAATCTTTCTAGCCCCCATGGTTGTGGAGAAAAACTTAAGAACCCACAAAGCCCAGCAACTGGATGCCAAATAAAGAACTCAGTCACAAGGTCCACTCACCACAGGTGGTGTTTCTTCCTGGTCAGTCTAGATTAGCTCTAGCTAGGCATTGCACAATTAGTGCTGCCTCTCGCGATGTCTTCCTGCCCTACAGATCCCTCTCACTTGAAAACCTTCAGGTTCCTCTTTGTGACTCAGCCATCCAGCCAGGTCACCACAGGGTTCCACCTTCCAGGGGAGTGTAACAAAGTTTTCCTTGGAACAAAACCTCACAGGTGCCGTGCTCTCCCTGATATGGGCCACATCCCCAGTGGCTGGTAGGGGACTCAGGCCCCACTCTCTGGATTGCTTCAATCTCCTGCCACGATTACTGAGAATGGCAAAGCCACCAGACTTGTGCCCCCATGTTGCATGAAGGAAGCATGATGTTGAGAGCCCATGGCAGGACTACGGGGGAAGAGACACTGCGGCTAGGATTGCTATTCCAGTCTTTGGCTATGTCTACACAGTAACTTATTTCGAAAGAACCCCTTTTGAAATAACCCATTTCAAAATAAAATCCTTATTTCGAAATAAGTTAATTCGAATTAACAAAATGTTAATTCGAATTAAGGGAAAGCCTGCAATCCAAATGGCTGTTATTTCAAAATGGTTATTTTGAAATAAAGCCGTTTGGGCCCGTTGTTTCTAACAGTTCTTTCGAAACAACAGGTCTACATGGTGTTGTTTCGATTAAACAGGTCTAAACGGCGTTATTTTGAAATATCCCTTCCAAAATAATGGCCATTTCGAGGGGGGCCAGGTTTTACTTTTTCGAAATGACAATTCATATTTCGAAAGGACAGGATCTGTCCTTTCAAAATAAGAAAACGTTGTGTAGACCTAATTTCTTTTATTTTGAAATAACAAGTGTTATTTTGAAATAAAAGTGCCACGTAGACATAGCCTTTAGGTACTGCTATGCTGTGGCTGCTTCACAAGCTGCAGAAGAAAATTTCCTCTCCCCCCCGACCCCTTTTCTTCTGCAGAAATAGCAAGTGCCCTGACCAGCTACTTCTGTCCGGGGGCTGGGTAGAGGCATCCAGCCTGTGTGTGCTATTTGATGAACAGTTACAATGGCTTCATGCTCTTCAGTCGCTTGGGCCTTTGCTTCAATCCCTTTCATCCTCTCTCTCTTTCTTTCTCTGTGACTCAGACTCAGCTCCTCTTTACTTAAGATTGGTGAGGATGGAGGCAGGAACTAAAGAACACATGGGAGGAGCTAGGACAGAGAGGCAGGTGGAAGTGACAGATGGCTGGGTGGGGACAGAGACACCATGTGGGAGGAGCAAAGGCAGGTCCTGGAAAAGGAGAAAAATGGTCCGGGGAAAAAGAGATGGAGCAGAGTAAACTGAATTTAAAAAAGCAGAAGATGACAGAAACAAAGCCACACAGATGCGAGTTGTGTGTCTCCCATTTAAAGTGACTTCCATTCTCTCCCTCGAGTGGTTTGACTGGTGCCAGGAAAGGGGAAAAAATGTGTGCATGTGATTTTTTTTTTTTTTTTTGGTTAATAACAGCCATCTATTTATAGGCCCTAAATTATACACAGCGAACACTGCTTAGAGACAAGACATGTTATTTGGCTGCCAGCAGGGAATGGCACGGGAGGGGGGGAATAAAAGCTTTTTGCTTCCAACAACCCCTTCCTCTCATTTACACCAATGTGCACATTGTGTGTTATAAGGACAACTAATCTGAGGCAGGAGGAGAAAGAAGAAAGGGAGGCAATCAGGGTCAAACTGTGGAGCAGAAGCCTGGAATCTTTTTCTCTGCTGAGCAGGGAATTCAGTGTGGGTGGTTTGGAGCAGTACACTGAATTTTCTAAAGCCTTTCTATAGGTTTCAGAACTATGGAACATACAAACTGCCACACCAGAGCAGACAAATAGTCCATGTCGGCCAGTATGCCACCATCTGCTGCAAAGACTCAAATAAATGATCCATCTGGTTGGTTTTCCTGTCTCCAGCAGCAGCCAGTACTGAATGCTTCAGAGAAAAGTTTAATCACTCCCCTGTGCACGTGCGTGCGTGCGCGCGCGCGCACACACACACACACACACACACACACACACACTGAAGACATTCTTTTCCCACTGACTTCCCTGTAGGCATCACTAAGCTTGTAATGAGTGATACTATCCTGTGGTGGGGTGGCAAAGATTTCTCCCCAAAACAGCTCTTGGTCAATAAATTTGAGTATTGATGGCCTTTGTACTTTTTATCATAGGAAGATTTACTGCAGATGTTCATCTTTTTCTGACTCTCATTTAGCTTTCTCTCCAGTCATGCCTCATAGCTGTGAGAGCTACCAGTTATGCATTTATTGCACAACAATCTTCCTTATTTCTCTTGTAAGTTTCCTACCTTTTTAATATCTTCTGTTAGATTGTATGAATAACATGTAATTTGGTTTGTTGGCCATGCCAAAGTATAAAAAAATTGAGAGTGAACCAAAATCAAATTAAAAAAAAAAAAATCAGCATACCAGACATTTTTGTTTAAAAAAGAAAAAAATCACTTTAGGCCAAGCAAAACATTTCAGTTTTATGGCTTTTTAACAAATAAAACTGAAGTTAATTTGTAAATGCAAAATCTTTACAAATTGAAATGTTTCATTTCAAAATTAAAATTTTCATTCTTTTTCAGCCAGAACAGTTTAGCAAATTCAATATCCATTTTCTACATTTCTTCTGTCAACCTGAATCTACACTTCTAAGGAAAAAAAGCTGTGACTAAAACTTTTGGCCAGCTCTACCTAGTACTTTATTAACCTTCTGTTATGGGAGGCAGGGCTGTCTCTATCAGTTGGCAGGACCCAGGGTGAATCGGCCTGTGCAAGGCCCTCTCCTACCCCAAGCCCCTTTCTTGGCCTCAGGCCACCCCCCCCCCCACCCTGCACCATCACCCAATCCCAATCCTGGCCTCACACTCCCCTCAGCCCCACACCACCCCACTCCTGGCCTTGCACCACTCCCCAAGCCCCATCCTGACCTCACTTCACCCCGCCACACACACACACACTTCCCACCCCCTCCCTGACCCCAATCCTGAGCACCAAAAACAGTGTTTTGCTGAAACTGTTACCCATCTCGCAGAGCAACCCAAGTAACAAAATCTGCGCACACTCAGTTCTTGGCACTACACGCGGCTGCATGAGGCACACCCCCCTGAGACAGCCCTGATGGGAGGACAAATAGGAGATCCTGACTGAACTTCCATATATGATTTTAAATCCCTCTGTCATATTGAATATTTTTCTTTTAGAGAAACCTTATATCCCAGACACCCATTAAACTTTGAGGAGGTGTCACAATCCAAAGTTGGATCTGCATATCATACAACTGGTTTGTTGACTGACATCTTTACATGTTGCATGTTGTCAGAGAGTGGGTGAAGGCTATTTAATTATCCAAAAAAGTAGGGAAAGAGAAAAGAAATTTAGATGTGTGTTCAGAAGATCTGGAGAAGCAATGCTGAGCTGCATGTACAGAGGGATCACACACAGACTACAAAGTGGTGCTATGTTCAGTTCTTAGCAATGGAGATTATTAAGGGGCTGAAGGAACCGAGTTGTGAGAAAAGTCTGGAAGAAGAAAAAAAAGATGTCCTGCTTGACTACTCAGCCTCAAAGAGAGAATCAGCAGATGGGCATGATTCCTATCTTTAAGTATTTGAAAGGTGAGACTATCAAGGAGTGAGGGGAATTGTTTTGGGTGGTGCAAGGGGTTAGTTATAACTGGGAGAAATGGGATGAAACTAGCTGAAAGTGAACCAGGCTGAAATTCAGAAAACATCTCCTATGCTGTGATTATCTTTATTAGCCTGTGGAAGGCCATGGTTGCCTCTTGATGAGTTCTACATCCTCTCCCGCTCCAATCACAGACTCTTACTTTTATCCTTGTGGAGAGAAAAACTGCCATGCTGACCCCTCCTCTTTTATACCCAATTCCCTTCTGGCAGCCACTATGCTGGAACTCTATCACCACATTCAGGAGATGGGAGAATAAGCAGGGAAGGAACACTGGTAGTATGAGAAAGTATGCATAGTTATTTTGCTCCACAGGAGGCTGTTCTGTAATGAATAATGGTCAAACTACCCACCTACCTCTTTCCCAAAGACTACCACTCCACCTCCATTTCCCAGAGACTACCTCCTAAGCAACCTGAAGATCTTCAGAAACAGGAGTGAATCTCTAGTAAAAACAATACTCAGGATAACCTCCTGCAGCTATATGGTTCAAGGCCAGGTTAGACCAACATCATGTAACATGACCGGGCCCTTCTCTAATACCCGCTTGGTGACTTACATGCTGGGTGATGGTGGCCTGTCTATTCCTAGCGAACAGGAACATACCTCACAAGAAGATAACCCTCAGTGGCACTAACAGGTCATCTTTGCAGACATGCTATTGTCACTGAATTGCCCAGAAATGGTTCCCTCCAGGTGAAGGCTCAGGCACAGGTGTATTGTGTTGTGGTAACATGTATCTACTGTGCCTATTGTATGGATAAATGGATATTTTAGGATCTTTGGTTTTCAGTTTGGCATCAGTCACTTACTGGTTGCCTCAGTAACAAATCAACCCAAAAATGGACTCACCAAGTCCCACTTTGTTTAGGCCTGAGAAGGTGACCTAGTGTGGACAGACTGCAGTCATACCATCTCATGCTGTGGATGTTCCAGAGCTCAGAAGAGGAGCAAGAGCTAGAGAAACCCCTTGAATAAACAGATGCTCCAGAAAGTCATGGTGAGCTGCTAGAAAGTGCCCTTCCCTCTTAGTCAGCATTAAACCAGTGCCTCATTACCATTTTAGAGGGACAGAGAGGTGCTCATCTTCAGCACCTCTAACTCCTGGACATTTCTATTCCCTGTTGCTTTCACAATAAGACTCCTTATCATGTATTCCAGCCAGCATCAAAGAGCCTTACACCAGAAGCTGTCCCCAGATCAGAATATTCCAGTGGAATTCTACTTTTTATAATGGTCAATCCAAAATCCTGCATCCAAACAGCCCTAACATTAGGGGTTCAGAATTTAGATTCAGATTTGAATATTGCAGGTCAGTCCCAGCTACTGTCTGTAAAGTACCCCACTCCTGCACATCAAGTACCATGAACTCCTCTCAACTTCCTGCAGCACAGATGGTTAATCACTATATTTTCTGAGGATCAGTCTGTTGAAGACCCCAATCTGAGCTGAAGCTCTGCAGAACCACATCTACTATTTCATCCTGTTTTCTGCAGCTCTGAGAGCTCATTCAGTTGAAATCACAACAGCTTTTCCAAACCTACGCAGGCAGGGCAGATCCTTGTATATATTTTGGGGAGTAGAGGAGGAGTGTGTTTAAAATGCCAAAGCTTGAGTCCATAAGATGAAATCTTTGCTCAGCCTTGAGGAAGAAACAGTTGGATTGATGGATATACCTCATCTTGGTGAAAAAATATTGGATGGTTATCTTGCCAAATGAGAGAATCTTATTGGTCAAATGAGAAAGGATGTTGGGTGTGAGCCTGTGTTATGCCAACCCACAGCATTTCCTGGATATAACCAGGAGTGATGCTGCCCAATTTCGTGCCGGGTCCTGATCCAGTCCTGGGGCCCTGGGCAGAGTCTGGAGTAGGCTCTTGCGGCCACCAGCCAACAGCCTGGCCCCAGATCCCTGGCTGGGTAAAACAGCCGCCGCCATGGGCAGCCCAGCCCCGGATCCCTGGCCAGGCATGGGGCCAGGTAAGGCAGCTACTGCCACAGGCAGCCCACTCCCAGATCGGGCTGCTGCCATTGCAGGACACTCAGCGCACTGACACTGGGACTTGGGGCATGTGCCCCCGGTGCCTGGAGCCATCAACACCAGTGGAGATAACTAACATTGACCCTAACTGCTCTTACCGCCAAGTTCTGTGCTGTTGATTTCCTGGCCAGTTCAGCAAACTCTCCTAGTCACATAATCAAGAGGCTTGGAAGGACACCTCTCTCCACCCCACACTTCAAATCTCAAATTAGCACTTCGGTCCAATTACTTCCACACACAACACAATAGGAAAATGCATTGCTTGCACATTCACACGTGCCCAGCCCACCCCCATCTCGTGCTCTCTCTTCCCTCCTCTTCTAAAGGAGCCAGAGCCTCCTTGAAACGAGAGACCTGGATAGCAGAGGCTCTTTGCAGAAGGCAGGCTGGTTTCTACGTGGGTGAGATTGTTGTTGCAAGGACTCAGGAGAAGGAGAAAAATCTCCTCTGTTACTAAGCAGGGATCTGAGGGCCGTTGTTGGGGAAAGTAGAAGAATTCCATAAAAGGAAGAATTATTCCGCCTGCAGCCAAACCACCTCAGCTCTGATCCTGTCAGATCTCTCAATGTGAGCATTAGGAGGCCTGGTCAGTATTTGGATGAGAGCTGCCCATGGTAAAACATAGGGTGCTGCAGGAAGTGTAACAGCTGTGCCAAGTAAGGAGGCACTCTGCTCTCTTGGTAAGTCATAAACACATTTCCCCAACATGTTTCTCAGGGTTTAAACTTCTTTGCCAAAAGCAGAAAGCCCTTTGTAATCAAGAAGGCTTATATTGGTAACCCTGGCTTTCTAACCTAATTCCAGTGTGGGTAATTAGATTGTGCCAACATAAACTCCTTCCTCTATTTTCATTTGGCTACCAATTTCTTTTTCTCTCCATCATAAGTTAGCATGTGCTGGGAAATGACTGCCCTCCACTGAAGTTGTATTTCTATAATGTGTGAATGACCCCTATGTTATAAAAACCCTAAAACACTTTGGGATCCTTTGGGAGTGAAAGGAGCCTTGACAACTGTAAATTAGTAGCAATCTCTCTCTCTGGAGTCTGAGTGAGGTATAAGCACCTCAGAGGAGAGGAAGACAGGGAATATGTCACATAACTTCCATCTGCTTGATCCAGCATTGGAGCTGAGTGCTTTCCCAGAACAAGAAAAACTATCCAAATCATCTTATCCAGCCAGTCACTGGGGTGGAATATAGCTTCTGCTTAACCACAGCACCCAACAGTTTAGAAAACAAAGAACAGTTCAGACTATGAAGAGAAAAAGAACACTGTATGAAACAAACAGCTGGGGGGGTTTTAGGAACACTGTGATTGTCTAAACTAGAATTTGGCTAGGAAATCAAGACTAACTCCTTTGCTTTTGCAGTAAATGCTCAGAGATCTTGAACGATCAAAAGTTTGAAAGACCCCTACGTTTTGTAAGAAAGAGGGTACCTCCAGCAGGACATTGCACTAGAGCAATGTTTCTCAATGACTGGTACACCGGTCAGCACTGATCCCTAATATCTCCCTGGCATAGTACAGGAACCCTGGGATCTCAAAGTATAGGAGACTCATCCTCATATCAAAAAGGTTAAGAAAAACTGTGCTGGGTCATTGCTGACTCTTAGAAAGTGCACCGCCTTCAGAGTCAACAACTTTTCTTCTTCCCTGGATTTATACTCACAGGTCTTCCACCTAAGCACAGTCCAGACTCGGGGGTGCTTCACTTTTGACTCTGACATCCAAAGTCACTATAGCAGCAGAAGTACTAAAATAGGAAGATAGTTTCCTTCTACTTCTGCATGTATACCTCTCCATCAGTTGTCTCTTGTCTTATACATAGATTGCAAGTTCCTGGGGTCAGAGTCTATATTTTCTTCTGTATTTGTACAGCTCCTAACACAAAGGTATCCTGGTCTATGCAAGGTACTCCTAGGCACTATAGTAATACAAACAATATATAATAGTAAATTGATTTCTACAACATGCTTGAACTCCCTCCTTTCCTCCTCCCAGGATAGAACAAACAATACATTTCACCAACAATGCACTTCGCTTGGCCTAACTAAACCACTGTTGATTTTTCTCCATGTACTGATAGGTTAAACTTGCTATAGGCAACTGTGCAGAAAAGACTGTGGTTGGGGAATGGAGAGAATAGCAAACTATGACCCTGCTGCTATTTCGTTGGTGAAGAGATAACTCAGGAGAGCATGGAGTTTTTCTGCACTAAGAGGCCAGGAATTGAAGAGCAAATGAAGAGTGTATTTAAAGATAGCACAAATCCTCGATAAAGCCTCTCAGAAACTTGATGACAATTTCCAAGTGTATCAGGAAGTTAAAGCTGGGACATATTAAAGAATAAATCCATGAAGCAAGTGAAACTTGGAGGAGGAAGAGCCACAGGCAGCTGGCGTGTGGGTGCTCCTACAATGGGGGGCACTGTGGATAATGAGCTTTAACTCTTTGCAGGCTGTGGATATAATTATATAACCATATAATTAACCAGCCTGCTTAAATTCAAGGCCTGAACACAAGTCTAAAAAGGTAGCATGCTCATGCCCTAGTTATGGTACTACATAGGCAGCTTAAGCATTGCAGCAACTTATTGGAGCAATGCCACATAGTAAATGAATACCTTAGTTGCCACAGCTGCTGGTTGTCTCCAGTGCAATGATAAACTAGACCTGACTCTGTGTAGACTCTGAGAGCTGAAAACATCATAGCCCTCTGCGGGTGTAGAGCTGCAGCAATGAGATCCAGACTGAATCCAACCGTGCTACCATATCTCATATCTACTCTCCAAAAATTTCTCCTCCTCCTTCCCATTTCTTCCCTTGGAACTGGGGCTGTAATTAAGTCTGAAATTGTACTGGAAACTGTCATCTCAGCAAATACCAAATTTGCTGTTTGGAGACAGAAACTCTTTAATTCACAGTTAATTAGTTGCAATGCCTGTCCCAGCTCCTCTGGCACCATGAGGAGTGTGTTACAAAAGTGGGAGCACCACTGAGCAGGCCCACACTGTCCTCAGATCCAGCCCAGCCCCATATGTGAAAAGGGGGGCTCTCCAGGACATTTGTTCTTTTCCACACTTTATGGCTTGATTATTTGTTGGGGAAGAAAAAGCAGCCTCCAGAGAGAGAAAGGACCAGCTGAGAGAAGCAAGGACAAACCCAGAGAAAGTCTATGTATTGAAATGACAAAGGAATAGCTAATAGCAAAAGCTGAACTCCTTTGGTCATCCCCCTTCTAGAGGGGGCACAGGCCTGAATGTGTGTGTCTGATCCTCCCAGACTCCAGTGCGATCCTTAGGGGAAGGTTATGCAACTGCAGCCACACAGTCTAGGCCCCAGCTCTTTTACCACAGGAGTTTTGGTTACAGTGCAATCTGCCTGTGAGGCAGAGTGAGCCCCCAGATTGACTGGGAGAGGGAGGGGAGGATGTCCAGAGGCCTTGTCTGGAAAAACTCTGCCCTGGGAGTCCAAATGTGCTGCACTATTGACAGAAGAGTGTGTGCAAGCTGAGTGTGCACCATGGCAGGGCAGGACAGAGTCCAGTGAAGCACCGGGGCTGCAGGAGGCAGAGGGGAGGAAAAGAAAGGGCCATCACAGAGGTCAGTAGCAAACAGCCAAGCCAAAAAAACTCTCAGGCTAATCAGGGATAGTGCAACAATGGAGCAAGCCAGGAGATTTGTAAATGTGGCTGTCAAGTTGTCCTGTCACTGTTCAACAGAGGCAGCTTTTGGAGTAAGTGAAGCAGGAGGTCGCTTATGGCCCCAAGCAGTAAGGGGGGGCCCCCTTAGCCTGCTTCTGTTACCCTACCGCTCACAGGGTGGTGAGGGAGCGGGGGACTGCAGACTACCAGGGCCAGAAGCTGCACCCCCCGCCCTCCCAACCAGCATCTCTGCAGAGGGGACGGAGCAATGCTTCCTGACTATCCGCAGCCAGCCACACCTCCCGGGAGGGAGGACAGTGGCCGGCATGGAGCTGCAGCTTGCCAGGAGTGGGGCCCCCTGGAGCAGCCTGCTCCAAAGATTTTGGGCCACTTTGCCCCAGCCACCCCAGGCCTGATCCAGGGCCTGGGGGCGAGGCCGCCTCTATTCAGGCCTGGAGTGGCTGTGGGCAAAGCAGCCCAAACTCTTCGGAGCAGGCCACTCCAGGGGGCCCCGCTCCTGGCAAGCCGCAGCCCTCCACTTTTCCCCCATGGGAGTTGGGACTGGGGGGGGGTAGGGCGGCAGTGGGGGCCCGGGGCCCCAGTGAGGGCAGCATTGGGGTCCAATAGGGGCCCCATGAAGGGCCTTCGCCTAGAGCCCCGATTTGCCTAAGTCCACCTCTGCAGTTCAAGAACATCTGCACCAATCTCGGGGCAGATTTAAGAACTAGGGCACAAACCCCAAATTATAGATCTCACAGCCACTTAGATTTTGCCAACAGATTATCAAGTGTGAATTCCTCAGACACTGTAACAGTCTGAACATGGGGTCGCAGACCACCCTCTTGGGTATGCTGATCTATTTTGCCAGCCAGATGAAGAGGTCTTTGTAATAGATGGTCCTATATACCGTTAATTACAGCATTTTTCAGTTTAATCACAGTCCCAATGGACCAGCTTCTCACCTCAGATCAATTATACCTTAAATGTCACCCTAAACACAACACTTGTAGCCAATCCTCAAATCAACCATCTACAGATTTATCATTTAAGAAAAGGGAACAAGAAGGCTGTTAATGAGGTTAAAGCAGGTAAACACACACACACACACACACACACACACACACACACACAAATGAGTTCAAATATTTTAAGTTCCAAAAAGTAATAGAAGATTCCATAATAAGCAGCTCTATGTTTGTTAGGGCTAACCCAGGCTAAACAGCTGAGGGACCCCTTGTGTATGCTTAGAAAACCTTGCTCCTCAGGCAGTGGCATTGCTGGTGCCCTGGGTCCACAGTGGGGCCGCCTGCAGTGGCGGCTATCTTCTCCAGCCCTGACCCAGCGTCTAGGTCCAGGCCGCCCGCAGCAAGAGCCTGATCCGGGCCCCACTGGGGCTCTGGGCTGGATCAGGCTGGACCCTGAATTGGGACTGGGGGTTCTGGGTCTTTTCCTGGGCCCCACATTGCTTCTGCCTTCAGGGTTATATCTGCACAATAACTAGACACCCACTGCTTGCCCATGCCAGTCAGCATGGGTTAACAGGGTTTAGGCTGCAGGGCTGTTTCACTGCTGTGCAGACTTCAGGGCTCAGACTGCAGCCTGAGCTATGGGGCCCTGCGAGGTGGGAAGAGGTCCACAACTTGGCCTCCAGTCCAAACCTGAAAGTCTACACTGCAAAGAAACAGTCCCACAGCCCAAGCCTCTTAAGTCCAAGATGCCTGGTATGAGCCAGTCACAGATTTTCCTTTGCTCAGAGTCTAAGCAACATAAAGTTCTTCCTTGTTAGGGGTTTTTACTGCCTTCCACCAGTGCTTTGAGCAGTAAACTCAGATGATGGGAGGAATTGTCTTTCATGACCCTCTTCACAGACTGGGGGAGTGTAAACTATGAAGTCCTTTGTCCGCTTTAAAGCTCCTCATTAGTCAGTTGGTGTTGCTAGCTTTCCTTGTGGGGCAGAACACACCTTCTGCTGGCAAGCAGCATTCCACACTAGTTGATGTCTCTCTCCCATCTGATGATTTCACAGAGGCTTTCAGTCCAAATACTCCAATATTATAATATGGGAGACAGAGGTTATTAATGAGATTAGTGCATGTACCAACTCACAAGGACCTAATAAAGTCTAAGCACATTTACAACTCTGGCACTTATTTTAATAGTAACACCCAGGTGAGCCAGGCCAATTCCACCTATGTGTTCATCTCAGTCAGGGAACATGATTTTTTACTATAACTAGTGACCAGAGTCAAAACTGATGTTCCAACCCAGAAGATCATATTAGATCTACCAGTTAGGCCAATGGGTCTCCCCTTAGCAACTGCTGATTAATTAAATTTTCTTGTGGGAGTGATAGTAATTGCGGTGCAGTGTCTGCAATGGGTGCTGCAGTTCATGGCTCTGTCCACAGGCTATGGTACAGCGAGAACTGGCACCTGGCACATCATGCTGGGATGGGAGCCTAGGCTAGTTGGTACATGCACTGATACGCCAGACATGCTGCTAGGTGAAAACCAACTGCAGGGCTGAGCTGGGAAAGTGATCTGCAGTGCTCTAGATTTGCCTACTGCCATTCATTGCCAACTATGCCCGACAACTGCAGCACACACCCCAGAATCACAAGCCAACCAAAATCCAGCTGCCTGTATCTCCACTTGCATTTGTCCCTCTCCCTGATAAGAACACCTCCCCACCCCCCACGTACCCCCCTGCACTGACATGGTACATTTTACGGCTGTCACTGTCCACTTACCAGTTTACAGTCCCCTTTCCATTGCTGGTGGGGGCATATTCCCAGGGTGAATAGTCCAGGCTGCCCTTTCCCAAGTACCCTACACTTTGCTACACCCGTTCTGAGTGTGTGTGTTCAATTCACCTCTGTGAATCAGCAGTAGGCCTATGCACCACTAAAATACTAGGGTGAATCCTGGACCCACTGAAGTCAACAGCAGAACTCTTGGCTGAGGTAGGGTCAGAATTTCACTCTGAAGGCTTAAGGAGCTTTTAAGTGGTACACAGACCTGGAGCTGGGCCTCTGCATAGGGGTAAATTCTCTCAACCCCACCATCCCCAAGCTCTACAGAAGACACCCCTTGTGCCTCACAGCAGCCACTGGGATCAAGGGATTGTGTACAGTTTACCCCTTTTGGACATGGCCTTGGTGTACCTGTCTCTATTTTACCGATTTACCTGCAAACTACAGGGAAGCAAAGGCCAGCCTGGCCCCACATAAAGACACCCTGTGATCTTGGAGAATACTTTTGGAAGGCATGCTACAAACCATTCTAGATCAGTGGTACTCAGAGTGAGTCTCACGACCCTCAAGTGGCTCTTTCCTGTGTCTCCTGTGGATCTTTGCAGAGCATATTAATACACTGTGTGATTTAATTATTAACCAGTCTCAGTTATTAACCAGTTAGGATGCTTTTATTATCATTACCAGTTGTAACTGAGAAAATAATAATACTTGGTCAGTCATTTTTTCTGTGAGAATTATATATATTTCCCCTGTCATACTGTTGAAATATGAATATAAAGTACTTTAGTATGATGAACAATGAATTCAAATACTGTGGCTCTTTTGGCTAATGCTGATCACTAATTTTGCTTCTGGACCACTGACGTTTGAGCATCACTATTCTCAGTTCATGGAGTCTAAGGGCATAAGGGAACATTATGATCATCTACTCTGACCTCCTGCATAACACAGGGCACAGATCATCATCCAGTTACTCAACAACTGGTGTAAAAAAGTGCTTAAAATCATTATTTAAATGTGTTATACTTGATCCGGTGTTATTTAAATAATAATGCTTACACCTGTATTCCCAGTGACCAGTGCAGCCCCTGAGACTCTTAATGGCACAGCCACAGGGAGCTGAATTAGTTAGGGCTTGTGTATACTTAAAATGCTTCAGTGAACATTCTGCTTACACCAAAAGGAGGGGGGTCTACTGTTGGCTTAGATATTCAACTTCCTTGAGAGATGGGATTTCTCCTTTCAACCTAGCAGTGTGTATGCTGGGGCTGACATTGGTATAGCCACATCATTCAGGGGTCTGAATTTTTCATGCCTCGCAGTTACATTGCTCTAATTGCCTAATATAGACCGTGCCTTAGTATGAGAGGGTTGGACTTTTCAGACTAGTGGCAGGTCTCAATGGGAAGACAGGTGGCTTCCAAGTAATCTCCTTGTCCTACATATTGAAGGATGTTGGTGATTAAATCCTGGAAAAATACCAGCTGAGTGAGGAAGAGAAAAGGAGCAGTGAGAAGAAAGCCTTTGATGCTTGACTGACTGGGAGGCATGGCGTGATGTATGCGAGATTTAACCAGCATTCTCAAGAACCAGCTGAGACCGCCAAGTCTTTCAGGGCAGCTGTACAGAGCCTGGCCGAGCACTGCAAATTCACACTGCTCTAGGAACAGTTTATCAGAGCTGGGTTTACTATTGGCCAAAGAGAAAAGACACTATTTGGCTGCCTCCAACTCAAGCCTAAGGCTTGTCTACACTTGTGCTTATGCCAGCAAAACTTCTGTTGCTCAGGGGTGTGAAAAAACACTCCATGGAATAATGTAAGTTTTGCAGGCATAAGCACAAGTGTTGCTGTGTAATATTGGTGAGAGAGAGCTCTTCTGCCAGCATAGCACTGGCTATACTTGCAGTTTTGCCAGGAAAACTTTTCACTCAATGGGGTGCTTTTTCCACACACCTGAGCAACCAAAGTTTTGCTGGCATAAGTGTAAGCGTAGACATGTCCCTAGACTGAGATGGGGGTAGGGCGAAGCACAAACAAAGCAAGACCCGCAATAAGGACAAAGCAGAATGAATCCTGGAAAAGTGGCTGCTTGCTGTTACTTTATGACCTGATCCTATGTTTTACACCCCCTTGCATTTATTTTCATTCCATTCTGTAAGTTCACCCATCTTCGAAGCATCTGACGAAGTGGGATTTTCTTCCACAAAAGCTCATGCGAAAAATAAATCAGTTAGTCTTTAAGTGCCACACGACTCCTTGTTTTTTGTTTTTTGGTTTGTTTGTTTTTTTTGCTGGACTAGACTAACACAGCTATCCCTTTGGAAATTGCGTGAGCTGGCCAGCAGTGACTCTCAATCACATCAAGAGAAGAATCCTTGAGCTAGATACACCAATATCCTCTACTGACAAACAACAACTGTAAAACTAGCTTTGCTAGCTGGATAAACTGGGTTTATGGCCGCTTTGCATTGCTGGAACAACACAGGGTGCGTATCAGTGAGTTCATCCCCCTCTTTCCATGCCCTTAGCAAGGAGACAGAATCCCAAATGAAAATGGGAGACCAAGAAAGCAGTTTCCTGACCAGGAGTCCAAATGAAGACTTGCCAGAGGCAAAGCTGCAGCTGATGTGAAACATTACTGGTTCTTGCATGGCAACAATGCCCAGTTCACAAAGTGATCTTATGGTGGCAGAGCCAGGCGCTTAATCTGGAAAGGCACAGGGACATCATGAGTAAATTCAGCATTGAACAGCCCATTTCAGGACATGTTCAAGCTATTGTACAAACATTAATTAATCCTCGCAATATCTTGCAAGCTAGGATAGGTAGATAAATGTTATTAGATCTATTTCATAGATGGGGAAACAAAGAAGGGTCAAAGACCCAGATGCTCAACAATACCTAAGCTCCTAACTTCTGGGCCAAAATACCTTGCTCAAGGCCACATGATGAGTCAACAGCAGGACTAGGATTTGAATTCAAGGCTGTCTCATTCCCAAACCCATGCTCAGTCCTCCAGAGTCTAGACACTATTCATATAAAGTGCCACCTGTTTGGCCTGCCTGTATCACTGGAAGATGGAAAACATCCAAGGATTGAAAGAAGCTTTTTTTGATACTAGCTTTAATGGGAATTGTGGAAACCAGGAGGCTGGCATTTCCTCTCTGTTTTGGTAGAGTTTATTTATTCTCCACTTAGACAGTCCTCAAGCCAAACAGGGCAGCTGCCTTCCCCTGCCAAACCCCATCTCTCTAGGTTCCATATTTCTCAGGGTCTGCTGGATTTAGCTCAAAAATGCCTCAGCAGAATCTGTCTCTTGGGGAGGAGGCAGCCCCTGAAAAAGGGCAATTAAAGGCAGTGTTCATTTTCTTTCTGCTTAATTGGCAGCTACATTCAGACACAGACAGAGTTGTGCCACCATGCAGAGCCCACGAAATACTTCACAGCACAGCTAAGCAAATATTTTTTAAAACATACACCTTTCAGGGTAGATATCAAGAGAGACCTTGATCCTGGTGCCAGGGTGACAACCCTAAGGCCTTATTCCTTCCCCGGAGAAAACAAACAATTCCTATTGGTTTCAAGAACAGATACTTGTGTGTGGCTATGGAAGAATACAAGGCCCCTGGGGAATGAAATCCTTTGTTTATCGAGAAAATAGGTATAGCAAAGGCAGCATCATTATCTGTTGCTCTCACATTTTTCTTCCATCATATCCACCCCCTCTCCTGAAGGAATAGCTTGGTCTAGTCAGTCTATGGCTTCTCCCAGAGATTGCCAAGAAGAACATAGCTAGTTCCAGTCACAGGAGCAGGACTAATGACTAAGAAATGATAACAGGTTTCCAGGCTGCAATGACATAGCTTTTTCCCCACATAAATGTCCTCTCTCCGTAATGTGCAACAGCATTACCTTGGGCTATGGCCATGTCATATTTCATGAGCAAAGGAGTGTAAGGCCAGGTAGTACATGGGTGGTCCTAAAACAAAATTCGAAGTTGCTCCAGGAAGTGGAGCTTGGTTCACTCAGGGTGTTCCACACTGTGTATATCATTAGCTCACTAATGTACTAAGGCAGTGGTTTTCAAACTTTTACTTTCAGGGCCCAGTTGAAAAAAAGTCATGTATGCTTGTGACCCAACAATTATGTCTTTCAGCAATTGTTCCTGCGTTTCTGCAGGGGCAACAGGGGGCTCCACAACCCAGTAAGTGAGGGTCTATGACGCAGTACTGGGTCCTGACACATGGTTCACAAAACTACGGTACAAAGAGATATCGTACAGCTGGGTGTTCCATCTTTTAGACCGAGATATAGAACCGAGACCTGTCCTTGCACACTCATGGGCATTAAAGATCCCATGGGTCTTTTTGCAAGTGTAAGCCTGGCAACCAAATTCTGGCTTGGTGAATTCCATTTGGGCTACTCAATTCGCCTTGCAGTCTAAATGAATATGGGATGTTTTGTTTGAATAGAATCTGTGGTAGAGAGGCTCACTGGCAGACAGGGAGGACAGTAAGCTGCCAATGGGGAGAGGTGAATATGTGGAAATATAGATATGGGGAGAAGTGTGCATGCTGTGGTTTACACCTGTTCTGCCTCTAGTCCAATTGTATTGTCCTCAATGCCCGTATGCAGCTGTACCATGTGCAGGGGTAAGGCCAAGCTTCAAAGCCTTCCTCTTGTCTTCACCTCCACCCTGAAACAGAGGGATCTGCCTGAGTCTCAGCAGCTTCTGCTTTCCCATCAATATGGAGCAGAGCAGCTCCAGTGCAGTGGACTACAGAAATCCTCAGACCACTGGAGCTTCTCCAAAGCCACCAGCTCCAGTTAGATCTGAGGGTGCAGAGGATACATTAGGGCCTTCCAGTCCATCTGTCCACCATCCATTCCAGCTTAGACCTTAGCTTAAGCTATGCTTGGCTTGCATGCATACATCTACCTTTCTTTATAGGTTTAAGGAATCCTGTTATTTAGCACATACATTTTATATTAAAAGCTTTAACACAAGGTAACTTATAGGCTTATATAGAGATTATACTAGGTCTGTATGAGTCAGTTAAAGGCATGGGAGTTTACAAGTTAGCATGAGAAGCTGGTGCAAGTAGACTTGTTTGTTCATTGAACAATGATGTGGAAATCCAGGCGTTATATTTTGATTAGGAACTCTGTTTGAGGTAGGTCAGCAGACACCAAAACAAGAAGGCACTTACCTAGTCGGGACCCTAAAATATCTCTGAAAGTACCCCACAAAGATATCTAGAAGTAATAAAGCAGAAGATAGAAGAACGTTCTGGAAGAGGACATGTGTCAATCATATGCACACAGACCCATTAACCAATAGACTAGATGTACCCTACAACTGTAGGGAAGAAGGCCCCACATTTGCGTGAAAGAAGACCCAAACTGACTGCTATACTGCGTATATAGAGACCAACCCTGTTGCTGGAAGTAGGTTTGCTAGCTATCTTTCTATCTTCCCTTCTGTTGAGCTTCAGCTTTTAGCTCAAAAAACAGTGACTGCCCAATCTCTCTCTTCCTACTGACTTAGATTTTGCTTTAATGGTTTAAGGATATTAGCTATAGTTATTTAAAAATGCCAAGCCCTCCACCCTCCTTTCAAGTTGAAATACTGGACTTCTCTCTCTTGGCCAAGTCATTGGATACGGGTGTGAGATATTAACCTGAGGTATCTAATATAAATCTTAGTACACACAAATCTTAGTATAGTTTAAAATATAAAACTACAGAATATTTCCTGTGTGTATCAGGATACAAGCTGATTGTAATTTGCTTATTCTTTTGTTCATTTAACTCTCTGTTTTCATTCTGCTTATTTATGCTTGTTGCAATAAAAGGCTTTTATAAAATACTTCTGAGTATTCGTGCAACAATTCCTGTCATGCATCCCAGGGGGTCCATGTTTTAAAATTTTCTGTGCTAAGACACAGGCAAGAACTCAAATCCCCTGATAAGATCTACTGGCAACTGTATCCAAATTCCAAGTAAAGAATCAGGCTACAAAAACCCAGAAACACCAAGCTCAACAGCCTCCCTGCCAGGAGCGTCACTGCACCCCAGAAGGACCAAGGGCACCTGCATAGGCCACGTCCCCGGCCAGGGATAGGGCCAGGAGCGGCCACTGAGGCTGCGGGCAGCTGGGCCCTGGATCCCTGGCCAGGGACAGGGCCGGAGTGGCCGCCACTGCCACGGGCGGGTGGGAACCGGATCTCCAGCCCGATCGGGCCGGAGACCAGGAGAGGCGGTGCCCCGCAGGACCCAGGGCACTGGCATTGGGATTCAGGGCACTGGCCCTGTGTGCCCAGAACCAGCGACACCCCTGCTCCCCACCCTCCCAACAGGTCGCAGCAGCCACTGGAAGGGGCCTGTCTAGCTTCCTGCCACAACCACAAACCCAGTCTCCAAACAAGGAGTCCTGTGGCACTTTTAAAGACTAATACATTTATCTATCTAATGAGCTTGAGGGAGAAAAATCCCACTTCAGATGCTTTGATTTGATTTTCTCCCACGAAAGCTCATGCGATAAATAAATTTGTTAGTCTTTAAAAGTGCTACAGGACTCGTTGTTTGTTTTGCTGAACTAGACAAACATGGTTACTCTTTTGGAATACCCAGCTCTGGAACTTAGGCTCTGGATTTCCCCCCTCTTCCCCCTTTGTTGTATCACCATTGATTGTTCACCTCCCTTTGTTCCACCCCTTTCCTACCATTACAGCTTTTAAGTGGCCCCCCCCCCAGTGCCCACCCCACTCTTTCTCCCTGCCTGCTGTGCTCTTCTCTCTCCTCCTTTCCAATTTGTACCCCATTCAGTTTCCCTTACCCTGTCTTTCTCCCACAATCCCTTCCTCCCACACACATCACAGTAACCCCCACCCCAAAAAGCACAAAACTAAGTTTTGCTAATATAAATACATTAACTCATCCTGCTGTTACCTTGTGCCCCTTTTCCTCACTCTGCCCTGCTCTGACTATTTTATCTACCTGTTGTCTTTTTGTCTCACCTTTTGACTGAGAGCTCTTTGGGTGTTTTGATCATATCAGTACTGCCAACCATAAGCATTCAAAAATCATGCCCTGAAAAAAATCATGAGATTGACCTAAAAATCGTAGTTAAAAAATAATATGTTTAATTCCTTGTACTTGGTTTTTTGAGCCTTCAGGATACACATAGGGCACATTTTCAGGCTTTCCTCTGCAGCCAGGAGAGCTAGGGAAATGTACTTTAAAAATAATTATGAAAGCTGATATTCTCTTGAAAGAATATGACTCCAGGAGGTGACACTTTAAGAAAAGCTGGCAATATTACAAAACCGGGGATCAAATCACAACAGCTAGCAAGGTATGTATGTAATCCCTAGCTCAATGGCGTCCTGACTAGGGCCTCTCATGGCTACTCCCACACAAAGACAATAAGAATCATTAATTTATAACTAACATGTTAAAAGAAATTAAACCAAAAGGGCCCCATGCTCGCCTCTTTCCCTGATCTCATCATTGTGTTCTCTGCCATTCCCTCCATCTGTCAGATCACAAGCTTTCTGTAAGAAAGCAACTATGCATTCCCTCTATCTGTTTGTACAGCAGCCAACACAACAGGATCCTCATGGCGCAACCACAATAGAAGAAATAACAATTGATTCCCGTGTCACAGATCTGCTCCAGCAGCCATTGACAGGCTGCAGAGCAATGTGGATGGTGACTATAACTGCTCTCACTTCCTAGTCTTTTACCCCAGTTAGACACAGCCCTTTCCTGCCACTGACATATCCCCACAAGGTCCCATAGATTTGGGTTCAGAGAAAAGGGATTAAAAAGGCTTGTGTTGAAGAAGCAAAGGAAAAGGACTTAGGACATGACTGCCTGAAGGATACTAAATACATTCATCATCTCCACAGATGAATGAAATGTTATCACTAAAGCCAGAGAAGCTAATTGACCTTTCTACCTCTTTCTCTCCATATCTCACAAAAATAAAATAAAATTCTTCAGCCATTTTATCAAGCAACTAAAATTTCCCTCTGTTATTGGGGGGCCTATGGAAAAGGGATGAACAGAAGCCCACACAGGACTAGGGCTCAAAATTCAGCAAATGTGAGGGGTAGGAAGAGATAGTGGCAGAGGGAGACATAATGCATTGGGGGGAGAAGCATGGAGGTTTGACAATACCCAGTGAGATGGCAATTTCCAGAAATTGATCATGGTAGAATCCTCTGCAGCTGGGAGGGAAGGGCAAATCTCTGTGATCAGGTGCTTCTGAAAGGGACAGTGGCTCTTAAACAGACAATCACTGACTCAGTTCTTCAATACACAGTGAGGAAAACCAAAGTCCTTACTATTAAGTGTTAGGATTCAGGATTTCCAGGGAACAACCTTTGCCTTTTGCACAAACAAGTTCACAGTGATGAAAATGTATCAGTCACTCCATCAAAAGCAAAGGAGCAGTTAGCCAGTGTACAGACTATTGCTCAGTGAAAAGCAAAGTGCCATTTAAAATGTATGCTCCTCAGGACAGGGACCTTTTCTTTACAGTTCAGTATTATTTTTTTCCCCCATTAGGGTCTTTTTAAACACCAGAAAAAAAACAACCACTAAGTGTGTGAGTGACAGAGAATTGAGGAGCCTGTTCATGGCAAATAAAAGCATGAGGCACCCTGCACTGCCAGAGGGAGAGCCAGCCAATCCCCTGACAGAGCCTTAAGGTGCTGATGCCATGGCCTAGCATACAAAACATCAGTGTAAGATAGCAGAGCATCAATGCTGGGCAGGTCTACAGATGTTGCTTCTTTAGTGACAAAGCCATGGCTAAACTCCTCCTGCACCCTATCAGTAACCAGTAGCAATTATTGCATCACTGCCTCTCCAGCACCTAAAGTTTAATAATAGAGTTACTCTGTTTTCTCAGATCCAGGGAGACAAACAGGCACCAACATGCTTCCATTCTACCACTATTGCCTTATTGCTCTTCTTTGTTATATAGCAGATGTGGCCAAATTGCAACTCGGGAGCTGCATGTGGCTCTTGAATGAAAAAGTTTGGCTTGTGGAAGAACATCAGCAAATCAATTTAGTAGGTAAGAGTATACAGCTATATGCCTCAGTGTGGCTCTTGAAGGTTTAATAATCAACTTGTGTGGCTCTTGAGTTCCATAAGTTTGGCCACCCCTGTTATATAGCATACAGCACTGCTGTACAGGATGATTCACCACGGAGACTGTTTTAAGAGTCCTGATCACCAATACACAATAATGCTGTGGAAGTAAGCGACATACTCCAGGTCACCATGGGTCAGTTTCTGCTATGTTAAGGTGGCCAAATGAGTCACCAGGATGTGCAAGGAACAGTGTCCCAGGTCAGGTCCTGACAGCAACCAGGCGCTTCCTAAGATTGGCATGTGAATTAGGGGCTGGGCAGCAGTGCCATGAGCTGAGGGAAAAAGCCCCTTCCCAGCTGGACCACAGTGTGCTACTTAGACAAGCTTCAGTCAGGCTTAAACAGCACTATTCTTGCACACAAGCAACATGTACTCTGCGTGGCGGAAGAAGTCCTCACCTGTGCAATTCCTCCTGGAGTCCCTATGCGTATCAGAACCATAGAAAGCTCCATTGCCCATGTCAGGGTATAAAATACACACAACCAGGGCCATAATTACAAAAGGGTGAGGCTCTGCCCAGGGCACCATATTTTAGATAGCAAGTTCAGTCAAGCAACTCAGTTTCACCACTCATTTTGAAGGCACATTTCACACTGCTTGCCCTGGGTGCCAAAATACCTAGTTCTGACATTGCACACACTCTTGATACATAAAAGGTGTTGAGTCCTCACAGGAGCATTGCTGGTGCTGGGCATATGAGGCATGAGGCCCAAGCATCCCCTGCCAGAGCTCTCAGCTGCAGCCCTGGCAGCAGCACAGGTGCACACACCTGTCTGCTTCCCTGGAGCAGTGAAAAGAGCTGCCACAGCTGGGGAAGCATGGGAGATAAGAGCTAGGCAGTCACCGTGTGAGCTGCAGGGACATAGGGCTCTTGAGCCAGGCTGCAGAGATGAGTTGGGCTGTGGGAGCTAGAGCCAGGTCACAGCCACTGGTTGGTGGCTTGCAAGAGGACCATTAAGGGTCTGGAGCTAGCCATGGCTGCTGAGGAATTCCAGGCATGGGCTGCAGGGCCCCAGTGACAGGGGGAAGCACTGGGGCTGTGCCCCAAATTTTTTTTTTTATGGAGCAACATTTCTGAGTCCTGGGCTACTTGTTTGCCTTAGTTGCAGCCAGCTACGCTCCCGAATACACATTTCTGCATCACTGGGCACTGCACAACAGTAGGATTAATTAGTGATGGCATCTCAGTCTATCTCTGCCCCTTGTTCACTGTGGGGCCTTGGGTGAATCACTTAATGTCTGTACACTTTGGTTTGTCTTTCTGTAAAAATGGAACTGATAAAACCTCAACACCCACCCACCTGTTAAAAGTTTTATGCATAGAATAAAAGGGCTTTTTTAGACAAGGGTAAGAGATAAGTTGGCTTAAAAAAATTCAGAACATAAATGTCTGTGAAGCCAAGAAGTGGGAATACATATTCAGCCAAAATAGTACAAGTGCAGGGCAAGTGTCTCCTCAGGGAGACCAAACCCCAGTCTGAGCTGTCAAGAACTAATGCATTGTGCCCCTCCAACTGCCTGAACTGCTTTTCCTCAAAGAAGCCTGATTCATGTACAGGTATGTGAGTAAGGATGGGAGGAGTGGCAGGATATTTGCACTGGAGCATGTGTATGTATGCTTATGTGAGGAGACATGTATCTGGGGCTGGGCAGTTATCCTGACTAGGTAGGGCTGTGCCAGCAGCTTTGGATGGTGGAAAAGAGTAGTATATGCAATCCCCCTCCACAAATGCCACTCAGTTTCCCATGCCTCAGACACAGTGCTGAAGCACTTGGTGGTAGTTGCTATTTAAACAAGCCAGTTGTTAATAAATGGAGCCTTTTAGCTCTAATTGGAGAGGAACAACTAGCCTGCAAGCCTCCTGGAGCTCTTCAATTATAGATGAAGGCCCAGAACTGCAGGGAACAGCTGAGTGATTTCCTGAGTAACCACAGAGTTGCTCCAGCCCACCACTATGTACATAGCTTTAACATCACTCTGGTGTGCCAAGGCTCTGGATGACTGACAGGGACTAGCCTTTTGTGTGATTCCCTCGCCCTTCCTATGCAGGAACAACCAGGGCCAGGAAAAGGCTTTGGGCCTGTCAAGCTGCTGTAACTGTAGCTTAGGGAAACAGAACTGGGGTACATTCACTGTCCTCCATTTTGTTTCTCTTCAGTTGCTAGCCACAGGGTGGGTTCTCCCTGTCACATGACCATGTCAACTTCTTCCATGAAATATGGCATCTTTCACCTCTGAGGGTACAGCTGTCCAAGGCTTTGTTGCAGCACAGTGTTAACTGCTTTCCTTTCAATAATCAGAAATGAGACTCAAGTTTAAACTATGCATTCATTCCTAATGCCCAGAAGGTGCCCATTCAGTGCCATTCATACGGACTGTATTGTCTTCCTCATCAGTGTTACAAATAGAAGGATCATCAGGGGAGAGGAATATGAAAGAATCTGCATAGCTGTCTCCCATCCCTTGCCATCTTACTAGGAACACTTGCTTGCCCAGCTCAGATGTCTAGCCCAAAACTGACATTTCTTCTCAGGGAAAAATTGGAAAAAAGGCAACAGGGGTAGGGGAGCAGGTAACGACCATGAGCAAAACAAGGCCCTGCAAATAGCGTAGTGGCTAACACCTCTGCTTAACATGCAGAAGGTCCTGGGTTCAATTCCCAGGGGTTGGACTCGATGATCTCATGAGGTCCCTTCCAGCCCTATGATATGATTTGACTTGAAGTCATGTGAACACCAGGAAAGGGCCATTTGGAACTGCACTCCTGCTGCTGGGCGTGGTGGGGAGGGAATGAAGCAGGCCTGACTGGCAGTGATGAACTAGGTAAACAGCTTTGGTGAGTCTTGTCCTTTCCTTTGTCTTAGCAGACAGCCTTCTGTCAAGCAAAAAGAGATGGGGATGAAAAATAGCTCATGTAAGATAACATACTGGAACCTTTTTTCCTTGTTTGAAAACACTAGTCTCCCTCTTTTTTGAATTGATATTTCATTTCCAATGACTCACACTTCCTTAATGAGCAAGGAGTCTTTCTTGTGGCACTTTTAAAGACTAACAAATTTATCATATGAGCTTTCATGGGAGAAAACCCCAATTTGTCAGGACACTTGAAGATGGAGAACTTATAGAAGTGGAGGAAAATAAATGCAGGTGAGTGTAAGTCATAGGCTCAGGTCACACTTGAAGGCAGGGGTGGCCAAACTTATGGAATTCAAGAGCCACACACAAGTTGATTATTAAACCTTAGAGCCACACAGCAGGCATATAGCCATGTTTTACCTACTCCAAAATTACTAAGGTTAAAATTCATTGCACACTTTAATTTTATCATAAGAGGGCAAATATTGATCCTACTAATGTCAGATTCTAATAATTACTTAAGGTTACCATGAAAACTAGGTCTAGCTATACAGTAAAAACTTTGCTTCTCCCAGCTGTCCCATCCCCTGATGCTGGCTCCCCCAGGGCCCATTTACTTGGCTGCTCCAGAGGCTAGGCACAGCCTGGGGCTCCCCCGAGCAAGCTCTAAGCATGCTCAGGGCAGGGAAGAAAACTCAAGCTGGGGTTGCTTGCCTCTGGCTTTCTTCCATGAACTGCACTTTTTCATTTCAGGAGCCACATGAGGCTCCTGAGACACAGTTTGGTAATGCCTGCTTAGAGCAAATCAAAGCAGCTGTTTATTCAAACAGTAAAGAACAGCATATTAGAAGAAGCTGAAGTCAAATCACCTGTTGTAATAAGAAAAGAAACCAAAATCCCTATTTAATGCTAAGGCAGTGGTGTCACAAGACTCCTTGTCTTGCCAAATTAGACTAGCACAGATACCATTCTGGAATTCCCTTAATGGCCAAGCTTATAAGATCTACATTTACTCTTTTAAAAAGTTGTAATCATGCACACTCTGCAATGAGCAACCTCATTCTCTTGTCTGGTGTTGTTTGTGAATACCTAAGTATTTATATGGCCTCCACCTCCATGGTATCTAGCCATGTCACAAATACTAATGAATTTTACATCTGTAACACCCTCTTATAGGGCATTACCAGGCCCAGTTTGCAGGTGGGGGAACTGAGGCACAAGGAGGGTCAGTCAAAGCAAATTCCCACAGTCCCACTAGAAGTCTGTGGTGGAGCCCAGAACTGGATCTAGGTCTCCCAAGTCCCAGTCCAGGGTCTCAACTGCAGTCTGGTCCCTTAGTACTCAGCACTTTGTGAGGTCATTTACACCATTTCAAAATACAGCACTGATAGAGCAGAATGTTTAAAAACCAGAGTCAGACTCCAAAAATCATGAGATTCTTTCAAAAATCATGATTTAAAAAAACAAACCCTTAGGGCTCTTTTGCTGTTTAAGCCCTTTGAATGCATGCTGGGCACTGCTAGCACTGGGCACACAGGGCTCATGCCACAAATACCAGCACCAGTGCCCCAAGTCCTGGCCCTCAGCCACTACCTCTTCTGGTCTCTGGCAGGAGATCTGGGGCCCAGCCACCAATGTTCCCTCTAAGCTGCGCAGGCACGCAGACCACCATAGCCCCCCTGCGCAGGGAAGGCTGCCAGAGGCCCTGCTCAGAGCTCCTGTGGGGCAGGGAGCTATTAAAACTCCCACCCAGAGAAGCTCTAATGGAGCATGCCCAGAATGCCTGAGCATGCTCCGTTGGTGCTTCTCTGGCCCCAGGAGCTGTGGCAGGGCCATGCCACTCCAGTGGCAGGGTAGGATTGCAGGGAAGGGCTGGGGGGGGGGGTTCCCGGGGGTATGGGCCCCCCGGGGGGGGCAGGATCAGGCCCGTGGAGGAGGGTGGGGGGCCCACCCAGAGAGCAACACAAGTTGCTTGGCTGCTGGAGGCTCTTAAGAGGGGCATTGCCAGCCACCCATGGTGGATGCAACAGCATCCAGCCCCATCCTAGGCCAGGCCACCCGCCGCAGTGGCTGACGCTCTGTGCCCTCTCCCTGGCCAGGGATCTGGAGCCAGGCTAGCAGCAGCAGGCACCCGAGGCCAGGTCAACCTAAGCACAAAAGCTGGGGCTGGAGGTGTGGCCTGCAGCCAGGGGCGGGCCCATGCCCTGGGGCAGCAACACCCCTGCTGGACATATTTTCTTCATATTCATGAGAGCTAAAAACATACGTCTGTGGGTTAAGGCTGAGATGACCACAATCACTTGCCTGCACGGCCCAGGGTTTTAAGACTAACAGATTTATTTATTGCATGAGCTTTTGTGGGAGAAAAATTCCACTTTGTGAGTGGGATTTTTCTCTTACAAAAGCTCACGTGATAAATCTGTTAGTCTTGAAGTGCCACAGGACTCCTTGCTTCTTTTGCTGAACTAGACTAAACACAGCCACCCCTTTGGAATGCATCATTACTGTCACTCTAAAGGACTAATGCACCCCTAACATGGGAAATACAAATGTTAAATATTTTTCATTAGTTAGCTGGTTGCAGCAGCACTTCCTGGTTTGGGTGGGGACCAGATGGTCCACAAAGATTCAGTACATTCAGGGAAAAAACTGCACTTGCTGGTATTTAGTCACACTAGAAGCAGTATTGACTAGAAGCCCTTCCCTGCAGTGATGATGTACTACCATATTAACCTGCTGGTGACTGTGAAGATGCATTGGATGAATAGAGCAGCTGTTCCAGGCATAAAATGGCTGGAGAACCTGCAGTCAGCCAGCTCTCAGGAACACAACAGCCCTGTGTAGGGACTAGGAGAGGGCACAATAGGGTTAGGACTAAATGGTTTGTGCCATCTTAACACTGGAATTATAGGCATGCCACAACTTAAGGCTGAGGAGCACCACCAGAGATTTTGGGGGTGGAAAGAAGAGCTTTACAGAGCATGCCTGTATGTACACAAATATGTGCAGTCTTTTTAAGACACAGGTTCCCTGTTTTGGGGGATTCTGTGTATCTAGAAGGGTAGCATGGACAAAGGGCTATAAGGAATCCTAGTTTGGGGTGCCAAATTTAAAGAGCTTTGTGGGGAGGATACACCTACAGTGATGAGGACCATATATGTAGCTAGACTGAAAATTCAATAAGATATTGTGAAGATTGGTGCCAGCAGAGGACTTGCTTTGCGTCAGTGGGACAGCTTGCACAGACAGGAACAGCCATACTGGGTCAGATAAAAAAAAAAAAAAAAAAAAAAATCTAGCCTGGTGTCCTGTCTGCTAGTGGGCAATACAAGAGCTTCAGGGCAACTGTAAAGAACAGGGCAATCTTAGAGATATTCACATCTTACTCTGACATCTGGCAGAGTTTTAGGGGAACCCAAGCATAGATTTACACCTCTGCCCAGCCTGGTTAATAGCTATTGAAGGATCTGTTCTCCATGAACTTATCCAATTCTGACTTGAAGCCAGTCATGCTCTAGCCATCACAACATCCCATGGCAATGAGTTCCATAGGTTAACTGTATGAATATTTTCTTTGGGATTAAACCTGATGCTTTAGTTTTGTCAGGTGACCCTGATTTGTTTTGTAAGAAAAGAGAAGCAACATCTGTTTGCTTTCACCACACCACTCATGATTTCTTAGCCCTGTATCATATTCCCTTTAGTGGACTCTTTTCTAGACTAAACAGCCCTAATCTTTTCAGTCTCTCCTCACATGGTAGCCATTCTACATTCTTGATTATATTTACTGCCATTCTCAGAACCTTTTCCAGCTCTACTAGCTCCTTTCTGAGCTGAGGCACCCAGAACTAGACAGTATTCAAGGTGTGGGAACACCATTGATTTAATCAGGTAACTTTTTTCCTATCCCTTTCCTAATGTTCTAGTAGCCTTTTTGGTCATTGTTGGGTCTTGCACTTCACTATAAGGGAAAAGCAGTGAAGTGCAAGGCACAACAATGATCAAAAAGGCTAAGAGTGGAACAGGTAGTCCATGGTCTGGCAGCTGAAGCCTAAGCGAGTTGGCATCAGGAAGACCAGAGCTCACTAGTTCACCCTCCCTCCCAGCTTTGGGCAAGTCCCATCACCACTGATTGTTTTTCTTCACAGCTGTTGACAGGATTAGCTGCTGTAAAAATCAGAAAAAGGGCTCTAAAGATGATCCAGTGCTACAGATTATTGTGGTGTTCTATTATTACCTGGAGTCACCCCTCCCAAGCCAGGCAGTTTGTACCAAGAAGAAAGGGTTTCCTGTTTTCTGATGCAGCAATGCACTCTCAAAGGTTTTGCTCAGCACTCACCACTCCCACAACAGGAGGAGAGTGGAGTTCAGAGCTGCCACAACTAGATCTGGGGTAGAGGCTGTTTCTTTGCAAGCAGCCTGCTGTTGGGAAAGGTAAGAGTCAGTCACTCACTCACACTCCCCCAGAAGGGGAAGCAGAGCAGAGGCACTTATTTTGTGTATGTTTAAACATAAAATGGAGTCATGGTGTGGGTGTAAGTGAATCTACCCCTTTTATAGGAGCTGTGCACATAAACCCACTGGCAAATAGGGACACTTATCTCCCACATCATCCTGCTCTGGTGGAAGGGAGCCCCCTCTGGCACTGAATGTGGGGATCTAAAGGTCCCACTTATTAGTGGGAGTGATTTAGTAGTCAGAGCCCCCTCCCTAACGTGTATGTCCTTTCAAAAGCAGGCATAGGAAACTGGGGGAAGCCTTGGGCCCCCTTGTTTGAGCTGAGGAAGAGCATTGGCTCAGTGTCTGACAGTGAGGTTTGGACTAGACTTTGGAAAGGAATATGGGTCTGGGTGCACATGGGGCTGGAGAAACTGATGCCTTAACATAACCGCTCTCTAGCCCCAACCACCTATAATATCCTACTGACCAGCCTCTTAGTCAGCTCCCTCATTCTCCACTGCTAACTCTTCAGAGTTAGACCTTGCTCCTTCATCAGTGCTGCTGTTCCATCTACAGTAGACAGTTCCCTTCTTTCTCACATTTAAACTTTCCAGCTCATGCATGGGCAGTAGTATCCCAGGCTCTGTGGAAGGCAACTGAGTTACAATAAAGGAGACTTACTGTGTCTGAGGACCTGTGCTGGCTAATATCACACAAGCATCTGTGCATGCTCCACTTGCAGGAGGCACGCTCACTTCAGCTTAAGGCCTCTACAGAATAATCTAATTGAGACAAGCAGACAGCATCTGTGAACCTATGAATGCCACATAACTTACCTAACACACAAGATTTACCTGTGGCTGCCAGATATGACACACAGCTATGCTTCCTATTGTATCTATGAGCCCTGGAAATTCCTCGTGGAAGAGGCAAGCTGTCTTCCTTCCCTCCAGAGGATGAGGCTACATAATTGTCTAATTTCTCCACTTGGGAGATAGAGTGCCCAGCAGTGCACCTTCTGAGGCAGCTGAGATGCCATAGAAAAACCATTTATGAAGGTTTTGCTTTTAATTTTAAAAAGTTGTAAGCTTAAGAGGTTTTGAACCAGCAGTCCCAAAGGATCATGTGCTGCAACTATCAGTTCTTGCATTATGACCTCATCAAATCAGAGACTAACCAGGAGATGCTGGGTCAAAATTCAGCAGGGCAACAGAGCAAAAAAGCCCATCAAGCTACAGGAAGTAGTGAGGTTGGCTCAATAGGGGCTAGGGCTGGATTAAGGCTACCTAGGGCCCCAAATACTATAAAAACATGTTATGCTCCCTATGCTCAGTGTTCTGAGGAGCAGCTGTGTGAATGGCACCACAACTCCTATATAGTCAGCAAGGTAGGAGGCAGCCCCCCACATCCATGGGGTGAGGATGACAACAGCCCTGATAGCCCAGTACAGCAAGGTGGCGGGGAATAACATTAGCAGCCTGTAGAGCATCCCATTTAGAGGAAATGTGGGGGAGCATCACAGGGTATGCCCCTCTAGTGCCCCCAAGTGGAGAAATACAAAGGGGGCACAATTAGGTTACCCTCAACACTTTTTAATCTAGTGTGCCAGGGTAGTACAGCCTAGCAGTTGGGTCCAAGCAAATCCCTAAGTTCAGGGCAGTGTGGCCTAGCAGCCAGAGTCAATACAAGGCCCTCTGGCACAGGGCAGTATGGTCTAGTACCCACTAAATCAATACAATAACCCATGAGCAGCCCTCTGCTCAAGGCAGAACACCCTAGTAGCCAGAGTCAACAAAATAGTTTATTACAGGGACCAGTGCCCAGGTAGGGGGCTCAGGGCCTCCCACTCCACTGAGCCCCAGCCCAGGGACTGCTGGGTGCCAGCAATATGGCCCCAAGTCAGCAGGGATCCAGAGCAAAAATATGCTGACTGGGTTCACTACACCCTAAATTCACCCTCTGGGCCCCTGGGCTACTTCCTGCCTGGGCTGAGTAGATTCCTTCTTGAGCACTGGACTGTGGCTCTCTCTGTCCTGGAAGAGCCGTCGTCAGCTTTCTTGCTGGTCCTAGGTTTCAGCCACACGACCTTCCTTGCAGACTAGCTGCTCAGTAGAATCCCCCCCAGCCATAGAGTCTCCTTCAGGTTTGGGCTGATACAGCAACTCCCCACAGCTGTCCTTCCTCTCTGCTGGCCAGCCCAGAGAGAACTGAGTTGCTTCCTTTTATACTGGGGCTAGCAGTCTGAGCATACCCAGCAGAATCTAGGGGTCAGGGCTTCCACCACCCATAGTGTGGGCTGGGCTTTTAAAAGCACAGAGTGGGACTCCTATAGTTCTATTCTATACCCCATCACAGGGAGGCAGCAGCATAAGGAACAGTGCTCTGGGGTTTTTACCTGTTAGAGTGGTGAAAGTGCTTGAGCTCTGCCTGTGCTACATATACTCCCACAGCTGCTAACAGGTGGGATGCTCATTGATTAATTATGGCTCTGAAATATGCTAGCAGCCAATGCCTGCATCATTACTGTTCTTGAACACCTAAGTTAGGCAATACCTTGATTAGGCCCTGCTTTCTCCTGTGACCCTCTTTGCCAGTCTTTAGGGCTGATGCATGACAAACCTAAACCTTAGTTAAGTGGGGGGCAGTGAGGATACTCCCTAATTGCCAAGTGAGTAGCACCTTGTGACTAAGTTTCATGGTGGATGATGAGGGCAAGGTTGAAGGCAGGAGCAAGGAAATCAGACAGCAATCAAGTTTAAAACCTGAATGGGTGGGTTGCTAGCTGATTCCGCATTAAGAGTGCAAAAGAAGCAGGTCTAGTGCTTGGTGTGGAAACTGCAAGTATGTTCTATAGCTGTCATTTCTTGGCAGCAGGAACACCCCTCTTCCCCATCCAGGAGGCTAACTAATAAAAAAAACACACCTTTTCATTTATAAAGTTTCTGCTTGTGAGCCCCAATTCTGAGGCTCCTGGCTTTGCAACAGCAACCCTGTTAGCAGGGGGGTAAAGTATAATTTAGCAGGGCCAGAACCCTCCCAAGTTTCTGGGCCTCCTTCACACACATCAGACCCCCATCGCAGCTACTGCTCATCACACCCCTTCTCCATGTATTCCTCGGCCTCAAGCTCCCTGCCCCCATGTCCCCACTCTAGCCCTTCTAACCCCCCCACCCCTCTCCACATGATCCCAGCCCCCTTCACTCTCCTTGTCCCCATTCCACCACCTTCAGCCCCCTACTCCCTTCCACACATTCCCAGCCCACCATCCCAACCCCTTTGTCCCACCTCACACCCTTCCATACTGAGCTGACTTGAGGGGAGGCTACCCTGCTCCACATTAGCTTACCTTCAACAGCATGCAGTCTGAGGGCTGGCCAGCGTAGGGGAGAATCACCCCTTTCTCCCCCTCCAGGATGTGCAGCCTGCATACATGTGGGGGGCCAGTCAGCATGTCACAGCAAGGCAGGTACTCCTCCCCTCTTCCTGGATTGATGCCTGCCCTGCTGGAACACAATCAACTTGATTTTCTATTTTTAGGGGGTCCCAGGATGCTGGGCCCCCTAAAGACCCCTAAAAATAGAAAGTAGAGCTGAACCCTGTGTTCCAGGGCCCATTATTTCAAAGAGGGGGCTCCAGAATGCTGTTCTGATTGCCTTCTGCCTCACTTTAGTCCCTCCCTGTCAGGAAACCCTCCACTTGCTGACCCTGGAGCCTTGTTAATGGGGGCTGCTAAGGTGCCAGGTGAATGAGCTGGGGGGGAAAACCATGCAAGTTACTAAACCATTGGGCACATAGGGTTCCATGTGAAGATATGGCAAAACAAACATGATTCTGTGGCATGTGATAAGAGTAATCTTTTGTAACCTTGGCCTATGTACTAGGAGGGAGCATGCCAATACAGATTTTCTTACTAACACTCCTGTATTATGTGATGTCACAATGACACAACTTGAGTTCATGAAGTGACCTCAGTTCCTCAGCCTGGAAGAGGATCAAGCAGAAAAGTGTAATTGCATGCCCTTCCATTTCCCTCTGTACCCAGTCCACAGAGGCTATTAGTATCTTCAGCTGTTCATGCATTTAGCTCTGGCTGCCCCCCAGCTCACTTCCTCCTGTATTGGCTATGAGGGTAGCCCCCAGAATTACACTATTTCCAATAAGTATGGCACTAACCAGAAAACTGTAGACAGTATAACCTTGTGTGTTCCTACATGTGGTTGGCCTAGAAGCATTAGAAATACACAGTACAGGCTTTATTTGCAAACTGGCTCCATTTTAACCAAAGGTTTTGTTTTAAAGTAACAGCTCAAGTAGCACAAGTTTCTGTGCAGACAACGCCACATTTCAGTGCAAAAGGCCTTACAATGGCAACCCCTCCAAACACACAGACCTTGTCCTGAGTAAGGGGTGTATTAGTATCTGAGCAGTTATCCCTGACCAGTCAAGTGAGAGACTAGTACAGAATGGTACAGGTATGACAAGCAAAAGAAAGTGTTGGTTGGGAACTAAAATTGTAGAAGCATCTGTGTTAAAATATTAAGATTAACAAAGAACAAGAGACCTCAATCAATGCAAGATTATATAGCAGGAGTGGCTCAGCTTACTGACTTCTCTCCACTGAGCAGAATCCTCCAACCCCACCACTCAGCTGCAGCATAGAAGCTCCATACCTCAGTCTTGCAGGCGAAGAATGAGGGGGAATGTAGACTGTGCAAGCTGTACTTTGCCTGTAGAAGAGTTGTATGCACTGCACCTTAGGAGTTATGGTTTAGGTTGGGCAGTCCTGAAAGACCATACTGGCCATGTATGCTCCAGGGGGAAGTATTCAATAAGTCTAGAAAACAGAGTGCAAAATGCAAGCACTGAAATCACACAAGCATCCTTGATTCACAGTTGGTGCAGCTGTATTTGAATTAAACAGAAAAGACTGCTTCTTATTACTGTTTTTCTTTAAAAAGGAGCCATTGCACAGCACCAAGTAACAAGGTAATAACATCGTAAACAGCACCATGAGACTACATGTGCATTAATATCAAGAGAGTGGCCTACAATTTGAGTGACTCATTTCAACTACTCCCTTGACTATGTCCATTCAAACACACTGCAATTTGTTACTGAATAAGTTAACCCAATGGTCCATAAAAATAGCAAAGCAGCTGATGAAGCCCTGTGAAATTCATTTGGTTATAAGAACAGCCACATGGGGTCATACCATATGACAGCTACAATATACATGTACAACAAGAGATGCAACTAACCTAGTATCCTGTCATTTGACAGGAGACAGTGTCAGAAGCATGAGAGAGAAGGAATAAGCCAGGCTCATTTCAAGTTATCCATCTTATGTCATCCAGTCCCAGCTTCTGGAAACTGGAGATTTATGGACATCAGGAGCTCAACATGGAGCCTGACCATCTTAGCTATAGTCATTTGGACAGTTTTTCAAATTGGTCATCTAAAAGTATGGCTGATGTGTGGGGCTCTCCCCCTCAACATCTACAGCAGTGGCTCATCTCACCCATGGGATGCAGGCCACTTGCAGCCTACCTAATCAGCCTACAGCTGCAGCTCATGTGACAGTCCCAGGGCCATAAGTGGGGCTGGGCAGGCAGAGCACCTGTCCCAGGCAAAAGCCAACAGAGGGGTGCAAAAATAGGGCAGTACAGGATCCAAACCAGCCACATCAATGCCTTCCCAGCAGAATCAGGTCCAGAAGCATCAAACAAGAGCTGGGATGCCCAATGCTCCCCCATCCAGTAGGATCACAGCACCAGTGTCCCCAGCTCAAGCAAGCTTCCAGCACTAGAACTGCAGTGCCAGGTGGGCTGCATGGCTGAGCTAGGAGGCCAGCCAGTGAGCCCTGGGGACTCAGTGCTGCTGGGGCAAGGGGAAAGGGTTTGAAACAGGATGTAAGGACACAGGGAGAGGGATGTCTGGGGGGACAGATTCCAAGTGGGAAGGCTGGGGGCAGTCCCCAGATGGGGGTTTGTTCTGGGGTTGCAATCCTTGGGGGTACTAGGGCTGCGTGACTCATTGCTGGAAGGGGCAGAACCTGGAGGGCCAATCTGCCCTCAATGGAGCACTCCATCTTTACAAAGCAGGATGGAGTCCCAAGCCAATGCTAAGAGCACCTGGATGCTGGAGGACAGTTCCTGACTGGGGTGCTGGGTGTCAGGGGAGGGAGGGGGCAGATATTCCTGGCTGGTAGGATGCCCTTTATGGGGCTGGACTTCTTATCTTTACAGGCAGGTTCTGCAGCCATGCTCTCTGTGTACTCAGCCCAGCTAGCTATACCACCAGTAGCAGCATGGAAGTGAGGGTGGCAATATGCCATGCCATGCCACCCTTAACAGCAAATTAATTGATTGTAACCATTAATGTTTTGACTTTTTGTACTAATTTAAAGTGCTCATGGTAGACATTTGCCATTGTTGAACGAAAGGTACTAGATCGATTTGCATTATATTGCTGTCATCTATCAAACAGCCATAGTTTTTTCTATTGGTATTCAGGTATGCTGCCCACATATCACAGAGCAGCCCTCCCTGGTAAACAGGTTGGGAACTACTGCTCTACAATGATGAAGCATGCAAAGAATTAATTTAGCTTCTCTGAAACAGCCTTGTCTTCCTAGGCATTGTTAGAACATAACATGCCTCATACAGCTTTATTAGAGTAACTATTTCACAGATTCTTGGACAGAAGGACAAAAGTCTTAGCGCTAGCCTCTAAAATGTTTCCTCAGTCAAGGACAATTAACCCTAAAATAGTTACAAAAGAACTGTATGACAGGAAATGAGGGCACAATACTCTGAAGGGAGTACCAAATAGTTCTGTGTTGCAAGCAGGAGAGAATATTAGATTTCAAAAGAGAAAGTGACTGGCGATCTGTCAATGTAACAGCTAAGCCATCTACATCAAGGTCATACGTCATAGCCATCCCTGACAGACTGTCCCACAAGAGAGAAGATGTATAAAAAAAACCAAGATGATGGCTGCTTCCCTTTTCCTTGAAGGTATTCATAGTTCTGTTGACACTGTTCCTTCCTTTTCAGAAGCATCCCATACCCATTAGTGCCAGAACTAGGTAGTTGGTGCCTGGGGCAGACAGCAAGAAGTGCACCCTCCCCCAACTCAGGAGCATTACTGCCCCCTGCCCCACCCCAGGGCCCAATCCAGCTCCTACCACTGCTTCGGGCTGCATCTAGCCAGGGCACTGCCAAGGAGATGCATACAGCTATGGGGCCCTTACCTGGAGGAGCTGCTCCCTGGCCAGGCTGTTCCTGACCTGACCCTGAGCACCCATCTGAGTATGCTCAGGGCAGGAGATATAGAACTCCCCAGCCTCGCCACAGGAGCTCAGAGGGAACATTTGGCATCTTCTAAAATATGGTGCCCAGAGCAAAGCCCTGGTTATGGCCCTGAGTGCAGTAAATGATCACCAGGTGAATCCACCTCAGTGACTGAACAGACCAGGAACTGTCTTGAGAACATACAATTGTGGAAACACAGCTGCTTTGAGGGTAGGAGATAGTATCTATTAACAGATGTCCTTGAAGAGAGAACCATCTTTTCTTAAGGGGTTCTAGGTAGCTATTTCTGTTTTATTTGGCAGAAAGACATGATTTTGTTGATTTTTTAAAAATTGAATAGTTACTGAGTCACCTGATAATCATTCACTTAACACTCCTTTATTACAACATCCATGTTATGTGTGTGTGCTTGACAAAGAAATAGCAATGGGCTGAGCTTGGTTGCCCTGGGAACTATAACAAGTTTCCTAGGATTCTTTTTCTACTCATGCAGGTACAGGGGGCACACTTCAGTAAAGACAATCATAAGAACATAGAAAGACAAGAATGGTGCACTGTTCTCCTAACTCTTAGTCATAAAATAACGCTGTAGGATGCACCTGTGATCACAAACTGTTAAAGCCCTGTTACATAATTTCCTCTCAAGCTTCTGCCATTATATTTCCCAGCAACAGGAAGTCCTTGTCCCATTCTAAGTGGCCAGTTGCTAACTGTGACCATGTAAATATACATCAAGTCAGATCCAGATTAGATTTTGGGGTCTTATACACCATGCACTCACCTTTAGCCCTCAGGGTCTGTTCACCATTAGTATACCAATGGCACCAGACTGCAGGTAGGCTCCAGGCTAGTTGTTTACACCCTGCTGAAAGTACAGAGCCTCTTGGGTGCTCCCATGTTGAAGGGCCAGCCGAACACTCCCTGCCTCCAACCTGGAGGAGTGGATGTCATACCACATCAGAGCCAGCACCAGGCTGAAGCAGTGGTGGGTAAGTGGCAGAGGAGCAGGCACCTGGCCAGTCTGTGCTGGCCCTTCACAGGGGCAGGGGATGCAAGGAGGTGCCCCTCAGCACTCCCCACATGTTGATGTTTCCACCCCTCCTCAAGTTGGGGAGAGGGGATGGAAATGCCCATCTCAACCAGGGCCAGGCTGGAGCAGCAGCAGACTGGGCCAGCCCTTTGGGGGTAATGCAGGAGGTATCTCCCCTTTGTGTGTTGAAGGGCTGACCTAGTCCTTCTCCCCATGTGGGGAATGAGGGTGAGGCTGTCCTGTCCCACACAGCCCCTACAGATACAGGCCCACCTCTCCTGCCCTATGGTGGGGGTGAGGCACAAATGTGGACTGGACCCCAGGCACTTGACACCTTCCATACAGCACTGACATTCACAAGTCTCTCTTCTCCCCCCCCCCCCCGTCATCTGAAGCTTCTCCCAGTACAAACACCCAGACTGGTTTATATATAACAGTAAAAGTATCTTACCTCATCCCAGGCAGGTCCCTGTAGGCCCAAAGCATAGGGCATCAATACTCCCAAGCACCACAGGGTTTCCTCTCTGACCATATATCCCCAGCAGCCTTATTCACTCACCCCCAGCCTGGGGCACAACTGTCCCCATTTGCATCCTCCAGCCAGGATCTAGCAGGGCCTCATCAGTGCCATCACCTGGGGCACCTACCACCCAGCTAATATATTTTACTGCAGCCTAGGCAGCAGGTGCTCAGGCCTACCTCAAGCAAGTCCTGGGAGAGGGTACTCCCCCTTCCCCTCTCAGTCCTGGCCCTGTGAGCCCACCACAGCCACCCCCACCCCACACCCTGAGTCAGCTGCTAGCCCTGCAGCTGGGTCCCTTCCAAACCGCACTCTGCCAATATTTGTACACGCTCATGCTCCATACCATCCACTTCCTTGCCCTCGTGTCCCACCCCAACACCAAATGGCGGGACCTAATCCCATCTGCAGAGGGCGAGGACCCCCGCTGGGCCAGCCTGTATGCTACCCTGACCCTGCAGCCCACTGGGGACATCAGCTGGCAGCTCCTTCACGGGTGCATACTTGGCACAGTTCACCCCCCCATCCTGACACCTGCCTCTTTCGTGGCACGAGGGAGACCCTGGCACATGCCTACCTAGAGTGCACCAGGTTGCAGCCCATTTTCTGCTTCCTCCAGAACCTTTTATTGAGGTTCTGGCTGCACTTCTCCCCATACCTGTTCCTTTCTGCACTCCCTATTCAGGGCCCCACAAAGTCATGGGACCTCCTTGTCAACCTCCTCCTGGCCTAAGCCAAGACCACCATCTATAAGACCAGGGAGAGGAAGTTGGCTGGGGAAGGGGCCTGTGACTGTGGGGCCTATTTCTGGCCCCTCATCTGTGCACGCCTCCGGGCTGGCTTCTGCTGGGCAGCATCCACTGGTGCCGTCAACAGCTTCCCCAGAACAGTGGGCACTGTCCAAGGTTCTCTGCTCAGTGTCCACTTCTGAATCCCTTATTATAAACCTGTGACCTTCACACCTGTCCCTGTTATTACCTTAGTTGTCCCCAGAAATCTTTTGAAAGACAGTCCAGTGCCACCTCCCATAAGGCTGGAGGAGGGGTTTTAGAAGCGGGTGGACTTGTGCCCATCCACCACCGTTCTTCAACAGGCCTAGAGGCAGCAGGGCACCCACGGCAGAAGCTGTTAGGGGCTTGTTCCCCCCTGCACACACACTCTGCCACACCCACTCTCCCCTTTAATAAACCACAAGGTTCACCCATTCTTGTCCCATCTTGGGCCTCAGACCTGCCACTACATGCTCCTTTGTTTCTAATGGGGTCCCATTTTTGAGGTGTAGCCTCATCTTCAGTAGCCTCTCATCCTGGGGCAGGCGTCTCAAACTCAGTCTATGGGCCTCATGTAGTCCCTAAAGTCATGTCCTGTGGCCTGCAGCAACACTGTCATTACCAATATTTGCAGCATCATTGTAAGAAAAGGTTTCAGTGGTGCAGCCCTTGGGCTAACGTACTAGTCCTCCTGGGGCCCTCATGGTGATTTGAGTTTGAGACCCCTCTTCTGGGGCAAGTGTCCTACTCACCTCCTTGACATAAGCAATACCCCAAATGCCCAGGATCCCCACGGAGCCAACAGGTGGCTCCCTTACCTGGTGGCCTCCCTCTTTCTTCAGGGAACCTCTCAAGTTCTGGGGCACCCAGGCACTCCAGCACCCATGGTGACTCCAGGACTCTTTGCTCCTGTCCTCCAACAGGTGCTGTCTTGGCAGGGCTCTGTTTTGCCTGAACCAGGCATTGCATCCACCAATGGCCCCTCTTCCCATTGGCTCAGCATTCATGCTCCACAGGCAGCACAGGGGTTGGGTCACCTGCCTTCCCTTACTTTTCATACCCTGTCCCCTCACTCTCAGGCTCCACCAGACATCCTGGCTTTCCTGTTTCCTACTTGCATCTAGAGGGTCATTTCGTTACCAAGATGGACATCATGGCCAGTAGCTATGTTCCCTCTAAGCTGTGCATGTGTGCACATGTACACAGGTTGTGAAACCTGCACACAAAAAAATTCAACAGTCTTAATATTTTTATGCTACTTTTAAGAAAGCGATATCAAGTAGCATGTTTCAAATAAGGTTTTGTAATTTATAAAATCATTTCCATCACCATATCAAAAATAAAATTTATATATTATTTGCATCACACACTTCATTGCACTCACTGGAGTGTGCACATATTTGGACATTGGTTCCAAAAATTTGCACAAAAGAAATTTTTTGCATATACAGCCTATGAAAAATTAAAGGGAACACTGGCCAGTAACCTCACATTTGGCCCTCCCTGCCCTTCACTCCATCCACAAAAGTTCACTGATCCACACTCCATTTCAGGGCAGTCCTGTTTCTTGTGACTGGTATGGCCACACTGCCAGCTGGTCAATCCCCACACTAGGCTCTCCCTTTAGTATGGGTTCTGGGGACGTCCCATCCCATTCTGCACCCTTGGCAGGCTGACAGCATCCACTAACTGTTCTTGCTGGTGCTACTGGACCCAGAACTATACAGTTTCCAGTGGGCTGTGAAGGAACAGCTCCTAGATTACTACATCCAGCATCTCCTCTAGTACCTGAGTGGCTGGCCTCAACCATCAGGTGCCCTAGTCTGTCAAGCACTACACAAATGCCCAAAGTCACAGGCCCTCTGTCCACTTAGCTGCCCAAAACTTTTGATGATTCAATTCCACCAAGAGTCCCCTTCTATCCAATATGGCCACTTTCACTATTTTGTAGTTATGGGTTTGGGCCTCACCCAAGGCCACAGATGCAGCTTGGGCCCTGCCTCCAAGATACACAGCTAGGCAGATCATCCATATGTCCTTCTTTCAGCCTGCCACCATCACAGTCCTCTCAAAGGATCCTAAAAGTGCATCTGGGTCATCCATGGACCCCATTTTATAAAGTCCCCAGCCCAACTTCCTGGCACTGTCCCCACCCACAGGACTCACCACTTAGTATCAGAGTTGCTGCTGCACAACTGTCAGCTCCTTCATAAAGTCCTTAAGAGTGCACTGTTGCTCTGCTTGCCAGGTCAGCAGGGCTAGTCCATCAGGCTGTGGCATCTCCTGCAAAATCACCATGAACCATTTCAGGGTCTCTTCCATTTTGCATGGCACTCAGCAAATAGCTTCCTTGGAAGAAGAATCCTAGACATGCCCCACTGTGCAAGCAACTACACCCATCTCTAGTCCTCTGAGTCCTTTCAGGAGTCTTCCCTCTAAATAATAAAAGTCTGAGGCATCTCCCAATACAAACACCCATACTGGTTTATTTATAGACATGCAAAGTACCCTACCAACTCCTAACCAGGCCTCCATAGACCTTGATGTTTAGGGCTCCCACACAGCCACTATCCAGTAGTGCACAGCAGGCAGCCTCCCTAGATTCTACATCCCCTACCACCCTCTCTTGCCATGCAGCCTTATTAATGCTCTCCCAGTCAGGGGCACAGCTGTCCCCACTTGCCACCTAAGGCCAGGATCTAGCAGGGCCTAATCAGTGCCATCAGCTGACATGCCCCTCACCTCCTTTCTGTGGCCCAGCTAATACATTTTACTCCAGCCCAGGCAGTAGGGCACTCAGGGTAGAGGCCCTGAGGGGCTTGTTTTCTCTCTGGTCTACCACACCATGAAAGTCAGAACCTTTCTTAGACTAGTCAAAGCATATGCTACTCAAAACAATCACTACCCTAGGTAAAACTTCAGCATGCTACTCCCTCCAACTGCCTTGAGTAGAAGGTCTAAACTGCAGGAGGTGTGTTGGACTTTTGGGAGATGTAGGTATGGCTATCCTTCTGGTGGTCCTGTGATTATGGTAGAAATGGGAGATCACCATGAGTTACTCAGGCTTGGCTTTGCCACTTTTCTGTCAAGACAAACCAGAGACTGAGTGAAATCTGAGCATGTGGCATTGCAATCTGGTGCTTAGTGGTCTCAGTGCCACACAGAGGGGCTTTTGTGGTCTTTCTCCTGATGGTCAGGAGGCTTTCTGAGACAGGGGCCCTAATAAGCAGGCTGCCACCAACAGTTAAGACTCCAGTTCCATTCAAATATCTAAAAATCTTTCAGTGCTGAAGTAATTAACTAAGTGTATTTAATCCTAGAGACAAGGTGGGCGACAGAACCTTTTTACTAGACCAGCTTTTGTTGGTGAGAGAGAGAGAAACTTTTGAGCTTACACAGAGCTCTTCTTAGGTCTGGGAAAAATTTCATGCCTCTGACCAAGTGGGATTTTACCCACAAAAGATCATGTGATAAATGAATTTGTTAGCCTTTAAGGCTGTGTTCACACAGCATTTTTGTTTCGAAACAACGAGGTTGTTTCGAAACAAAAAAAAGCATGTTCACACGACGCACAGTTGTTTCGATACAATGGGAACCCGTTGTTTTGAAACAACTGTGTTGTTTTGAAACAAGTTAAACCCCATTTGGGGGTGAAACAACCTTGTTTTGAAATCATTGTTTCGAAACAATGTGTGAACATGTTGTTTCGGAACAAGGTGTTCTGAAACAACATTTGAAGGGCTGCCCCCTCAGCACCCTGGCCAGGGAACCCTCAGCACCCTGCCCAAGGTGCTGAGGGGTGTCCCCTGGCTGGCAGAATGGGGCTGCAGGCATTGGCGGGGTTCAGCTCTGGGCTGCGCTGAACCCCACCGGTGCTGCAGCCCCCTCCCCAAGCTAAATAGCATGTTCACACTGTGAACTTGCTATTTCGTTTCCCACCTTTTTCCTTATTTCAAAGTAACTTTTTGCTTATCCGGCTTAAGTTATTTTGAAATAAGGTGTTATTTTGATATAAGTTGTTTCGAAACAACTTGTATTGAAATAACCCCCTGTGTGTGAACACAGCCTAAAAGTGCTACAGGACTCCAAATTTGCATCCAGAGTGTGTCTACACTACAAAATTTAATCGCCCAAAGTATCTTGATGTACAGTTGCCACAGTAATTGATTTGTTTTTGCAGGTCCACACCATGCTTCTTGTGTCTGTAGTGTGCATCCTCACTAGCAATACTTGCATTGATGCAGAGACCAGCGCATCTTGAATAGCTGTCTCACTGTGCAGCTTACGACCATCTGGCTCAGGGTGTTTTAAGAAGAGTTTGCAAAGTCTGATGGGGGCAAACAAGTTGTGCAGGGGTGACTGGAAACATAGTTTCAATGTTTCCATGATGCAGTTTTCTCCATCCATAATATTATCTGCTTCCCATAATGTTTGGAATTTATTTCCAAGAGCCCCACAAACCTGTGTGTCTGTCATCTCTGTGAGAAACATGGACCTACATAGTCCCTCAGTATTGTGCTGAACACAACATATGGTACTCGGTCTTTCAGTATTTTCAGAGCTGCCAGAGGAACTGTGAGAGATATGACTGCCTTCCTGACAGGTATAGGCCAAGTCCGCCATGAGTTTGAACTCTCTTGTTCAATTGGGCAGTCAGTCAAGACCCATTCAATCGAGCCAGAGTTCAACTCAGTAACTCTCTAGCATTGAGTCAAAGGGACAGCATGCCCCTTTGAGTCAGCACAGTGGAGCCACAGAGGTAAATGGGAGTTAAAGAATCAAAGGGAGATATGCAAGTATTGGTGTACCAAGGCTATGTGGCATCTAGGGGCCAAGTTACATTTCCCTTCCCACACCCCCAGCCTCATGCCCCACCCTGAGCCCTGTGCAGCTCCTCCCCACACAGGGCATGAAGGGTCCCAGCAGCTGGGACTGCAGAGGGTGGAGGAGCTCACAATGCCTGGGACCACACCACTCTTCCTCTGCTGCCAACGCAGAGCAGCATTCCTGGCTGCCCTGCCTACCCACAGGCTGGACAGCGGCTGGCATGGGGGTGCTGCTTTCAGGGGTAGGTTCCCAGAGCTGACCAGGCCCTCTCCAGGCACTGACTGGTGGACTTGCATCATTATGCAGGTTTGGGATGATAAGCAGAGCTTTCAGATGCACAAGATCACATTCATGGAACTGTGTGCAGTGATCAGTCTTATCCTCCTGCACAGCAACACCAAAATAAGCACTGTAGTCACAGTGGAAATTTGAGTGGCAGGTATTGTGTAAAAGCTGGTCACGTCAGCTTGCTACCAAGCCATCAGGATTCAAATTTGGAGTTAGGAAATCCTCCTTGGGGGTTGCTGAGATCCACACATTCAGGGCCATTAATTACATTTTGTTACAAGAGACTGGCAATGTGCAGGACAGACCAAATGGTTTTGCAACAATAGCATTCCCAAACTGTGGTGATCTGATAGATGACACATATGTCCATATTTTGGCACCAGATCACCTTGCCAAGGAGTATGTAAGCAGAATGGCCTACTCTTATATGATATTGCAAGCACAAGTGGCTCACTGGGGATGTTTTACTCACAAGGGAATGAAAATCAGATAGCAACTCTACCTCTCTTGGTTATTTCGCTACCTCTTCTAGCCTGATTAAAAACTAGTAAATGGATAGTTGGGTCCCTGCAGCAGCAAAACAAACTGCAGACTTACCAAAGGTTCCTTACCCTGCAACCGGCTCACTAGTGCTGAATTATAGGGACTGGCTCAACTGCTCCTGCAAGAGAAAGAGGCTTGGCTCACCACCCTATTGAATCCCCCTGTCACCTGTCTCCCCATACTCCTCATCCTTGTCCAACACCTCCTCCTCACTATGCACTGTGGGTGCCTATGACTCCAGCTCCCCGGAAGCATCTACAGGGCTCTGGGGGTGGTGGGGGGGGGGTGTTTCTTCCAACATAGAAGCGGCATGTCTGTTGTCTCCCTTGCCTTCACCTAACACCTGCCACAGCTTCTTGATTTTCACGCAGCACTGCTGCAAGTCCCTGTTGCATCTCTTCTTCACCATGCTCTGAGTGATCTGCTTGTATATGTCAATATTTTAAAGGCTGGATTGGAGGAGCTGTGCCTGCACAGCCTCTTCTCCCCACAGACCCCAGGAAATCCAACCATCTCCTGTTTGCTCCATGCAAGAGAACATTTGCTGAGTGGAACTGGCATGATCAGCTGAGCAGTTGCTTTGTGAGCTCTCCATTGCAAAGAGAACCGGAAACAGAATTTAAAATTTGTGAGCCTTTAAAAGGGAAGTACATGTACCTGTATACCTGGTAACCAGACAGCTGAGCTCAAAACAGTGACCAGAGTGGTCACAATGAAGCACTGAGGGACACCTCTTGGAGGCAAATAAAGTTGATTTAAGTACCAGTGTCTACACTGACGCTGAATCAAACTAATTACGTCAGCCTAAGTGCTAGGCCTCTTGCGGAGGTGAAGTTAATAAGCTGCCATAGTGGGTGAGTTACATTGCTGGGAGAGTAATGTAGTGTAATTTAGTGTAGACACATAAGGAGTGAGGTCAACATAAGAGGCCTGTGTCAACTTAACTCTGCAGTCACATATGCCACACCTCAGAATGTCATAGCTAAATATAATGTGAATGGGTTATTTAGAATAAATAGTTAACACATATTTTAAGAGACCATTCAAGGTGGAGTGACTGTTAATGCTCCTCCAGTAATGAAGGAAAGAAAAGGAAAAGAAAAGGTCAGATGGGGAAGTGGTTGTTAGGAGGTTATAGATTGTGGTAATAAGCCATAAATCTGGTGTCTCCATTCAGTCCATGATTTTTAGTGTCTAGCAGAATTATGAATTTAAGCTCCCAGGCTTGTCTTTTGAAGGTGCGGTGCAGATGCCTTTGAGAAGGAGGACTGAGAGGTCAGATCTAAAGTGATTGTTTTGTGAAAAGTACTCACCCACAGTTAATATGGTGTTTTTGTCTTTTATCATTTTTCCATGTGAGTTCAACTGATATTGTGGTGATTGTCTGGTTTCATCCACATAATTACTGTTAGGGCATTTAGTGCATTGGATGATCTATATCACATATTGTGATATGTGTGTGTAGGATCCTGAAAGCTGTGTTAGGGAAGGCATTGATCATCACAGAAGTGGGAATATGTTTATAATTTTTGGATCTGTTGCTTGAGCAAGACCTGGTGCTGCTTTGAATTGGTGTGTCCAATCTTGGGCAAGAATGCTTCCGATGATGAGCTTGGAGGGTTGCTGAAGGCCAGAAGAAAGGATTCAGGAAAAAAAAAATTCAAGTTATGGTCCACATTGAGTATGGTGTCAAGGCTTTTTCCCCACTCTGGAACTCTGAGTGCAGAAGGTGGGGGCCTGCAATGGGACTTAAAAGCCACTGGCCTTAAAGCCTGCTCTTAAAAGTCTCCAAGGCCTCCAATTCCTGGCCTTAGAGTGGTATCGCTGCCACCACCCAAATGCAAAAAAACCTCTTGAGACCCAGGAAGGCACACTTGGGAATTCCTCCCTGTGAGGTACTTGCAATCCTGTTTATTCCTCCTTCAGGAAAGTGACTGGACCCCAGCTGCAATATGAGCTGGAACTGGAACAGGGTTCCCTCTAGTAGCTGCCTGTGCAGTCTAAGGCACGTGCATACAAACCTCTTGCCCTACCAGGAACAGAACCAGAACTTACTTAAAAGGCAAAATCTTTAATCAAAAAGAACAGATAATAAACACAGAGAGTTGCTTCTCTGGGAATTAACTTAGGTAGTTACGGGGGGGGGGGGGGGTTACATGTGCTCAGCACAGAGAAATCCAAAAAACAAGCCAAAAACAAAGAAAATACCATACCCTGACCGCGTCTAAATAAACATTCCCTGTTCTATCCACGCCTGGTCAGTAACAATTTTAACTTATCTTCGGTAAAGATGCTGCTGGATTCTTCCTCAGGCCCCTCTGGCCTCCTCCTGATCCTTCCAGGAGCTCTGCTGCCTCCAAACAGGCCCAGGCCAGGCTGCTGTTCCAATTCAAAAACCTGTGCTTCATTCCTATTGGCTGTCCTGGGACTCACTGACCAGATAGTTAACCCCTTCCTCCCCAAGGGTTACTACATATGGATTGTCATCTGATTATGCCTTGTAGAGGTTCTGGTGCTGGGTGGTAGAGAATAACTAACTAATGCTGTGCAGTCAAAGGAGGTTTTATTTCTGTATTTAATCAGATTCTCTTGGAATATTTGAATGGCCTGTTCCATGATATAGTCTATTTATTTCGCTAGTGGATTTCCCTTGTTTAGTAAAGGCAGTTTTAAATATGTTAAGGTGAATAGGCCAGACTTTCTCCTTGGAGCATATTCTGTGGTATCTAAGTCCCTCGCTGTAGATAACAGCTTTATTTGGTCTGTTTGGGGTGGTTACTGATTCCGTGCAGGTAGGCATGATGATCTGTAAGTTTCTTGTCTATAGTGTTCCTTTTTTGGAACTTTTCATTGTATCCAGGAAGTTGATGCTAGTATGGGAATGTTCTAGAGAGAGTTTAATAGATGGCAGGTGGTTTTGAAGTTCTTATGGGAATCTGAGGGAATTTAGGTCATCCATCCAGAGGATGTAAAAATCACTGTATCTTAGGTATATCATTGGTTTTGTAGTTCATTTATCCCAAAATTTTTCCTCAAGACAGCCCACAAAGAACTTGCATACAGGGAATCCATTGTATATTAATGGCTGTTCCCACAATTTGGTGTTTGTTGATGAATGCAAAATTGTTAAGGGTGAGGATGAAATGGATGGGTTTGATAATGTGTTGGGTGGCTATCTCAGGGATATTCATTGTCTTGTAAATTATTTAAGGCAGGTAGCTGTGCCATCATTGTGAATGTTGCTGGTCTATAGGGAAATGATATCTGTGGAGGCAAGGTCGGTATTCTGAGGAAAGTTGTTACTACTGTACACTTTGTGGAAGAAGTCAGTTGTGTCCTGGAGGAAGCTGGCCATTTGTGTGGTGAGAGACTTGAGCTCTGAGTCCTGATATTCTTTCAGTAAAAGCACCATGACTAGATATGATGGGTGTGCCTGAGTTCCCTTGTTTGTGTACCTTGGGAAGCATGTAGAAGATCCCTGAGCCAGGTTTGTGGGGATGAAGTTGTAGCATTTCCCTTGGAATTGTTTGGGGAAAGATATGATGATATCCTTAAAATTCTGGATAAACTGTGGTGTGGGGTCTTCTTTGAGTTCTTTATAGTAGGTGGAGTTGGAAGGTTGTCAGTTGGCCTCATATTATGATTGAGTAGTATCGTGACCCCATTTGCCTGCTGGTTTCAGCACTATCTGTTGACTGATTTCAGGGACTGGACAGTTGTCCTTTCAGCAATGGAGAGGTTGTGGTGAATGTGATGTTCATTAAGGATTTCACACTCATATTTTTTCCTGAAGCAATTAATGTTATGATCAAGAGTATGATTTTGTCCACTTGGGGGTGTCCAGTGACACTATTCTTTTTTCTCATGACTGTTCATGAGGACAGAGGTATTGTGGGTAGTATTATTATTGTGAATGAATTGTCTGAGAAGGAGTAAACAGCAGAACTCTTTTAGTTCTCAAAATGTTAGTGTAGTACCAGGTTCAGTGATGGGGCAGTCCACTAAAGAAGAAGATTACATCAGGGAATGGGCAATCCAGATACTCCAGGTGAACCTGCCCTAATACAGAAATAAAAGCCCCTTTGATCTCACACCCTTGGTTGTCCTCTACCATTCCATAAGGGAACCTATACATAAAACAATTTCAACCTATGTGTGATGGATACCATACCCTGAAAGAAATCTTTCCTGAACACCATCTTCTGGCCTCCAGACAACATTGCCTCCCCCACCCTCCCAAACCTCTCCAAGCTTATCACCAGAAGCATCCTCCCAACAAGCTTGGGCAAACCAACTCAACAGAGCCATAACGCTCTGTTTTGCCACCTGGGGTATGTTCCGATTGGAACGCACCCCTTCCCATTAGCGGCGCTTAGAGCCCGCACTGCAAAGCCGCCCCTTTAATAGTGCGGCTCCATTGAGCTGCTCAGGGCCGCCCGGGGCTTTGCCCCATCAGCCCCTCCGTAGTTACGGCTCTGCAACTCATAGTGGCATCCGAGCCTGCCAGAACCAGGGGTGGATTAACACATGAGCCAACTGTGCCTGTGCCCAGGGACCCACCACAATGCGGGGAGCCCCTCTGCCCTGCTGGCACTTATGGGGAAGCAAGGAGGGCCAGTCCAGAGGCTGGACTCCATGCTTCTACCCCTCCTCTGGACTGGCCAGTCTGTCCCCAGGGGTGGGGTGGGCCAGCCCAGCCCAGAGGCCAGGCTCTGCATTCCTGCCCTGCCCCTGGGCTGGCTACAGCCTTACTGGTTGGCCCTTGAGGGTGGTGGGGTCAACTGTGCTGCATGCAGTATGGCCTCCGGTGTGGCTTTTGGGTGGGGGAGGTGGCCCCAGAGGCCCTGCAGCCCCTGATCCGCCACTGGTCCGAACAATATAAGCAAAACCGGTAGACATATCTGAGCTACTGTGATGGCAACACAGTTTTCAGGATCCATGCCTATCACAACATGTGATGTACCTTATCCAGTGCACTAAATGTCCCAATAGCAACTAAGTGGGTGAAACCAGACAATCACTACCCTTCTGAATAAACTCATACAGAAAAATGAGAAAAGACAAAAATATCATGTCATCTGTTGGGGGAAAACTTTTCCCAGTGTGATCAACCTCTGACCTCTCATTCCTGTTCTCAAATGGAAACCAGCAGAACACCCTCAAAAAGATGAGCCTGGGAGCTTAAATTCATAATTTTGCTAGGTACTAAAAATCATGGACTGAATAGCAAACCTGTCTGGATCTACGGCTTATTACAACAATCTGTAACTAACTCAGCCCCACCTCTCCAAGCTGCTACGTCCTGACTTTGTACCCCCCCCAGCCCCGCTGACCACATGGAGATTAACAGGCCACTGCCCCTTCAATAGTCTGTTTAAATATGTATCTACTTATACTAAACAATTTGTTCCACCCTGTATTTAGCTGTGACAGTCAATTTCTCAGACCTGAAGAAAAGCTCTATGCAAGTTTGAAAGTTTGTTTCTCACACCAGCACAAGTTGGTCCGCAGAAGATATTACCTCACCCACTTTGTCTCCCTGATATCCTGCACTCAACATGGCTATGACACTGCTGCATATTTAACCCTGTTCTACATCCAGGGGCAGAGAATTCCATATGTTAATGATCCTCTAATGTGCCCCAGGCACTTAAATTAAATGTCGGTTTAATGTCCAGGTGTGTCCATGTATTTTCCTACTGTTGCTTATTTCTTAGGATGTTTAACCTAAATTTGTATATTCTGTTGTTCTACTGCTAGAAGAGACAGACGTTACCAGAGAGTAAATAACTGCCTCAGGGCTGACAGTCTTGATTGTAGAAGCATAAAACACATTCCGTCTTCTGGGGAGATTTTTAATGTTATGATTTGGGTTAAACTTCCTTGGAGATGGTGGACAATCTCAACTGCCCTTAATATGAGATAGTAGAAGCTCCTTTATGAAATAGTAGCTTCCAAGTCAAAGCACACACCCATGTCACTGCCCAAAACAAAGGGCCACCCAAGGCCAAAGAGGAATATGAACTGTATGGGCATCAGGCATTGGCAGTATTGTTTGAATAGGAGATTGGGGAGTGGGGAGAGAAGCTGAGATAAAAGACAGCAAGGAAGGATCAAACAAAGGCTGAACAAGCACTGAGTGAGAGGTCCCGTAAGAGAAAAGCCCAGCAAGAAATTTTGGGAGGGCCACCGGTTAAAAGGGGTTTGGGGCTATGAGCCAGAAAACTCATCTGTTTTTTGGTTCCCCCTGGAGTCAGGGAAACAGGATTTTGTACCTTCCTTGTAAATAAACAAGATAATAGGAAAGGTAAGTGACTCTACCAGTTTCTCCTTCTGACTGGAACAACTGCAAGGCCCTAAATTTTTGGCTAGCCACTTAGGCAAAAAGGGATAACATTATTTATTCATTTGAATTGTCATAGAATAGAGCCTCAGTCATAGATTAAAGCCCAATGGTGCAAGGTACTGTATAAACACATAACAAAAAAGACTCCCTGCCCCAAGAAGCTTGCAATCCAAGTAGAACACGAGAAACAACAATCAGATACAATAGGCAAGGGGAACACAAGGAAACTCTGGGACAGTACGGGGCAGTGGGCACATCACATCAGTTGCATAACCAGTGTCACGCGGGGGTATTTTTTGTAGGAAAAACAGCAGAGCACAGTTCCAATGCCTACAGAAAAACTGATGATGAGATGGAGGGTGGGAAGAAGTTCTAGCATGTATACACTCACCTACTTTGGGCCCCACCTCTTTTCAGACATCACCAAGACTGAAATGGTTAACAGACATAGGAGTCTCATTCTGGATCACATTTCTCCTTAGGGCCCTTGCATTTCTTCTTGCTCACATCACTTGTAATGATTCTCAATACTGAGATGAGGTGGTTTCATTCTGGATCTCAACCTAGTTCTCACATAGATTCATGAATGAGAAATAGATGTTAGGCTCCACAGCAGCCAGTCATCCACAGCCAGTTTCTATTTTATCCTGAACAGCTTGTCTCATAACTATCAAGTTAAGAACAGCCACTTCAAAGCAATGACTCATCTGTTTAAGCAAACTGCCTTTGACAGTAGTCAGTATGCCTCAGTGGAAGATGTAACCTCATCGCTCCACCACCAATACACTATGATGTACAAAACTATTATAATGGTCAAAATTTCTTCCTGTCCCCATTTCGTTATAAATGTATGCCCTGAGTCATGAGGACTGAAAGCCCCTGTAATTTTTAATCCAGACCAAACTACCTTTGGTGTCACTGCCCTTATATATAAATGCCTAATTCTTGAAATGTTCTGAGTCATTTGTCCTACTAGTATCATCTGACAGTGGTTGTATTCTAGGTATATGGGAAAATGGTGATTTTTCTTCTCTTTACATGAGGTTTGAGATGAGCATTCCAGCTAGTTAAATGTGCAGGAAAGATGTGGCTAGCCTTCACAAGGGCACTGCTGCCTAAGTCTCTTGCTGAACGTAAATGCCTACCTGGGTTTACACACAGCATGTTAAACTGCATAGTTTATGAATACAAAAGCAGCAAATTTCATGGCTTAATTAGACATGGTGTGAAAATGTAATTATTTTTAATCAAAGAGAGCAAAAATGAGGCCTTTTTGGCTTCCCTCTTCCTTTTATTATGGGAAAGATTGAACAGGAATGTCTGTTTGTCATTCTCCTATTTCAAATACCTGTTTATTATCACCTCCTACACTTCTAATTTCCAGAGTTTCCCTAATCACTTCTTGCATCAAATTCCTGGTCCTCTCTCTTTACCTCTTATCATTTTAATTCCCCTACACTTGACTTGACTTGACCTCTGTGGTTTCTTCTATCCTTGTTAACTGTGCTAGTCCTGTTTTCCTGTGCTTAGCCTTCTGTTAGTATCCATGCACCTCTGCTTGTTTTACAACCACCTAAAAACACATAGTGACAGGGTGTTGAAATGGCTTAGCTGGGGTAAGCTAGACAGCCGTCAAAATGCCATGTTAGTTACAAAGGTGCCACTGACTGAGGAATTGGCTCAGACACCTAGTCACCTAGAACAGTGCACCTTCGACTACCGTAATGCCTCTGCTAAGGGAGCTGAGAGAAAGGGACCAACCTGGTTGGCTGAAGGCATCTATTCCCATTCTGTATGGCTCTGAGTGAAGAGGTGGAAATATTGTAGCCACAGCATGGCCTCCCTCTATTAGGAAATATATTTGGAAAAGAGGCTTAAATACAATTGTTCTCTGGATCAGCAGCTCTCTCATCTTGTGGATGCAAGAACATCATCTCTCTCTCTAAGATAAAGGTGGACTCAGCTTGATCAATACTTGGATTGGAGACCACTTCCCTCTGACACACAAAAAAAATCCAGTCTGATAGAAGTGGTGATGTCAATTGGGTCCCTCTTCCTCCACATCATACTGAAAAACTACCCCTCACTTGGCTTTAAGGGGCTGCTGTGCTGCTGAAGCTGCCACCTGTCAACTGAGATTTACAATTAAGTGCATACCTAATTGTGGTTACTAAAGATTTAAATCAGGGGGTGGGGGTAGTGCAACAGTGCACCCTCTGGCCAGGCATGGTATGGCACTTAAGCACACACAGTCTTGCTGGGCTGTTTTTCTATTCTTGATGCCCAAAAACCCCTCTCTCCTTTTAAGTCCATCAGGGCTTGGCTGGAGAACTCAGGCCCACTTACATCACTGGGTTCCAGCTCAGGACCCTCAAGCTAGACAAGTTGGAGCAGGGTTTGTCAAACATGGCAGTGCCCTGATCTCTTTTTTACTTTCTCCCAGGTTTCTGTAGGCTCTTAAGCCTACTGATCTAATCATATCTTTCTAGAGTGTTATCCAGGGGCACAGCAGCCCCTTTGTTCTGGGCAGTCCTTGACTCTCCAGGGTGGGCCTGGGCAGACCTGCTTTCAATCATGTGATTGGAAGCTTCCTGATTGAAGCTCAGCAACTGGAGCATCAAAAGGAGCAGGGCAAGGGAGAGGCAGCCCAGCCCCTGCCTCACAAAGGCTGCAGTGACTGCTAGAGGCTGGAGCTGGGCAGGTGGAGAGCAGATCCTCCCTGCCAATTTGCCTGCAGTAGCTGCTGCTTGCAGTTTCAGCTGCCCACAGCTGGCTGGTCTACAGTTGCAGTGGCCAAGCTTGAACTGCTGCCAGACACTGCAGCAGTCAGGCCTGCTGGCCAAGTGGGTGGACCTGGGCCCACCCATAGTCATGCCTCTGAATGAGTCTTCAGTAGTTTGCTGGCCAAAGTTTCTGTCTCCAACCTGCTCACTCCTCTAGTACACACCCCACAGTGCCCTCCTGCTTCCCACCCTTTTATCCTCACAGCCGCTATTAGGCTGCCAATCAGCAGTGGCCAGCAGTGCCTGGCAGTGTCTGTGTTAACTCTTTGATTGCTGGGGCAGTATGGGATGCATACACCCTTTGACAAGATCTGTAGAAGCTTAACTCATTTAACAATCTGTATATGAAGATATCACTTCACCCAACCCTAAAATACAGATACCTCAGAGATGTGATGTGGCAGCTGTTTCACAATACTCAGCAGTGATGCACAACAGTTAAAGACAGGAATGCAGAGCAGGCTATAAAAACACAGAAGTAGCTGTATTAGATAGGAAGTAAAGGACAATACTGTGTCGCAGTGGTTTTCGGACAGTGCCACTTCAGAATGAAGCTGTGTTCTGGGTATTATGACAGTTTCTATTCAATCTAGGATGTCATTAAAAGCATTCCACATCTGTAAAGTTCCAAAGGGGTAGCTGTGTTAGTCTAGTTCAGCAAAACAAACAAGGAGTCCTGTAATTTGTTAGTCTTTAAAAGTGCCACAGGCCTCCTTGTTTGTTGTTCAGCTGGAGAGCTAACTGTATGCACAATTATGAAACTGGCTGAAGGAGACAATTCACATGTAAATATTTAGCCATGATTTTTTTTAAAAAGCCATAGTAGCTAACCTTCTGTCAATCCTTCACAAAAAATAAAATCAGGCAATCCTTTCGCACAAAAGTTTTATACATATTTTGACTTTTGCACACTGTTGGCAGATATTTTTAAAATAGCTGTTAACTAAATATGTACCAAATGAACAGCTACTTTCTCATCACATGATTTGTAATTGCTGACTATCTACAGTCATATTGAAACGCATAGGCAGAGATGCATATATTTCTGACTACAGAATATGTACTGAATTTTAAAACCTTTCTATTGCTATATTTGACAACATGCAACATTAAACACTCTGCACATTGGGGGTTGTAGCATTAATGGTATTTTCAAGATGTATGTAAATTAAATTTTTATATGGTTCTAAATGTGAAACAACTTAATTTATAGTTTTGCAACATATAGCACAATACCCCACTATGAATGAACAAATCAACTTGAATTACAGCCTTTGTTCCCGGAACAGTCCGAAGGATAGAAAGGGGGCTTTCTAAAGGGTTGTGGGATAAAGAAACGCAAGTAGGTGGAATGGAGTCATAGTTGGGAAAATGCTACGAAACCCAGCTGTATTCATTTGAACTACAGGTAGATAAACAGAAATGAATATGAGCTGGAACTTGTCCAAGACGCTGGCCATCTCTATGTGATGTGATGATTTCTTGTTGTGCTTTGTTGAGTTTAGAGGGTTTGATGTTGACCACAGTTTACCTGGCAGTGTAAACCAAGACAGATTACCAAGGCCAGATTAACCAGTCTGGGGATTGTGAGCTGCCACCCCACTGCAGCCATCGTGGGGGTTGGGCCCCTGTCCCTCCCCATCACTGGAGGGTGGTCCCTGGAGTGAGAGGGTGCTCCTGCCCTGGCCCCACTCTGGCCAGTCTGCTGGGGGTGGCTGTCTGGCATGAGGCATGTTGGCCCCCGATGCAGCCCCCCCCCCCGAGCCAAAGGCCCTGGAGAGCTGTGCCGGGCCACACCAGAGGCCATTGCAGCCAGCCCAGCCCCCAGGTGGACAAGCAGGTGCTGGCCCACTCCACCCCACTCCTGCAGCTGGAATAACCAGACCAGGGGCAGCTTCTGAATCCAGCCCAGACTCTGACTCCAGGGTCCTACTCTGCCCCCTCTCACCCTGCCATTGCAGAGCAGGGAGTGGGGGAGCAGATTACTATAGGAGTTTTAGGGACTGGAGCCTGGGACCCCCACCTTTTGGCAAGGCCCAAGGCCTCAGCCCTGATAGCCCTTGCAATAATCCAGCCCTGCAGATTATATTCAGCACTGTGTCTGGTAAATATGATTTAACTCAGAGTTAGGGGACACAGGGCTGGGCTCGATTTGTCTCACTCCTCACTGCCCACTATGGCATGGTTGGGATAATGACAATTATCATCAAACACGAGGGGCCAGATCCTCAGCTGCATAGGTTTGTTGCCTGTAAGGCCTCTCTGTCAGTTTACATCGACTGAGACCAGAGCTCATCTATCATTTGTAATGTGAACAAGCCCACAATGGCTAACAACCCCTGACAAATGCAGTAGGACCTGTGATGATCACAGGAGTGTATACTTGTTTGCATTTCATTTGGAATACACATATGGCATTTCTTATTGTATGTCTGTGAGCAGCCTAGTATATTGTAATGTCATTTTGAGAAGCCACATTCCTGCTCTGACTCAGAGCAAAGAATGCCTTCTACAGCAAAACCACCTGAGGATATTCTATGCAGCATTTTGGAGTAAGCCTCTCAGCCCGGAGCTTGGGCTCTGAAGCCTAGGGAACAGGGTGGGCTTCAAAGCTGTGTCTACACCAGGGGTTCTAAAACTATTTTTTGTGAGGACCCCCTTTGAAAATATTTAAGGCTATGACAACTCCCCCACTGAAGTGATGATCCATGCCATGCCATGCCACTCTTACCAGCAGTCACAGAGGCTGACAGCTTGTGACATCCCCCCATAATAACCTCATAACCTCCTGAGGGGTCACACCCCATGAGAACCACAGGGCTACCCAGCTATTTTCAGAGCACTAGCTCAAGCCCCATTGGCCTGACTCTATGGACCCCAGCTGCGAGGTTTGCTCCAAAATGATGTATAGACATACCCCCTATTCTCTGCATGGAAAGCTCCTGTCCAAGCAATGACTTTATCCCATGCAAGGCCTCATTCCAATTACTATTGCTTCAGATTAGTCTAATGAACACTGCTTATTCTGAGGCTAATGAAAGATGAAGGGTTCACACCCTGCAGCCCAGTAGAGAAGAAGTACAGCATGGCCTTGTGGGGGAAGGGAGGACACTAATACATTTTAATTGCTCTGTTAGCTCTCACTTGTTCTCCTGGGACAGCAGAGTCTTGCTCTTAATTGATTTTGGTTGAAGGCACACCAAGCAGTCATTTCATCCTGTGGCAGTCAGAGGAGCTAATCCCAAGTCTGACCTTCTACAGAACAAACTGATTTCCATGTGCTTTTCACTCTTCTTTTGCAAAATCCAGAGTAAATCTAGTGTACGTAAAAAGCAAGGAGGGTGACAATCCTGACCGTAGCTAGTCCAAGCATAGGTCATCCTGGGCAAGTGTCCGCTCACAGCATGTGATGACTGAGGTCAATTTGCCAAAGCTTTCTGGGGGAAATCCACAAAGGGAATAGCAGAGATGGTATAGGATCCATTAGCAGAGGGGTGGTGGTTCCCAGCCCAGCCCTGGAATAGAAAGAAGTGCTGCCAGTCAGAACTGACTAGCAGCAGAACTGCAGGTCATTTCCAGAGCCGAACAGTCATGGGGCCAGCTGACCTACTCATTACATTCCCCTCTGCCTCCTAATTACATCACTCACCCCTACAGCTCTCATTGAGTCTAGTCGTGAAGATGTCAGGGCCTACCCAGTGGAGGCAGCCTGTTTCTGAAGGGAACTACAATGCCTTTCCTTCCATCAGCTCTGTAGATGGAGTTCTTTTAAGAGCTGCGGCTGGGCTGGACAGAGCTAGGGTATAATAGTAAATTCTTCTCCACCTACAAGCAGGATCATGTCATGCTTTAAAAACACTCTTTGAAATACCACCCTTGGAAGTCAGGAAGGGGGCTAGTCTCTGGTTAATTCCCCTCTGGTGAATTCCATCTGCCAACTCCATTTTCTACTCTCACCTGTTCATTTGTTTCTCATTCTTCCCTTGTTGACTCCTTGTTGATGATGCCTGAATTTGCTTGTTTAAGCACTCTTCAGCTTCTCCAATGCTATACAAGACTGATTGTTGTCCAAGGTTTAGTTATGGAATTCCTTTCTCTGACTAAAGTATCAGTTTCCAGCATCAAGGATTTCATGAGACTTGGTGAATGCTGGGACAGCTTAGACCTTGAGAAGTTTTATGTAGACCTCTCATCTGAGCGAATACATCCAATACTGCTCCAGTTTCTTTAGATAAATTCGGTAATACTCTGAGGGCCTGATCAAAGCAGGGGCTATATGGGCTGCAGCCTGAAGGGAGCCCCCGATTGCAGCCCCTAAAATGCCAGCTATCTGTCCCTGTGCGGCCAAGGCACTGGTGCTGAAGGGGTAGATGCTGGGGTCAGCAGCCACAGCAATCCTTGGTGCTTCCCCCTGACCCTGAGGGCCAGTAGGTCTGCCTCCAGGGGTGGGGCAGGCCGGTGCATGTCCACTGCGCTTCAGAGGCGGGGCTGCCCTTCACACTAGCTGGCCCTGCCCTCTGCCCTGGAGCACAGTGGCAATGCGTTAGCCAGCTCCAACCCTGACCTCAAGGGCTGACCAGCCCCTGGGAATGATTACCACATGGGCCAACAGGGCCGGTGTCCAGGGGCCCACCACAATGTGGCGGCCCCTGAGCCCTGCTGGCAGCCTGGCACTGAGAAGGGGAGTGGATGGGCTGGCCCAGAGGCCGGGCTCTGAGCTCCTGTCCCACCCCTGGGATGGCTGATCCACCCCCAGGGCTAGGGTGGGCCAGCTCCCAGGCCAAGCTCTGCTGTTCTCACCCCAGAGCTGTAATGCAGCGTTTTGCCACCCGGGGCATGTTCCAATCAGAATGCACCACTTCCCATTAGCGGCACTTAGAGCCGGCGCCACAAAGCAGGCCCCTTAATAGCACAGCTCTATTGAGCCACTTTGGGCCACCCAGGGCTTTGCCCTGTCGGGCCTGCCATAGTTATGGCTCCGTCTCACCCCACCCCTAAAGCTGGCCACTCTGCCACTGGGGGCAGGGTGGTCAGCCCTGCTGGCAGGGGGGAGGCCTTCCAGTGACGGGGGAGCCATTGATGGGGAAACCCAGGGACCCTGCAGCTCATGATCCACCTCTGACCTGCCAGCCCAGGGGCAGGAGCACTGCAGCAAGCTGCCGCCTCTGAATTTAGCAGCACAGCCTGCCCTGCCTCCAGGCCATCATGCTGGGATGCTGGGGCCCCAGGCTGTGGGGGATGCTGTTGGGGGACCAGGGCCCCCAACTCAGGGTAGCCTAGGGCCCCAGACTCCCTTTAGTCTGGTCCTGAGCAGTCACCAGTTTCTTGGGATTTCCATGAACAAGTCTACCAGCCAGTGTCCACACTCTGTAAAGTGAAACTTAGTCAATGGCCAGAGTGCCTGCCCATTGATCTGACTTACCACATGTTTCCAGTTCCTGAATGTGCTGTGGATGACAAGTGAACTGGGCCCCACATTGGAGACTGCAGGGAACCGCTGTAGCAGATGAGCCAAAAGATGACCCACCTCTAGCCAATTCACACATGTTCTAAAAATACAACAGGAACTTACTCGGCAAGGCTGCAGAAGGGATAATTCAGATTATGCATTGGGGAAGGTTTCACAAGTACAGATGCTGGGTGCTGCTGCCATTGGAGCTGGTATATTCAGTAGACTCATGATCTCAGGAGAGACTGAGCACTGAGACTAGACACCCATCTCTTAGGTATGCTGTGGGGAATAATAAACGCCAGTCAGGCAGCTAGAGAAGTCCCATCCCATGGTTATGTATGGAGAATATTGGATATCATGAAAAAGCGTAACATAAGAATTTAATGGGGAACTAAAAAGAGTCCAAAATGACCAAGAGGAGAATTAAACAGGGCCCAACGTGCTAGAAGTGGAAGAATTTTTATCCATTTTGGTTCTGGAGTGGAACCAGTGATTTAGCAGTGAAAACTCTACATTGATTCCATCCCTCAGAGCCCTCAAGTCCAACCATCCAGATTGGAGTCAATGACCTAAAGGAAAAAGTTTCCAAATTCCATTCCCTTATCCACCATTACCAAGTAAGGCCCCAACACAGTCTTCATACATTAAGGGGAACGTCACAAATACATTACAAAAGGCTTTCACATTCCCTCTCTCTCCTCAGATCAGTAAAGAACAAAGACAATCAAGAAAAAATTCAGATTTCTGATTTGTTTTGTTTTTTTAACCCTGATATTTTGTGGTAGGTTTCTTTATTTTTGAATATAAAGTGACAGAAATAATTTGCTGTTAGAAAAGAGAAAGAATCTTTGACTATTTACAGATTTTGTACATCACAAAGTTTTTCTTGGTTTGTGTTATTTTGCTGTTGTTCATTTTTTCTTTTTTTTTAAATTCCTTTTCTAAATTTTCCTTGCATCATTTGAACAATGCTGAAATGGAAATCTGTACATTTCACAAAAACCCTCGGCCCAGAAAACAGCCTCCAAGCAGAAACAAGAAAAATCGGGGGGGGATCAACTCCTGTGTTGTCCAGGAAATCCATTTGCTTATATATATATATTTATATGTATTATTTTTCAAGTTCAAACACTAACATTCACGAGAGAAAGAAAAAAAATAATCCCTACAGTTGTCATTTCCCCCCCTCCAGTATCTGTCAATCAATCCCTGCTTGTCTGAAATCAGAAATAACTATTTACAGAAAAAAAGAACCGGCTCCGGGGGCAGGGTGGGGTGGGGTGAGGAGGATTGGGAGAAAGACTGGTGGTGATTAGTGTGGGGAGTGGAATTCGGGCCTCACAGGGACAAGGCAAGCCTGAGTTCAAATGTGCTTTCCCTCAGGAAGACACTGTGCTGGGAAAGTAACAAGAAATGGCCTCTTCCCCCATTTGAGTTGCGGAGGAGTTGCCTTTCTAGGTCTGTGCGTCACCACCACACTGGATGCATTCTCATACTCCTCCTCTGCTTCTGTCAATGTTGCTGAGTGTAACTGCACTATGCCTGGCCTATAACAAGGCTTATGCCCCTTGGGACGCTGGGACTGCATTCAGAGTATATTGTTTCACCTCCCTATGCCCAACCAAAATAGGCAGCAGCCCCAATATGCTTAAACAGCACCTGCAGCCACTGTATTAGGACTGAGGCCAAGAGTAACAAAACTGTGATTGGACACCATGCTAGTTTGCCCTTTCCCTGACTCCCCTTCCAGCCCTCCCCTCCCACCTCACCCCATCCCCTGCCCTCAGGAAATTGTGCACACCAGACTAATTAGGATTAATTTAGAGCAGCCTAAGCCAAAAAGATTAAAATTAAATCTGTCTCAACCTTTACCCTCAATCCCACCCATCCTTTGTATAACATGATCCAGTCATAGTTACAAGAATTGCACAAGCGTCAGATGAGAAGCAAAGAAAACACTATTTGATATTCTCCACAAAAAACTGCCAGTCATCTCAGTCCTTCCATTGCTCTCTGTCCTCTTGACCTCAGCCCCAACCCCATCTACTGAAAATTTTGTTGTAGTTAAGTCAGAAATTTCAGTGGGCAACAATGCAGGTTACAGTGCAGAAGTGAGCCTGTGATTTACGCATGTGTATTATAATGTGTATTAATTTGTGTATTATAATGCATTAATCTGGAAATGCTATGTAAATATGCGTAAATACAAAGCAAAATCTTTAACAGTTTTATAAGTAAACAAACTGATCTCTCAATGCACTTGTAAATGTTAATATAACCATATTAATCATTAAGTTTGGGTAATGTTACTGGTAGGGAAAGCAGTGGCTTCTACTATGGTCTGAGTCAAATATATACTTGAAATGCAGTTGAGAAATATCCAAGACATGTGTCCATTAGACAATCCATTTGCTACTGGCTTTAATGAAAGCTATGTAAATTTCATCTGTTCAGTCAGAGTATTTAAAAAAACAAAACAAAACACCTAACTACCAGGGGATGAATGTGCCAGAACTTAAATGTAAGAAACCTCTGAAGATTGGCAGAGCCACAGTGGATATGTAAATAACATCATACCTAATTTAAAGGAACATTGTCAAATCATTTAGGCCTAAAAATCAGATTTAGTTTTGTGAAAAAGTCTGGAATTTAATAGTTCACAGCAATGTTTCATGGTTCCTTTTTATAATTCAGCACAATATTGTTTGGTTATTTGGGAAGAAGTACAAGTTGGGACGTTTCATGGCTTGGTTTTGTTTGTTGTGGGGGTAAGTAATGTGCAAGGCTGTTTTGTTTAATTCAAAAGCACATCCCAGCAGTGCTTGACACTCACAGTACAGAAGTGTCAAGTTAGTGCAGTGGTTCCCAACTTGTGGTCTGTGGGCCACTGGTGGTCTGCAAGGGTACTGCAGGTGGTCTGTGGAGGTCTTAGGGGGGAGATAATGTAATAATAATATAATACTGTGTACCTCTTATGTATCATATTCAATGTTACATTATTATTCACAATGTAATTTGCTCCACAAGCACTCTTGTGCAATATAACCTTCTCTGAATTTAAACAGCGGCGCTTTTGTGTGACGTCAGTGTGAACCAATGCTTTTTGCACATTTGGCCGTTAGAACATAGTTCACAAAAGCTTCTGATGGTGACATAGTGGTCTCCATAAAGGAAAAGACTGGGACCCTCTGGGCTAATGCATGGAAAACTAGAAAGTTAAATGGACTATTGAAACACAACTCTCTAGCTTCAGTGAAGCAAGCTGAGATCAGGTAAGCCGTGTTGTTAAGTAACTGAGAGGTATTCTTGATCAACCTTTCACTAAGTGATGCTCACATTGGTTACCATACGTTAAGAACACAGGCAATGAAAATTATTTTAAATATAATACCTTGAGAGCTTCCTTTTAGAAGCTAGATGTTTGTGACAGTTGGACAAAAAAGCAGCAGACACTTGCACTGAAGAACATTTGCAAGTGGTAAAATAAAATCCTTCTCTGGAATTCTTCAGGGACCAGACTCACTCTGAATTTTAAGCCTTAATGTAAACCTTCATAACAGGCCTAAAAAAAACTCCCATTGAAGAAAATGGAAAGAATCCACGGGATTTCAGTGGGACATAGATGAGGTCCCCAGAGAGGTACTTCAAGTCCTTTGCAACTACTTTGGTGTGCATGGGATATGCAGGCATCTGGTCCCTTGCAGGGCTGTATGCCATGCAGAGTGGCCTTCCTCCTCCCTCAGAAAACAGAGCTAATTAACCACATGATGAAAAAGCACTGGCGGCTAGTGAAAAGTCTGTCAATGCAGAGAGATTGTGGCCTAAGGCTTTTTTCATTCCCTCAGCGCTTTGGCTGGGGGAAGGATGAATGGGAAAGAAGCTGGAAAACTAGGATGCTGCATGAATGGCTGGGTTTCTCTGTGACCCCTCAGAAAGCAGAGTGCAAGCTAAATTCTGTGAAAGCAGGACTTAATCGAGACTATGGGTTCTTTTCCCATTACAAAAGGTAATTTGACTTCAGGCTTCCCATGGTATGAACCTAATAACTGCTCTGATTTGCTGTTACCGTATGACCTGATCCTATGTTTTACACCCTCTTGCATTTATTTTCATTCCATTCTGTAAGTTCACCCATCTTTGAAGCATCTGACGAAGTAGGATTTTCTCCCATGAAAGCTCATGTGAAAAATAAATCTGTTAGTCTTAAAGTGCCACACGACTCCTTGGTTTTTTTGGCTGGACTAGACTAACATGGCTATCCCTTTGGAAATTGGAAATTTTTAGCATGGTTTTCTAAATAATGCCATTCCCCTTCAGCTACCCAAATAGCAAATACACCCTCCCCCCACCAACAGTGAAGTAGTCTTTAAGACACATTTTCTTTAAGCTATACAAACAAACAACACAAGCCAGTGACCAGGGAGAACTGAGGCAGCATGATGGAGATTCCATACAGAGGATGCACCCAGAAAGCCTGCCTGCTGATCCAGAGTTTACCCAAACCCCTTGACAATGTGCCTGGAAATCTCAGGAGAACAAGCGCTTTCTTGGTGAGATTTCTAGAGCTTACAACATGTGGCTGGATTCAAAATACCTGCGACTACAAGCTTTTCTCACAGTGATGTTAGTATTTCCACATTGATTCACAGCCAAGGGGTAGGCAGCATGAGGAAATAACTAAAACTCTTAGTGTGCAGCAACCAGTTTCCTTTGGAGCCATGTGGTTTGGATGAGTGAGCATAGGATCAGGAGTGAGGGGCACGTAAGTTCTGTCCCTGTCTCTGCCACTGGCTTCTGTACAAATCACACAACTTTTCTGCCTCAGTTTTCCCCTCTGTATAATGGGGACATTACTGCTTATCTAACTATATCGTGGCTGGTGGGAGTCTGAGTCATATGGTATGTCTATACTTCAATGAAAACTCCATGGCTGACTCATGCCAACTGACTTGGACTTGTGGGGCTCAAGCTGAGGAGCTATTTCATTGCATTGTAGACTTCTGGGTATGATCTGGAGCCCAGGCTTTAGGACTCTGTGAAGTTGGAGGGTCCCAGAACTCAGGCCTCAGCCTGAACCCAGAAGGCTACACTGCAATGAAGCAACCCTGCAGCCTGACCCCCTGCTAGCTCCAGTTAACTAGTCTGGGCCAGTTGCCGGTGTTGAACTGCAGCACAGACATACTCTTAGGGCTTGTCTACCCTGCAGGTAGGATTGTAACTTGATTTTAGGCTGTTGAATTACAGAAGGTGAAGGCAAATGATCACACCAAATTTCTTGCTTGGGGGGGGGCTCTTGGCCCCACTGCTTACATTACTTCCTCAAAGGCATTGCACCATGGGTAGTAGGCACAGGGACTTGTGAGGAGGCAGTAGTCCTTTGCTCACTCTCCCACCCCCTCTTCCCTAAACAAAACAAAACAAACAAACAAAAAAGCAGCAAAAGCTTTCCTTACTGTTTCTCTGGCTGGGATATAACAGAGAGGCACAGTGATGCTGGCAAGGGAGGAGCTATGTTGATATGGTGAAGCAGACAGGAAAAACCTGAAAAGCAAGATTAGTGCTACTCTGACTACCCAGATCTAAATTCAAATTGTAGATTTTGACCTCAAGTGCTACACCATTTGAGAGGTGGTGTTGGCAGGTCAAATTACAGCTCCAAGTTTTTCAAAATTACTGCTCGGACAGTAGAGACACAGACTGGAGAAGGTCAAGGTAAGCAGCATTATGTTGAACATCTCTGTCAGTGTAGTGTAGGGCATAGTCACATAAAGTTTCAACAATGCTTTGCAGATGTAAAGGGCCATAGAAGTGCTAAATACTGTAATTAATAGTATTATTGTTTTCAGACAAACTCAGGTTATCATTTAATGTTTCAAGGGGCCATTAAAACTCATTTCTAATTTAGCTAAACCAGGGTCTCCCCACAGCATTACAAAAATAAACATCTGACATAGAATCAATGGTAAGAGATGTGATTTCTCAATACTTCTGGTTCTGCCCCACCCAGACTTGATTCCTCTTTTAGACACCGATTCTTGCCCTGCCATCACCAAACTGCAGAGGCCATGATTGTTTTTTTCACTGACAACAGTTGGATTTCCTTCCACCCCGCCCCCCTCTGATTACCACAACTGACACTGCCAGACATATAAAGTTCACCTAGTTTATACTCCATATGGGAGCTGTGATTGCTTTCCTTGTAATTTGCACATCTTATTTATTATTAAGTAACTGGTATATAAATATGTACAAAGCAAGATTTTAAAACATTTGTATAATGTATGTAAACTTATGGCATCTGTCAATTTGCTTGTTAACATAAATGATAATATAAACATATTTAGGTTTAACATCAAGCCTGAGAGTTCTTTGAAGTAGTGACTTTGGCTAATATTTTCAAAAGCACCTATGTCACTTTTGAAAATGGGAGCAATGGTGCTTGTGAAAATTTTAGCCCTGTTTTTCATAACTGTTTAGAAAGCACCTAGTACACATCTGGCACTTTCCTGACTAATAATAAGCAATGATACTGATGATGACATTACACCTGTAATCATAACAGCATGATCAGGAGAGATGGAGTAATTTTAAATAAAATATTTGACATGAATCTTTGTTCATTGCTTGTCCAGAATGTGAGCCCCAGATATATTCCTTTCTCCTCACTACCTCCCACAGCTGAAGTGGCCTCTACATTTTCTTGTTTTGACCAGTAATGTCAGGCCAATGATACTCCTGAGTATCTGTTAAGATCCAAAGAAGCAGCCGTGTTAGTCCAGTTCAGTAAAACAAACAAACATGGAGTCTTGTGGTGCTTAAAGATTAACAATTTTTTATATTATATTTGTTAATCTTTAACTGCTACAGGACTCCTTATTTGTTTGTTTTACTGATGCTCTGTTAGTATTTCCAATCTTATCAGAACTAGGAAATCCTGGAAATCTTCCACAACGGCTTGGTCTTCTGAGATTTCCACCCCACCTTCGTAGACTCAAGCAGATTCAAATTGTTCAGATGATCTTGTTAATCAAATCCTCAGCCACTGTGGTAGCTAGGCATTTAATTAGCATAATAATAAAATTAATGGGAAAAAAACTCAAAAGGCTTTTAACAGCCAATTGAATGTCAATAGGTTTTGTTCCCTTAAATCCCTCCAGTGCTTTTGAAAGTCTCCTTCCCCTGTCCTGTTCAAAACCCCATACAAACATTAACATGTGTTTTGGTTCCTAAGTTGTAAAAGAGGGATAACAAGGCAGAGAAGTGACATGTCAGGGGCCAGATTAGAACCAAGGTTTGCTTGACTCTGAACCTTATTCATATTTTGCTAGATCTTACTATCCTTGAGGCTACCCTGAACTTTTCTTCTGAATATCTCCCACTGTCACTGTACTACCAATGCAGCTCCCACAGAGCTAAAAACACCTGGCACACTTGTGTAGGCTGCTGGCAGCATTCTTACATGCCATCTAACCCTGACAAGAGATGGTCTGGGTGGGTCAAAACACCAGTGGCCAACCTGTGCAAACACTCCCGTTATTCTCAGCAGTGGTGGAAATGCTTGGATACTTCAGCGATGGTGGAAGATTTTCAGAAAAAGCTCAGTGGTGATACAGGCCTGTAATAAAAAGTCAAACTTCTGGGTGCTGCTTAGCCAAACTTCTAAGGTGCCTTTGGAAGTTTTCCCATCATTAACACACACTATCTGACTGTGAGAGTAGCAACATCCACAACACACATCCTTAAACTGGGTATTGGAATCAACCATGCTTTGTGTGTGTGTGTGTGTGTGTGTGTGTGTGTGTGTGTGTGTGTGTGTGAGTGAACTGGAGAACTACAGTGTGTTATCACTGTTGAACAACTTCTTTGCTCATACAAGGTGAGGAAAGTCTGCCTGAGTTTCAAATGAGTGAAAGAAAACCTGGTCAAGAAATTTCTCTTGAAAAAAGCCATGAAACAATCACAAATTCTTCTGCCGGCTGGCATGCACATGGCGTGTACCTGCCTTGAGAATGTTGCATTCACTCAGAGAACGTTACTTAAAATTCCAAAGAGTGTCTGCTTTCTGGTAATTGAAAGAAAGCGAGTAGCTGCTGAAGGGCAATCGCTTACCCAGTGCTTAACCTTGAGCTGGAAGATTTGATATCCACCCTCAGCCTCTTGCCTCTTCAGAGAGAACAACTAAGCAGAGAGTATCAGAGGCCATTTCCAAAAGCCTCTTGATTTTAATCTAACAGCTTAGACAGGAAAACAGCCCAGGAAGGCCTTCTTTGTGGCACAGACAGAAGGAGGAGGGATAATGTTAGCGAGGATAATGCATGGAGAACCACAAGATGCCTGGGGACTGGAATGAGCACATGAGTAATGAAGCTGAAAGGTTATTCTACAAGCAAATATTCCAATATGGTTGCTGCAGAGCTGAGAGAAGTGGTCAGTTCATTATGGCTTGTACTTTTTGGTCCAGAATTAGATGCTGAGGTCTGTGTCTCATTATGCCAAGGATGAGCTTAGGTAGATGAAGAAGTCTTGAAGTGCTTTTATGAGAGATTTTAGCTTCTGCTATGTCTTGTGAGGGGATGTCAGACTGCATGGAAGAGATCCAATAGTTCAAAAAAACAGTCCTCAGCCTTGGTATTTCAAGGAGGATTCTTGGGGCTGCCTGGGGGGATATGAAACATTACAGAGCCCCAACAGAGCCCCAACAGTTTAAGGAAAACTATTGTCTCATAGGCAGCTTTTCTTCAGTAACCAGCAGTATAGACTTCCAATGTCAAGTCGGCAAAATCAAATTGAAAAGCCAGTCTCTGTTGGCTGAATGTCTGCTTTGTGATGGACTATCCAGCTCATCCATTAGGAAAAAACAACCCGAGCAATACTGTGTAGTAATGGCCCTGCCTGGCCCTGCAGGTGTCCCCCACCCCCATCCCCTTGTTGTCGTCCAGTCCAATGATGTGAAAGCAAGACGAGGCAGGGGATGAGCTCTGGGAATGGCAAGTGTCACTGTTTCAAACTCTGAGGCAGGCCTAAAGAACAGCCAAAGTTCCTGCCGCGGGGATCTGAAATGTCACCCATGGATGCCACCATTTCAGCAAATCACTCAAATGGGTTCTTGAGTCCAGTTCCCCTTTTTCTCAAGGGCTGGATTCATTTGATGTAGACACATGATTCCAATCAAGGTTTTATTCCCCCCTGCAGCTAGTCATGCTGGGGGGAGAGCTGTCCCCTCCTTTGCTCACACTCTAGGCTCCAAACTTGTCCATGGAGAGAAAGAAGTGTTTCTCACTATACAACACTATGTACTCTACCAGAGACACGTTGTTTTTTTTTTGTTTGTTTTTTTTAATGAGAAAAGTTACTGCCTCCTCTGGTAGCAGCCCTTTTGCTGCCAACAGTTGGATGAAACACTTAACACGGAATTAATTTTTGATACTGAAGAAATCGCTGTGCATGTTATTTATGTTCGTCTTCCTGCTTGCTTCCACCTCTCAACTCATGGGGCATTCTACTGGCGCACGTTGCTAAGGGGATGAGGTGGTCACCTCTCAGACCATGTGGGATGGAACGATGGCCTGGGTCATACAGTGCCAAGTCCTGATCTGACATCATGGGTAATCTGGGGAAGGGCCCCTCTCACCCTACACCATTTTCTCTAACTGGTGACCAGTTGAAACATACTGCCCAGATCCACAAGAAGTGGCCTTAACATCTTGCTGTGGTTCAACAGTGCTCGTCTTGTTCCACAACCCTGCCAAGGATGGCCCATAGATGTATTAAGCTGGGAAGTTGCTACAACGCCATGCACAGAAAATCTTTGGTGAGACATTTGCAAGCAAAGGATAACATTTTTTCCATCTTTCCCCTTGCCATCGCCAACTCCCAAGCCATAGTGCAGCCCCTAAATACCTCCCAAGAGCAGGATACGGCTCCCCTGGTCAGAAGAGATGCTGCGACTTAAAGAGCTGGGGGAACAACAATTTCAAGCTGCAGAAAGGGCTAGGGACGGCTGATCAGTATGAATTATTTTGATATGCATACATGAAGGGTGCTAGCTTCCCCGCATGAGAAAGCAGGAATAAGCCCCTTCCCCTCACTCTCCTAGCAACAGCAGAGACCAGGAGGTACATCACCCCTCAGACGTGGACAGGCCTGCCTGTAAAACTAACAAGGAAGAATTGGAGATGGATTGCCAGGGATAGCTGGTCAGACATGTACGAATTTTTAAAAAAGAACATAACAACAGTCATGTTGGATCAAACCAATGGTTCATCTAGCCCAGTGGCCAATGCCAGATGCTTCAGAGAAAATGAACAGAACAGGGCAATTAGCGAGTGATCCATCCCCTGTTGTCCACTCCCAGCTTCTGGCAGTCAGAGGTTTAGGAACACCTAGAGTACCTGGGTTGTGTCCCTGACCATCTCAGCTAATAGCCAGTGCTGAAGGTATCCACCATGAACTTTTATCGAATACTTTGTTGATCTCAGTTACACTTTTGACCTTCAGAACATCCCTGGCAATGAGTTACATGGGTGAACAGTTCATTATGTGGCAAAGACACATATTGAACACGCAGCCTCAAAGGAAAAATGAATACTAGTGACCCGCTAAATGCGAACAATTGGAACTTCAGAAGGAGGGAAGAGTTGGACTCATGCTGTCTCTCTCTTTGCAGGCAGGTGGGCCCAGACCTCAAGGATCCACTGTTATTTCAGACAGGGGATCAAGTGCCCCTCTGGAGGTTTGTTAGTCAGGGGGGAGTAAGGCAGAAAACGCGACAGGCTGGTGACAGTGCAGGCTGGCTGGTAGGTGGTGAGTCAATATCCCAGTGTGTCTGGGAGCATGTGTATGGATTTGGAAAGATGACGTTAGTAGGGCAGAAAGCTACATTTATTCAGATCAATGAAAGTGAAAAACTGAGGTATATTTTCAATGCAGCAAGTGCCATGCATGTCTCCTCACCTCATACCATCATCACTTTCCCTGGAGACAGTGGAGAGAAGGGGAGTTGTGCATATCTGCTGCTGAGACAAAACTTGGCCAGGAAGGTAAGGTCAGGAGCAGCATCTGGAGGCTCTGGTTTGCCCCCAGATTGCTGCTAGGGAATAAACGTTGTATTCTTTGAGGAAATGGAGGGAAGCAGCACTTCCCTTGGAGACTCAAGGGGCCAATATTCCTTTTTCTCATGAGTATTCAGGGAGCTGACACTCCTTTCCTTTTAAGGTGGCAGCGCTATATTTGCTTTTGGGGTGTACATTTCTCCTGGGGGAGTCAGGAGTCTAAAACCACTATTTTTTGCAATGTCTGGGGAATCAGTGCCAGTCAGCTGAGGGCCCAGCATCTCGTTTCCTCCAGGTTTTGGAGAGGCAGCATATTTCTTTAGGAAGAGAGGGAGAATTGGAAACTAATGTAATGTATTTTCAGAGGGACCACAGAGTCAGTGCCTATCATCTGATGGATCAGTGCCCCACTTCTCAGGGAGTAGGAGCAGAAAGGGGGAGGTCAAGTTACTTACATGGAGGCTTATGCATCTCATGACAAAAATAATGATGTATATGTGGATAGTCACTATGCTCCTGGCCTCCCTACCTCCATCTCCAGTACTGCCAACTTCAGCTGCTCAAAAATAATATATTAGACCACACAAATAATAAATGTTGGGTATTTTATATTTCTTTCTTGATTTCTGAGATTTTATGGTAATTATTTTTTCTCTTCCACAATGAAGACTAAAAGCTTCCTATTTTAAAAAATAAAAGCTGAGAGTCTCACATAATACAGAACTCCAGAAACTGAGGCTTTAAGAAAAACAACAAGCCACACAACTGCTTGTTGTTTTTTTTAAGAAAAACACCGAAGATTGAGACATTTCCAGTAAAAATCACAAGATTTGACAATATTGCCCCTCTCTCTCATACACACACACACACACACCCAGGGCCGGCTCTACCCATGAGTCAGTGAGGCACTGGTTTGGGGTTTCAGCACCATGCCAGCACCCCTAAGCTTCAACGTGTGGTGCCCCTGCTCTGTGCCAGCTTGCTGCACCCCCAGGACAGGGAACAGCTGGCCCAGGGGTGGAGCAAGCCAGCCCAGAAGCTGGCTCCACTCTCTCACCCCTCCCCTGGGCCAGCTGTTCCTCCCTAGCGGTGGGGAGGGCTAGCCCAGAGGCAGGGCAGGAAAGCAGAGCCCAGCCCCCCGACCGGTTTGTTCCACTCCCAGGGCAGGGAACAGCCAGCCCAGGTGAGGGGCGGGAGAGCGAAGCCCGGCCTCTGGGCTGGCTCGCTTTGCCCCTGGGCTGGCTGTTCCCCAACCTGGAAGTGGAGCAAGCTGGCTGGGGGTCTGGGCTCTGCGCTCCCGCTCTGCCCCTGGGCCAGCTGTTCCCTGCCCTACGGGCAGGGTGAGCCAGCCCAGAGCAGAGCTCAGCTTCTGCCCCCCGCCTACCCAACCCAGGGGAGGGGTGACAAAACAAAAGCCAGCTTGGGGCGCCACAGCCCCTTGAGCCAGCCCTGCACACACCCCACTCTTCTCTTACCCCTTCATTTCCTTCTATAACAAAACAAAACAAAAACTCTGTGCACTTTTATTTTGATCATTTTATTTTGGTGGTTTTCATGCTACATAAAAATTAATTTTTATATCAAAAAAATTATTCACAATATTTCCAAAATAGGTCAAGTTCTTTTTTTATTTTTTTTTAAATATTTTTAATGTATTTTTGTTTTGTTTTCTCTTTTTAACTGCAGCTAGGGTTACAAAACATCCCATTTCCTCTCTGCCACCATCATCTTGCTGTCGGTTCTCTTTGCACATTTGCATATTTAAAAAAAAACATTTTCTTTTCCATTTTCTTTTGAGAAATAAATAGTCGTTTGGCGCTTATGCCTCAGTGGCTCTGATTTTCAGAAGGGGGTGAGTATGTGTATGTGAAAAAAGGAAGGAGGAGTCAGTATTTAGGTACAAAGTTCACATGAGTGGGAGGGAAAAGTTTGCTCTGAGCAAAGGTCTGACAGGTGTTAGAACCTGCCCAAAGAAATTACCGGCTCAAGAGAAGAGAAAGAGGGAACGTGGGGTAGCAGAAAAATTACACAGTGGTTTTTAACCTTTTTTCATTTGTAGGCACCTAACAAATTTCCAGTGGAGGTGTGGATCCCTTTGGAAATCTTAGACAGTCTGCAGATGCTAGGGGCCTGTTGACCACAGGTTGAAAACCACTGCCGTAGGTGAATATTTATTTCTCTTTTGATCTATAGACTGAGCTCATCAGACATTCTCTTGGCAAATTTACATTATTCAAAAGCAAATCACAGAAGATGTTGGCCAGCTTCTGCTCTAAATACTCTCCCTTCATCATCCCAGAATAAAGTAGAATTTCCCCATCACTATTCTCCTTCAGCCAAAATCCCAGAAAGAATCAAGTGCCTTGACACCATCTCCTGAAAGTCAACACATTTGGGTTCCCTCACACCAATGAGGGCAGGCTATCCCTTGCTAAGAACACTCCATTCTTAGCCCTTAGATGCTCACATCTCAAGTGCTGTGATTTCTCTCATACCACAATAGTGCATAGGGAGAGAATTGGTCAGGCCCCATTTTTTTCCCCAGTTTGTCTACTATGAACACTGCTGGATTCTCGTTTTCCAAGAGGGCACTGCCTGAGTCAAAGGCCTGCCCTAGCCACGCATGAACAGCAAGGGGCTACAGGAAACAGACAGAAATGGGCGTGGAGGGCTATTAGTTTCTCTCTCTGGAACTTATTTCTCACACCCCAACTCCAGTCCCTTTTGTTTCTATAAGGGGAGTGGGGTCAGGGGAACTTTGCAAGGAGATAGAGGACAACTTTTAAGCTGTTCCAACCACGTGTTCTGGCTCACTCCACCTTGCTCCATCTCCCTTCAATTTTCTCATCTTCCCTCCACCACTTAGTTACTTTTGTTCCCACACAAGAGCACAAGGAATTATCACTGCCAGCCTCAGAGAGAAATCTTCACCTTTCTTTCCCTGATGCCCTTCCTCTCCTCAACAATGAGATGTCACACTTGAAGCATCTCTATGGTGTGATTAGTTGAGATGGTGGGCAGGTCGATGAGTAGAACCTCACTATTCTACTGGATTGCAACAGAGATTGCCACACACATCTGAACTACAGAATCCCACATGCATGGTGCCCCCCGCCCATTGGATCACCACCAACTCAACTCTAACACACTATTTATTGTCTTGCCCATGAAAGGATCACAAAGGCTCCCTTTGAAGGAGCCCTGGGAAGGTCCATCAGTCCACATCAGAGAGTAGCACCCAATGGAATCAGCACAGCTGGAGCCAGGTCTGGTCTAGATACTACTATTCAGGGATTCCATGGTGAGGTCTTGTCTAAAAGGATGCACTATATGTCAATCATAGTCAGCGCTTCCACTGCCTAGAACCAGTAACGCCCCATGGGTGGGACTGAAATAGCAAGGAAACTGCAGTGACAATATACAGAGGGGAGAGAAAGCTCTTATTAAACAACACTGCTAACCACCCCAGTGGCAAGACAGTTATCGGGCCATTGCTACAGAATTCTGTAGCAATATTTTTAGAAGGAAAAGAGAGAGCGTAAAAAAATTCTGTGCAAGGGTTAAACATGTCCCTCACCCCCCCCCCAAGACTCCATGTGGAAGTTTATTAGAAGTTACTGCCAGAGAGGCTGAAGCCTTTTCACTATAGTAGCCCCAGTCTCCAAATTATAGATGGTGCTTTGGTCACTGGCAAAGAGATGTCTTAAGATCACCCTGGCATCAAAAGCATTTACAAAGGGAAACCCCCAAATACAGCTCATCAGTATACACAGAACTGAGGTCTCAGAAAGTTGTATTGCTGAAAAAAGCCTCCCTCTGTCCCGCCAAAATGACTTTACAAAATTTTTTCCCCTTAAAAATTTTGAAAATTGAAAGATAAAAATTGCTGCTTGCTGTATTTTGAGCATTCAAGAAAAGAGAGATCCTGCTCCATGAATAAGAAAAGTCACCACTGGAAGCAGACATCTAAAGTTAGCCATTTTCTCTTCAAATCCCTCTTACTGCCACATATGTTTGGTGGCAAGGTCCAGTCTTACAGCATCTCCTGAGGATTCAGGCTGACTGGCAGTTTTAGGTGCCCAGCCTTTTCAGAATTAAAAAAAAAAAACCAGCCAAACCCCACAAATCTTTACTCCTTTTGAAAGCAAGACCTGGCAGCGTACAGACTATGGTTAGAGAGGAAACAGTAGATGCATGCAAAAGAAAGCAGAGCAGGTGGATGGGTATGCTTTTAAATAAGGATACTCTCCATTGCCTCATAAATATATAAGAATATGTCAAAGTGGCCAAGAGACTTGAACACAATGAGTCAGTTTAATGGAAGAAAGTAGCATAAATGATGAGATAACCACAATAGAGTATCGTTCCTTCCTTAGCTGTCTCATCACTGTGGCTGTTCATCAGAGCCCTGTGTTCTTACCCTACTTTTGGCAGAGAGATCCTTGTGTTGTTCCATACGGCCAGTTAAAGTGAAGAACTGGCTGGTCCCAGAGGGGTTCCCAATAGATCCCCCTCTGCTATGCTACCAGTTTGTTGATGTCTCCTTGGGATGAGAAGGACAAGATGCAGAAAGGTCGCCTGTTGCCTCCCCATACAGTTCACTATCTCCTCTTCTTCCCTATAATGGTACAGAGCTGTGGAAGGTGAACTCAATTCCCAGTTCAAGTCACCAGGTGCATTGCTCTTCCAGGCCCTTCAGTCAATACATTTGCAAAATGAGGACAGGAGATTAAATCTACCACTGTTTAGCTCCCCCCTCCATGGTCATTTGAGAAGGAAAATTGGTTTAGTGCTTCCATGCAGCAAGTGCACTAAGACAGCAAGGAAGCGAGGGTGCATCCTGCTCCAGTCACGGAACAAGTGAATCCAACTTCTGCTTTACTGGGCATCTCCCGAAACACTTCACTGCCATGAGGGGATGTCTTACAGCTCCATCTGCCAGTTAAGGCTTAAGGATGCAGTGCATGTGGCACGCTGGTGTGGAAACATGGCACAGTGGATTCAGCACAAAACTGAATTAACAAGTAGAATGTGTTCCTGTTTATTGTATTCCAACCACCCCAAAGCAGAATCGACTTTCTAACCTGGTCTGTGACCCACAGCTGATCCTCCAGGGTCCTAGTTGAGGAAGTCATGCCAGGGGCATAGCAGGACAGCAAGAGCAGCACCACAGCTGGCAGACAGGTAAATTACCAGTATGTACATTGGAGCGAAAAGAACAAACAGAAAGGCTGCCAACCCTGCTGATATTTATCAACTGGCTTTGCCAAAGTGCAGCTTCCAACAGTACCTCCTGTTCAAAGACTCATGTACACATGCCATCTACATACACAGAGGTGTGTACAAATGTGCACACATCATAGTATAGATAAAAGTAACTACAGCTGTGTGACATACACATGGTGCTCAGAAGCAGCATGAATGTCTAGAAGCTGAATTCAAAGCTATGATTGGAGGGAATGACAGCTTGTGGGTGCTGAATCCCAGCCAAATGCTCAGGAAGGGGAAAGAGTCACAGGAGCCAAGAGTCTGTGCGGCATTCTGACAGAGAAAGCTCAACTGCAGAACATCCATTATCTTCCTCACGATCTGGAGCATGTCCAAGTCTCTCAAAAGTGATGTGGGACTCATCTCCTGGTCCCTGTGGGCCCACATGGAAGTCTCATTTGCAGGTGCCTTCTCACTAGAATGCCAGCTGGGTACATCACAAAAGGGGCACATCAAGTAAGCAGAAGGAGCAACAGGGGTGGATCAACTGGAACAGAGTCAGCTCTTCTGCCAAAAAGCAATGTGTGTAATGTGCACCCAGATCCTAGGGTGTTGAGTGCCATAGAAATGTATGTGCTAATAACAACATATGGCCACCCACCATTTGGTGTAGTGATTCTTAGATTCTTTCTGCCTAGGTCTATATCCATTGTGATTAGAAAGAGAAATCTCACCAATATACTACCACCCATATAGCCAAACATTCATACACATTGATTCAAACACCCACATTCACCTGCAGACCATGCTCAGCTAGTCACACTGACAGAGCTTCATTGCCCATGGCCCTATCCACACTGATACACAGGGTTACACAAACACACACTTGGCCATGTGTCCACACTCACACTGACACACAGTCCCATTTACAGATTGGCACACACTCTCATGGACTGCAACCTACATACCCACTGACACTTGGTCACTCTATTCACTCACCTAGCTCAGTTCACCAAAGTCATACCTCCAGTCACTTCTTCTCACCCTGACTTGCCTGGCAGAGGGGGATCCAGTACTGCAGTGGCATTCTTGACCATCTGCACAGCACGGCAGATAACCATGCAATCAGTGAACAAGTCAACAGCTTCCCATAGATTACACACATAAGGTAGTAAAAACCGTTAAAAGCACAGCACTTCTCAGCAGCCCCTGCTGGGTTCACAGAAACTACATAAAGAGGCTTCGTAGAGAGATTAATGTTTGAAGTGGGTCAATCTGAAATGGATTGTTGGTACAGCTCCACCTCACCGTGCTTTCATTATTCAGCAGTCAAACAACAACATTTTGTAGACTCTTTTTCACAACTCTCCAAGGAAAAATGGTTTCAGCAGGTTTCTTGTGGTGGTAAATTTGCCAGATGACTCATGTTTCTTCATGGGTATTCAATGGCAAAACACAAGATTTGTGAAAGTGAAAGTAAAGCTGATGTAGCTGCAAAATACCATCATCTAAAAGGAAGTGACTTGGAGAGGGCTGGAGAGTTCCAGTGAGACAGGGCAGGAGTATAAGAGATAGGGCTTCCACCCTCCAACTGCAGAGCCACATGAAGATGACAGAGCAGTAAGATGGTAACCAGAGGAGCACACTGACCATACAGTGGGGGCAAGAGTTTGTGAGGGGCGGAAACACAGACGGGACTGGAGAGTGGAATGAGCATGTTGGCAAATAGGTGGACATGAGGTCAGCAAGATGAGGCAGTGAAGTGCTGGAGAGATACGAACACTGGATAAGAGGTAATAGTTGGCTTCAGAGGTGGATAGAGAAATTCTAACGGGAATAAAGTAAAGTAGCCTGGAACTGCACAAAGCTAGCAGAAGACACAGAATGATGCAATCCCTCATTCCACAGGGATTTGGGAGGCTAATAAAAACAGAGGACCACAGAGCAGTGGGTACAGAAGAAATGAAGGACCAGAAAGATTCCAGGAGAGGCAAGGTCATAGCAGGGTTATGTTAACATTCCAGATAGACAACAACAAGGACCAGAGAAGAAAAAGCAACCAGATAAAAGCAGCAAGCCACCCAGAGAAGGAAACAGCCCTTTGCCTCAGACAAACAGTCCCTAACAATCAACACATCTTCTACTACAGGAAATTATTAATACCCTCGCTTACCCCCCCCCCCCATGCCCTACCAACCCCAAATCGCCCCTACCTTGGGTTCCTTTCTTAACACACACATATAACATCCAGATAAACTTTCCAAACCAGCAAAAGCAGCCACTGAAACAACTTCAAACACCACATACCAAGAAAATCCACAATTTAGAAGTCAGGTTCCTCACCCCTCCCCCACCCCATCATGCCATTATTTAACAAGGAAATACTGTACATATATAAAAATTGCCCTCTTCCCCAACCTGAATATAGTTGCCTGAACTAACTTCTGTATATATCTACATATATATATATATATTTATACACGATACTGCAGTCAAGGAAGCAGATGATATAAAAATCACAAAATAAATACATCAAGTAAATAACTACTAGCAGAACATTAGAAAAGGTCATTGTTCCTACTTTGAGAAGATGCATCATGGGACAGAAAGAGTCACAAAGCATACAGCAATGTCCTGGCTTTTGTGTGTTTGTGTGTGCACATGCACAACTGCCTCCTGCTAAAATGTGTGAGACCTGATCATATGCATATTATATGCATATTATTTCCCCTACAAGCCTTTCACGTGTGTGCGCACATGTGTATGTGTGTGTGTGTCCATCTGTCTGTCCCTATGGGATGAAATGTCAGATTTTCTCAGTTAGCTGTTTCAACTTTTAATGGTGGGGAACCTGCAAATACAGACTAAAAGCCCTGTCACTAGCAAAAATTAATGCCGATTCTTCTATACCTCAGTGGGTAGAGAACTGTGCTTTTGGAGTTTAAGGTCATGGACTGTATTTCCCATGGTACACAGTGATCATTTCACTTTTCTTTTTGCTAATAAACCCAATTTATTTCTGTGTCTACACTGCTGTCTGTAACTACCAAAAACTGAAAATTCACCCAAATTCTGTGGTTATGAGAGGAGTTTGGGAATGCTCAAAAGATGTAGTGGGCACTCAAAGCCAGTTAAGAAGGGCTTTTTTTTTCTGAGATGCCCCTGTTGGTCTGTGACTGGCCCTGATGAGCTCCAGACCACCTGGCATGAAGATGACACAATAATTTTGTGTCAGCCTCTGAGCCAACCTTTCCATGGGAGAGGGTTTCTCGTGTGAGTGGATGGGTAGGGTGTGGATTTATGGCTTGGAGGTCTACTTGGCTGCAAAGTGGAAAGAAATAAGCCCTTGTGGGGACAAAGCTTGGGTCCCAGTAGTTGTTTGTTGTGTCCTGCAGCATCCAGCAGTATGGTAGGTGTGATCCACTTGGACATACCTAGTGTGTTCAGCGGCAGGGAAGCACTTATGGAGGAGAGTGGATCATGGCTTTGAGTCCTTCCCCATTTACTGCCAGCAAGTCAGGAGCCTGACCTTGCCAGAAGTTTTATGCACAAAATTCCAAGGGACTTCAAAACAAGTCATTCATGTCCCATCAACTGTGTAATCAGGTCCTAGGCTTTTTCATGCCTCTAGGTTGGGTAGAGCAGGAAAGTTCATCTGTACACCCTTAGATCAACAATGCTGATGGTCAGCAAAATGTCCTCTCATCAACACTCTCCTGACCCCACTTTCCCTTCTTCTGGCAACTAACCCTATATGAGAAATGTATACCCTTCCCCACTTAACTGAAGTAAAGGGTGTGTGGAAGGCCTCAGTCTAATCCACGGCCACATTTGCAGGCTTGCTTACATCTGTTAACAAACAATGGGGGTTAAAGGGCATGCCATATTTTATATAAAACTGTAGAACAAAGACTTGCCTGGCCAGTCGTCACCATCAAATCATATAATACATTCTTCTATGACATCACAGAATTAGACTCTTCCTCACCACACAGAAGGAGAATTAAAATAACATTTCCCTAAATGAATTTATACTAAATGAATTTATCCTATTACTGAGCAGTCTGAAGCCACTTGGTGAATCCAATGCTGAAAATACAGGGAACATGCTTGTGTCAGAGACAGTAATACATCTGTGTGAGGGGACAGGATTTACCACATTGTCTTAGCTGACAAAGAATGCAGACTAAAGCATATCTGCGTATTTTTGAGGTGACATGTAATGTCCTGATACTAGGATCATGACATGTTGTGTTATGTATGCCAGGATGTATTATGTGATGGAGTATTGTTACATCAGCACAGACAGTCTTACATTACTATAGAACAGGGGTTTCCAACCCTTTTAGTGCCACAACATGGTGGGAGAGCTCCCAACTGCGCATGACACAGGGACACCCCCTCCTGCACAGCCTGCCACCAGCAAGGCTTCCCTTTCCACCATGTTTCCCCCTGGTGCCAGCACTTTTGGTTGCGGCTCAAATCACAGCGGCCTCTGGGGTTGAAAGAAACCTCCCTTCAGAGGCAAGTTTGGTGGCAGGAGCAGCCCCTGCAAAAAACAGCCACCCCAGGCACTTTCAGCAGTGGCTCTTCGCAGAGTGCCTTCACTGCTGCAGAAAGCTGCTACCACTCCCAATTTTGGCAGCAGCTCTTAAAGGGGCAGCACCCTGCCACCGCAGCTCTCCTTGCTACTGAAAGACCTCATGTTGGGTTTTTTTGGTGGCAGCAGGGGTGAGGCAGGGCAGAGAGGAGGAGGGGTTCAGCAACAGGCTGCGTGCAGCAACACACTCAGCTACTGTGCTGCAATACACTCTTGTGTTATGACACAGCAGTTGAGAACTACTGCTTTAGAAAGCCAGGGTGAATAATTCAACAGTGCATCATGCAAAGTTCCACAGCTTGGAAAGTCTGACTGCCAGATACCCTGCAAATAGTATGGTATAGTCCTGATAGTCCTGATTTTTTAGGGACATTCACTTTCCATCCAATTCTCCTTCTGCTTCATACTTGCATGCTTGAGAAGAAGAAGGACAATGAGAATATTAAATGATCTCTGAAGGAACCATGCCTTTGGCTCAAATGAGGAGAAATGTGCCATATACATGGCCAGAGGTGCCAGATCCTTCAAGGCAGACTGACAACACACAGTACAGTTCGTTGTACCATCCATGATAAACTTCTGTACTTCAGCCTGAACCTCACTACTTTAGTGGCCTGAAACTTTGAGGTATGAAATGATCCCATATAGTATCCCAGAAAATACTGTCTGTTACTAAGGGGAAGAAAAAGAGAGAAGGAGATAGAGGGAAGGGAAATGTAAAAATTTATTGGGTTTTGATATGAATCCCCACTGCTTTTTTGAAAAGATCAGTAATAAGCAAGACATAGACTCTTTCTAGGATAAACAGCACCTGCTTGTGTCAATTGATTACCTATAATGCAACAAGACTGAATATAAAATCCTGAACTCATATGAGTGTTAATCGCATCACTTTCTTTTATGGATAATGATCTCTCCCCAAACAACCCCCTTCACCACCTCATCCCCCAAACCCTCTCACCCATGTTGGAAATAAAGTAAAAAAGGCAACCAAGAGAGGCCACTTGTAGGAGAAAAGGTTAACTGGATGGACTAATGGCCTAATCTGATGTGGGAGAAGGCAAGATACCAGCCTTCTGTTAGTTGACCAATAGTTAGCTCAGTCTGGTGTTGCCAGTCCTACATTTCTACTTGTCCTCAGAGGAGGCTCACAGCATGGCTAATGATTGCAAAGCTCTTTGAACGCAGGCAGCACTCTACAGATCAAATGTTAAATCTAATTGTCATGGCAAATCACTGGAACTAGGGATGGAACAAATAAGTTCTGAGAAAAACAAGAACCATACCAAAACTTTGCCCAAAACACAAAATCTGAATCCTTTAGAACCATTTGAAATAGTTCCGTTGATTTCTTTTTGGTTTCTTTTCAGTTTAATTTCTCCACAGCACCATCCTTCCAGCTTCCCGGTTCCGGCTGTAGACAAGGTGAGGGGAAAGTACTGAAATAACTGTTAGAGACAGGCTGCCCTTACCAGTTGCCAAAAAAATCTTGGGACTTCTTGCAAGCTTTCCCAGCTGCAAGATTTCTAGACCAAAGTAGTATTGGAGAAGTCTCTGTCACGTCAGGCGATGGCTCAGACTGAACACCCAATTGATGGTTCACCCACCACAGTCAAGACAGCACAATGTCTTAAGGCCCAAATTCCACAGACAGATGCTGGAACACAGTTTATAATCAAATAGGGGAGATGGGATACTTCCACCATGGGATGAAAATCCTTCTGGCAAGGGTCAAGGTGACGTGCCAGCGTCTTCAATTCATGAAGATAAAGGTGACAGGGGCAGTACTGGGTTGGTGGGGGAGAACACAATGCATAAAATTTTCTCTTGCTCTCCCATTTACATGGCCTCAACCCACATAAACTGCTTCCAAATACACAGCCTGAAAGTCATAGAAAACAAACAAAACAAAACCAACCTCGCCCCACCCTCCCTCCCACCCTGGTTGCCCCCACCTGAATTTTCACAAGAAGAAAAACATCAATTTATACAAAATGCAATAGAAAAAAATATTTACAAATGAAATGAATGCCTTCTTGGTGGCCACTGTCAGTGGGCTCTGACAAGTCACCTTGTGTTCTGGATTGCAGATCGCTAGATTAGTTCATTTGGCTTTTCTTTTAAAGGGAGGAGAGGGAAAGAATAAGCAGTTCCCTTCCCCTGAAACCAGGGCTGCCACTTCAAAGACCCAACAACTCTTCTGTGAAATCTAAATAAACTTCCCACCCTCTCCTCACACCATGAGACTTTTCAGTCCCCTCCCGCCCCAACTTTAAAAAAAAACAGAGGTCTTCTGTTGACTTAAAAAAGGAAAGATAGCAAGATAAAATCACCTGGGATGCAGTGGGGAATGTGAAAGGGGTGGAGTCTCGGTTACAGGAAATGTGGCTTGAAGAAAATGGCTGCCTTCCTCTGGTTAGGGTCAATCCCATGTCCCACCCCACTCAAATGTGGGTCTTTTTAAACCATCCCTCAAGCAAATGAAGGCTGGCAGAAAAATGGGACACCCATGAAAAAAGTGAGGGACTGTACCACAAATTTCAGGATGGGAGGTGTTGACCTGGGTTCCCACCTCAGTTCCTCCTGTTAAAGAAGACAAATGAAAGGGGAAGGGTACATCTCACTCCCACCATCACTCCCTTTAGTTTAGTTTAATTTGCATCTAAAATGATACAATGGAAAGAAAACCACTTTAACCAATACCACATGCACTGGGAAAACTGTGAGTACAGCTTTAGGGATGCTAAACCCTAAGGCTATTCCAGCTAAGCACCTGTGCTAGTATCTCTCTCTCTCCCTCTCGCGCACACACACACACACACACACACATGCATGCACGCACTCTCTCCCCACTCTTCCATCTCTAGTCTTCAGACCTTGTCAGAGTTGCTGTGAGTACTGTCATTTATGTATGTCATTCCAAACTGCCCTCCAGAAGAGAAGCCATGTGTTTCCATGGCACATTCAATAGCAACATAAGCCCGTATGCAGCAAGTGCAACGTACTTTCATTCAGCTGTGCAAGTAGGCATCTAAAGAGTCCCCTGCTGCTGCCACGCTCACATGTTTTTCTCATACCTCTTTTTCCCCCAAACTCAGGCACATAACACTGTACTGCCATCAGCAGGGAGAGCCCTGTGCCATTTTGTGATTTATTTCTCTTTGCCAGATGGCGGATGGGGAAAGAAGGAGGGATCAGACTCCTTCCTGACTTGTTTTTATTTTGGCCAAAACAAGGTTGACAGAAGGTCTCCTGAACTGGCAGAGTGACAGCTCTCTACCTCAGCCTCTCCCATGCCTCTTCCCCAGATTCTCAACCTTTGTCTGCCAGGTTCATTATCTGAACACCCACTCAGATTGTGGCTTTATTTCATTTTCTTCACAAACTTTTCAAGTATAGTACGATCATATATACCTGCCTATAAGCCAGACTTGCCTTATCAACTGCTCCCATGATTTAGTTATGCCAAAACAACGAGTTAATTGCCAATGAACAAGCCAACCCTCACCTCCCACCCCAAACTTTTCTCATTTCAATGCAGCCAAGGTCATCTTCCATGCTTCTTGGAGGCTTTCCTAACCACAGTGTTGTTTTCCCACCCCAAACCCAGCAGCCTCCCCGCATCACTCCTGCTTGGCTTGGCACAGATGTGTTGGCTGCATTACCATAACAGAGCCACCAGCAGCCCACCTCCAGAAAATGATTCCGAATCTCATGTAAATCTCTCAGTTATATGCAAATACATATTTCAGCCCTAAACCCCCATAGTCTTCATGAAAAAAAAAATGTAAAGAGAACCTCATTATAACCAGCATGTAAACGCATCAAGTCAATCCCACATTATGTCTCCATTTTATCCATGTATTCAATTCTTTTTTCTAAACAGTTTTAGGAAGAACTGCCCAACAGAGCGTTTTCCTTTGTGTCCATTCCACCTCTTCTGCTCTCTCCTCCTGTCACACGCATGGGTATCCCTTCACTGTTTGGTGTTTAAAAAAATGAAACAATATGATCACTGTTCCTGCCCACACACCTTCCCCAGCCTTGCCCCAAATACACACCTTCTTCTCCATCTGGGACACCCTAAGCTCGGATGCCCAATTCCTATGTCAACAGAAGTGTGATGACCAGGAATAGAGGAGGAAGGAGGGAGTGGGAAAATGGAAAGTGATAAAGGGGGTCAGGAAACAAAGAGGTGGCACTTTTCACCAGTGCTGCCCTAGACAGAACTCCAGTGTTCCACAGAGAACCAGGAGAGTAGCAAATGGGAACCAGGGCTGATCCCATCTTGCCCTCCCACACTCCACATTCTCCCCCACTCCCCACACGCTTCCCCTCACTCAGACATCAGATTCAATACTGGAGAGTTTCTCATAAACATGCCCGTTGCTGGAGCCATTGAAAGCCCTGGGGTTTTTGTTGTTAGGCACACAGGGGTTGGACTGGTTCCCTATACAGATGTCCTTCTGGAAACGGGCTGGCACAGCCCCGTGAAGGGCTGAGACCACTGGCTTGTTGGTGGTGACAATGGCTCGGAAGTCCGGCCTGGCTTTGGGCCCACCTGCCACCACAGGCTGCCTGAAGAAATAGGATTTGCTGCCATGGAGCAAACATTGGTCATCCCCAAAAGTGGGGATGAAAGGGTTTTGCGTGACCCGGTCAGGATAGAGCGACTTGCTGAGCATATAGCCACTGCCGCCGGGGTTGTTGTGGTGGTGGTGGCTGGTGGCGGGCACTGAGGACTTGTTGTTGGCAAAAGCGGTCTCGCTGGATGACATGTCAAACATGTGGGCGTAAGGGCTCCCCTCCAAAAAACGGCCCTTGTCCTTCAGGCTCACGCTGCGGGGGGCCAGTGCTGACTCTTCCTTTTGCAGGTCCACGAAGGTGTCATAGGAGTGCTGCCGACGTAGCTTGTTGCGGTTCTTCTTCTGCACCTTGGAGGCAGAGTTAGAAGGGCTCTGAGGATATTTGGAGGAGGTGGCGCTGGTTGTAACTGGCACTGGGGCAGGTGGCTGGTCCAGCTCTTGAAGTGAGTTGTCCTCGCTGATGTCATAGAGGTTGCCTGCCTTCTTGCAGGCCTCACACCTGATGCATGGCTGGCGATTGGAGTTTTGCCCCACCACTGCTGGGGTATAGTTGTGCAGTTTAGAGGGGCAACTGCGGCAGAAATTAGCCCCTGGCCTGTCTTCCCAGTCTAGATTAGTCAGGTTCTTCTCCCATGGTGCCGGCACTCCACTCACAACACCATGCTTGTGGTCATTGGCTCCTCCAAAGTCCGCTGATCCGTGTTTATGGTGGGCCCTGTTAGTGCAGGACCCTCCTCCCCCTACAGAATCACGCTTGAACTCCTCTCCCCGCTCTTTGTAGATATCAGTCAGATCCACATGCTCCCAATGTGGTGAGTTCTCCTTGGCCCGGAACTGGTCCAGGTAGAAGTCCCGTAGCCCTTCCTTGTCCCTAAAATAGCGCTTGTGGTCCGGGGAGCGGGGTGGGCGCCTGCGATAGGCTAGCTCAATCTCATCAAACTCCCGCCGTGATTTGGCCGAGGCTGGACGTTTCTTCAGGCTGTCCTTATACTGCTGTTTCCGACGCTTGGCAGCATTTCCTTCAATGTTGCCATAGGTCACTGTGTGGGTGGAAATGTCAGAGACATCTGAGCGGATTAAGTCATCATGGCCCCCTCCACTACTGTAGCGATCACTCTTGAAGGAGAACTTGCCATAGAGGTCACCTAGCTGACTATGCTTGGATGGCGGCAAGCCAATGTCCAATGGCTTCTTACCAAGAGGCCTTGACTGAGCACTGAAGGGTGGGTTGTCACAGTCATACAGTCCATCGATGGAGCTGGTACTGCCAATACTATGGGGCCGATGGTGATGGTGGTAATGGTCCTGATACACATTGCTGTCCTTCAGTTGCAGGTTGCCAAAGGTCCGTTCCACCTCGCTGATGTAGTCACTGAAGAGGTTCTCCTCACAGGGGGGATTGTTATAAGACTTACAGTCAGAATGGGTGAAGCTGCGGCGGTGCTCAGAGATATCATAGACAGAGGATTCACGGCGGATAAAGTCCAGGGCACTCTGTGGCGAACCATTAACACCTGACAGGTTGGCCATATTCTTTGCAGTGCGGAGCAGGCGCAAGATGTTGGAATGGGTGTTGTTCATGGTGGCTGTGGGGGAATTCGTCGCTGACTGGCGCTCCTCAATGGCCACGCCATGGATGCAGCTGTAGATACCCTGAAATGAAATGGAGGAGACAGAGGTTAGTGTTTCTGTGGGGAAGGGGAGGGTGACAGAAAGGAAAAGGCACTGGGGCTGGGAGAACTGAGATACAGGGAGTGTGAGCCAGGATAGCAGAGACAACTGTTTGTTCTAGTGTGGGACCTAGAGCTTCCCAATCTTGTATCACTGTGAAATGAGATCAAATCTGAACCTAGCAATACTCACTTTTCTTTCATTTACTATCCTGCTCCCCCTTTTGATTTATTTCCCTTCCATCTCACTTCGTCTATTTTGCTCCCTCTAATCCCCTGCCCCCCACCTTTTCTCCTGTTCAGCTCCTTTCATCAGCAGAACAGTTTAAAGAGGAAGGACAGCCTTGTGTTAAGTCAGTGGTTTTCAAACATTCTTTCTCAGGCCCCTCTTGAAAAAAATCTTTCATGTCCACACCCCAACAATTATATCTTTCAGCAACGCAGTCCAGTCTTTTGGGGGTGGCAGCTGGGGGTGTTGCAACCCGGTACAATGCAGCATAGGTCCTGACCCATGGTTTGAAAACCACTGTGTTAAGAAACTGAAGTGGGACTTAAAAAACACGGGCTCCGTTCCCAGCTCTACCACAGATTACCTGTGGGACCATGAGCAAGTCACTTAGCCTCTGCAAGTCTCATTTCTCCAACTATAAAATGGGATACTTTTGTCTATCTTGTCTATTTAAAATAATAGATTAATTTTAGACTACAATTTTAGATTGTAAATTCTTTGGGCCAGGGATGTCTCTGGCTACACGTATGGATCTTCACGGATGATCCTAGTTTAGATAAATTAATTAAATATTAAATTATAATAATGATAGTTTCCATTAGGGAAGAAGTTCATCTATTGGGGTAGACAGAATCTGCAGCTCATAAGATAGGCAGCTTCTTCATAAGCCATTAAATGCACAGACAAAACTATCTCCCCAGCAGGTACAAGCAATGCTATCTGATGTCAGCGGGAGTTACTTGAACCAAGCTGGTGGTACACTGGATTCCCAGATGGGCATCAGCACCACCGATAATATATTTGAGAACAGAACTGGGCAAATGCTGGATTTCTGTGTCAGTGCAAGGGGATAAGGATAGATCGTTTTGCCCTGACATTCACTTTGAGACATTATTGAATCAAGCAGGCAGGCGACTGGTTAAAAAGGAGAAAGCTTTCTCTTACGTACTTGGATGCCTTAGTCATCATCACAGCTTAGAAAAGGAAATGCAAAGAAAGAGCAGGACTGATGAATGGGTATTTAGCTCTTTTAGAGTTTGGCTGAGGACAGTACAATAGATTTTTTAATTACTTTCAAGTTAAATCTAACACTGATGACAGGAACCAGACTGACATCCTTGGAAAGTGAAATCCTCAATTCAACTGCAAAACAGCAGCAATGTAAGACTTCATGTTTACCCAACCAGTGCGTCTCAGCCATGACACAGAAGGACCAATTCTAGGGGGAAAGGTAGGCTCAGAACTCCATTTCTATTTCATCCTTTACCTCCCTAGTGAAGCTACCAATCCAGGGTCCAATAAATGCGAATTGTGAGGTGAACAATGGGGCATTATAAAGGGGAATGACCACAAAGTCATTTCGCATAGTGCATAGGTTTTTCAAGAACTAGCAGAAGGTTAACAACTTTCAGTCACTACCAACCAGGCCCATATTTGTGCATATAATTAACAAAGAAACTGATCTGTATTCTGTTAATAATCTTCTGATACATCCCGTTTCCCCACGTGATCTCCAATTTGGGGTAAAATTGGGACTGGTGACATAAGGAAGGCCCTGAAACCCTATTGCCCATTCAACTGAACCATCAGTTCAACTGAGCCAAACACTATTGTCACATGGATGGTGATGGCTAAAACACAGAACCTATAACCTCACAACAGGATGAAGCAGAAGAGGCCAGAAGCAGGAGAAGGTGAACGAAAGCTCTAAATGGGGCACACATATCTAAAAGAGAAGAGGGAGCACACAGAAATGACTGGCTGGAGAAGCTATTTTAGAGGTAATCATTCTCCTTTGAACAGTCTCCCTTAAGGGGGGCTTTGAATTAGTTGAATGCTGGGGCCAAGTGACCATCCTCTTTTGCAGGTGCCTCTGTGTTGCTCACAGTCTAACTTTTGGTTAGGGCACCGATTGTTCAAAACAATTGTGCCAATTACACACAGAATTAACTGAATTGCTCCAACACACAGGGCAGTTAAAGGTTCATGTTCTGACTGTGACCAGAGGAGAACTGGTATTTAATAGAGAAGAACTGCCCTAATCTTTGCTCCCAGAATTCAGCATTCTTTCAAACAATATTGGAGGGACAGAAAAGTTACATTCATTTTCCTATATATTGGTTTTTCACTTTCACAACCACCTCACCATTATTCGATTCCAGCTGTGACTAGAAATGATAAAATAGTGTGAGGAAAAGGCAGTTCTTCCAAGGAAAGTGATGGAAACCCATGTAGCATTTAATGTCAGAGTGGCCAAAATGCTGGATAATATATGGGAGACAAGAGTCCTTCCTTGGCTGTGTCTAAGAAGGAGGCTAAGAAAATCTAGCAGGACTCTCCCATTTTTAATTTCTGTAACTGTCTGACTTAACCTTCCTACTAATCCTTCTATTTTCTGAAGACACTCACCCTGCTGATGGAGAAGACCATGCCCGGCTTGCCAGAGCAGATACCTATGAAACAGTGGCGGAACTGCCAGTAGAAGAGATGTTCACAGATGAAGGTGATAAGGCTGAGGGCCATGGCTGCACCCAGCATATAGAAGACGCCTGCCATGTTATCTATGTCCAGTTGGCTGCTCATTACCTCATTCTTTTCATTGTGACAAATTCCAGTGAGCCAGAGAGCTTCCAGCTCCTCCATTTCCCCTGGAAAGAGACAGACAAACAGACAGACAGATAGGAGATAAAGTTGAGTCAATCCTCCATTGTCTGAGTGTAGAGGAGACATGGACAGGGGCAGGAGAAGCTGATCTGATAGGTCTTTTCCAATGGCTGAGCCCTGTTTACACCACTGGTGTCTGGTCATAGTGGAATTCTGTCCACATAACATCTAGACCAGCACTTCTGATAGGATGCAGAATTTCGAAGCAGTAGAAGACCATCAGTTAGTCAGAGGAAAGGTAACAGGGCAAGATTCTGCCATAACCAGATACTGGTGACAAAATATCTGTATCACAGGGCCCCCATCATGCAACCAAAATTTCTATAAGGAGATATTGGGGAAGTTCCACATTTGTTCACCCTTGGGATTATAAAGTCACAGCACAGTTTCTGTCAAGTCACTGTTCCAATTTGCACAATGGAGCTTTATTACAGTGGCGTCACTGGTACCTGGCACATGGGGCACATGCCCCGAGTCCCAGTGCCAGTGCCCTGAATGTCTGGGGCAGCCCCTGCCTCTCCTGTCCCCGTCCCCGTCCCGAGATCCCGAGCCCAGCTACCAGTGATGGCGCCTGCTTCTCCCAGCCCTGCCTCAGACCGGCCTCCTGCAGCGGCACCTGCCACTCCCAGCTCAGGCCCCAGTTGGGAATTCAGGCCAGGCCACCTGCAGCGCTGCCCACCTGTCCCAGCCCTGGCTCTGTCCAGGGATCTGGGGACAGGCTGGCAATGGCAGGAGCCCGAGGCCAGATTGGGCCTGGGAGGAGAAACGGGGCTGGGAGGTGCAGGGCCCGTGGCCAGGGGGCAGTGCTGGTGCCCGTGCCCTGAGTCTTTCCCTGGGGCAGCAACGCTCCTGCTTGATTATGGATTTTACAGCCCCCAGCATGTACTCAGTGGGGGGCAGGATGAGCCAGATCGCTTGATGTCTGACGGGGCAAATTGTTGACCAACTGGATGAACTGAATTAGTTTCCCATTGGCTGGGTGAAGTAGGCTAGTTGCCGGCTCTGTAATATTCCTTGTCCATAGGCCGGCAGGGTATATAGCAGATTACATAAACTACATTCCTTTAAGAGGTTTACTTATTTCGTAACTTTTGACATGACATTTATGTAGGCTTAGTTTTTATTTCCTATGTATTCTGAGGGATAGCTTCAAGTGTTTAGCACCAAATACTTTACTGAAACTTTTATCAATTTAAATTGTAGCACTTGCAGGAAATAAAGAAGCCTGAGATACCAAGTGCAAATACTGAAACATTTACTTACTGGAGAAGTAAGGATTCTTAACAGATTCAGAAATGAAATTATAATATATAAGATATAATATTTATAATATTTATTTTTTGTTAACTGGACAGGACTGAAATTAAAACATGGCAACAATTATCACTGAGTGCAGTAATATATCGTTTTTAACTTTCCCTTTCAGAAAATCTCAGTTAAGTAGGAAAAAATGTTATGCTTTTGTGTAGGAGAGATAAATTAGTTACTACCAGCCCAGGTCAAAAAAAGAGCTGAAATATTTATGATAATCTTTTCAGCTAAAATTTAAAATTTTGATGAACTTTTTGAATGACATTTCTTATTTTTCTTTTTTAATCAACTCTGTAGCTGGCCATTACCAGATTGACACCATCACACAAATCTTTCCAGCATTTTTTATTCATTTTTTCCAATTTTGTCAAAATTTCACACTTCTAGCCAGCATAAATTATTACCAACATACACCAAATCACAATACATACTTCCTAGACTAGTTTTATTGCACACTCATCCCTAGTACAGTATTTTCAGTATCTATAAAGAGAGTCAACTGAAAGACACTCCACCTTGGGAATATACTCCATGCTGCTGGGGAAGATGCGAGTTACTCACACTTTTCAGGATCAGGCACTGAGACAAGGAGAAATTCCGATTTACATAGTAACATATTGCACAGTTAGATGCACAATGGGATTGTTATGCTTTCTGCTGAAGTATTGCATATTACCCATTATTGGAGAAGGAATACTCTGCCAGACTGGCAATCCACTGTTCTGTAACCTATGGCAAATTTTGTGTTCTTCCTGTATTTTTTATCCCATAGTTTGTTTTCTGGTTTTAGTTCATCCTACTCATTTACGAAATAAAAGCAACATTTTAAATTTTCTAATAAGAGTATCCAGAAAGGAGTGATGTGAAATGGCAAAGAACAAGAAGAAAATTCTACCAAGATGGTATCATCCATCCCGTTAATCTACCATATCTTTAAAGTGGCAGTATTTTATCCATTAGGGCTGTAGCAAAGCAGCCTGGATACAATAAAAGCTGACCAGATCTTTCACTACAAAATGTATCCAATTTTTTTTGTCAAACATTTAAGAAAGTTTAATTCAATCTTTCCTCCAGCCATGTTTAATTACTGATCACATGGGTACTACACAGTTTGATTCTGTGTGGGATTGGAAAACAAAGGAATACCCAAATAACCATTGAAAGCCCCATTCGCATTTGTATTTCTGATTATGGCCAAAGCCACAAAGTACAAAAAAAAGCAGACAAAAGGAAAGCACCAGAATAAAGACATTTAAATAAACTTTAAATATTTACCTGACTTTTGGGGGTTTGATTCTCATTAAACCTCTGGAACTTTTGAAGCTACCCCTGAAATTATTAGCCTGCATAAAGTATATCCCACTATGCATTTCTGGCCCCATTCCTCTCACAGTACTCTCTTTCACTTCTGTCCCACTGTTTACCAAGTCTAAAATGTTAGGGCCCAGGAGGAAACCCTATTTCCAAAAAGCCAGGATCTGGAAATGTGAGAGGAAACCACACCTCTTTGTATGGACCACTTACCATCACCAAAAAGCTGTAGGATGGCAAGATCTACCTGACGCTTCCAACCCGAGTCCTTTTGGATAGCGATGCCATAGCCAGTCGAGGCAAAAACCTTCCCACTGCCAATCGTCACCAGTTTGCAGCCTTCATCTCTGCCAGCCATGTAATTTAGCACGGCTGCGTCATAAATGAACGCATCCAATTTTCTGCCCAGGTACAAGAAAAGGGAAGAATACAGTAAAGAAGAAATTCTGTGCAACTTGAAATCATTGCACGCAAATGAAGGAACAAAGAACAGTGGTCTTAACTAACTAAGGGTTGAAGGAACCAGGCGTGGTGAACTACTGTATGCTACATCCTGAATTTTCAATAGGAACTGAAATCTGAGACAAGAATCTCTTGTGAATTTGGGTTTGATTAGATAAGGACCCATCTCTCTCTCCCTGACATCCAGCCTGGTCTACAATGAGGCTTATGTGGGAACATTAGAACTGAAGTCTATTACAGGGCCAAGGTACAATGAAGGGGATGCTGAAGGGAGGGCTATACTCATCATAATATCTTGAATTTCTACAGTGCCTTTCACTCCAAAGGGTTCTAAAATACTTTACTGAATATATAAATAGTGCACAACAAATTATGTCTTGAAGTAAGAAAGACCATTTCCAACTGATATTGATGCTGTGATTTACCTAAGGAGAAGTAATTATTCAGACTAGATTTGGTCAGTTTAACTCCACCCTCCCCCCCCTTACTGTGAAAAACCTAATGGGATTTTAAACTATGATAAGTTATTAGGACACTGGTTTTATGTTGTCATGAAGACAGTAGCTTTAGCATTATGCTGCTTTGCTAAGAGAACATGGGATTTTCTCCTACGAAAGCTCTTGTAATAAATAAATTTGTCAGTCTTTAAGTGTCACAGGACTCCTTGTTTGTTTCACTGAACTAGGCTAACAAGGCTGCCCCTTTGGAACTTAGAGAAACACAGACTCAAAGGACTCAACAGCATTGACACAACTTAATTACATGATAGGATGGATACAGTCCAGAGATGGAAAGTAATACAACAGTCTTTTGAAAGCCCCTCTCTGCACATCAATAAAATATATACAGTATATTCTTTTGACAGAGGGAGCAACTAGAGAAAATACCTGAACAGGAGTCTTCATCTTCCAAATAACCAAATAGCTGATGAGTCAATGTTATCACTAAATATGAAATGAACCCCTTTGTAGAGAGGACAAAAGACCTTTCATTTCCTACATATCCTCACAGTCACATTTTCATTCCAATCCACTGAACGTATATTTCCTGGATGGCAATATCCCAGTCCGTGTGCATATCTAGGCTGAAGTCTGTCTTAGGGCATGTATGTGTCAGGGATGATATCTCTCCTTAATGGGGTATTTCTAGGACAACATCTATCTCAGGGCATATATATTTCCTGGATGATGCCTATCCTGGCATGTGTATTTCCAGGATGGTATCCAGAAACAGTATTGTCATTTGTAATGGGCTATGCTCTTCTGAGCCCAGCAAACAACATTGAAATATTCAGTCAATCTAATAATTAAATTAGCTGAACATCTCTTACTGATTCAGAATGACCCATATCAGAAGGTGCAGGACCTTGCAAGCCAGAGTGAAGCCTTGGCTAAAATAATTCTCTTTCATAGGGTGGGGCCTGCAAATTAGATATGGCTTCTGTCTAGCTCTTAGAGAGGAGTGTGGTGGCTGGAAGACCTGAACAAGTTGTTCAGATAATTTTTTCAGTGATTTTTTCCTTTCTGTTTTCCAAGTTATCTATGCAGAGACTGAGTTTTATGGATCTGTTCATGATTCAAAAAAATTTGACAAGCACTTTTTGCAAGATTTTCTAGCCTATGGATCATTCACAACCTATTTGATTCGACTATATGCCTTTCACTATATAATATCCATTACTGCCATACCAGTATACGGTTAATCAAGTCACATGTATTGATTTTGCTCTCTGGCTGACTTCATCTTTTATAAAACTGGGGGAGAGAAATCAAGGAAATTTCAAGGTGATTGTACAAACACTTCTGTAGCAAACTCTGCCCACCCCACCCCACTTACAAAATCCTCTACTTGAGCTGGGTACTAACAAATATTCATGAGGTTTTCTGTTTCTGTAAATATTCTTGCAAACAAACAAAAATCACTTGGACAAATGTTAGAGGAAAACTAGCAAAAAGAGTTGCAAATACTGTGAAGGCCAAATTCTTCCGGCAGCTGTCATGATGGATGTCACCTTTGTAATAAATCATGGAGAATGATCCTCAAAGACCCAGACACACAAGAAAAGCAGCCAAGCTCATAGCAAAGAAAAGTTTGGAAGGAGAAGGCCTCACCCAGTCTTCAATGAGAATAGGGCATCATCCACCCCCCTCTGGTTGAACTTCACCATGTAGCTATGCATTTCAGGGTAGTTGTTGCGAATATTCCTCTCTGTGCTGCCATTGGGAACCGTCCCAAAGCGGAAAGGGGGTGAGAAGTCATTAGGTTTTTGAAACTAGAAAGAGAAGAAGAAAATTCCTCAGAATCTTTCAGCAATAAGCAGTAGTTTGCATGAAAGAACCCACTTTATTGATAGAGTGAACTTGTGCTATGATATTGAAGTAAGCCCTAATTTTATTTTAAATGATTTTTTTTTAAAAAAAGGAAAATAAAATAAAATAAATCCTTTACTCCCCCGTTTCCAAACACAAAAGCATCTGGCTGGTGTTTAAGAACCAGGAAGTAAGACATCAGTTTACACCTTCCAATCTGAAAGAAGTACACAAAGTAAACAACCATAGGAAAAGGGAAGTTAGATTTTTTTCAAATCGTTCATAGAGGAGGGGGGAACCTGAGTGTGTGGGTTAGAAACACAGGTATGAAAGGATTTGCAGTGTATGATTTTTATCCTGACTGTAGCATTTAATTTCTAAAATAATGTGTTTCAACTTCCATGCTTCCTGAGGCTGGGAGAGCTGAAATCATAAGGAAAGGAAAGGCTCTTCTCACAACACTTTCACATTCAGTTTGGCCAACTATGAGTTTGCTTTCTACTTCTGGGCTTGTCTTCCCACTTAACATCTGAATTCTGCTAAAGGTTTGCCCATCTCCAATAACAACTGATGCCTGAGCCCTACTCTACAGTTATCAGGATTTTTGGCACCAGTCGACAGCAGATACACAAGGTATGTGTAGTATCTTGTGTATCTGCCAGCGACTTTTTAAGCTGCAGGGATACACTGGGGGAAGCTGACCGCAAATAGCTTGTGGTCGGTTTTCAGCAACTACTTTTAGGGGGCAGGAGCTGCTATGACAACTTCCAGAGCGCAGCAGCGAGTTCGTACTCACTGCTAAATCGCACCCATAAGATCGCACTGACAGTGGCAATTTTGCCACTGTCAGTCGAGACGTACCCTAAGACAGGGATGATGAAAGTAACCCTCCTAATTCCTTACTGCTTCCAAGGAATACAATCATCATAAAACTCCCCCATGACTGCAAGGCTATAAGACTTTATATGCCACTTGTTTAACTCAAGTCACAATCAATGCTCTCTGGAGTTTTATGAGCAATAAAATTTACCGCTGCCAATTATCAAGACTCCTTAAAATCCATACAACACGGAGCCAGGAAGAAGCACAGAAAATTGCAAGTGAGGAGCCTAATAAAAGTAGTAAAGAAAGAAGAAATCATGCATTGATCAGCCAGGTCAATGGAAAATTCCTTCCATGGTGCTGCAGAAAGGTATTTTGCTTGGCACTCCCTGCTTAGTACCATCTTTTGCCCATCCATTGAGGGGGTCCTGACAGGCAAGTTCAGGTGTTGGTCCAATGACCAACCTGACCAGATATTATTGAGATAACAGACTGGCTGATGTGGGAGTGTACATGTGTGCATCACTGCCCTCTACTGTGTGAAACATGTCAGATACAGGATGTGTGTGCACAGCACGGCACTCTACTGCACAGAATACATTAAATGTGCAGGCTGTGCCAGCAGAGCTTTCCTTTTAATTGCAAGTGGCCATCCTCCATTATTACAGGAACCTACACATACCATTCTGCTTACTAGCAGGAATACATTACACCTATTTATATTTATGTATCAGTACCCTCCAATAGCTAAGTTAGGGAATCTTCTCCCTCTGTTTATGATGAGATGGATTGGCTGATGTGTGTGTGAGAGAGCAAAAGAGAGAAACAGAGAGAGCTAAACCACTGGCTGACCAAAAAAGAAAAAAAAGTTCACAAGCTATGTAACAAGCAATAAGCTGCATCTCAGAAGCTGGAGTCCCTCCCAAAGGAAACAGACCAACTCAGAACAATCAAAAATTTTAATCAGCCCAAGCCCTGATTGGAGAAAAATCACTGCAGCATGTTCAAGTTATTATTATTAATCATCATGTTTATTACTGTAGTGACTCAGGTCCAGCCAAATATGGAGCTCCATTATGCTAACTGCTGTGCGAATGCTGAGTAGCAGAGAATCCCCATCCCACACAGCTTGCAATGTATATAAAAAAAGGCATAGTATAGGTGGAGGCAAAGCAGTCTAACACACAAGCAAAGTGAACAGTGTCATGGCAGCAAACCTGTTGGTATCAAAATTTATTTTTGCAGGGTGGGACTAGTTAAGAAAGAATCAGCTAAATGGAAAGAAGGGGGAAGGGGACACTGAAGTGAAGGAGGGTGAAAGGAGGACAGGGCCAGGGAGAAGAGGGGCAGGTGCAGAGTGAAGTTGGACTGAAGATCCTGAGAGGATCAGAGCTAGGGATTTCCCTAATACTGCCCTCTACACCCCCCCTGAATTTCCCAATACCCCCCCCCAGTTGTCAGCTAGTAACAGTGTTATACCAATTTAGTGAGCACTCCAATACATCCCATACAAGCCTGCTAATTTCAAGTCCTGAGGAAGCTGGTGGTCAGAGCAAACAGCCAAGGCCCAACCAGAATTTTTCAGGCCCAATACAAACATGTAATATGGGCCTCCTCCCACACACATGGTAATGGGAGCTGCCGCCAGAGCCAGGCCTCCCAGGGCTTCCAGCTCCAGTAAAGTGTATGTTCCTCCCTTTCATGTGGGGCCCTGCAAACAGCCAACCAGCACAGGGGAGAAAAAGCCCAGTCAAAAGTATAGAGTTCTCTCTGAATGTCTGAAGATCCCTGCTTTGGCTGTTTACACAGCTGTTCCTTCTACCTGCTGGGGTCTCTGCTTGGCTCCTCTCTGGAGTTTTTCCACAACATGGCAAGGGGAAAGGGAGTCACCACCTGGTTCTTAGTGCCCACATAGTGTGTCTGTATGGAGGGTGAGTCCTCCCTTCCACAGTTCTGAGCCCATAGGAAGGAATTCTGGAAGAGAAGATAGCCCTGCTTGGGCCCCATTTTATTCTCTCCCCAAAGTGCAGCAGTCCTTTCCTTGACTGTTTCTGCAGCTACTCCAGCTGGTGTTAATAGGAATACAGTCACATTTCATTACCATATAAAGTGGTGGAGAGCACATATGTGATTCTGGAGTCATCTCGTACTCTCAGACACTGATCAGGGACCAGATTAAGACCAGCCCCAATAGTTCACCTTCAGCCTCTAAGCTTAAAATCCTCCTAGTGAGGGAAATTGTTATTCCCTACATATGGAAAAATTATGGTTTTAGAAACAGGCAGAAAGAATGGCTGCTATGAAATATATACCCAGGTTTTTGCACTACCACCTCTTTTAAAATAAAAACCACTTTCATTGTTCAGTAAAAGGGAAATATGCATTTGCAATTTAGAATTCCACTACCACCCTACCGCCTTGTGAAAAGTAAGATTAGAAATTATATGCAAGGATCCACGTGATACCCAGACCCAGAGATCCTTGGTTCTATATCTTCTCAGAAAAACACATACATATTCATCCCCATACTCCAGGCTTTGTGTTTGTAACACTGATGAGAACTGATGCCCAGCTGCCATTCAACAGCCTATGGGACCCAAGAGAGAAGGAAGAGAGTCAGGAAAGGAGAAAATTCCTCATACTCAGAGCAATGATCATATAGTTCCATTTTTCAGGGGAAGATATCCCTGAAAGAACCTTATTCTGTCCTTTTCACCAGGAATTGGAGGACACCCTAGTTTACTACAGGAACATAATACCCACTGTGCTCTAAGTTCTAAAGAACCGGCGGCAGCAGGCCCAAGCTGAGCATTTCTGCTCACTTCTATCGCTCCCCATAGGCAGGAATTAATGGCAGAGCAGAATGACCACTTACTCCCTCAGAAAATGAGGTCACTCCAGATCAGCAGAAGGAATGTGCCTTCTGCTGGCCCGCCCATCAAAAATGCAGAACAGGGAATATAGTCTGTCAGTGTTCACTAGGTGGGCCAAAAGAGGCAAGCAGGACTGGTAGCTGCTGCTGCAGTTCTTAGCAAGGAGAGCAGGCCTCTGAACTATCACTGAAGGAACCAAATAGGGGGAGAGTAAGCCTCTCTCCCCAGCTGCCCCAGAAGATGCCAGCTCAGGGAGGGCAAAGCATGCTGTTGTTGGGCCTACCTGGGAAATAACAATATGAGATAGGTGCAGACTGAGGCCTGCTAAAGGCATATTATAGGGAAAGGATCCCTGCTGAGGGCCTCATTAGATATGGATTCAGAGATTAAATGTAGCTGCTTCTGTAAAAGGGTCAGTATCTAAATTGCACATTGCCAAGCTGTACGCCCATCACACATTGTAAACACCCTTTCTACAAACACTCCATGACACAGCTGTTTGGCCCCAGGGTAGCAGGGCTCCTCAGACACCCACAAACTACATCCACCTGTGGGCTGAAGAGCAACAGTGACATGGCAGTAACTCCTGTCTCTCCACTCCTTAAAGAGCAAGGAATGAGGGGCAAACAGAGCAACAACACACGTGGAAGAACAATCTCCATTCATCCAGAGACTGGATAAGGGGTGTGTGTGTGCATATGTATGTACTGTATCGGTCTATCTGGATACACCAGAGAGTGCTTCAGTGCACAAATGTTGTAGTCTGGTTCTAGCTGTATCTGTAGGATCATTTTTGCCGCTATGTACATTAGAAACCCCCAGCTGCACCTCATTCACATTCCTCATCCTCCCAGTGAAAGCAAATAGTAAAACCTAGCAGTGATTTGGGAAAGCATTCCCTCAGGAACTCAGATATTACCAATTCTCAAGGGGGTTAAACAAACACTATGCCCAGGGCTGTCAGCCAACCAGAATGGAGAGAATCACTATCTGCTCCCCACCCCCTCCATGAAAGCTTTCAGCAGCAGTGAGTTAAGTGACTTGTCTGGCGGTGGAATCTTATTAGCAATTTGGAGCCATGCCACACACAAGGCTACATTGTTTTCAGCTGTTTGGATATCAGTTTGCATAATAAAACAGGTGACAATTCCCCCTCCACCCCCATTCAGGCAGCTGTGATTGGCAGGAATAAGTGGACAAGAAGGTAGCTAATTGGCCATAATTAATTTGAGATTTTAAAAAAAGAATATATTGTCCGTCATCAAATAGGTCCCAGCAAGTAGGCTATTTGCACATAATTGTCTTTGTGTTACAGGCATTGTTCACAACAGAAAGGCTTAGCCATTTTAGCTACACTGGCAAATACCCCAAACAGAGATGCTGCTTAAAGCAGAAAAAGAGTTCTATTGCTGGCATAGCTTAAACTTGTTCCCTGCATTGATTGAATTATGCCAGCAAAAAGACTTTTTTATTGCTGTAAGTGCATGCACTCTAGAACCTTTGCCAGCAAGTGCAGCTATGTCAGTCAGAGGTGGGGGCTGGGGAGTGGGAATCACACCCATGACCAACACAGCTATGCTAACAAAATATTGAAGTCTACACCAGCCCATAGTGTGCCCAATGCTGCATGACATGTGTGTGGGGATGCCTTATGGTGCATGTGACTGAGACTGGGATGAGATTGTGTGTGACAGAGAGCTTATGTGAGATAGTGCGTGTCTCATCTATGATGTGTATGAATCTGTGTTGTGGTATGTGGGTGTAAGAATGAGAAAAAGAGATTTCATTTTCCACATATTGCCCAAGGTAATTCATATTCCTTGAGACATGCAGGAGTGCCAACAGTATCCAGCCACGTTGTTCAGTGAACCAGAAGCTACTGTGTGGCTTTCCCTCAGGATTGAGCTTGTCATTGAAATAAGAGGTGGAAAAGACTTAGTCATCTGACCCACTTGCCAGCTCATGCAAGGTTGTTCCATACAGTACATTCTAGTGCTTTGTCCAATCTAGTTTTACATTGCCCCTACCTCCACCACTTTCCTTAGGAAATGGCTTCACAGCTTAACAGTAATGGTTCCTGATAGTCAGCCTGCATTTATCCTTTCTGAATTTCATTCCAGTACTGTCTCTTATCACCTTTTACCATACTAGGTGTGTCCTTGCTTGGCCTATGTTTGGTTGATTCACATGATACACTAGATCTCTGCATCACCCCCACCTCCACCAATTTCACAATGCTTCTAAGACTTCAGGAAGACTTCACAGTAAAAAAAAACCAAACAAATCAAAACCAAAAGACAGATAGTTGTTTCTGTCGAGATACATGCTTATTATCACCCTTGTTCCTTTGCTTCTGGACATACAATACCCTCTTTGCTCCCTCTTTCATCCTTGTACTTTTTCGAGTGTGAGGTCTTTGGCACAGAGACTGTGCCTTGAGCTGTAATTAGAAAGTGCTACATTATTTTTAATGCTACTGAACTATACAAATGAAATGATCATAATCATCAGAGCCAGTGTGTATATCCCTTTCTTTCCAAGGGCATGTCTACACACAAAACTTGTACTGTCCTAGAGGGACAGTTATAGTGGTATAAAGGTGCCTTGCACCTGTACGCCTTATTTTCGTAAGCTATACTGGTATAAGGCACCTAAAAGGTTACATCAACATAAAATCCATATGTAGAGCAGACTTTAGAAACAGTAGTGTTCACTCCTAGTTAGACACCTCCCTCATACAGAGACTTCTCAAGCTTCACTCCAGCGTGTCCCCCTCTTCTCCACTAGGACACTAGACTTTTACAGTTCAGAAACTTTTTCTTTTGAAGGCTGAATGCAAAGTCTCTGCTAGGTGGCTACAACTATCCAATTCCTTCCTTTCTCTCATCCCCACATTTCCTCTTCCACTCTATATTCTCCCATCAACCCTTCTATATACACCAGGACAGGGTTCAAACCCAGGACTCCAGTGATGGAACACCAGTCCTTTGATTTCTCCCATCATTTACAATGAAAAAAACACAGTATCTTGATTCTAAATGGCAATGTGAGGGAACAGTGTCAGATCTAATGTACTGCACTGGGAGGTCCTGAAAATGTATTCAATTCCCACAGGTCTTGCTCTTGTGGTTTATCATATTCACGAAGACTCTAGTACAAATTTCCTGGCCCTCTTGTGCAAAGTGCCTTGTTCTGTGCTTTGCTTAAATGAGTCTCAAGAGGATACCAGTGTTAATGCTGCTGACAGTAACAGCATTGGCAAAGAATCAGATTAAATCCATCCATAAAGATGGGGGAAGGGGCAGAGTCTACCTAGCAAATGTGCAAGATGCAAGAATGTATGCAGGTGAAATAGTGACACCACTGGGCCAGGCAAAGGAACAGAGCAACTGGGAACAATTCAGAGGTGAAAAAAAAGAAGGAAGTTCAAAAATAGCAAGTTTAAAAATAGTTGTCCTTGTAAAATGGCTGAGATGAAAGCAGTGATCCAATTGGTGGAAGCAGCTTCCATCACATGTAATTATTGCCAAAGAAATGCTCACAGTGGGACTATATAGTCTCTTCACTGACTAGATTACTATGCACATGACAAGTCTGAGCTGTCTCTGTATTAAATGGATCACTATCAACGTCAGGGCTCTATAGCCTTTCTCTGACCAGACTGCAGCTTAGTGCTAGTTATGAACCAGATCTCCAGGCACTTGCTAGGGCTAGATAGCTCTTGCACTGCCCCAGTTGCTAAACGCTCATCAGGGTTGTTTAGCCTCTTCGTGACCAGGCCTTTACAAGCACACGCACCATCAGAACAACATACTCTACGGCCTCTTCACCAACTAGATCACTACGTACACAGATCACTCAGCTCCTTCACCACAGGACTATAATGCTTCATCAGTGCATACCTCTCAGACTGTAAAGCAGGGGTCTCAAACACCTGGCCCGTGGGCCGCATGCAGCCCCTAAGGCTATTTCCTGTGGCCTGCAATGACACCATCATTACTGATTTTTGCAATATTGTTGTATGGAAAGGTTTCAGTGGTGCAGCCCTCAGGCTAACGTACTAGTCCACATGTGGCCCTCTACTAGTCTTCATGTGGCCCTCATGGTGATTTGAGTTTGAGACACCTGCTATATCATATCATAGGGCTGGAAGGGACCTTGTGAGATCATTGAGTCCAACCCCCTGGGAATGGAACCCAGGACCTTCTGCATGTTAAGCAGAGGTGGTAGCCACTACACTATGACATTTGACTATAAAGCCTCACCTCAGTCAGATCTCTAGAGGCACCTCAGACCTCTTCACTGAAAGAAAACCATGCTCACTGTGTAGGATTCCTTAGCCTCTCAACCAAGCAAAACCCTAACACTACTTCACATACTAACATATGATATGATTGGCACAGACTTAAGGCTTGTCTACATTTAAAATGTTACAGTGGCATAACTGTGCTGCTCTAGCGCATCAGTGTACACACTATCTACGCTGATGGGAGAAGTTCTCCTGTGAGCACAGGTAATCCACTTCTCCTTGAGAAATGGCAGCCAACTCAACAGAAGAATTCCTCCATCAGCCTAGCACTGTCTACACACGGATTTAGATCATCTTAACAATGCTGCTCAGAAGACTGGATGCTTCACATGTCCAAGCAACATAGTTATACTGACCAAAGTATCTCATGTAGCCTAGGCCATAAGTGTTACAAATCAGTGGGTTACCAGGTATGAGTTAAAACAGAGTATCCATCGTTTTTATTTGTGCACATGCACAAATAAACCACACCTGATGAATAAATAACACAAATAAACTACCCGTAACATCAAATCTAACCATATATTTTGTAATATGCTGTCAACTGTCCATTAGAATAAAAAGAGGGGAAAGATGTGTAAAACTCCTGGGCACACAATGAGAAGAAAGTGAATGAGATTTCACTCGGAAAAATGCAAACTAATATATTACGAGAAATGTAATCAGAAACATAGATATTTGGGGGTGGGAGAAGCCTGGAATTCAGGAACAGTGAAAAATACTGAGGGTTGACAGTGGACAGCACATTAGACCAGAGGTTCTCAACCACTGTGTTGGAACACATTACTTTGTCACCACACAATGGTAAGTATGTTGCAGAGAGTCAGGGAGATGACTGGCTTTGGCCTGGGAAGGGTGAACTGGTGTGTCCGGTAGGGTCACAACACACCATTAGGTGTGTCATGACCTGCAAAAGATTGAGAAACAACAAGCAGTTGTGTGGCACTTTAAGACTAACAGATTTATTTTTTGCATGAGCTTTCGTGGGAGAAGATCCCACTTCTCCCAC
>ML681994.1:28328120-28376380 GCA_007922195.1 Podocnemis expansa | reverse complement strand
CTTCTCCCACGAAAGCTCATGCAAAAAATAAATCTGTTAGTCTTAAAGTGCCACACAACTGCTTGTTGTTTTTTTACTGGACTAGACTAACACGGCTATCCCTTTGGAAAAAGATTGAGAATCACTGCATCAGAGAGTTTGAAAATCAATCCGACTGCAAAGAACAGAATTGGTTTAAAAATTATGAAGTTTTCTGACAAATCAAGGAGACACATTTTTGCCCAAATTTTTGTTAAAAAAAAACAAAAAAAACACCCTCTTTTTTTTGATCACACCAATTAAAGAAGGTCAGTGCAGTTCTGGGATTTATATTTAAAGGCATAGTATGATGGAACACAGTGCCAGTAGTGGCCAGCCTGCTCTTGCTGCAAGCTGACTTGCATGTAGGCATGGAGTACTGGACACTGAAGGTAAAGTCTGGCCTCACCGAAGTCACTAGAAAAATTCCTGTGGACTTCAATTGAACGAGGATGTTACCCTAGTAATTGTAAACCATAGAAATATCTTCAGAGTAACTTTTAAAATGACTCATTGATACTGCATTATCATCCAGAGGTCCCAGTATGAAGCAGGGCAATCTTTCACTAGGCTTTGTATAAATATATAGTAAGACACTGTCTCTGCCCCAGCTTACAATCTGCTTTATTGAAGAAGGGAAAAAAAGTAGCATCAGTTGTGTCCATTGCTAACTCAAGGAACCCAGTGATTTTTTTTTTTTCATGAAACCTGTCTCCTCTTATCCTGATGCTTCAGAAGTAAAAGCCTATTGAGGTGCATGCAGCAGTCCTCAGCTCATAGACTCTAAACTTTCTAAGACAAAGCCATTGTCTTTTATTTGACTGCAAAGCCCCATGCACATTTATGGTACTGCATAACTAATCAATAAAAATAATCTTTCCTTTTACCTCCACTGGCTTATTTGGAAGCAGGAATCAGAACAGATCTTTGTTCCTTTTTATTACAACTTTTAAAAGACTGCCATTTCCCAGACTGCTAACCAAATGAATGTGTCCATGCTCCAATATAGCTGCAGTCTCCAAAAAGTTAATAGCAAGTGAAAATTAAAAGAACAAAAGAACCAGAAGATGGTTAGTGATGCCTGTGATGTGCAGTAAGAGTAAATTATGGATGCACAGATTCAAAGGCCAGGTGGGACCACTGTGATCCTACAATCTGACATCCTACATAGCACAGAGGAAATTAGGGAGAGGGTGAATTCCCTCATTTTGCCATGAGCACAGCAAAGCCCAAAGAGGTGTATTCATCATCACTACAATGGATGAATCAAATCCAGAGCCTTACTCAGCACATTTGCACATCATGTGTCTTATCTGCTTAAATTCCTGACAAAACTACATTTGTACTGCCATTAATCCTGGAGAGCCCCATTACACATTTTTACTCCCATTAATCCCTGCAGAGTCATGGCAGAGAGAAGATCCTGGGAGTCACAGCTAAAGCACATCACAATCTCACTGGTGTCCTAAGCCCACCCCCACCCCCCACCATTTATGTGGAGGTTTAATACCAGAGAGAAATGAAAGGAGAAGTGGAGAGGGAAAGAAAGAGAATGCTTCAAAACCTGCTGATTTTAAACATCCACAGCTTCAAAACTATTGAACCAATTTTCATCAAGCACAGCTGCTTGTTTTGAGCAGCTCACTGAAACTCTAAAATCAAACCCAGTCGGAAGACTGTACAATTTGTGCTGTAACTCACTGCATGTATAAGGGTGAATAAGAATTTCCAGTTTGACTGTTATATCAATCACAGTAATTGACAATTTATAATGAAAGATCATCATGTGGCATAAAAGTCAGGAAATTCAGAGATGAATATGAAGCTTGACTCTAAATCTTGTGTGTGTACAGTTCATTGATATACACTTCATTATGCAGTGATAGAAAGCTTTGCAGATGTGCATCTAACGCTAACCAGAAAGGCTACTTTTACACAAAAGACAGCATGTGATTCAACTTATGTAAAGTCTGACTGGAAAAGCACTAAATCCTATTCCATTATATAATTCTTTTTTCCAAATAGGAAGTGACACAGGCCAAGACTCCATGAGCGTCTAAGGTAAACCCTGTTTTACTTGCAAGAGAATAGACTTGTAATTGCTGTGGAATCTTCAGCTATGAATTGCCTGACTTTTGTCCAGCTAACTTGTAACCTCAGCTAAGATCCCATAGAATGAACAATACAAAATGTGCTGCCACTGAAACAGCTGCACAAGTTCTACCTTAAAGCTGCTACAATACAAACCTCACGCTAAAAAAAAAAAAGGTAATAATAATCCTGTGTTGCTGTTAAGTGCCCTCTTGTAAGCTCCACTCCTGCCTCTAAGCCACAAGCCAGTTTCCCCTCCTGCAGGTCTTTTAATGCACAATGAAGATGAGCCCTACTCCTGCATTTCATAGAAGAACTCTTAACATAGAAGGTTCCCACCCAGCATTCTTTCTAGCCTACTTCTGAGCAGAGATTTACTGTATATGACCATAAAGCCCAGCAAAGGACATAGGCAAGTGTGCAACTTTAATTATGAGAGTAGATTTCCATTGACTTTCATGTGGCTAGTCACACACACAAAGTTAAGCACGTGCTTAAGTGCTTTGCATGTCTGGAGGCCGAGTTGTATAACTTAGGTTTAATGTGATGCACAGCCCATTGGGCTGTTACCTTAACATTTCATTAACTTAAAAAAAATTAATGACATGTGAAACCATGACAATCTACATCAATTTTCAAAGAGCTAGATGGCCATTTTTCTCCTCTTTATGTCAATTATGAGATGTTCATTTTGGTACTTTGCTTTACTATGTTCTTGGGCATTGTCAACCAATGCATAGACCCTATTTGTTTTCTTAATTTCAGTTTTTATTAGCTTTTCTCATCTCCACATGCATTATTTAAATACCCTGCTGGCCATTCACATTTGCTTGTATTCTATTACTACTGCATGTGAATGGAAATGCATGTATAACTCGCAGATTATTTCATACTTTATGTAATTTATATTCCGATTTCTGTGTTTATTGCCTTTAGAAAACAGAAATACAGCAGTGTCTAGTTTTTCCAAGTCTGCCTGAAACCTTCATTATCAAAAACTGGGTTATGTCCCCTGATTAAAGTGAGGAAAAACCCGGGTCTGGGAGCTGGATTCAGAACTCTGAAGCGGGGACATTTGAGAAGAAAGCTAACAGCTACAAGCGGGGAAGGCCATATCATGGCACTAAGAACCAAAATGCATGCACTCCTGTGAGATGATTTGCCTTTGTGGAAGATAAGAGCCACCAGTGCTGTTAAGTTCCAAAGGGGCAGCTGTGTTAGTCTAGTTCAGTAAAACAAACAAGGAGTCCTATGGCACCTAAAGACTAAAAATTTATTTATTGCATAAGTTTTCATGGGAGAAAATCCCACTTTGAAGTGGGATTTTCTCCCACGAAAACTCATGCATATATAAATTAGTTAGTCTTTAAGTGCCACAGGACTCCTCATTTGTTTCACAGAGCTGTTAAGTTTCTTTTGACCTCACTGAATATAAGTCTGAACAGTGCTAATCACGCTTGTTCCTTACTGTTCATGGAGGCCACCACTGTTGCATTGTCTGTCCTGGCTTGGATTCCCTGTCCTACATGAGAGAAAGACTCACTGAGGGCAAACGGGGCCTTCCCTGATGGCTCCTAAATTGCGAGCGATGATAAGCAGCCTTGAGTATGACTCAGAGGGTGAGATTCACTGCTGCTGTTCTGACTGACCCCTTTGCTCTCCTCAAATGTCACAGAGGAGTCAGAATCTGACTACAGCTGCCAAGGAGAACATCCTCAGATGGAAGGGAAATTTCAGCTGACATAAAGCCTGTAGGGCGTGGGCTCTGACACCAACTGTTCCTACAGTCAGGGACAGGAGGAGCATGGCAGGTGGGCATACAGATTGTGTTAGCCCTTCTCCACACTGCCAATTCACAGCTGGCACACAGTCCCTTAGAGACCATCTGCTTCATATCACCATTACAGCAGCCCCCAGCCTTCTTCAACTTACACTGAGGCCAGAACCCCTTGCAAATAAGGGAGCTGTATCTAGGTCCCATCGCCCCTGTGAAGCATCAAGCAGAGCTTAGCTCAGGAGAGAATCTAGCTCACTGTTCCTACCAGATGTTCTGGTCTCACAGCGTGAGCTGGCCGTGAAGGTTGAGGGCTTATTTGCACCTGTGCCAATTTTGGCTTGGCTGTCTTGTGATCAAGAGCCTGCTTGCTGTGGGCTACAAAAAGAGGAGTCCTGGGAGAAGAAAGAAGCTGGTTGGTGAAAGCTACCTGTTCCTATTTCTGTCAGGAGGGCTGTAACAAGGAGTGAGGGGCTGCTGCTCAAGACACCCAAGGGAGTGTGCTGTATCTGAAGAAGTGCTGCTGCTGAGGAAGTGCTGCATCCAGGAGAAGAGACAAAGCCCTGGATGGGATGGACGTTGGGGTTTGGCTAGCAGGCCCAGTCTGCTTAGCAACCTGGCTATGTTGAAGACTGAAAGAACACAGTCCATGTGCAATCCACAGATGGATGGCTAGTGGAAAGTAATCCTGCAGAAACAGCCAGGACGGAGGCCTAAGAGTGCCATGAGGGAAAAAACTGTTGTTAATAACTGAACCCAGAATCAAGGACCTGATCAGAACTCAAGCAAACATTCACTAAATTTTCTATGTGGCGGTGAAAGGCCACTGTTTCACAGCGGCCTTGTCCATTCCAGGGTGAGACCTCCCTGGGTTCCACTAGCTGAGTGAAACAGACCCTCTGTCTCAAAGGGCAGAAAATTTCCTCCCTAAGGGTGTGAGCTAAGCTGCAGTCTTACTCAGGTGTTGCCCCTAATCTCTTTCTTGTCCACACACAAACCCCCTCACCCGAGTTTCCTCATGCTTTCAACCCAAGCTAGATGGAGCATCAGGGGCTATTGGCTAAAACTTGAGTGGAGGCTTTGCAGTGAGGATGCAGGCTAAATCACCTGAGTGATGATAGTCCTCTGTTGCCTTTCCCATAGTTCCCCTCTGAAAGGAAAAGGAAGTTCTCCTGCAATTGACACAACTGACTGGGAAAAAATCCTAGAATGTCGTAGCACAAAGAACCATGAGATATACCATAAGACACATGTGGACAGGTGCAGAAATAATTAGGATTCAATAATGTAGGTAAGGCTTTGCTTTAGAGGTGTGCACATTGGAGATAGGCTGGTCTGGGTAGTCAGAGCAAGGTAACAATCACTTGAGTTTGCTGTGTAGACAGCATAAGAGGAGTGGTCCCAGCAAAGCAGTGTAGTTCAGCAAGCCACCCACAGCTCCATCTGAATAAAGTGTATAAATGGAAAGGGATAAATCATAGAATCATGGAAATTGGAAGAAAACATGAGAGGCCATCAAGTCCAGCCTGCTGCACTCATGGCAGGACCAACTACCTTCTTCAGTGGGGATTAGCGAATTCTTGGAACCTTTTTAAAAGATCAACATATTTGCCTACAGGATTCTTGGAGCCAATTCCCTTCAATGGTTTTTGGGGAGGGAATTCCCTTACCATTGTCTACAACTGAATCTACTTTAGGGACCACATCACAGGGCATGATTTTATCAGCAGGAAGCCTTATAGCTTGAAAGAATGAACAGATGAAGTACAATAAGAATCTGGAAAGCCCAAATGTTATTTCTTGGACAGCCAGCTGGAGAACAGTAGCACTGTCAAGCTCATTCTCCTCAGAGATAGCAGAGAGCATGTCAGGATCGGGTATATGGGAAATGGGGTGGGGAGGGAAGCAGGGTGAACTTTGGAAATTTGGTAAGATCTCTCCATAGCAGCAGCACAGCCTTTGAGGAAAAATGTTTGGACAGATCCTGAAGAAGACAGTCTCTACAAGACAGAATCACTTCAATTCATATTATTAGGGGCTGCTGGAGAGAGAGGCCAGAAGCTGAGAGTTTAGTGCTCTAGCACCTTTTCTAGAGCAGATCCTGCCATCCAATGAGACACTGTCAGTGGAAATATCCTTAGCAGTAGTTAACTTGAACTTGCCTGATGATACAAAGCCACAGGGGGTAATAGTCTTTTTCTCCTTCCTACTACATCTGGCCACAGTTATGATGGGCTCCTCAACCACCCATCTTCAAGCAAATAAAGGCTTTTGCTAACAGATCCAAGAAGTTCAGGAGAGGAGTGGAAGGAAAGCCCTTAAAGTAACCAGACCCTCAGTGGTACTTTGTACTATTTTGTTTACCGACCCTTGTCTTGCTAGAAACACCTGACCCTCCCCAGAAATTGTAAAAGGATGGGAGGCATTTCCTATGCCAATGATTACCAAAAACAAGATTTCAGTGGTTTGGCATCCTGGGGAAAGAGACTCCAGAGAGCCTTAGTGTCCTTGATTCCTTACGAGTCCGTACGTTTGCTCTCATCTTGGCTTTCTGTGGTTTGTCAGCTAAGAGAAGCTAAGCTAGGAAAAGCAGTACAACAGGAAGAGAACTCAGCATCCATGTTGCTCACCCTGAGTTACATTCAGACTTCTGGCTAGAGGAGGCTTTAGGCAATTGGGGGCCCTAGGCAAAGACCCATTGCGGGACTCCCTATAGGTCCCCACAACCAATGGCCCCAGCTCCACACCACCAGCCCCCCAACAGTCTCAGCTCCCCTCCTTGAAGCCCCAGTTTCCCCCCACCAACCTCTTCTCTGTGCACCTCCCCCACAGCCCCGGCTCCCCATCGTTGGCCCCCAGCCCACCCTCTGTGCCCTTCTGCAGGCACAACATCTCACTCTCCCCATGGCTCTGGCTTCCTGGAGCCAGCCTCCTCCTCCTGCCAGGGGCCCCCAAAACCCCCTTCAGCCACAGCGATCTGCCAGGGGCACCCCCATGGCTCCTGGTCCGTATGGACAGCATACGCCATGGCCCTTGCACCCTGCCAGGGGCCCCAACCCCCACTGCCAGAGGCAAGGGGCAGGGCAGGACCACAAAGCTGGGCCTCTGGGCTGGCCCACCCTGGCCCTGGGGGCAGAGCAACTGACCCAAGGGTGGGGTAGGAGCCCTGCCTCTTGGACAGTGCTCTGCCCCATGCCCACCCCCCCCAGCACCAGGGCTCACGCAGCCTGATTGGCCCTGGCCTCGCCTGCCCACAGAGCCCCAACCCTGGCCCCTTGCCATGTGTTCTGAAGGGCGGGAGGCAGACTCTGCTTTTGGGGTAGGCAAAGGGGGTCCTTGCTGTTCAGGAGCCCTAGGTGGTTGCCTGCTTTGCCTATCCCAAAAGTTGCCTCTGCTTCTGGCAGAGGGTCAGCCCAAGGCCTGTGTGGCATTCAAGCCCTATTTTAAACCCTGTATTGGGAGTGTTAATGGGAGATAAGGGCTTTAAGGGGAGCCCTCTGCACAGGGATGAATTTCAGCTATACAGACTATGGCATTTAGCAACTGTTCAACCTCACGGATACATGTATTGCTGCTTTAAAATTCTGTCTTTGGTTGCTCGTGCCTCTTCAGGTGTGAAGGGAGTGAAAACTCATTAAGATGTGGTCCTAGATTATTTACTCAGTGGGCTTTTGGCTGAAGTTGCACTTTCCTGGCCTCCCTCTCACTGAAGACTGGTGAGACACATTGCAGAATAAAGCTTGGGCCTGAGATGTTATGAATCCCCCTGAATTGTTGCTAGGCCAGTTTCATCTTGTTCAAGATTTTGTTGTGAATCTTTGCAATTCTAACCTCAATGCATCATCAGTGCTAAAGGCCACGTTTGTGAGACACCCTGCTTAGCTGAACATGTTCTATATACCTTCTCTGTTCTGATAAAATTGGGTTGTAGTGTAGAAAGTATCCAAAACAATCACAAATGTATCAACAAAGTGGGGGAAGAGGAAACAGACCCACTTCATTTCAGCAACACTGTAATAACATCCTCAACAATGTGATCAAGGTCCAGGGCCCTCCACGAATCTGAAGCTGTGGAATTTGCCAGAGAATCAACTTCACATTTTATACATACCCCTTAATGGGTTTGAAGAATACCTTAAAATATGCATAGAGTGTGAACAGATTTGTTGTCTTCCCAAGTCTGCATGAAGCCTGAAAAAAGACTTGGAGGTGCACTCAGTTCAATGGGTTGTTAATGGTGAAACCTAATAATGATAAATTAATGTCAACACTTCACTATTTTTGTGATGATCATTTTAGTAGAAATTATCTGCTAATATATTTATCTCACATTCACATACAATTCTCATGCTTTCTCTGGTGCCAAAAGCCCCAATTGTCCCTCACCCAGCTGCCAAAATTTCTGGCTTTCTCCCTGACAGCTTCCACCATGCAGTAATGTGGTGTCAGTACAAAAAACTGTGCAACACTGAAATATGAAAATGTGGAGAAAGCGTGAAACAAAGCAAAGATAATATCAAAACAAACACTATGAGGGCTATTGCACAGGTTGAGATTATTCACTGAAAGATTTCACTCTATTAAAAATGCTATTTTAAAAAAAATGTAAATGTATCTGTCACAGAACTTCCAGCCTGCTGCACAAAAGCATTGTCTACACCAGGCGACCTGGCTCCAGAACATGGTCTGCTTTTAGACAGAGCTTTGACTATAACAATCCAGGCCTGCAACAACAAGCCAGTGTGTATAGTCCCAATCTCACTGACCACCATATAATTAGAGCCCTGCACATCCGTGGATATCCACCTTATATCCGCATCCGCGGATACAACACAGATATCCGCGAACCATTTCTTGTGGATGCAGGTCGGATATGGATCCACCTATTTGTATCCGTGCAGGGCTCTACATATAATAACTAAAATGACTTGCAATCTAATGCTTTGTGGCAATCCTAGAGCAATAAAGCAGTTTGAGCAGCCCAGAAGTTGAATAACAAGCCCTAAGCTAACAAGAATCTACAGAAGCATACTTATGAGTACCCATATAGCAGGGGTCTCAAACATGTGGCCCATGGACCGCATGCAGCCCATAAAGCTATTTTGTGCGGCCCGCAATGACACTGTTTTTATTGATATTTGCAATATTGTTGTATGAAAAGGTTTTAGTGGTGCGACCCTTGGGCTAACGTACTAGTCCTCATGCGGCCCTTCACTAGTCAATATGCGGCCCTCATGGTGATTTGAGTTTGAGACCCCTGCCATATCGTATACATAAACCAGTGTGCACATCCTAGTGCTCATAAACTGCACCACCCTAACAGACCAGTAAGTGCTGTCCTAAGCACATGAGCAAGCCTATCAAAACAATAGTTGCAGAATGCACCACCCAGCATGAGGGATTTATTACTCCGAGATAACAAAAAGCAGTGTGTTCAGACAAGGGACAGAAAACTGTTCAGAAAAGAAAAACATTTCTGGTGTGAACTTCTAAGCATCTGTTCTTTACATTGAGTATTAAAACATAGGGCTAGATTCTCCATTTGTGGAAACCAGTGCATGAACTAACTTAACTAGATCTATGCTAATTTAAAATAGTAGTGGGTCTGATCCACAGACTTTACAAAATGATCTCCAATGCTGTGACCCCTTTTGGCCTTTACACAGTGCTTTGAACATGTAAAGTGCTTCTGTTTTGCAGTGACCATTAGCACTATTTAACCCAGAAACTGTATCAGTCATGCGGCTTTAGACTGAAGAGGCTGCCAGTTAGAATGGGTGGGGGAGGGAGCAGCCTCTGCCCCAAGGAAAGATGCTTTCAAATTTGAGGTGGATCTGTTACCTTTTTGTCACTCAGTCCAGACACCTGGTCCACGTACTCCTCTTGAATCATGAAGGCAGCCAGGTTGGCAGTATAGCTGGCCAGGAAGATGACAGCAAAGAAGGCCCACACGGACACCATGATCTTGCTAGTGGTACCTTTGGGATTCTGCACTGGCACGGAGTTGTTAAACACCAGACCCCACAGCAGCCAGATAGCTTTGCCAATGGTGAAAGAGGGACCACCTGGCTCTGGAATGACCAAGCAACAAACACAGGCAGTGAAAACCTCAGGACAAGCAGTCTGCAACTCTCCTTATTCATGCAACATTATCATGGGCTTAGTAGTTCTGTCTGCTCCCACCACTGTAATGAATACCTTCAGCTGCACTCACATCTGTCCTTGCAGCTGCACTAAAATGCAACCTCACTCTGAAAAGTGAATTTCTGATAAATGGCTGCATGGACCTCCATGTTTATTGCATTACCAGGATTTCATGTGCAAATTAGTATGCTTTCCAAGAAAAAAAACATGTTTTTTTCTAATTCTTAATTACCCTTGGAATCTGAAAGCCCAAATGTTCCTTTCTGGTTTCATCATCATCTCCAGTAATAATAATAATAAAACCCAGACGCCCCATCATCTCAGGCACTGGCACTTTTACAGCAGTCTTATCTGGCTATGTGGACTTTTCCCTCAAACCTTACACTATCAACACTCCTAGCTAGCTTTGAGAGACCATAGCCTTCTTGAGAAAAATTCAACCCATTGGTGAACTTCCAGAAAACACCATCCTGGCCACTACAGATGTCTAAGCTCTTTACACAAACATTCCACCAAAAATGGAGCACAAGCCATTAGCAGAACCATCCCAGATGATGTCACAGAACACCTCTTGACTAAACTTTGTGACTTTGTATCCCTCCACAACCACTTCACATTTGGAGATGATTTGTATCTTCAAGTCAGCGGCACTGTTATGGGTCCCCGCATGGCCCCACAATATGCTAACGTTTTTATGGCTGACTTAGAATAACACTTCCTCAATTCTCATTCCCAAATACCAGTTCTTTATTTACGCTATATCGATGACATTTTCATTATCTGGATTCATGGAAAGGAGGCTCTTGAAGAATTCCACCGAAATTTCAACAATTTCCACTCCACAATCAAACTCAGCCTTGAACATTCCACATGGGAGATCCACTTTCTGGGCACTACAGTGCAAATAAATAACACACACATAAATGCCAACCTATACTGGAAATTTACTGACCTCTATAGTTACCTGCATCCCTTGAGCTTTCACCAAAACACACTACGAGTCATTGTCTACAGCCAAACCCTAAGATACAACTGCATTTGCTCCAATCCCTCAGACAGAGACAGACACCTCCAGGATCTCTAATAAGCTTTCTTAAAACTATGACACCCACATGGAGAAGTGAAGAAACAGACTGACAGAGCCAGATCGATACTCAGAAGTCAACTTCTACAGGACAAGCCCAAGAAGGAAAACAACAGAACACCACTGGTCACCACCTATAGTACCCAACTCAAAACTCTACAACACATCATCAAAGATCTACAGCCTCTGCTACAAGATGATCCCTCACTCTCCCACGCCTTGGGAGGTAGACCTCTTCTCGTTTACGGACAACACCACAATCTTAAATGGATACTCACCAGCAACTACAGACCTTACAACAGAAACAGTAAGCCAGGCACATATTCCTGCAACAAACCCTACTGCCAACTCTCCCCACATGTCAACACAAATGACACAATCATAAGACCGAATCAAAACAGCTACTCCATCAGGGGCTAATTCATCTGCTTTTCCACAAATGTGATATATGCCATCATGTGCCAACAATGCTCCCCTGCCTTATACGTCAGACAAAATGGACTATACCTACACAAAAGAATAAATGGACACAAATCTAACATCAGAAACAAGAATATTCAAAAACCAATAGAAAATTACTTTAATCTCCCAGCCCAGGCCATTCAGTAATGGATTTATTTTTATGTATTCTCAGACATATTTACTCTAGATCAAGGCTTCAAAGAGAGACTTCAGAGTTAGAATTCATATGCAAATTCAATGCCATGAACTTGGGTTTCAATGAGAGTATGAATTGGCTCTTCCACTACAAATATTAAACTTTAAATGGACCACAGGACTCCTCTGTTTTTCATTACTAACAGTGATTGTCACCTCTCTCAACCTCACTACTTTCTGACATGTTTGTGTTTGAATTTATACAACTTGTTTGATATCTTGAAGTAATCTGACTTGACGCAGTGAAATGTAACCACAGGATTTATCTTTCACTTCCATACTGCAAGTTTTTTTCCATGTAAGTTTTTTTCCATCTGGCATCTGACGAAGTGGGACTTTGCCCATGAAAGCGCATGCAAAAAATCAATCTGTTAGCCTTTAAAAGTGCTGTAAGACTCATTTCTTGTTTTTCAATAATAAAAAGTCTGCTGGATGTATTTTACCCTCCCGAACAGCTTGTTCAATCCCACTGCCTTTAAATTACTCCCTTAGGGACACCTGTAGCACCCTTAATGGGCTCGCTTATGCATATATAAATCCCCAAACTGAAGACAACAGGGCTGCCCAAGAGCCTTACAGATGGATCTCTTTTAGGCATTCTGTTGATGATACCCCAAACTGTGCAAGCTTTGAGGGGCAAGCAAGTAGTAAAAAAAAAAAAACCCGTCAGATCTTATTTCTTCATAAAGCCAGCAGCTCTGTCTCCCACACACAAGGAACAGATCTGCCATGCAAGAGGGATCACTTTTACATATTCACTTTCCAAAGTGGAACCCCAATCTAACAGTAAGAAACACATCTGTTAATATAGCATTCAGCTTATCATTTTGAAAACTCAGAATATGAAAACTGTAAGGTTCTTCTGGCGGTCTTATTTCTTCCACATGGCATCTACCAGATGCAGTGTTGGAGACCTGTAGGACAGACTGGAATGTGCCTCTACAAGGTTGAAGAGAGATTATAACTGGAACTACTCCAATGATGCTTCCCAGAAAGCAGCTGTCCAAGTGGGAGCTCTACTTCACTTTCAAAGGCTGCATTATATGTTACTTCTGGTGTCAGCTCAGCTCAGCTAACTGGTAGAGTAGCAATAACTCATTCTTATATAGCCCTTTTCATCAGTAGATTTCAGAGTGTTTTACAAAGCGGGGGGGGCATCATTATCCCTATTTTACAGATAGCTAAACTGAGGCACACTGAGGCAAACTGACTTGTCCAAAGTTACCCAGCAGTCCAGTGGCCAAGCCAGGAAGAGCCCCCAGGTATCCTGAGTCCAAATCCAATGCACTATCCACTAGGCCCCACTGTGTGGTATGGAAAAGGTGAGGCCATAGTTCCACCCTACTGAGCACCCAATACTAGCACAGTAGTGCTACATTTAGGCTACCTCTACACTACCACTTTTGCCAGTACAACTTACGTCATTCAGGGGTGAAAAAACTCCTCCTCCCCTGAACAACATAAGTTGCACCATGTATACTGGACCAGTATGGACAGCATCACAGGGGGTGCCTTATTTATGTCAATGTAAGATCCCTCTCCTGTTGGCACAGAAAAGTTTCACAAGAGATTTTTCAGCACCACAGCTGCATCAGTACAGCTGTGTCACTGCACACTCTCTCATATTGACATAGCCTTAGATACCGTATTCATGCTGCTTATGGTGACTATGGTTGAACTCTGCAGAGGAGCACAAGGAAAGGAAAGTTTCTGAACCTCCTCTCCTACTTGTGTAAGAGGCAGGGCTGTCCTTGGGGGGGGGGGTGAGATGGGTGACTGCCCCAGCCCCACGGTTCTGGGGGCCCCACACTGATCTGCCCTGAGCAGGGCAGTGCAGGGCTTGCACCGCTGCCACCCATGGCCACACAGTCCCTTGCCTCCTCCCTGCTGCCTTCAGCACAAAGCTGAAGGGTGGGGCAGGAGCGTGAAACCAGCCTCTGGTCTGCACTGCTCTGCCCTGCACCCAGGATGGGAACAGCCCCTCCCCTTGGCCAGCTGTTCTGCCCTGTGGGCAGGGAGGGCCGGCCCAGAGGTGGGGTGGAAAGAGCCGAGCCACGCCCCCGGACCAACCTGCTCCACCCATGGGGGCAGGGTGGCTGGCTCAGCAAAGGGGCGGGAGGGAGTGTGGGACCAGCCACTGGGCTTGCCCGCCCCACACCCCAGTGTGGGGGGTGGCTCACAGACCGATTGGCCTCAGGTCCCGCACCCCCCTAAGGACAGCCCTGCCCTGTGGGATAACTAATTATTTTTTTATGAATATTACTTTAAAATGCAAAGGGCCTAATCTGTGTGTGTGGAGGTGCATGCACACAAAACTGTATCAGATGGCAAATCATGTAACTGGACCCTGCATACATGAGGGAGATGAGTTATTGTAAGAAACTCACTGTGATGCTGTCTGGATTTAAGGGACCATTTATGGTATTATTTAACATCAATATGTCAATTATTATAATAATCCATATGAGATATGACATGTTGGGTACCAACAGAAAGGTTTTAGTTTGCTAAGAATGATTATATTCTTTATATGTGTGTGCCATATCTGTATTAGAAGTTACGAATATGTTTGATATATCTGTATTTTAACTTGTGGTGTGATTCTGGCAAACACCCCTGACAGGATGTCTACAGAAATTACCTCCTTAAGGACCATTATGGAAGCTCACAGGTACAGTGGGCCTAGGGAGAGACCTGATGAGTGTCCAGGACTTGCCCAGGTGACTCTGGGTCTCCATTTTGTTTCTGTAAAATTTCTCGCCAACCATTTGTGGACAGAGGACACAAACAGAGCAGCAGCATCGCCCCCATTTTGTCTTCAGTCATCTGCCAGCCTATGTAGCTTTCAGCAAACATCTACCTCTGGATCTATTATTCTGCAACAGAAGCTGTGGCACAAAGGACTAGGACCCATCCAGGTACTGGCTATATACCAGAGAAAGTATACAAGCCTGCAAACTCCAAATTCTACCAAGGAGTGGATTTACATGGACTTTACCTGGACATATCATTTTCTGTACGTGATTTGCTTTGATCTTTTAACATTTCTCATACTTTGTTTCTTTCTTCGTACAATAAACCTTTAATTTTACTTACTAAAGTTTTGGCTGGCAGTGTGGTAATCTGAGTAAGATCCTAACCTATGTTGTTCTGGGTAATGTGGCAGATCCTTTGGGGTCAGAAGAACTTTCTTTTGGTAAAAAGCTTGTAGTTTTAAATAGCATCTCTTTACCAGACCCAATGGCTGTTTGGGAACCCGTGGAAGAAATGCAGTAAACATGGCTGAATATACTGCATTTCTTCCACGGGTTCCCAAACAGCCATTGGGTTTGATAAGCAGGGTGGGGAATCAGAAACATTGTTTGTGACTGGGAAGCCTGACTTCAGCATCATCCATCAGTAGTGAATTTGCTCGACTTTTTGCAGCCTTCCCTGATCTTAGCATTTTCATGTGGTTATCCCAAGCAGGCCAAGTCACACATACATTTTTGCACTTTCTGGCTTTTTGGGTGCTTATAATTGTTTTGTTAATACGACATTAGCACAATTTTTTACTTTGCATTAATTTATTTTTAAGAGGAAAGAGGCGAAAGAGGCTAAGAATGGGATTCCAAAATACTCTCAGGATTTAGGGGCACAAATCCCACTGAGTGTTAGTGCCTAGGTCACTCAGGGTGTGTCTATATTGCAATTATTCACCTGAAGCTGGCCTATACCAGCTTACTCTGGCTAATTAAGTGTTTAGACTTTTGGGCTCAGGCTGCAGACTGAGTTCTGGGACCCTCCCACCTCGCAGAGTCCTAGAGTCCAGTCTCCAGCCTGAGCCTGAATGCCTACACCACAATGAAAGAGCCCCTGAACTGATCCCCAGGAACCTGAGTCAGCTGTCAAGGGCCAGCTGCCTGTTTTTAACTGCAGCGTAGACACACCTTTGGGTGCTTTTGAAAATTCCATCCTAAAACACTAATCTCTCAACTGGAGTCTCAAATAACCTTAACTAGCCCATTAGGTACAAAACAAATAATATAATTTATGTATTTGCCAGCCACCTCTGTACCATTACACGTTTGTACTAACAAAACAAAACAAAACAAAACAAAACCCACAACAACAACAACCCCAGTGTGCACATGAACTATTTACAGCTGTTCAGACACATTATTATTTGTATCTGTCCATGCAGCTATTTTAATGTCTGCATCTTTCTGCACAGCTGTATTAATATCAGCAGCTGTGTGCACATCTGTATTAATCTCTCCTTTTAACCTCCTAACTATTTTCATCTGTTCATATATCTGTTTAGATATGTGCATCTGCCCATACATGCTGTCCACATCTCAGTGTTATTAGAGAAGACCCCCTGGCATAGCTATACTTAAATCTCTGTCTGTATTTCCATGACAAATTCCTTTTTTTCAGCGTTCGCTAACTTGGTGGTATAAATCAGCTCAAGGCAATAGCTTGGCAGGAAAATGAACATATTTTCAAACAAACATCTGAGTTCAGCTGTTGTTTAGTGACCAGTGTGCTGACAAAATAGGCCTTAGGTTGGGGACCAATTCATAATGGAGTGAGATTAAGGAGAGAGTAACAATCTTAATTGCTGAGCATTCCATCTCCACTAATGCAAAAACTGCCTGTCTGTCTGTCCACTTCTCTGACTCATCTCTTCTTCTCCCAGAAAAGAAGGCATCTGAGATTCTCAGAGAGAGATTAGAGAGATCTATTCCCCGCTGGAAAATAACTCCTCATTTAACCCAATTTCTCACTTTCCGAGTCCTCTCAGAACCTTTGGTCAACAAAAGATCTGTAAAACTAAATGGGGCTGAAACACGTCGAAGTAAAGGATCCTACACCTGGGGCACAGAAGAATATAACGGGGTAGGGGGTGAGGGAGCTGGGTCACTCTCTGATCTTTTAATTTTTACTTTGTTAAAGTGAAATGCAGCACTGATAAAATGTGGACTGGCAGAGCCAGGCCCTCTAATTATTCCAGTAAGACTTACAGCACAGGCAGTAACCCTGCCACGTTATAGATGGAATGATTCACATCACAGACTCCAGAGCCAAGCAGATTATCTATACCCATTAATATCTGAAATATCATTTTTCCACCTCCCTCCCCTCCCTTCTTAGACAGAACACAGGAGATCCAAGGGCGCTGGATCCATGAGCACGTGTAGGTGGAAATCCAGTGACTAAAGAGCCAGGATGAAAAGGAAGAGAAGAGTGCAGTGGAAAAGGCTCCTCTTACCTCTGCCATCAGCAAGGCACCGATTGTAACCCACAGGGCTGAAGTATTCAAAGACGAAGACAGCCACTGCAGAGATTATAAGCAGCATCACAAACATCATCACCCATACATCAGCACTGAATGGTTCTGGACAAGAAACAGAAAAACATGGCACAGAGTGAAAGATACACCATAGCTAGCTTACCATCCCACTCACAGGGTTGGAAGTAAAGGTTGGGGGACTAGCTTGCGCAGAGTAAGATACAGCTTCCAAACCTTCACCCCCCCACCTCAAATCAAGCCTTAAAGCTTCTGTGATTGGAAAACAAAATTAGTTAATTTTTTTATTCTATTTTCATTTTCACGACTGTGCCTGCGATTCCCATTTCCACCTGGAACCAGACACAGATGAAATGAAATGATGAAAGGCCATTCAGTCCTTCAGCCCATTTCTGTGGATCAAACAGATTTGCATAAAGCTCAGTTAAGCAGCTGAATTTTGGACTTTCTGCCCCAACCAAATCCTATCCCTGAAATTTTTGCAGTAACAACGGCAGTTCTACCAATGTTCTATCCTTCCTCTTGGTAACTGAGAGCACCAGGCTGTACTAGAAAGACTACCATTCATACACTAGCCTCTGCTCTAGTCAGATGAAATATGAATCTGCCCTAGTCTTCAAACAAACTTTGAAATCAAACCTATTTGAAGATCAAAACCATGGTATTAATTTTGTTGCTGCTGCTGTTTTAAATTTCCTGGTGATATTTCAGTACTTGGCCAAAGCCAGAAAATACGTGAAGCTTGAAAGTGTATAAGACAAGCATTATTTCCTGACATTCTCAGCCCAAATAGGTTTAGCTAGCCTTCCTTATCCACATGAAACTAATCATGTACCTAAGTTTTTGAGGATCAGGGTCAGAGAGCAGACTTTGATTCTATAGCTTACTTTGAGATCTAGCAAACCATAAAAAGTGTTTTATAAAGCACTGTGTAGATAAGAGGAATGTAGTAATTGCTTAAGGAAAGCAGCAGCAACTCTGCACTCAGTGATCACTCTCAACTACCTTGGGACACTGGAACCTGTTTTACTGAGGATGGAATCTTGACCTAGCACACAGACTGCCATACTCTTTTTCAGAAGTGTTGTTAGATTGTTAACTTCCACCTGAAACAGTGCCACCAGAAGTTCAGGGTAAGGTGTCCTCATAAGATGACATGCCTAAAGCCACATCTTAACATCCTCCTTATTCTATTATTAAGGACCAGCACAAGTTCTGGCAGGAGGACCTGTATCAATTTTCTTCTAGTTCCCATTCACTGATAGTGAAACTAGCTGAACCACTTCACACTTCTACCATGTAATCAGAAGCCTGACTGCAGCAATGTAGACATACCCAAGTTAGTTTTGAACTAGTGAGCTCCCACTACAGTAGAAGCAAAGCCACAGTAGCATGGGCTAGTCTTTAATGCAGGGTCTTGGGTAAGCTCATGGCTATTGTTATTGGAGCTAGCTGATTCAAAACTAAGTCAGGTATGTCCACAAATGCTGTACTCACATCCCTGGCAGCAGTGTAGACAGATCCACAATGATACTGTGTACTGTAAGATAACAGCTGTACGTGAGTCACCTCCTTGCTAGCATTATGCATATGGTCACTGAGAAATATTCTGGAGCTCCTAAGCCTTGACTGTTTGCATTTGCCTGGACTTTGCTTGTTTGGGATTTTGAAACAAAACAGTTTGAAGAAAAAAGTGCTTGCCTAAAACTCCTTCTTTGGGAATTCTCCAGAGACTCACAAGAACTGTTTGGCTGCATTTTCATGACACTAATCCCCCCTCACCACCACATCACGATAATAGTTTACCTAGGAAGGCAGAAGGTGAGACAGTTCCATTGCTACGTGACACCATGACACTGATTCCTGTCTCAATGAAGGGCACCGAGAAGTCCACCACCTCTGAACGCTCTTCGTTTATGGTGAGGGATCCCACTGCCATGTAGGCCCGCTTAGTGACCACCTGAGATAAAGACAAAGACAGTTACTGAAACTGGTTCCATTCATCCCTCACAGTTAAGGACCACAAATCATGATCCTCTTCTCCCACTGCCATCTTTGTATACCCCTCCTTAATGCTTGGAATTCTCTTCCCATTCTTGCTTCCCTCAACTCCTCTTTCTTATTTCTTTTCAAGACACAGTTTTTCCAAGTGAATTATAAATATTAATTGTCTACTCAAAGAATATTGTGTGTATTTAAAAAAATTATACTTAGAATATACCTGTGTAGCTGTCAGGATAAACACATCATCTGCCTAGAAGACGTTGTCTTACTTCTGTTGTCCTTGTCTTCCCTTCCAACTCCCACTCCAGTATCTGTCGTTATCCCTTCTCTCCTGCCTTAATTTAGATTGTAAATTATTTGGTGTGGGGATATGTGATGATCTCTGCCCTTATGTTCATCCTCTTACAAGACTATGATAAATTTTGTACAAGTAAGCCTTGTGATGTACCATTTGAAAACTCATAATTTGCTAACATAATTGTCCTGGTAAAATATGTGTGGCAACATTGTATGTGAAGTTCTAAAATTCTACTATATAAGACATTTTCCAAATTTAGAAAAGTAGGCACAAAGCAGTTCCTCAGAGACAAAAGGCAAACTGATGCCTCAGCCAGGTGTCAACATAATCAAATTATCAGTCACCTAGTTAAAGGGCCACTCGTTGGCAGGAAGAAGGGTGTGAGTGAGGAATTTACATACTGGTAATGAAACTGCAAGAGGTTTTCATGCAAACATATTGGCTGCTGCCTGAACCCCAACTGGAGGTGATTTTCAAAGAGGAGGAAGACAAAAAGAAGTGTAACTGAAGTGGACGATGAGTCCTGGCTGAAAGGAATCCAGCCAGATTGCTTTAAATTCACTTAGCTTGTTACAGTGGGCATTAGTTTGCATTTTATTTTTTATTTCTTTGTAACCAATTCTGACTTTATGCCTCATTACTTGTAATGACTTAACACATCTTTCCATTGTTAAATAAACTTGCTTTATTGTTCAAGCCCATGTGTTTGGATTGAACTGCTTGGAGAATTCCATTTGAGATAATAAGATTTGTGTATATCATTTTCTATTAATGAAATGATGGACTTTCTATGAGCTTATATTACCCAGGAAAGTATTAGGTAGTACAAGATACACTCTTCTGAGGGAAAGTCTGTGACTGGGAATTTGCTGGTGTTACTCTGCAGTATAACTGGGGGGAAGCAGGGGTGGGTAAGGAGGTCAGATTGACTGGCTGAAGCACTCTTGTATAGCTTGGGGTAATTTACAGGATGAAGGAGGTGTGCAAACAGGCCAGAAGTGGCTGCTCTCACAGCAAAGCAGCTTAAAAGGCTGGAAACGGAGGGCACACAACTGTCCAACAGTTCAGATTATACCCTGGGTAATGTCACAAGACATCTTCATTTATTTGCTTGTAAAGTGCCAAACACCTGTGGCACAATAGAAAATAATAAATGATAAATGAGGCAGGATTGTAGCTACTGTTCAGCACTGAGCTTAACAGCATAGATTCATTCACCCAACAGCCAGATGGATGGATCCCCACATCAAGTCAATCATTTCTATGAGGTCGCATCTGCATCTTAGCAGGAAGGGGAGCTAATTGAAACTTGGACTAAGGAATATCAGACTCCAGAACCCAGCCTTTGCATAAAGCTCAGCCCCACCCTTTACTGCTTACCTCCCCAATCATTCCATTCCATGTTCCATTGATCTTCTTCCCATGCTTGCCATTGGTCACCAGGTAGAGGTCATAAGTGAACTTGACGGACTTGGAGATTTTCTTGAGGATGTCAATGCAGAACCCCTTGCAGCATTTCTTGACGTAATCAGGCTCCTCATCTGTCTTGTTCCTGACCGGTCACAAGTAAGAAATTAAGTTTGAGGAAAGCTCCCTTTTCTAAATTCCCACCATTCCCAGAACACCCCCCATCAGTCCCAGAACATGCTCCTCTTGCTGACCACAGCTTTCAGTACCACCTCTGAGGGGCAAAGCGAGCCAAGCTTGGAGAGCTTGGCTGGCTATCCCAGTGACAAGTGACAGCATTAAGCCAGGGTGAGAGAGCCCAGATGGCTTTGCTGGAGCTGAGTATCCTGGTGAGCCAGGCTGAGAGGGCCCAGAAGGCTCCACTAGCTTGGCAGAGAAGGGTGAGCCCAAAAGAGAAAGAGCCTGTAGGTGCCTACTCGCTCACGACACGCTTTTGGCAGGGAACCGTATTCCTCATGCAGGTGCCACTTAGTGGGTCCACACTCTCCACAATGACGAATGGCGCCTCCTCTAGGGTCACAATACTCAGATGATCATCGTCACGTTCCTCAGAGTCAGGGTATAGCTCAAAGCGGGGCCACACATAATACTTCATCTGTAGGCTCTTGTCCTTCCACTTCCCCACCTGCAGAGACACAAAAGAGACAAAAACACTTGAGTGCCCAATTCCTCTCCAAATTACCCTCTGGGTTCAGAGAAAAGAGTATTGTCTGGAGACAAGAGGCCCTCATGGTGCATAAGCCACCAACATAAGGAAGATTTTTTCTGAAAAGCTGGGGAAATGGGTTCAAAAGTAGAGATCCCAGATGAAATGAATTTGGAAAGTTTCTCTCCCTAGAATATTTATGCTCATCACAGAACCACTGACCAATCTGGTCACCTTTGGCACAATAATCAGACTCTGTTCTAAGATGGACTGAAAAGAGAGGTGAGCTGCACATCAGTACTGACTTCTGTTGGGTAGAGGAGACCAAAGGTGAACAGCTGGGGGTGCTAGCAGTCATGACTGACCATACATAAGCAGAGATTTGAAGGAAAAGCTCATTTAACAGTTTCCAACACTATCCAGCTCAAATCTTTCCACTGCTACCACTCCTGCTTTTCACAATCACCAAATTGTATAGATGTACAAGTTGTAGATGGCTACAGATAAAGAACTGGTGCTCCATCTTCCTGATGCATGAGAAGGTCTCTCAGGGAAATTCTATTACTTTTATTTATGATATATTTGTTTAGGGAAATACTACAACAGTACCTTGTTGGCCACCACTCTCATTTCTTGGGTAAATATGAATTTCATGGTTGCAGGGTGTTACTTTGTTCAGCTGGCATTAGGTACATCCCACAAACAGTAGTTAGTCTTTTGATGCCATGGCAATCTACCACAAGGCAATGTATTTAGAACACACACTACCCATGGTAAGATATTCCTTACAGAAATTTCAGGAAAAAAATAATCTATGTTGCTTTCAACCATCAAAGTCTCGCCTCTGCTCATATTTTCCTCCATCCCATCACAATTGACACTAATAAGCACCTTGGGTAACAGCTTCAGCTGGGAGGGCAGGAACTGAATAGGCCAGAGGAGTGAACTCCCCACTTATTCCTGGAAGCAGCCCCTCCAGGTCAGAGTTGAGGTACATTGACGGTGGGGGCACTGTGTGTGTGGGAAGTATGACCTTATGCTGCTGCTGGTGTTCCTGCTCTGTGTAGAAATAGAGGGCTTGAGTCTCCAGTGGCTGTCAACCTTTCACTGAATTTCATTTTTAAAATTACAGGAAAAAAAGCACTTATTACAGCCTTTTTACGTGTCAAAGGTTATGCGATAAAATCAAAGCTGTTCTGGTGTTTTGCATGTGATGGCACCTAGAACCAGCATAAAATATTTACTTTTTTTTTTAAACTTTCAACTGAGTTAAAACAGAGCAAATATCCACAGTAGGGTTATTCAGTAAGTTGTTTAAACAAAAAAGTCATGCAGAGGCAGCAAGGACTCCAGAACTCTCTCACAGTGCTAGAGGGGGGGTGGGACTGATGCACTTATGTGCTGTCAGAGGGTTGAGCAGCTGGTGGAGCTGGGTCAGCCCATGGGAATCTCAAGACCGAAAGCTGGCAGCAGATGCCAGAGGTGGGCTGCACCTGACATTCTTGTTATTATTAGGGATTGCTGGATTCAAAGCAGGAAACAAATTCTGCCGGTTTTTTCCCCTTCTTTTTTTTTAAGCAAATTTGCTATCAGATTAATAACACTGGAGATTAATGGCCCCTCTGTTTAGCCACTGAACAAGTGCAGCTTTGGCAACAGAAGAGCAAATTCTCTCCTCAACTGGATACCTCAGTCCAAACTGAGAAGGCCCACTTCTGAGGAACAGAAGCCAGTTTTTCCGTTAGTCATTCAGTCTCCTTGGTCTCGCTGTTGAGAATGGCAACAAGGAGCCCAAGAAGGGCCAGTTGTGCTGGTGATTTCTGAAATCTGGACATCTGCTCAGTAGCAACTGGGCTCAGATCAGAAGGTCGTTTCACTCAGGCCACCAAACAAGAAGTCAGATAGGAACAACTTATGCTACATTTCAACTACAGACTTGGGGCTGGATTGGCACTAGTGAGCAACAGGCAGAAGGGCTAAAATCATCTCTGGTACACATCCATGCTAGACATACATTCATTAACATTTGTTAACATTAGCAATAAGTGGTCAGTGCAAAAGACATCTTTTCACAGCACAGCAACACATAGATACCACAGTAATAGATAAACCCCTAAATCATAGACTAGACCAGCTAGACATAGGAGTCAAGCCTAACTGATAATTATCCAGGGGTTCCCTGTGAAAGAGATGGGGATCTCCTAGTGTGGTATGCCAGACACATTTTTTTGTGTGTTGTATTATATGGGGTGAATTTATATTACTTTAGATGAGAATGCCAGTCAAGCAATGCCACAGCGTGAGCACTGAAGTACTTAAACTGCAAACACAGCAGTACACAACCTGTCCACTTGCCCATCAAAGAATAATGAAATATCAGCACAACCTCAAAACCATTCCATTCCAATAAGCTTTTTATAAATTGCCCAAAGAGGAGGAAAAAGAGAATGTATGCAAGCATGCTGGCCTAAATTTTCAAGTGTACCATAAGTGCCTCAATAATGTGTCTAAATCTTACATTTCTGTGCTCAAATGAACATTCAGGCATATAAAACAGGCATTTACATGTCTATAGGAAAGTGCTGAACTGAGAGTACAAAGGTAGGAGATGTAGCCTGCTGACCTACGAAAATTTGGTGGTTGAGGTGAGGAATGGGCAAAGCCTTTAAGTGTTTGTGAGAGAGAGTGTGCATTTGGTAGAGTGTGTATGAGTGTGTACTCAAGCAAAAGTGCTTATAAGGCAGTCTGAGTGTAAGGAGAAGATTGAGAGATGTGTGTGTCCACATGTGTGTGCGTGTGTATGTGAAAGAGAGAGAGCGGAAGAGAGAAAATGCAAGAAAAAGAAGGACCAAGTGTATTTTTTTACAGTATGTATCTATGTGAGAGGGAGGAAGTAATATGTTGTGAGAATCAAGGTTAGTCTCAATGGGTACGTCTACACTATGTGTTTACGTCGACTTAAGGGCCCTTAAGTCAACTTAAACAGAGCCCTGTCTACACTGCAGGGCAATAAAGTCGACTTTAGGTCCAGTAAAGTTGACTTTATAAGGTCCACTTATAAAGTGGACTTTACTGTTAAGCTTAGTGCAGTGGGGCCACTAAGTCGACTTTATTAAGTTGAATTAAGCCAGGACACGCATTTAAAGTCGACTTTATAAAGTCGACTTAATGTAGTGTGGACTCACTAAGTCGACTTAATAAGATCTACTTAAAGTAAATCACTAAAGGTGATGCCTGCCGTTAAAGACTATAACCTGTCAGCCAGCCTGAAGCAGAATGAGGCACTTCTTAGTGTATTTTGGGACAGCTTGTAAATTCTTCTTATTCATGTGTTTAATCAGTTCTTGCAGAAGGGAGATGGGCTGGTGGTCTTGTGCCGCACATCCCCAATCATTATTTACTATGCAGTTCTAAGAATTCACCAACCTAGAATACCAAAACCTTCTCCAATCAGACATCAGCCACCAAAATTCCACACAAGAAGTCCAAGGAAAGGGGCATACAGTCCCCTAACTCCCCTCACCTGTTTTCAGTGTTACAAAGTTAGTAGGATATTTATAAAACAGAAAGGAACTAATGAACAGTTGATCAAATGAATATCTTGTATGTTATACAGTCAAAAAAGGATGGTAACCAACCCTGAGCTAAAAATATCCAAACAGATATTATCCCTTTGTAAATAATATGGAACCCCAGACTGGATGGACATAATTATTATTTACTTCACTTCCCTTCCCTACAGGCCGGTGCCTTGACTCAAATAGTATTGGAGGAAAAAAGCAATGGAGATACAGAACCAGCACAGGCATTTGTTCCCAAATCTCAGTCCCTGAAGCCCACTACAAATTTCTTTGAGATCTAGAAAGTTTGAAAAAGTTTCCAAAGTTTAAAAACATCTTTGAACTCCTCAGCATTTACCTTGTCTTGGAACTGAAAACAGAGAGCTCACAAAGGCCACCATGGCTGGCTCAAAACATGCTTTGTGCTCATACATTACTGTTCAGACTTGATTAATAATGATGGTTAACTAACAGAATTCCGTCTGTCAAATGCTTGAACTGGCGTGTAGCTATCTTCCTGTAGCACATCACGACACTATTTTGTACAGGGTTGACATGATACACTAATAATGGCTGAATAATCCATTTGAATGTTTTTTCTTATTCACAGGTACCTGGGTGGTAGGACAACTAAGAACTCTACATGCTGTTGACATCTCTCCATGGACTGTTGTCTGTTGAGGTACCATAAAATAACAGCTCAGAGTTTCCAGAATTCATCTATGCAAACCGGGATAGGCAGCATGTCAAGTATGGACACACAAAAATGCTGAGATGGTACAACGCCATTGTGTAGACACAAACTGAACTCAGTAACTTGCAATCAATTCAAACCATTAAAATCTCCTGCTTAAAAGTTGCAGTGTGGACATAGCCAAAAACATGTCACTTTAGTGAGATTGCTAAGATTTTCTGCTTTCAGCTGGCTCAGAAGCCCTGTCAAAACTGCTGTCTTTTGTGTTTTTCTTAGTGTTTCCTTTTTATCTGGCCTTGGAGAACACAAAGACTATTTGGGGAACACTAACTGAGAGTTAAAAAAACATGACTATTAAGAGGCATGGGTTTTACATGCTAGGCAAGGCTTCTTCCACATACTGTTTTGGGTGAATGTTCTGGGGATTTGGATTCAGGTTTTGGACAAAAAGTTCAGGAAGCTCAAATTCAAATTTGAGATGAAGATTAAAGGGGGCTGGACAAAATGTTTTGGCTAATATTTTATATGAAGCTTCAGGAGGATCAAGTCTTGGCACAACTTCTTGCTGGTTATTATTTTAGCCAAGTTTGTTCACCTACTTGTGGCATGTCTTATACAACATCCTCACCACATACCTACAGTTCATAAGAAATCATAATTAAAAAGAAGGATAATTCGCTTGTATTTAAAAAGTGACCCAAACAGTCACCCAAAACCTATTTGAAATTCCAAACCCTTCCTGAGATTTAAAACAAGTCAGAAAATATTTTCCTCCTATCATTTTTCATTTTCACAGCTGTGTTTGTGGTTCCTAATTCCAGTGCTGAAATACAAGAAGAAAGATGGCACAGCCTACAACTCAGGAGCACTGGATTCAATTCTTTGCTCTGCGACAAAGCTTCCTGTGTGACCTTCGCTAGAGACTTTTCTGTCCCTCAGTTCCTCATCTGTAAAATGGGGATAATATTTTCCTATCTCAAAGGAGCATTGTGAGACTAAACACCAATATGTCACTGGCAGAGCAGGTGCCAGCTCATTCCAAGATCCCCATGTCTCATCTGAACACTGACAAGTAAATAGCTGGAATCATTCTGGATAACTGTGTGTATGGTTAAAATAGGTATTAGTGCTATATAAATGTGTTTAGTGTTTAGATTTTATGGAATGCCTGTAAACTGCTTAACGCATTAATTCCACTTACAACATCTATATCCCGTAGCATAAGGCAATGTCTGAGTAGCTGTATTGTGAGCCTCCATCTGGTATTGACGGACCTTTCCTGTTGGGAAGGGTGTAACACCCCCTGTTAAAAATCAGCCCTTCACACTAATTCATACCTGTCTTCTGTCTGTTGAGTAATGCAAATGGACTTGTCTTATTCACTGAGCTTGCAGCTCAGAGCAAATGGCAGGAGGGGGATAAAATCCCCAAACAAAAGGTACTTGATATATCTGTGTTGCTTGGATTCTGGGGGGCAAAGTAATTCTAGGCATAAGCGAGAGACTTCCCTGCTGCTTCACCTGAAAGCCCTGAAGGACTTACAGGAGAGAGCTTGTTGTTTATGGTCACTTCTATTACCATCTGAATTTAAGATCAGAATTCTTTGTGCATCTATGTTTCTTTCTTTTAACCTTGTAAATCACTCTGATTTCCCTTTTTATTATAGGATTGGTTCAAATGTTGCCTTTGCTGTCAGAACTAAAGTGCAGTTGGCTTGGGGTAAGTGACTGGCCCTTTGGGACTAGAAGAAACTTGATTCTTAGAGTAAAAACCATTCATCACAAAGGTGAGCTCATCTGTGTGGTGACTGAGATTGAAGTACCTAAGGCGACTGTTTGTGACTCCACATTTAGGCTGGCATGATACCTCAGGAGTTTACACTTGATAACTGGTTGGTGAAAGCTAAGTGTAGCACTTACAATCCATATGGGGTTTGTGCCTTGATTCCTAACAGTCTGTCTTGCAGGATGGTATTCATCCTCTTGATTCACTGCAACCACTGCTACGCTGAGGGGCTCAGACACCATGGCAGTGAGGGCCATGTAAGTGCATACACAAGAAGGACAAGGGAATGTCTGGTATTCCTATTTTAGAACTAGAAGTAGGAAGATGGAATTTTTGATCTCCAAGCATTAGTTGGTAATCATCATTATCCCCATTGCACAGGTGAGGGAACTAAATGGCATATTAGTGGCCTGTGCTAGCTAACTCAGGTTTGCAGGGCTCAGATTGTGGGGGGGCTGTTTCACTGCTGTGTGAATTTCAGGCTCCCACCTCACAAGGTCCTAGAGCCTGGGCTCAAGGCTGAGCCCAGATGCCTACACACCAATGAAAGAGCCCAGCAGCCCAAGTCCCACGAGCTACAGTCAGTTGGCATGGGCCACCCATGAGAGTCTAGTTGCCGCACAGATATATCCTGAGGCATAGAGCTGAAGTGACTTGCTGGGTCCCACAACTAATCATGTTAAAGCGGAGTCTGTAACTCAGGCCTATCTTTCAGTTCTGTGCCTTAAGCATCAGATAAACAGTGATGCCTCCCATGCAACCATTTGGACAGACCCTCAATCCTAACCTTTATTGAGGCTTGTCAGTCACCAGCGGTAAGCTTCTGTTCATAACATCATAGCTATACCCTATGGAACAGCCACTGATGTAATAAAAGCATATCACCAGAGGCGCTGGCATACAATCGAACAAGCAGGTGGAGAAGAAATACCACTGAGAGAGAAAATCTCTTGTTTACAAACACTTACGCTCATTAATTAACCACATCAGCCAAAGGAAAAGAATATTTGTGAATGTTCCATATGCAAAATTAATTTAACATGGAAACAATGTTCCATCTCAAGCCTCGAGTTCACCTTCCTACCACCTGGTGCAGTCAGATTCCTTTACAGCAGAGAATTGTTTCCAATGGAGTTTCACTTCAGCAAGAGAGATGACTACAGCGCTAGAATGATGGCTCCTTCTTTTTTGGACAGCACGTCTCACACTTTGTGGGCACTACACTAAATAAGTAATATAAAGTGTAAAGCAATCACCGCTGCTTTCCAACTTTCAATCCTATGGTGCTCTGAATAAAATCCTTCCCCATGAAGCAGTCCTCTGCTCACTTCAGAGTGGCATTTACACAACTCTTGCCAGTCTGCTGAAATGCCACCAACTGGTTGTTCCTTTATGGATATATTTGTTCTTTGTGTCTGTCCTCTGCCTTAGTTAGCCCAAGAAAGTTAAAGAGGTATACTTCAAAAAACCCTGTATTTTATAAAGTCATGAAATATAGTGTGCTCTGGTACTACAGAAGTGGGAGAGTTCCAAGAACAAGGAGGTGATCACCTCTGTAAATTATGTCTTATGCCAGAAATAACTGCGAAGGACACAAGTTGCTGATGTCAGAACTTGCTGCTTACTGTAGTGGAGGGCCTGGATTCTGACAGCAAAGCTCACATTATATGGTTATGGGGGAGGTTGTTTTGTTTTTTTGTTTTTGTAAGTAAGGTTATGATTCAGACAGTACTGGTCGCACTCCTGGTTTCTGTTGGTAGGGGGCTTGCATGGCTTCAATGTTCCCTCTAATTACTCGTAGACTGTGTGCACAAACAATTTCTTTGTGTGCACAAAAACATTTCTTTGTGAGCACCAATATTAGCACTATTGAATTTTTTTGTACGCACTTTATTTTGTTGTGTGTGCAGGTTTCATAACCTGTGTGCGCGCACACATGCACACAGCTTAGAGGGAACAGTGCTTCTGGTAGCTGACAGTATGATTTGTGTTAGTGAATGGCATGCATGGATTACAGCAGTAACAGCCATAGTTTATGATAATAGAGGGTACAATGAAGACAGCTGATGGGGTGGAGGTCACAGGTTAATATGGCGTCAGAGAGAGTCAATTATGTTTGTGGAGATCATACTGCTGTGTGATGAAGGTGTGGAGAATGGTGTGCGCAGTGTCTGATAACAGATCCTATAGCAGATGGTTCTTTGGGTTGATGCAAATACAGAAGGAACAGCTCTTCCATATACTCTAGGCTTCCTTGACATAAAACTTCAGACATAGCTCAGATATAATCCACCATAACTAAAACACAACCATACTGTCTAATATAACCCAGCTCCAGCCAAGCAGGCAACACAAACCCCAGGCTCAGCCTTAGGGCTGAATTTAGGGGACAGCACCCCAGCTGACTGCTTGGGTACCAGGGTGGGGGTAGAGATGGGTGGGGCGGTCTTGGCATGCTGTTTCTGTTATTAATGACAAAAGAGAAAATAGAATGTTTGAAGTAAAGTGTTTCAGGTCTTCAATATGTGGATTCATTTTTCACTAGCCTCCTAGAAAGTTCTGGATCTTTGCAGAATCTCATGGAAACCTGCAGACTTTCTGGGCACTACATTTTTCTCGAACCTCCAAGAATGTTCTCAGCCATCCTCTTACGGGTATAGAAGGGGCAGGGTGTCGCCATTCAGCCAATAAGATATAAGAACAATGTGAGGTGAGAGCCCAGCTGCAATATTGTGAAACTTGTTTTATTGTGTAATTCAGAAAGCGTACTTACATTTTAAGACTCGTGTAAATAGCACCTAATAAAGGACATATTTAATGAGATGCCTGAGGTGTCTGTGGAACCCCTGCCTATCCCACCATTTAAAAGAAATACTGTGTTTCTGTTCATGACAGCACAAGTGAGAAAAGCAACTTCCTCTAAAAGACCAGTGTTGGCATTCTAAGGCTGTCACCTCCTGTAACATTGTTTTACACTGATGTACTCAATATTGGTGCAGAGTTCAATTTCTTGATGTGCTACATTTTAGTTATTCTTAAAATTAAAAAGTTTTTATAAGCTTGGAGGAAACATTTTTTATTTGCTTATATATGGCAGGAATAAATACAGATTTACAGATGGTAGTGTGCAAATTTATCATCTTATATGACAGGGGATAAATCAGGCATGCAAATCATGCATCAAAGTCATGAAATGGGCTACAAATGCAGTAAAAATATGGCTTTCAAGTGTAACAAATGGAGTGGGGAGGAAGCTGCTCTTTGCCTAGGGCACCATGTGGTCTAGAACTAGCTCTGCTCAACTTTCCTCTGCAACAGTTCTGCACCCCGGCAAGCCTCTAGCCCCACTGAAATGCTTGGGGGAAGAAAAATGAGCTTTGCACCATGGCTTAAAGTCATTAAAGTCAGGTTATTTTGAATGAAGCAAATTCCAAAGACATGATGGTGCCCCTATAGAGGACACTTGGGCCATATGGCTTCAGCTTGAGCTCTTTTGCTGTTCTCCACTGTGGTAGCATGGCCTAAGGGGAAAGGTGACAGACTTTTGTAGGGGAGAGTGGCAGGAGGCATGTTTTGTGTGATGGTGTAGTCTATCTGTTACAATAGTTTATTGTGGTGGAGAAGCATTATTTTCCAATTTCCTTATGAAAATACTCCCTCTCCTCTGTGTGTAAGTGTCTGCATTGTGCAGGTGTGTGATTGCATATAGTACATGTCCATGCAAGTAATGCCCTAAGATTTTTTCCTCTTGTCTTTTCTTGTTAAGCAATATGTTTTGCTGAGCCTTTTATTCTCTCAATTAATTTTTTAAACACATTACAGGGAAAGAGGAACTCACCAATATATGCCACAGTCTGGGAACTAGTTTAACACTATTACTATTACTGATTGGGGGAATAATAAAGCTGTGCTGTGGACCAGGGTGTACAAGACCCAAATGAGTGAATTTCTATTCTGGACTCCCCTGCAATCCAATGCCGATGGGAAGTTTAAAAATGCAGACCTAGGCGAGGTTGAAAGAGTCTCTTTGTATTAACACAAGCTGAATGTTGAAAGCGAGCTGGCTGCACTAGCTGAGGATGGGAGAGGATGCAATGCAAAGGGAGGGACTCACTTGCATTTTTTATTGTTTGACAGAAGTAGCAAGGCAGATTGAAGAAGCCATTTTGAGATGCGCCTCTGGGGAATGGGAGGATTGGGAATACAAACAGCTTCTTTGTCTTTCACCTGCTGCGGTGCCACCATTGCAAAATATCATCCCACCTTCTGTCAAACAGGCAAAAAACAACAGCGCTGCCCTCCAGCACCACCAAAACCCTGCTGGCTCCCTATGAAGACAGATTTTACATGGAACTGACTGTCACTGGGGCACCCTGAACAGAGGCATGCTCTCCATGAAACTGGCACACAAGGACATGCTCCTGCACTGAGATGCAAAGGGTCTGCCTCTTATCTCAGCTGCAAAGATGTGAGTACCACCATCAAGTTCAGTGGAATTACCGTGGATTTACAAACTGTAGTTGAAATCTGAATCTAGGCCAAAGACAACTGCAGGCAGAGAAATTCACAGTGACTCTGACACAGTGCATTCAGACAGGAGCACAGCTACTAGATAAGCAGGAGGCCCCAGCACATCCACAGACAGATTAAAAAGACCCAGGCCACATGGATCTGGATGTCTCTGGATCCACAGCATACACTCCCCATGCATCATGATCCCTGGGACCACTGGGACAGGCAGACCTCCGCCCCTGACTCCACAGGTATCCATAACCCCTGAAGGGAATATTTCTTAGGCAGGAAAACTCAATCTGCTCTCTGGCCACCTGAGATTACTTTGGAGAGGGTGGGGGATCTGATCCATAACCAGTTAAATAACTCCGAGGAGTTTGAGTTTATTGGCATGACAGTGGGTATAGCCACCAGTTATTTCCCCAGAAGTAAGTCAGGTTGAATGTCTCACTTCCAGTCAGGAGAGTGCCATAGATCCCTAAACAGATGTGTGCAAGATTGAAGATTGGGTCACTGATTCAGATTGCAGATAGGCATTATTTCTGTAATGGAGAAGCAATTATAAGAGTGAGAGAAACTACATTTAGGGGCTGCATGATACTTCTGCCAAGCCCATCCCACTCCTATGCCCTTGTACACTTGGCTTCATTTTAGAGTAAGCAGGCTGTTCTCATAATACTCTATAGCATTCTGTCAGGGCCAGCTGTGTTCGCTGCTGGTGGCCACATGCCATAGACAAGATTTCACTATTGGGCAGAGTCCACCAATCAGCTAGCCAGGCTTTCTGCACATGTGCATAGTACTGTGCCTTAGCCTTTAGCTAGAACCACTGTTGTGGACAGTGAGTAGTGACTCTGCCAGAAAGATTAAAGAAGTCCTCTTGGCCCTACCACATTAAAACAGTGTGAGCCATAGTGAGATGGTCTTATCTAGGATTCCCCTTCCTTTTGGCAGAATCAGCAGGGTCCAGGTTGAGCAGGTCTTGGCTGCAAACCACCTTCTGTATCTTTTGCGCCTTTCTTACTAACCGGAGTGCATTAGCAGATTGTCAGGCAATGTAGGGAGTGAACAGTTGCAAAGCAAAGTTATGGAGAGGAGAGCCTGTGTGCTTGCCAACCCCAGGTGGCGAAAAAGAAGGGAAAAGCTGTGGATTGCTTTCCTGGGGGCATGACCTTTTTCAGAAACAAAGCAAGCTGCCTCCATCTCAGTGTTTATGGGTCTCAGGAGCTCACATCTTTCACAGGCTTGTCAGCTATTCAGAATCTCAACTGGGTGATGACGTATCTGAAGTATGGTATGTCGGTTCAAAGCTCACATTAAAGCATGTCTAACTTTGCAGGACACTGTGGAAGGGCAAGGATAATAGGAAGGGTCCTACAAATCTAAGCTGAAGATGAGGCTCTTAGAAGTTTGTGAGAGTGGGCCAGAGGCCCCATGTGGCACATGGGAAACCATATGTGGAAATGACTTTAAGCTGTCTAATTTAGCTGGGTGAATTTGTAGACCTGTATAAATCTGTGCATATATGTGGGGGAGGGAACGAGGTGCCTATGTGTACTGTATAGTTACTGCTATTATGGGAGAGTTGGCAGCTAGCCCCATATTTAAATTACCCGACACTTCTCATTATAAAAGATTCTATGGACTTTTCTGGGGAGAAAATCTAACACCTCAATCTTTGCAGCAAGCCTTTGAAATTAGGCAGGGGAAAAGTCCTAATAGTAGAGAAGTGGCTTTTCTTTGGCCTGCAAAATTCTGTTCAGATTCAGCTGTTAAATAAACAGTTCCATTTCCCTTCTGTCACTTGCATTGCTGGGGGAAAATTTTTGGCAACCTGCCAAAGTAACAACGGCACACAAATGTTCCGCAGAGCTGGGCCCAGGGCTCCATCGATGTAGCAGTAGCACCAACACAGCAAACCACACAGGGAACATCTGGGAACTGTCAGAACAGCTGTGGCAGCCAGGGTGGAGAGAAAGTCAGATCAGACTCCTCTCATGATGCCCCCCTGGATCCAGTACATGCCTCTAGCTGCCTAACCTCTCTCTCTCCGGAGTCTATAATTGACAGGAGCCTGCCACCTCCCTGATGGGGAAGAGAGAAAAATCAAGCCAGGCTGGGCTCCTATGACCATCCGATGGACAGGACATAGTACCGATTGTCAACTCCTTCTCTGGAATAACAGCCTTCTGCTGCTGCCAGCAGGGAAAGACCACTGGTAGCTAGTCATCTAAGTTAAATGGTACAAGTCTGCACTGCAATGCTGAAGGTTCATGATTCACACCCTGCTGCTAATGCTTGATAGGGGATTGTTATAGGTGTACATAACCAGGTTTATTTTTACCTTTTTCCTTTAAAAAAGTTAGAAAGTTACATATCAAAACTATATTAAAAAACATTATTTAGGTTGCAAAGTCAAGCTCTTTGTCAAAAGTCAAGCAAAAATTAGTAAATGACAGGTTTACAGTTGCCCCTTAATACAACCTTAATTCAGCCCCTTTGCGTATGTCCATTGTGATAGTCTTCAAAGTCTATTACCTCATAAATTTTTTCCCAGCATGACACCTCCTCATTCCATGGACAGGATGGATGCATGAGGGGGCAGAACTTTGGTAGCACAAGCAACCACAAATCCAGAACCCTACCTTTTGAGCATTTGACTTTGCAACCCAAATAACTTTTAAGTTAGATTTTTCTATCTGTACTTCCATCAATGTTCATAACCCTTTGCAAAACAAGTAAGTGAAATGAGAAGGCAACACAGAAGTTGCTGAAGAAGCTTTCAGTGAGGTAGTCAGAGAACCAAGAAATGGACTTACAGACCTCAGGAACAAGGAAATGTAGAAAAAGGATGTCTGTTAAGCACAGTCAAAGGCAGCAGGTCAGTCAAATAAAGGAAAGACAGAGGTGTGCTCCCACCTAATCATGACCTCTGTGAGGGGTTTGTGTGGTCCTCAGCACAGATGCCTAACTGGAACGTGAAGCGTTAGTTGTGAATGGTCAGAGCACCCTCAAGGAGGCACAAAGCAAGGGGGTAACATGCTATGAATTTGTATCTAAAGCTGTAGAAGCATAATTTAATGTTATTTTAATTAAGAACTAGTTTGGGAACAGGTAATTAACTAAAGCCTTGGGGCCTGGTTCTCAGGTCTCCTCCAGCTGCAATGCAGATGGGAATGACACAAAGCAGTTGGAAAACCAGCTGAACTAACACCCTGAAGATTCTTTTCACGTGAAGGGAATTCCTATGGGCCACAAATCTGTCACAGCACCTTCTAGACCAGGGGTCTCAAACTCAAATCACCACGAGGGCCGTATGAGGACTAACAGAGGGCCTCATGAGGATTATTAAGGTAGCTGGAGGGCCGCACCACTGAAACCTTTCCATACAATGATATTGCAAATATCGGTAATGATTGTGCCATTGTGCAGGAAATAGCTTTAGGGGCCACATGTGGCCTACAGGCCACGTGTTTGAGACCTCTGTTCTAGACCACTTCCTTCCTGGCCCTCAGCATAGAGAATGTTCTTGAGAAAAAGAAGGAGCATGCCTGAGGTATCCAAAAACAATGATCCTCAGCTGCCAGAACAGCCCCTGGGAATGTGAGCAACTGTCCTGCTGTCAGCCTCCAGCCCGGAGAAACATAAAGGTGCTTTTTGCATCCCCCAACTGCGGTAGATCTATTTTTATGTTCTTACTATTCATGAAACAGAATAGGACAGCGTTAAGGTTGAATTTTGGTAATTTCCTAGTTTTGGACTGTTTAACTATGCAACCAGAATGTTCTCTCAATACAGGTCTGTGTGGGGAAAAATACATACACTAAACACAGAGACAAATACATATAGAAAAACGTCTATCAGTGAAGAACTCAAGTGTGTGAATAAGTTACATGCTAGTAATTAATGAGTTTGGTTAGTTGAGTTATTCCTATATATTATTAAAATTCAAGCAAATCAACAAGAGAAAATCATAAATTTGTCTGTATACTTCCTATATAGAGATTAACAACATTCACACCACTGGTCAAATCCAAACACACAATTACTTTCCCAACAACATATGACATGGCATTCATCTTCTAACAGCATAAAAGGAATTTAGGAACAGCTTTTCAGATAGTCAGAACACCCAAACTGCATCTGCTGTGTGACATATGAAGTGCATTCGCCTAATCATTTATTTCAGTGGCAGATCTGAAAAAAAATGCCAGTGTCCTAAGGGTTAAAAGAAAACAAAATCCATGACTGAACATAGCTGACTTTCTAATCAGTTGGCTGATGCAAACATTCCTCCTCTTCATCTGTGTGTGTGTGTGTGTGTGTGTGTGTGTGTGTGTGTGTGTGTGTGTTGTTGCTTTAGGACAAAGCTTTTTTTTGTTCCTTTGCTTGCCCTTAGCAAGAGATAATACTGAGCCTTCTGGGAGACAGAACCACTCCCTCTCTCCTTCCCTCACAACAAAACCCTTTGCTCCACGAGCAGCTCCCTTGAGGCTCATTCTACATAAATAAATGTTTAAGTAGCCACTAAGTCACAAAAGATGCAAAAATCACAAGACTTGGCTGCAGAAGCCAGGGTGCAGAGGGATGAATGGACTCGGCTTCGCTCAAAAGAGAAGAGGGAGAAATCTTGATGCGTTCTGCTTCAAAAACTTCCAAATCGCCCTGTCCATCCAGCACAGCAGACCTTTTTTTAAACCCTGCAGCTGGAGCTAACTGATGGAAGATGGGACAAGTCTACGTGAGCAGCTGCACAAATCCAAACCCAAGAACATGCCTTGCTGGTGAAAGACGATAGGTTCACATGTGAAAGAGCCTTTATCAAATACATATTTAAAAAGCTGTACTTCCAATGATGAGTTTATTTACAGGCTACTGTCTCTTCACCACCGTCATTTTAAAATCTTCCTGCCTGTCCCTCATTCACCATATATTTTTCATGTAGCAATCTATGCAATATACCACTGATATATATTGTCCTCTGCTAGATTATATTCATCCTCCTTCACTGGAGTGCACAAAGGGCAAACTATTAGGAATATATAAAATCCAGTGCACTCAGTCCAAGGCCTGCTACTCAGGTGAACCTATTCTAACCAAGAACTGGATGTGTTGCTGGCACTTTTGTTTGGGTTGAGCTGACTCTGCTTCTTTTTGGGCTCAGGCTGGAATGCTGTGGTTCCATTGCTAGATATCATTGGTTTTGTAATCTGAAAAGTGCATTGTCTTAGGTTTTGTAGGATGAGATTACATTGCTTTTATGTTGGGAAAAACTAAGTTTAATATCATTAAGTTAGCTTGAGTCTCATGGATTGCCCAGTTTAGCCTGTATTTGCTTTGTTTCACTTTGGTTAATATGTTTGTATCTGGTCAGAATGAATTTGATTCTTATTTGTTTGGGTTGGGTTCCAGGGCCTGGGATTTCCCTGTCTTGATGTGGCTTACATTTGCTTAGCTTTGGTTGAGGTGGATGAAATTGCATGTAGGTCCTTTACGTTGCCTTGGTTTACCTGGACCAGGATTGCCTTGGTTAGAGTTTGTTTCATTTTGATTACATTGAGTTGAACTGCTTTGATTTTGATGCAGCCTGAACAACAGTTACAAACAAGTATTTTATAGGACTAGGGGTGCTATTACAGTAATAACCTGTCATGTGTTTCATGATATTAACATGTCATGATGCATGTGCACATGCATACATGTGAGGGATCACAGGTCTCGGGCATCGGTGGCACTGGGCACAGAGGGGCAGGAGCCTCGAGTCCTGTGGGCAGCACAGGCTCATAGAGCCTGCAACTGCCCTGAGCTCTCCCTGTATCTAGCACTCACCCCGCTGGGGGACCGAGGGTGGTGGCAGCCTGATTTGGCCCAACCCTGGCTAGGGACCCAGCGCTGGGCCAACAGCGGGGGCAAGATCTGGCCCCAACACTGGCTGGGGATCCAAGGCCAGGCTACCACTGGCAGCAGCCCAATTCTGCCCCAACCCCAGCTGGGGATTCAAAGCCGGGCCACTGGATCTGGCCCCAGCCAGGGACCTGGGAGCCAGGGCTGCTAGCCGCAGAAGCCAGATCTAGCCTCAGCCCATGGGGAAGGAACTAGGGCTGGATTGGGCCTGGGGCCCGGATCGGGGATAGGGATGACATAGCAGGGGAGAGAAGGGCATGGGGGAGGAGCCTGGGCCCAGGCCCCAAGCATTTTTTGAGGCCAAAAATGCCCCTGCACATGTCAAAATTCTTAAGTGTCACGCCACCAAGCCAGGAAACTGATGTTATCTCCTATAAATGGTACTCATCATCTTGCAGATCCTACACCTTGCAGTGCTAGAACCATTACATTTAAAGCTGAGTGGGGCCTGTTATTAAGAGGTTTCTGAAGCCCTGAAGACTTTGCAAGAGTCTCTTTGGACAGAACACAGTTGATAGTTGTGAAAAAGGTAAGACTTAGTTAGCCAAGTCCACCCCATCCAACATACTCTAGTTTGAAAGTGGGTACCATATTTTTCTTCATAGATTTCAACTATTAAAGTGGGAGGGTATGTAATAGTGATGCAATACTGAGTCAATTAAAATGTCCTCCACCATATGTGCATTTCATGGAGATGGCAGTTTGAAGGATCTCTCAGAGACAGGATGACCACAAAAGAGTCTGTTCTGTTCTACAAAGTGGTGAGTCACCACAATGGTAAATCTAGTATGGCAATTTCTGTTTTCTTGTTTTGTAGCTGGTTCATGAAACTGTGAAATACTTATGTGTTTCTTGATTGTATCAGGAAAAGAAACCTAAAAAGCTTTAGGATAGGCAAGTTGGCTCCACTTTCTTTTGAATTTGGTTGCAATTCCAAGATGATGGGGGGGGTGTCACATTTTTACAACACTTGAATGTTCAACACTTGTGTGCATTGCCATGCAGCTATTGAATGGTGAAGCCTTCAGAGGGATTTGAAGATCTTTCCTTCAAGATGCTGTCCCAGGTGTTTGTACATTTCCCTGAAACTGAAAAGGTCAGCAAGATCCCCTTTTCAGGTTCACTAGCTTTAGCTTCAATTCTAGGTACAAATCCTCTGGGCTGCTGTTTGTTGTCATGTAAAACAAACATCAACCAGAGCTTAAGGTCTGAAATGGGGGCAGCCAAATAAGGCCACTTTTCAATCCTTTTCAGTTGTTTTCCTCAGTTTTTCTTCCACCACAGCAGAGTGGTTTTGTCACCATTTCCCCATGAGTTACAACTCACCTTCTGTGGGTCACTTTGAGGAAAGGGTTTCTCACCAAAAATGAGGCAACAATGTGTTCATTCTGCACAGGCACTTGGGCTAGTTTGCTAATGCAAAATACCCACAGTGGATGTGCAAGTACTGGAAAATAAACAGAGATGGAGATGCCCTACCTGAGCTCTGTGCAGCAAAGGACTTTAAAAAAAAATGCACTCCTTCCCTGGAGCAACATGAAGGGAGTGGGTTAGAGGGAGAAGCAGCCCTTCCTTGAGGAGCTTGAACTGTATAGAGAAAGGGTCCCCTTTTAGCAGTGTGCACTGAGATATGTAAGAACTGGTCCCCTCCCTGAGCGAGATATTGTATGGAACATGAAGTGCCATTGCCATCCCAACAGTGGCATGTGCTGGGGAACAGAGAATGAAATAAACACATTCAACTTTGAAAGTGCAACTGCATTTTAATTTCCTGCAGAAGCCCCTTGGACTTCCACCCCACACAACTGTCATGGCAGATGATTCCTCAAAGCGTCTGTTGAACCATCATGCTCCTTGCAGCCTTCTTTGTCCACATATGTGGCATCAACCTCATGTCACCCACCTCCCTCTCCCTGTCTCTGATTACCACTGTCTGTCATCTCTGCAGCAAATGTTCCCTTCTAGCTTTATAGGCCTTCCCACTTTGCCATAAAGGCAAACATTAAAAATGAGAGAACACAAACTTCACAAGATTCCTGGCTCCCTTCACTATCCTTGAGCTCAGCAGCATTTAAAGCATGAACCTTGTCTCAGCCTCTTCTGGGCAGAATGGTGCAGTTACCCTGGTACAGCTGTGATGTCATAAACCTATTGCCTGGGGTGTCTCTGTGATCTCCTGAGATCTCACAAGCCAGAAAGTAGTCAGCACTTGTCAGTGTTATGACAGAAAATCTCCAAAGAAACCCAACGAGCTGCAGGAAACCATGTTTGGTGATTCACTGTGGGAATGCTGTTCCCTGTGATCATATCTATGCAGAAGTTGGAAGCAGGCCTCCAGGCCTGAGTGGACAGACATGCACTAGCTCAGAGGTCTGCAACCCAAAAGATAAGAAGAGCCATTTTTAAAAAAATCCTTCAATAACCAAGTGTTTTGAGAGCCAGAATGGGCATAGCCTCCTGGTGGTGAGAGTTGAGGCAGAGCGCCTGATGCAGTGTCCCCTGGTGGAGGGGTGGCGGAGAGCTCAGAACCAGGAGTGGGCTGCCTGGAGGGTCCTCTGGTACTAGTGGGGAGCCTACAGTCTGGCATGTGCTGCCCACAGGGTGCCCTGGTATCCGGGGGGGCCTGGAGTCCTGAGCCACAAGGGGCCAGTCAAAGAGCTACATGCAGCTCCAGAGTGACAAGTTGCAGACCCTGCACTAGCTGGATTCAGTCAGTGCACTAAAAGCAGCATCATAAGACACTGTGACGCAGGTGGCAGTCTGGGCTCTCAAGCCCATCCAACACCCTGGGTCCAGACTCAGGAAATTAGCCTGGAGTTTCCACCTGAGCCAGAACATTCACGCCTGTTTTTAGTGGCTAGGTTGAAGGAAGTCAGCATGAGTCTGTCTTCCTGGGCTGGGAGGTACGCTCCCAGATGCAGTGTAGGCACAGCATAAGGGGTTATGCTGCAGCTGGGGTAACTGGCAAACTTTTTTGCCTGAGGGCCACATCCACTATATGGCAAGACACACGCAGTGGCAGAGAAGTGGGAATGTGGGTAGAGATGGGGCTTATAAAACAAACAAACAAACAAACAAAAACAAACAGTAAATAATAGATAAAATAAAAACAAAATAAAATAAATAATACATGATAAACGTAATACAATATTTTATTTATAAAATAAAATAAAATAAAATAAAATAAAATAAAATAGAATTGGAGCCGGGAGCTGCCATTGGGCTCCAGCCAGGACACCAGTGGGACCTGCACTCTGGCCAGTGCAGGATGCTGCTGGGCCCACATAGGAGGAATGGGTAGGACTGGGGAGTTGGGGAAGGAAGGGAGAATGGCAGCCACATGCAGGTCATCAGCCAGACCCCACTGGAGAGCTAGATAAAAGTCTCAGTTGGGCCATATCCAGCCTCCACACCATAGTTTGCCCACCTCTTCACGTGAACTTCTATTTTTGAGAGAAGATACAAAACAAGATTCCTGACCTCTCCTCATCTCTAAAGATCCAACTTTGTTGTTGTTGGTATTATTTGTAAATTTGTACCACAATAGCACCTAGAAGCCCCCACCACGCTCAGGGGCCTATCATGCCGGGCACTGCACAGATGCAGACATGATCCCTACCTTGAATAACAAGGGGCTCAAGAGTAGGGCAACAGATGTGAAGTAACTTTCACATAGCAGGTCAGCAGCAGGGATGGGATTGGAGCAAGTCTCCTGGTCTAGATGATTTCTGTATTAAACCACACCAGCAGGGATGTTAACCATATTCCAGCACCAGCACCAGTCATTAAATGCCTCCTGCACCAAATGACCCCTCCATTTTTAGTTCACATCTGAAATGGTTGTGATGCACTGATAAATAGCGGCCACGTTTCATTCCAAAGAGAGGTGGCTGTGTCTCAATGGAGGGCAAAGAGCTACTTGTATACCAACCTTGTTAAAGGAGCTTTGGGACCCCATGGGATAAAATGAACAATGGAAATATAAGGTTTGCAGGGTCACAGATTTGCTGTTGCAAATATGCTGTTATAGGGTGGCTATTGGAGCAACCCAAGAAAAGAAAATGCATTTAAGTTCCCATCCACTTATACCTCAAAGGCTTCTCCAGCACATAAAGCGCTCTTTAAGATGCTAGCTGCTCACTCCATATGTTTGACAGTGTTTGATTAAACTCCCAGATAATAACCTTGCAAGACAGAGCCAAACTCACAGAAGTACAGCGTGTTCTCATCACTGGCTTGCAAAAACAGCTCTTTGCCAATAAGAGTCAACTGGTTTAGCCTCTGCCAACTTGCACTTACACTGTCTCCACTTTCAACAACTGCTGACACTGTTTGTCCACTATACCAAAGGACTGCAAGGCACTAAAAGAGATGACAGCTAGGACTTGGATACACTTTGCTCAAAATACCACTGATTTGCAACTCTGGAATAACCAGGCATCCATAGAGCTCCACCGTTCCATCACTCAGTGTGACAGCTGATAAAAGGAGAAGCCAGGTCTGGAATAGCTGTGAGCTGACATTCCTGTACTCTTCTCTGCAGTGCCTTCTATTGGGAGATGCTAGGACTGTATTAGTATTCAGTTTCCCAGGAACAGCTCTCATAACTTAATCCCTACAGCTCTTGCTGCTCAGAAAGTTTGCTACCGCCAGCACTCTTGGGAAACGTCTGGGATCCACAGAAACAAGACTGAGAATGGGGTAGAAAGGGCATAGGGTAAACTGAGCTTGGGGAGCAATAAGATAGCAGGGAAATGGAACTAAAGGGGCTGGGACACAGGGAAATGAAGTAGAGCTGGGATGTAAAGACATGGATATAATGAAGCAGCATTGAGGCACCAAAATGCAGAGAAATTGAGATGAAGTCCCAGAATATAGCAAGAGATGTGCTTCATGTCCTGAACAATCAAGCTAAGCTAGTGGATGGGTCCCTTTAAGGACAGAAACTCCTTTGTTCTCTAGTACTATTTGTCTTAATAGCCAATGTCTAAAATTTGCTTGACTAGCCCAGGAGGGTACAAAACAAGGGCAGAAAAATAGCAGAAGGTATTGAACACCAGAGGAAACCCTATCTCATTCTAACAGTTAAATACAATTGTGTTTCATCCAGCATCTTTCATTCCACATTGCTTTCCCAAGTTAAATATATGACAGCATATTGTATATGGCATAAAGAAGATCTGGTGCACTAAGCTGTTATGAGGCAGTACAAATGGCCACATAATTATGCCTTTTAGAAGCTGCTGCATAAATGCTTATTAATGCACAAAAATGCTGTGTTATAGTTCTGTGCCTTCTTAGGTGCTACCTCTGAGCCAAGAAACAAACACATCACTCCCACCACTAAACAATTCCCGTACACCTTAAGGCAAGTGACTGCCCTACAGAGCTCACAAGCTATGCCATACCAGAACCTGACTACACAAATCCAGGGTCCTTGATATGTAATGTAGGTTAAATATGCTGCACAGCAGGCAAGGCTCTGGCTATAAATGACAGAGAACAGTGATGTAAAGACATTGCATGGCAAACATATCGTAGACCCTGGTGGACTAGTTCCTGAAACAAAGAGAAGTCAGTGATTTTGTGTGAGGACAGGAAGAGCATATTAGCTTCTAGACCCCCTTGCAAGGGGAGGGAGAAGACTTATGTCACTTTAAAGCCCAGATGAAATCCATTCAGCCACCATCTTAACCACCTTGAAATGACTCCTTATAACTCACTGCTGCCAGGACAATTACCAGACGCTGCCAGCCCTGCTGACAATGGCTAGTAAGAAGACAAACCATAACTAACACTCCTAATGCATTGTACTGCTATCTTGACCTCCCTTGCTACTTCTACACCTGCACACCGCTTTTCATCCGCCTTGTGTGTTCTGTGTAACCTTCACTGTAAATACTCGGAGGCAGGGATTTTCTTCTTAAGGTGTGTTTAGGGTGCCTGGCACAACGGAACCTTATTACTACTAATCTAGAGAGCTGGGCTTTGGAAGCCATATGGAGTTAGAAGAGGCCAGATGAGAGAATATGAAAACATAAATGGTTATGTCAGCAAAAGGGGCACTGGGGCATTGGTGCATTTGGGCAGTGATTTAATTGCTGATAGGCAGATTTGAGACAAGGGATATGGAAGGAGAAGGAACTCAGGAACCTTCAGGGTGCCACCCAGGTTCACAGAGGAGGACAACAGGAGGTTTGGGGTAAGAAGACAATAGAACAGATGACACCTGAGGAAGGAGACTAGCCACTGTGAAGATGGCTTCAAATCACAGTGCTCTCACAGAGAAGGCAGGGACAGAAACAGCCCATTTGAAGGCATGGAAGAGGAAGAGAATAAAAACCAGTAAGTAAGAGAATTTCCAATGCATAAAGGTAATGAAGCACAATACACATACTCAGCTTATAATACTCATAATTTAACAGTACTGAAAGGCTCTGTCAGAATCAGGGCCCTACCTAGTAGTGAGTTCACACAGTCCCTCCCACCCTCACCCTGCCCACACAAGGCTTTATCAATTCATTTCAGTCTGAACTTGAAGCACGTTCTGCTACTGCAGTCTCCCCACACCCCCTCCTCTCTTCCCAGCTCTGCCATGGCCTTCAAAGCCTGTTTTGTACCACTTCCTGCAGCCGCAATAGGGGGAAGCCCCCTAAATGTCAGCAAACCTCAGTACTGATCAGCAACACCTCAGTCATTTGGATCCTAGGCACCACTCATGCAAAATATTGTGATTCTATTTGTGAGGTGGGAAAGTAGGGGGAGGAGAAGCAATCTGACACCCAGGACATTTTACTTGTTATTATAGGTACCAAGTTCCAAAGGAGTAGCTGTGTTAGTCTCGTCCAGCAAAACAAACAAGGAGTCTTGGCGGCACTTTAAAAGACTAACAAATTTATTTATCACGTGAGCTTTCATGGGAGAAAATCTCAGTTCGTCAGTCACTTGAAGATGGAGGAACTTACAGAATGGGAGCAAAATAAATGCAGGGAAGTCTTAGGATCTGGTCAGACTGTAACAGCAAATCAAAGCAGTTGTTAGGACTCAAACAACGCTTTTAAAAATTGCTTTGATTTGCTGTTACAGCCTGACCAGATCCTACAATTTACACTTCTCTGCATATATTTTGCCCCCCTTCTGAAAGTTCCCCAAACTTCAAGAGCCTGACAAAGTAGGACGTTTTTCCCATGAAAGCTCATGTGATAAATAAATTTGTTAGTCTTTTAAAGTGCTGCAAGACTCCTTGTTTGTTTTGATTAAAGGTGTGTTCTTTCTCGTACAAATGAGAAGGGCGGCTGGCAGCACAGGAGTTGAATGCAATGACTGAGGGCAGACGCAAGACTCTAGGCAGGAAGAAGGAGCAGTTTGAGCAAGACGTCAAGCAAGCAAGTCCACTGAGGCAAACAAAAAACCACAGGGTTTTATTGAGAGAACAATTAAATGGTATGCTGGGGACACTGGGTTGTTCCTGGGATGAGCTCTGAGGAGCCAAATGGCGTTTTCGTGTTCTAAACACGGTGTGTGCTCTCTCACGCAGAGAAGGGACTGGGTGCTCATCAATTATTGAGATGGTTTAAAAAGGCATTTAGGAAAGTGCGCAGGAAGTAGGTTTGCAGCTCCACTTCAGTCCCAGCTGAACTGCTCTTTGAAAGGGCAACACAGATCACAGCCAGTGAAGTCAGAGAGATAGAGAAACAGCAAGATATGGGTGGGGAGAGAGAAAGGGGTAGTAAGGAGGTTGTACCCTTCCAGGGAGAGATTACATAGAGCACAGGAAAGGTTCTCAAAGTGCTGATATGCCAGCGCAGTACCCATATTCCCTGCCCCTCCTCTTCCAGATAGAGAGCATTGCCCATCCTGACTGTTAAAGGTCTCACCCACCTCCCTGGAGGCTAGCTCATAGGGTATTAAAATAGCCTCTGCCGTGAGTCAGGGTGAAACACAGCATGTAGAGACAATCAAATTGCAGGCAGCGCTCGTGCAGTGAAAACAGTTGTCACAGTGATTCTGCGGTCCAGAGAGATGATCTCAGTTAGCAGCTCCTTGGTTTTAGGCAGGACAGATTTTACTGACCCCCTTCTAAGCCTTGCTGTATTTAGCTGGTTAAAGAGACGGTGAAGCATTTTAAGGAAGAAACTATCACAGCATGAGAACAGAGGGTTGATCTGCCCTTTTGTGTCTCCCCTCAGTGAAGGGAACAGAAACATATCCTCCCACTCCCTGCCCTCCCCGATTCTTTCCAGTTCCTATATACAGATGCATCTTTACATCTCCTCTCCTAGGACAATCACACCCATCCATTGCACCTCCAGTCTCCCCTAAGCTCAGTCTCCTTAGTCACAGCTCAGCAGTTTACCTTCATTGCTGTTCTGGAGGAGACTACACCAAGTGCAGATCTCCAGAAAGCCACACATCCAGGTGTCGCTGTCTCTGGAGAGCCATACTCAATAAACATTCAAAACAATAATGAAAATGAATCTCTGGGCAGGCCAGAATAACATTTACAATTACTTAGAACTTTTTAATTTGCTGCACAAAATTCTTCAAACATATAAGAGGGTCCTGTCCCTAATAAACAAGTCTGAAGTTTGAAAAACTATCCCACTGTGCAGTTATCTAAGCTCTAAAAAGCATCTGGTTTTTGGTTTTTTTTTTCATTTGGTTTGGTTTCTGAAGGGATGCATTTTTAATGCCCATATAACTTAAAAACTGAATAAATTTTGTTCAAACCGCTTGGGTTTTTTAAATCACCACTGAACAAAAACCATCCTGAAACAAGAAATTTTGATTGCCATGAGGGAGCAAAGATAGTGGGCCTCAAACGGTAGTGCTCTTTCATCTATGAAAGACTATGGAAGATCTGAACCAATATGGTACAGGCAACAAGACATCTACATACCAGAATGCTCAGGAATTACAGATACTAATGAAGGACTAACCTTTGTAAAGAAGAGCCTGCCTACATAACCCTTCAACAGCAACTACAGTTTCTTTCTTCTTAGTTGTCTTGTTCTAGGATCTCACACACTTTATTGGGATATTAGAAGTACTTGTTCACACAATGCACAAGGTTTCTTCTTGCATTTTTCTTTAAAGCAACTGGCACTGCCCAGGAGCAGAGACAGGAACTGGACTAAATAGATCTGAGCTATCACAGTAACTTTTATGTTCCTATGTACTTTTAAAGCATCCAGTCTTCAATGTGTTTCCCATGAAGCAATCTAGAATGCCTGTGATTGCTATAAAATAATAATTCACCCAGAACTGGCCTTTCTTAGACACACATGCACACAATGACAGGTTCTCTGACACTTCTACCCACCCCAGCATAAACACAAACTCTCCTAATGCTTACTATGAAAAGACACGAAACACTGTTCATCTTTGTCTCTCTCACAATATATTATGTAAAGTGTTTTACCTGTCCTCCTCCTATCTTATTTCAAGCTTGTACCTCTTGGGAACCAAATGCCATGCATTAGAGAAACAGGTCCAGTTTCTCTCCAAACTCCTGTCAATACATCTTTGTGGCTGTTCTAAGCATCTGTTCATTTACACTTTACACAAGAGCAAAAACAGCAGGCAAGAATCAGTGCCAGACTATAACCAAGAGTGCAACGTGAGATACATCATACAGAACATGGGATTTCCATTTCATTCACCATCATGCACCTGATATTTTGTCCATGAATGAGCCAGTAAGGGAACTTCAACATGGCAGATGGCAGCAAAGTAGTGGGGGAGCTGCAAGGAAAGAGGGAATCATCACATATGAATAACTGGAATGTGAAACTTACACTAGTTTCTCTAACCTACCAGAATCTCTGAAGAGCTGAAATGTTCCACCAAAACCAGTCAGTGAGAACTAGGAGGCCAAAGGTTCCCTTTCTCTTCTAGATCCTCTTTCAAAGAGGCGAACACTCTATCAGAAATTTCTGAGGGAAAAGTCCCACATCCAATGAACCTGGCTAACAGGACAAGTACAGAATCTCAAATGTATCTGCTTCAGTGCAATCAGTGTTGGGGGTAGCCTGGGTTTCCCCTGATGCATTCTCTCATCATTCCAATTTCAAAAGAGATAGCCGTGTTAGTCTAGTCCAGTAAAAAAACAAGGAGTTGTGTGGCACTTTAAGACTAACAGATTTATTTTTTGCATGAGCTTTCGTGGGAGAAGATCCCACTTCCTCAGATGCTTCGAAGATGGGTGAACTTACAGAAAGGAATGAAACTAAATGCAAGGGGTGTAAAACATAGGATCAGGTCATAAAGTAACAGCAAATCAGAGCAGTTTACAGGCTCAAAGAATGGGAAGCCTGAAGTCAAATTACT
>ML681994.1:28262272-28323120 GCA_007922195.1 Podocnemis expansa | reverse complement strand
CCCCTTGCATTTAGTTTCATTCCTTTCTGTAAGTTCACCCATCTTCGAAGCATCTGAGGAAGTGGGATCTTCTCCCACGAAAGCTCATGCAAAAAATAAATCTGTTAGTCTTAAAGTGCCACACAACTCCTTGTTGTTTTTCTCATCATTTGAGCCTTGCTTCCAAGCACTAAGAAAAACTGAATAAGAAAAGACCCTGTTCTTCATCCCTTCATTGTATATGCAAACCAGGCAAGCTTAAAACTTCTTTCCTTTTCTGTGCTTCTGTATTCAGAGATGTGAATTGGAGTCACTCTTCAAATGTTACTCAAAGAGATTGGCATTATGTACTGCCTTGACATTTGGAGGAAAGGAGTTCTCAATCTGCAGGTCAGCTGTCAAAGAAAGCCCAGTCTCCTATTCCCACAAGCCTCTCTCTCCACACTGATGTCTCCGTGATATCATCTGATCACTAGTAATGGTCAGTCCTGAATGCAGAGGGAAAGGTGGCACTTGAGATAGCAGTGGTTGGTCACTAAACACTTTAAAGATTTGGTTTGGTGTTTTAAGTTAAGCCTGGTATTTGACAGGGAGACCCCACAGCATGAGTAGTATTAGGGCCAAGGGCTGTTCTCCACCTGGGCTACTTAGAAGATGGGTCAATACATCTTCAGCCATCTGGGGTTTCTTCATGTCATACACTACTATACTTAGGTACAGTGCTATGGAAACCCAGCCTAAAGGTTATGCATTAATAGCCAAGGACATATTCATCATTTACAGGGAGTGTAGCCTCCTCAGAAGCTGTCAATGAAAAACTATTTCTGACCACCAATGTACTTTGAACAGCAAAGAGGTTTGAAAGACCCTATAACTATGTTGTACCTTCAGAATCAGAGGGCAGATGTCTTAGATTAAGGGGCATGTTATGGCTCTGACCTGTTCTTCAGACAGTTTCCTCATTCCACTAGCCTCACTTTTTGTCCTGGGTTTCATTTTAGCCAGTGCTCCTCACCCAGATACCTTTTTCCTTCTCTCTCTCACAGCAGGAAAGCTGGCTTCAGTGTCTAGAATGAAGGAGATATAGGACTGAATGTCATTTGCGTATGGCTGGCACTGAACTCCATGTCCTCTCACACTTTGCCCTAGGAGTTTTACATGTACACTGAAGAAGACGGAGGATCGGACTGAGTTCTTCAGGATTCCACAAGTGAGAGCATGTCTGGTAGAGAAGCAGCAGCACCCTACAGCCATGTGGGAACTAGTCCAATAGACTGTCAGTCTCTCCAGGTGTCTCAGAAGAATCATCTGCACCTCATGATCAATAAAGGCAAACATTGTTGATAGATCAAGTCATATCAGCATGGATACTCACTCCTTGTCCTGGTTACAATTTTATCCATCAGCACAACTCAAAATTTTCAATCACATTTTTTCAGAAAAATTCTGAATTTTTTAGCGATAAAGGTTCACTGCCTTTCAACCAGCTCTAACTTAATGCTGTCTCAGTAACATACTGAAGTATGAAGACCATCTGTGGACATTTAAGATGTTAGTTTCCTTATTTAGGAAGACAATTAGGTGAAAACTTTTCCACTGACAAATGATGGCTTGCTGAGCATAGCGTAGACTGCTACATGTTTCAGGATGGGTGTAAGAGTGGCCTGATTAAAGGAAGCATTAATGACCTGTCAAAAGAGGCCCTGGTGCCTCTCCACAGGATTTCCTCCACCACAAGGAGCAAGGGACAGAGTTGCAGATAATGGTGCGAAGTTTTGTGAACTCCCTTTCCTGTGTTCAAACATCACATGGAGGGATGTGGTTTAAGAACTAGAATAGAATAAAGTACCTGCATGGGGAACAAGTATTTAATAATGGGCTCTTCAGCCCAGCCCGGAGATGTCAAAAACATCTTCTGGCCAACAATATCAAATGGAGCTGAAAGACAGACCTTGAAGAAACAGCACTGACAGTCAGGACCAAACTCTGCCCTCAGTTAGATGCTGGCAATCCCACTAAAACCAGATGGGCTGCAGGGGGTGGCACATGTGTAACTGAGGACAGCATTTGACTTCTGATCATTGTTGATTGCCAGAGGGAGAGCATCAGAACCCCTGTGCTACTCTCGATTTTAAACCCAGACTGAAGTACATCAAGGGAATTGCAGTACTCCACATTCTGCCAGAACTGCTGTCCACAAACTTCTCCACAATAATCTTTCCCAGAAAGAAAGCTAGACTAGGTGATAACCAATGAGACCACCCATGTGAAAAGATGGTTCATTGCGTTCCAGGCCTAACAGTCACGCATTTGTCAGAGACTAGCAACCATACCCCCACAAAGCAGCATGTTGAAAATTTCTCCCAGTCAGGTTCTAAGTGTAACAACTACCCTTTGCTCAGAAGAGGCTTGTAGGAAAGGCGACTGCATGTTTCAGCCTGAAAGAAGCTAAAAGACAGGGGTGGGGGTTTGAGGCTATTTTGGCCTCTACCCCTATTGCTTCTCCTGTCTAATGATAGCTACGGCTAGGCTTCTTCTGATGCCTTCGTCATTTAGATAGAGGTAGCTGTTTGCAGCTACTTAAGAGCTGAAATCACTAGGGAGAGAGAAAAGTAAACTCTCTCTCTGTTAAAAATCACTAGAGAGAAAATTCGCTCTGAGCTGAGATCACTGAAGGGGAGCCAGCGGATGGTGAGAGTGGCCAGTGGTGAGCTGGGTGGTGCAAGTGACTGGTGAGCAGAGCTGGCAGACAGCGGGTGGAGCCAAGGAACAGTGCTACTGGATGGAATGAGTGAGCGGTAGGTGGCGTTGGCGGACAGCTGGGATGAAAGACACTCCCTACGTACCCTAGGGTTGGTTGGGAGGCTAGTTAGCACTGATTCTCCAGATTGGTGTGGATTTTGCTAGTGAGTTTACCTTGTATGTTCTGTTATGCGGTATGGGTTGTTGGGAACTTTGCTCCGTACTGATTTGCAAGATCAGCGCTGATTTCTGTTATTTGGCCTTTTACACTCTGTTTCACTACTATTAAAAGTTCTGTTTGCTACACTCAGACTCATGCTTGTGAGTGGGCAAGCCTTACCCCTTTGGGGTGCCCAGGGAACAGTGCAGGATTTCCCAGAAATCTGGGTGGGGGCTTCAGCCAGTTGGTGGTGGTACATTATTGGGAAACCCCTAGGTATAGAACCCAGCCCTTGTTCTGCCAGCCTGCCCTGGCAGAAGGGTTACGTAAGTTTCTCAAGGTTCTTTTAGCCAGGAAGGATATAGTTCCAAAGCACCACCAGAAATGGAGTGAATGACAATGGCCCAAAGCAAGGCTGAGATTTCATGTGTTTTTAGCCCTGATCCTACAACACTTCTGCAATCATGGAAGTGGCCAATAAATTTTCTGCACCACCACCATTGTATTTTATATGTTTTAACCCTCATCATGTCTTTGTCTATCCTCATATGTTAGGTTGTTTGATTTAGAACCACATTCTGCTGGGTCTTAAACAGAGGATAAATGGTGGGAGAGGACTTAAAAAGTTCCCCACCTTTCACAGCTCAATAGGTAGAGCCCTGCACGGATACAAAAATATGGATTCACATTTGATCTGCATCTGCTCAGTGACAGTATCTATGCAGTCTGTGATCTGCATGCCATATTTTATATCTGTAACCGTAACTGCATCTGCAACCGAGCTTAGGCTCAGAGTCAGCATTTTAGACTTTGATTGGCTCATTCCCAAAAAGGGTCCTGCCCACTTTTACCTTTTCTTGTTTGCGGTTCACACGCTGTTCTGTCAATCAGATTTCCTTGGCCACCAATGAAATCTCTGCTTGACAGCATGGCATATGAACTGCAAACAAGAAAAGGAAGAAGTGGGCAGGGAAGTTATGGGGAATGAACCAATCAAAGGTCAGCATGCTGACTGACTGACTGACAGTGAACGGTGACTCTCCAAGCCCCAGCTTCCTGTGACTGAGATTCTGATTGGCTGCAAAGCTGGCCCAAGGTATTTTGGTGCCCTAGGCACCTGTGATTTTGGCACTCTCCTCCCTCCCACTCCCATGGTGCCTGAGCCCTTGCTCCCACTCCTCCTAAGTTCCCCCCAGGCCAAGTGGTGGGCTGGGTAGGGACTCAGTGTGCAGGGCTGGGCAGAGCACAGGGAGCAGCATAGCATGGGCTGGCCAGGGGGCACAGGCTAAGTGGTGGGCCATGCAGGCTGGGACAAGTGGTAGGCAGGGGCATTGCTGGCACTGGGCACTCTGGGGCACATGCCCTGAATGCCAGTGCCAGTGCCCCAGATCCGGGGCCCAGCTGCCAGCAGCCGTGGCAGCCCTGTCCCCGGCCAGGGATCCGGGGCCTGGCCGCCAGTGGCCACAGCTGCCCCGTTCCCCACCGGGGATGCGGGGCCTGGCTGCCCCAGCCGGGGATCCGGGGCCTGGCTGCCCTTGGTGGCGCGGTGGCCCCTGGCCAGGGGGCGGGGCCTGCAGGCTGGGGGTGGGGCCTGCGGGCCAGGGCAGGGCCTGGGCCCATGCCCCGGGTCCCTCCCCCAGCCAGCAGCATCCCTGGTGGCAGGGCGTACAGGGCCAGGCCAGCCAATGGGTGTGGGCCATGCAGGCTAGAATGAGCTGCACAGGGCCAGGCAGAGAGGGTGATGGCTGAGCGGGGGTGGGCAAAGGGGGAGACAGGCTGAGCAGCAGCCTGCGAGCTGAGGGGGGGCAGCTGGTACAGCAAGTTGCAGGGGGGCGGCTGGTGCAGCAGGCCAGGTGGGGTGGGGCAGGTGGTGGGTCGGCTGATGCAGCAGCCCAAGTGGAGGTAAGCGGTGGTCTGGGCTGGCCCCATGGCAGCTGGGCTGCAGGCTGGCAGAGGGGTATCTGCCTCCCTTCCTCTCAGCCACTCCTCCTCGCCCCCCACCAAACCTGTCCCTAGCCTCTCCGCCCCCCAGTACTTACCTTTTCTTCAGTGGGGAGTGGAGCCAGCCGAAAAAGCTGCTCACCTTGCTGTGCACTGGGCTATGTGCCTGTGCACAGCATGGTGGCACCCCCTCAGAGGAGGCCTTAGGCAATTGGGGGCCCTAGGCAAAGGCCCATTGTGGGGCCCCCTAAAGGGCCCACTATCAGCCCCCATTGCTACCTTCCCCCGGTCCCAGTCCCCCCAGCCACCCCACACCATCCCCCAGGACTCCCTGTTTGTTTTGCTGAACTGAACTAACATGACTATCCCTTTGGATCTCATAAATTATTCTTGTGTATGATATTTTTAAAGATCTTCCCCTCATGAAGCTTGTAAGTTGATCATCTTTCACTTAACATAAATGAGCTAATGCTAAACTACAAAGTTAAAATGAACATTTAAAAAAATGTAAAAAGTATGAGCATTAATTAATAAATAAAAAGTGGTAACATTAATGATGGCTCAAAAATAACTAAAATACCACATTTAAAATTTTGGTAGTCAAATCTTACAAATTTTTCATATAGGCTTAGGTTTACGTGAACTAGACATTTAATACAAATTAGTATAATAAATAAAAATAAATAAAAAGAAGGTTTCTAGTGTGTAACTATAAATGAAAAACACCAAATTTCAATGAAATTCTCTGTAGTACTTAAGTTTATAAGACTCTGGCCCCCTCAAAAATATTAAATAATAAGTACAGAAGAAGCTAAAAATTATTTACAAAAAGACAGACATACAGCACAGACATCACACACAGCTGTAATTATTGCCTAAGGGCAGCACTGTATTTATATGTAGCAGCCTATATGAACCTACTTGGTAACCTGAGCTAACCAAAGCCAAAGTAAAAATTGTCACAAAGTCAAAGGAAAAGGCAAAAGAACAGGTAAAAAAGAAAAGGAAAAGGCAATATTGCACAAAATTAAAAAAAGCAGAATAAATGGCCACACTGAGGAATTAAAAGCTGAGGCCACTGGAAAACCATGGGTTACTCACCGGTAACCATCCTTCTTCAAGATGGGCTGCTCGGATCCATTAAGTAATAGGTGTCTCCATGCCGGAGCACCGGATTGGTCAGAAAACTTTTGTCCCAGCCTGTCCGGAGAGGGTAGGTGGCCACCACCCCCCACGCCACACAGTGGCTATATATACAGCCACCTCCCAACCCCTCCTCAGTTCCTCAGAGTTGCCAGCTCCAGGTGCAGGGATGGAGGGAAGGGACCTGAATGGATCCAAGTAGCCCATCTCGAAGAAGGACGGTTACCGGTGAGTAACCCACTGTTCTTCGAGTGCTGCTCGGATGCATTCAGTAATAGGTGACTACTAACCATGCTGATGGACGGCAGGTGGAGTTGGCTCTTCCGCCTTCAGCACAGCAAACACGGCAGATGGGAAGAGGCCCAGCGCACAAGATTCTAACAGGAACCAAGAGACCAACTAGGCTCTTGGCCTGGCAAAGGTCACCTCAATGAAGTTGGGTTAATGCAACATGATAACAAGGAAGGATGCCTTTGGTTGCTCTACCTAAGTGGTATAGCTCAAGGTATGAAGACCAGAGGATAAGGGTTTGGCAATGGGACCTTCCAGCGTGAGCTTACAAGGGAAAACGCTGGAGGCCAAGGGGGTACGTGACTAGCCATGGTGGCTGCGGCCCGCTCAGATAACGATAGAAGGGATGGATATTATCCCTTGAACTGATTGCATCAAGGCCCGAGCCGGAAGCCAAGGGATCACAGCCTAGCCCTGACGGCTGCAGTCTACACAGATAGCCGTAGGAGGGGAAGAAACTTATCCCTTTAACCAGCCACGACCAGCCCTAAAGGTGCCTAGTCGGAGGAAATAGGAGTTAAGTTATGTAGTAGCAATGGGGAGTAAGGATTATCGAGTTGGACCGAGGAGGGGCTGGCAGAAGACACTTCAAGGCAGTACAATGAAGGCTGAAGGCCAAAAGTGGTGCAAAGGGTGGCACATGGCATGCCGGTCAAGGGTCCTCAAGTTAAGTGCATAAGCGCATGCTTCTAGCCATGTAAGTACTGGAATCCGGGGTTTTCACTGGAAGGGTACTTCGGAACCCTAGCACCTACCAGGCAGCATGACGGCCTGAGGCGGTGCTGTTGACTTGGTACTTATAAGTACCTTGGTAGCATGAGGACTCACAGAAAGAGCCTAGGGCACCGCCAAGGAAGGATATTGTCGCAACTGCGTTGCACCTACATGTGCACCAGGGATAAGGACACGTTGAGGGAGGACTACCCCCAAAGATATGGGTTACCAAAGATATGGACTACCCCCAAAGATGAGGTCTCCTTCTGACCACCTAGGAAGTGAAGCTACTCTCAGAGCATCAACCGCGGTACTATAGAGGTACTCTGGGTTTAGAGAAACCAAACAAGGTGGATTACCTCCAGCCGGGGAAATATCCGGGTGGCATTTCTCATGGGGGATACAAGTCTCTGAATTTCCAAGCACTTCAGAAAACAGGGAACTCTAACCTGTCTTCTTCTCTGTTATATCTATATATCTATATCTATATCTATCTATACACACACACACACACACACATATATTTGATCCCTCCAGAAGATGGGGGGGCAGCAGCCCTGGTAAAGCCCTTACCAGCATCACATGGAGATGACCCCATGGTTTTGAATCTCAGGTCCCCAACAGGTGTAACGAGTTGCCGTACAGCCAAGGAGCAGTGCCCTGGCTAAGATCCGTGGAATTGAAAGGCAAGGTGGGCTAGGGTGGACAAGTGCGAGCATCCCGGAAGGGGAGCCTCCATGCCCGGAGCGCAGCATTGCGCCTGGGCTTGTTGGAGGACTGGTGCCGTGAAAGCGGAATGCTAGTGCGGGACGCCCAAGATAAGTTCTCCCACTGCTGTTCCCTTGCCCTGGGGAGAAGGCATTGTCTCCCTCCCCCTATGCTGCTTCACAGGTGAAGGCAGCAAGGGGAAAGGTATGAGGAGGGTTTCACCATCGCTTTCTGGTATGGTAGGCCTAAGATAAGGACTCCCTGGATAGGGCGTCCTGATAATAACCAAGAGTGTCCGCAAGGGAAGAGAGGCTGTTACAACACCTCAGCTTCTTTCAAGTAGGAAAGAGATAGGGTGGCAGGAGCTGGACCACTCTGCCTTGGCCTTCCCTGGAGCATAGGGTCCGCCATAATAAAGGTGAATCACGTCCCCACTTGATGGGTAGGGTAGTAGAGGGTTTCGTCCACCTCAAAGGTGTCTGAAGACCCAGTAGAGCTGGCTTAACCAGCGTGCCGACCGGTATGTTAGCAAGGGGAAGGTGTGTCTCTCCCCGACCCAGGAATGAGAATGGATCCTACCTGATGTAAAACAGTTGAACAGACAGGAGCGGTTCCACGTGTCCAGATGAACATCTGTGTCTGCACGTGTTGGAGCCTCTGTAGCAGTGGCTGGGGATACTACGAGACGCACTTCTCATCCCTGGCAAGGCCCGTCTTGCCGCTTACAAGCACAGGGGTTGTTGGTCAAGGGGTACATGAAGCGGGGGGCTTTGTTGCATTTCTACAATAAGTCAAGGAGGGACTGGTCCCGATAAATTCCCCGTTCCACCTGAAGGTAGGGGAAGGGGTAACAGCTGCCGACTCCGATGGTGCACTGAAGTCCTATCGTATCCCAGATGTCATGGGAGTGGGGTGGCAGCCAATTGGGTCAGGCACCTTCCTTACAGGTGAAGAGAGAAGAGGTTCCAAAACACCATAGTACTGGAGTGACGGTGGTGGAAGGGGTGTTGGGGGGGAGGAAGGCAGTCGTCGCCCCAGAAGATTTATGTTGGGGGAAGAGGCCCTGACAGAAAGAGGCCAAAGTATTTGGCCTCTCCCCTAGGGTCTCACGTGGTGCCCACCACAGTTAGTGTTTCAGGAGGGAACAAGACATTCCTTCCAAAGGGCAGGTCAAGGACCGCCTGCTGTGCAGTAAGGGGCACCCTAGCTTTCCTGAGCCAGGCTACTCAGCAGATAGTCACCGCCGAGGCCATAGTGCAGGCAGCTGTATCCACCGCATCTTGGGCCAAGAGGAGGAGGTCTTGGGAGATTATTTTACCCTCCTCTAGAAACACGTCATACTCCTCTTTGGCCTCTGGGAGGAGCAAGCGTCAGAACTTTGCGACCAACTCCCATGTGTCCAGCAAATACCTGCTGGTTAGGGCCTGATTATTTGCCACCCTTAGTTGGAAGGCTGAGGAGGAGTAGACCTTATGGCCCAGGAGATCGAGTTCCCTGGCTTCCCTGGAAGTCAGGAGAGGGTCACTAGAAGGCTCACCCAGGCCTAGCACCATTTGCACCATGTCCCTCAGGGGGACTGGGTGATCAGCGAGGGAAGGGAGGTCCGACTTGGGGACCTGGTACTTAATACTCACCGTGCCCAAGACTAGGGCAATAGAACTTGGACTCTGCCACCCGGAGGATGTTAAGTCCCAGACGCTCGGGGGAAGTGGGACTGTCAGCAGCTCTGCCGAGGCAAAGGCCAGCCCGAACAGGGTATCTGGAGGGGTACTGGAGGGCTACACCTCCATCCCTAGATGGGCTGTAGCTTGGCGCAACAAATCAAAATGCACCAAGAGGTTGCCCGCAGAGGAACCCGCTGCCGGAGACAGGGCGGTACCTGGAGTTCATCGCAGGGAAGAAGGGGTCTCTCAGGGGGCCGCTCCTGTGGGCGAAGGTGGAAAGGTAACGGCACTGAAGTGCAGCACCGGGGTCACTTAGAGCCCCTCGATGGCCCTTCCTCTGGACTTGAAGCGGGGCAAGGGCTTCGAGACTCCATGGGTGGTACCAGCGACGGTAGAGTAATATGCTGCTGTGGGGACGGCCCTATGGCACTGGGGCCCACGGGAGCAGAAGATGGAGGGCTATATGTTGAGGGAGAGCGACAGTGCCCACGATGGACCCAGGCCTTGGAAATGAAGGCTGGCTTGCCCCCCTTAACTGGGGTCAGAGAAGGTGGTGTAAGCAGCAGGAGGAGAGCGTGAGCAGCCTCCATGGCTTCTGGAGTTGGTGGCACCAGGAGTGACTCTGAATGGGCCTGAGGCAAGTACTCTCTCGGGGAAGGGGGACTACCTGACTGGGAGGGCTCCCACTCCGTCGGTACTGGGCTGTACTGAGCCTGCAGTGCCGAGGATGACTGTGGCCAATGCCAGGGTGAACTTGGCACTGGTGATTCCGGGCTGTAGCAGGCCAACGGCACCAGAGATGAAGGCAATCTGTGCTGGGGTGAGCTGGGCGCCGGCGGTACTGTACTGTGCCAGGATTGCAGTGCCGGGGGCAACCTCGAACGGTGCCAAGGCACTGGGTTGGAGCCCAGGTGCCGGGGTCTGCACCGAGGTTGTGCAGTGGTGGCCACCGGTAGCATGGTGCCATGTGGGCTCCAGTGCCGAGCTGGGTCTCAGCGCTGGGTGGGAACCCGAAGCCTCGGGTGTAGAGTGCCGAGCCTGCTCAGAGGCTAGGGCATGACACCTTTTTTCCCTCTCCTTGATTGTCCGAGATTTGAAGGAGAGACACAGGGAACAGGCTGAGACCAGGTGGTCTTTGCCTAGGCACTGGAGGCACTTCCCATGGGGATCGTCCTGAGGGAAGGCCTTGCTGCACTCGGAGCAGGGTTTGAACCTTGGCATGTTCGGCGGTACGCGATGTTCCGGCGCAACGGTGGAGGACTCCTGCAGTGGAACTATGTCCATGAAGAGGTGTTCCCAGGCGGGCGAAAAGCTCATAGAAGGAGAACAGGCTCCTTGCGTTCGCAAGGAGCGGATGTTCCAGATCCAACACTCAAGGCGGCAGAAATGAAACTGAGGAGGGGTCAGGAGGTGGCCATATATATAGCCACTGGGTGGCGTGGTGGGCGGTGGCTGCCTACCCTCTCCTGACAGGCTGGGACAAAAGTTTTCTAACCTATCTGGTGCTCCAACACGGAGACACCTATTACTGAATGCAACCGAGCAGCGTGCGAAGAATAAGTTCCTGTTATTGGGCTGTCTATTGCTTGCTACTGCTTTTTTAGCATGTCAATGTGAAGGTGATGGGCAGATAATGGTGAAATCTGCAATTCAGACGAAGCACAGATCCTAATGATAGCTTGCCTTGATGAGCCAAGAGTGAAAAGTGCTTAGGCTTCCAGCCCTACTACCTCTGCTAGATGGGAACAATTTCTATATTTTTCTGTATTTTCATTTCTGCCCATCAAATTGAGAAGGGGGCTCCTTATTCCTTGGGGCCCTAGGTGGCCGCCTGCTTCGCCTACCCCAAAAGCCGCCACTGCACCCCCTTGTGTTTTGCACCCTAGGTGACTGCCTAGTTCACCTCTAGGGTAGGACAAGCCCTGATTGGCTGGCAGACCACAATCAGAGATGAACTAGGATTGGCTGGAGTGCTTCCTTGTTCAAGAAATAAATTTAAAAAAAAAAAAACAAAAAAAACCCCTAAACATTTGTTAGTGGCCAACGGTTTGCATGAAAATTTTCAGCAGAAAATGTTTCCACAGGAAAAGTTTGACTAGTCCTATTATTAAGGAGTCACTTTCAGATAAACCCTCTGAGATATCTATGTCTCCCTTTTCTCCCAAGACATGTTGTTGCCCTACCTTTCAGTACTTAGTAATGTATCAGCATTAACAAGACTCCAGACAACCTCTTTGAGGCCAATCTTTGTGAACAGAACAGAGAGGTGGCTCCTCCCTAATGCATTTCCCAGGCACACTTTCTTAATATGAATATTTTAATTATACCTTTAATTATACCTGGTGCCTCTTTCCATATAAGAACCATACCAAGGGCTCATTTATGTGAGGAAATTTATAAGAAGAACTAGACTGGTATTATTATACCACAATAGTTATATGACTAGAATGCCCCATGTGGACACTCGTATTTCAGAATGAGTGCGTTTGTGCAGTTAACATACGTCACTTTGAAGGTGATATAAAATAAACAGAACAAGGCACTCTGATTCCAGAATAAGAGTGTCCAAAAGGAGAGCTATACCCGTGTAATAACAGCAGTATAATTATACCAGCTTAGTTGTATTGGTAAATTTCCCTGTGTAGACAAGCCTTCAATTTCTAATCTTTTGCTATGCTATATAGATCTTCTCAACTATTTCTAACAAACCTTCATTTAGCTTTTGTTCCACCTTTGGATCTCAGCTTTATTGCTCTTGGATTGAGGCAGCCAAAACAGGATTAAATATTCCAGAACAGGAGTTTCTGTTTAGATAGAATATGAGGTATATTAATATAATACAGGACGACCCTGAGGAGGCCCCTAAGGCCCTACCCTGAGACCTTATGTATAATGATGGATCAAAAGAGCAGCAACCAATGACACAGAAGTCTCTGTTGCTGGGGCTTTCACCTCTTTCCCTAACACAAACTCCAAATCACTCCCAAACTTCACTAACACACCTGGGCATACCAGGTATTGAGTCACCACCCAGTCTTTGAACATCCTTCCCCCCTGCATTCTGACACTTCCGGGGTTCCTTACTAAGCCCTCACTTGGCCCTTCATGAGCAGGGCCGTCCCTAGGGGGAGCAGGGCCCAGGGTGAATCAGTTTGTGCGAGGCCCCCCCCCACACACACACATTTTAAACTTTGCAACGCAATGTTCCCTCTAAGCTAGTGGTTTCCAACTTGTGGTTCAGGGACCCCCAGAGATCCACAGACACTTTGCAGGGGGTCTACGGAGCCTCTCCCTACCCGAGGCTGGAATCCAGCTACAGCCCTGATGCTCCCTGCCAGGGCTGCCTTTCCCCATCTGTGGCTGTATCCTGGCAGGTGGATGGAGCCAGAGCAGCTCCCCAGCAGGGGAAGGGCAGGGGACCACAGCTGCTGTGGCTCAGCTCCCCGGTGGCGCAGGCAATGGTTGTGGCAGCGCTGCTCACCAGCTGTCCCACTGGTGCAGGCCAGAGTCTGCCCATGCAGGACTGATTACATAATCAGCTGGGGTGGGGGTGGGGCGACAAAGTTTTTTTTTGTTACAGAGGGGTCCCCAGCCTGAAAAAGTTTGGGAACCACTGCTCTAAGCTGATGATGCAGCTGAACAATTTCCCTGCTGGTTCTCCAGGCCCCAACGGCTTCTTCCCTGCTGCCCACTGGCTCCCCAATAACTTGTGCACCTATAACTCGTCTAGCTGCATCATCAGGTTAGAGGGAACATTGGGCAGTATCAATTTTTCATTAATAAAATCATAAATTTCTAGCCCTCAGGCTAAAAAGTTGCAGAGAGAAGCAGAAAAACATGACCTGACTTTACCCTAAAGGCTCAAAACCCAGAAGTCAGAGAACATAGCTCTCCCCCATTTATTATTTCTTTAAACATCTCTTTATTTTTAAGTGAGTTTTAATGATATATTTAAGCCAGACTTGTGACTATTTTTGATGTTTAGGGTAGGCAATACTGACTGTGTCATGGTGATGTTTCATCAACCTCACAGCCAAGCAGACAGGAGCGCCTGGAGGTACTCTTCTTTGTGGTTCTGGTTTTCTGTTCAAGATGGGCACACAATTTTACAAGTTTAATAATTTCTTAGATCAAGTTTTTGTTAAATTGAAAATTCAGCGAGATAGATGCTATTTTTGGATGATATCAAGAAATAAATTCAGGTCCTCTCTCACCTTAAAGCACTGGATTCCAATTGTCTAATGTATGTTATTTCCTTTATGCTGCCTGACTCTCTCCTTTTCCATCCTATTTTAATATATGTATTCATACATTCCTCATTGCTTTGCAGGTGATCTAAGTAATGAAACTCAGGTACTGTTTGAGGATGAGAGGAAGAAACAAGGGACCTTTGGCCTCCTCTCAGATATCCTGATGTAAAACAAACAAGGAGTCTTGTGGCACTTTTAAAAGCTAATAAATAAATCAATTTGTTAGTCTTTAAAAGTGCCACAGGATTCCTTGTTTGTTTCCCTAAACTAGACCCACACCGCCACAGTTGCTTTCCTCTTTGCCATGCTTTGGGACTGGAGGTCTGCCTGCAATCAATGACAATGGGGCTTATTTACAGTGCAGAAGGAAGGACAAAAAACTTCTTTAATGTGTTGATTGATGGCCATTAACCCTAAAACCCAGTATTTCCATATGAGTGCTAGCCTGGGGTCTTCGCTCTCAGGTATAATAGATCATTATCTGCACAGAGAAGTTTGCTCAAAAAGACATCCCCAAAGACTGAAAAGTCTTGTTAAATGCAGAAGGAAAAAAGTTCTTTAATATCTCGAACACTTTCTGGAGATGCTGATGTAAATTCAAAGAGATGGTCCTGTTTTGTAAGGGTTGGGAATGTGACGTTCTCCTAACTTTGTCCCCGTTTGCTTGACTGAGGCTGGCTCCATAAGTTTTATCTCAACACTTGCCCTTTCTCTTCCCCTCAGGGAGCAGTTGTGGGAAGGTGGCTACTTAAGAGTTACTGTAAACAAACCCCGCCTGTCCCAATTCCCTTCCCCCTTCCCTGACCAGCCGGAGCTGCTCCCTAGTCCCACTGCTTGAAAAAGCTCCCTGCTTCCTTACTCCAGCTGGCTGCGTGGGATCCCCCAAAAGTGCGAGGCCCCCCAAAGTGCGGGGCCTAGAGCGGTTGCCCCTCCTGCCCCCCCTTAAGGACGGCCCTGTTCATGAGGCTCACTCAATACCCCATGCAGAACCTCTCCCAGGCCCCCTTTCCTGTTGAGTCCCTATTTCCCCATCAGAGAACAGTATTATTTTGCATGACAATGCCTCGCAGGGGATGGGGCCTTTGCCCTTGGGGTGCTAATGCCTGACTTCAGGAGTGTTTGCTACCTGCTCATGCGGCAGACACAGCATAACCAGGGGACCTTCACTCTGCAGAGCTAGCCCCAGTAACACCTCCATCTCCAGCAGAGAGGACATGTTGCAACTGGCCAAGCAAGACTGTCCATCCGCTCCCTAAGGGCTGATTGTTGCAGGTAGGGTTAGTTAGTTGGCAGGAGAACGATCACTTAAATTGCAGGCCTCAGTCATGCTAACTCAGGTGCTAGGCAAATAAAGTGGCCCTGCTGATGGTGTTTCCTGTGTTATTTTCCACTCAATCCTAGTACTACAATTGATTTTAAATGCTGTTCCAAATAGTGCAGGCATTTTCAATAAGGTCTCTTCAGAACTGCCCCTCTTGCATTTAGACTTCTTTGTGAAGTTGCTCCAGTCCACCTGTGGCAGGCTGCTCCCCAGATCTGGTCCGTATGCTGCTGTGACCTCCCACTCCTGAACCCCAATTCACCCTGCTTTGCAAGGTGACCACTCACTCCTGAGTCAGTTCACCGCAGCCTCTCATGTGCAATCTGTCCAAAGCAGTGGGTGTACGCCCTCTGGCTACTCGAGGGACGGTCCACAAGCGAGCACCCCTGGCCCCAGATACCACATTGGGAGCCACTGTCCTACAGGGATTGGGACCCACTCCCAATCACCATGGTCTCAAGTCCACCCGTTTAACAAAGAGATGAATCGTGCCCAGCCTTCTTCACTCATGCCCTGCGAAGACCACACAGCTTTAGATAAAACAAATACTAGTTTATTGATCAGAGGACAATTTAAAGTGAGAACATGGCCAATCAAGGCAGAATCATAATATAAATGAGTCAGGAGTGACCACAAGGACATAATAGGAATAAAAATACATACTAACCTAATATCTCTACCTAAACTGACCTCATAGTCCAAGTTTATGCTCAAGATGTTCAGCTGTCAGATGTTTGTACAGCCACTCTGCCTAAGGCCAGGCAGGGCCCAGATCTTGCTTGACATTGTTTCAAGATGGTATTTCCTGGGCAAAAAGCCTCAAGCTCCTCAAAATCTCTCTCTTTGTTTCCAAACACCTTTGGCCCCTCCCTTTCTGTGCTGTGGAGCGTCTTTACTTCTACCTAAGCCCAGGATGGTATTTGCATTCCCTTTGTCATGTAATTCCCCTCCCTCTGCACTAGAGATAGTCCTGAGAATCTGTGCTTTCTAAGATGCTTCACCTGGGCACACATACAGGATGCTGTAGGTAACATGATATCATAACTATACAGAGGAACATTCAAAAGGAAACCTTGCATGGCATAACTGGCATCAAATCATACAATCACAGTGCATAAATGAACAGAAAAATCATATAGATCATAATGCAGGGGTGTACGGATGTGCATCCCAAGATACCACCCATCAGGATGCACCATTCTCAGCTTCTCTCCTTACTCACTTCACACCATCCTCCCCTCTCTCTTCATACAGTCCTGTCAGGTCTAGTGCAAGAGCCGTCTTCTCTGCAGCTTCTGATAGCTGAAGCAGATTTACTGTATCTTTAGTCCCCATCCACATCCATTTCATTTCACCTCTCAGCTAAAAACATGTTTTCTCTCCCTTACCTATACCTCTCATGTATTATTTGCCCTCTAACTGTATTATTTATCTCCCAGAAGAATTGAGGGTACAGTCTGTAAGAAACACACTATACAACATTAAATTCTATTGCTATGTATCCAAGATTACCCCCAAAGTCATTTTTGACAGTGAAGCAATTTCAAATCCTTCCAGATATTTTAGATACTTTGTTTTGAATCCAGATGTTGACCGTGTCAGCTGTATGCTAAGAATGAATCTTCGTGACTTGCTTTGCTTCCATTTTTTAATAGAGTAGGGGGAAAAATGTCACTGGAAAATTCCATTAGCGTAAGCCAAGCATGGATAGCTGAATCCGAGGCCAGCTGTGCTCTTCAGTGTTCAAATAAACTTTCCTGTCATCTAGCTGTAAGATGACGCATAGCATTCCAGGACCCAAGTTTAAATAGAGAATGAGAGAGCTTTCACGCACAGGCTTTGATGAAGAACAGGAAACTTGGATTGATTGGGAGGGCATTTTTTTAAAGGAAAACTTTTCCTAAGGAGTTGTCTACATGTGAAATTAGTCAGGAACAACAGAACCATAATGCTCTGTTTCAGTGCCCTGGGCACACTGCAATCAGAACGCGCCTTTTGCAATTAGCAGTGCCTGGGGCTGGTGGTGCGAAATGTGCCCTTTAATGGAGTGGCTTTATTGAGCCGCTCCAGGGTGCCCAGGGCAAATCTCCGTTTGCCCCATCGTAGTTATGGCCCTGAGGAACAGCAATTGCATTTTAAATTCACACCCTGCCCTAATCTGAATTATCTTTCAAGTGTAAGCAAGCCCTGAGTGTTCAGACACTTAGTAGTTTACAGAACACCAATAGAACAGAAATTATACACTGAAAATACAAGTTAGTTCATCATTCTGATCAGCTCCTTCCCAGCCCATCTCCCTAGCTCTACCTTCCTGTGTTTGTCCAGCTGCATTTTACAGTACTCAAATAATAGGGCTTTCACCACTTTCCCTGGACAACTATTTCATGGCCCAACAAAGCTCAGGAAATGCTTCCTGATATTCCATCTAAACTTACTTCTGTTCTGATTTCATCCCATACCAGTATTCTTAATTATACTCACTTGGATCATCCCAAAGGTCTTTCCATCTTGCTATTTACAAACACTTGCAAACAATTATCATATTCCTGTTAGCACCTATTTGACAATACTATATATATAGTGAAACCACTCTTTGGCAACTAGTCAAGGCTCCAATATAACACTGGTTGCCTAACAGAGGTGGGTCTTAACGAGTGTTCAAATAAAATTGCACAGAAAACTTTCAGGATGATTTAAAAATGGTTATTTGAGATGGGGCTTTCTAATGCAGGTGGTCCTTTGTTCAGCTTTTATTACTGTGCTTTTTAATCTTTCCTCGCTACTCCCAAGCTGGAGCAAGAAGCTTGGGCAATGGACAGATCTCTGTGCCAGGAAGATTTGCACAAAGACAGGAGTTTATGCCAAAGCCAGCACACACCAGAAGAAGGAAAGAGTGGTCAAAACAGTTTAAATATCCATTCACACCCATCACAGTACAAGAAGCTGCAGGTCTATCATTCATGAGGCCTTTGTCTGGATTGTCAATACCTCAGTAAAAAGGAGGGGGAGGGGGAATGTGTAAGTACATAGCCAGATAAAGACCAATCTAGCTACAAGATCAACCACAAAGAAAGCAGCAGGCCACAGATTAACCTCAGTCTTAGGCAGAGGGGCTACAGACATTAGACACAGCTATAATCCCAGCAGTCTTTACAAAGCAAACATAATTAAGTGCAGTGTTATAAAGAAGCCCAGGCTTAGCGAAAATGAACACACATCTAAGCAGGAAAGCAAATATTTCCCACTTCAACAGAGAAAAAATAAAACTGCAGCTTGAAGGAAGTGACCAGGCCAGACTTAGAAAGAGATCTGACTCAGTAAACCACCAGAGCCCAGACTCAGGGCAAACAGAATAAGAGTAAGTCCATGGTAAAATATTTCAGACACTTTCCAGCAGAAGAACTGAATCCACTCCTTGGCTTCTACTTTGCAGCACCAGGCCCTATGATCTTGTCAGTTCTCTTAAACTAACCAGTGTCAGTTGTGGTCAGCAGTTGGATGAAATATCAAGGAAAGCTCTGATTCTGCAAGAAGTATTCAAGTGATTCAACAGGTGGCAATCTTCCCTTGGTTGGCACCATTAGGAAGCAGTGCCCCAGCACAGGGTGTGTGCAGGAATTTAAATTCCAGCTCTATTAGAAGGGAATGTTCTGTGCCTCCACCAGGACCCTAGGGGAGCATGCTGCATCCCCACTAGGGGACTGAAAAAGCATGTGTCCACCCTGCTGCTAACTGGGGGACCTCTGCCCCTGCATGGTGCTAAAGGCTGTTCTGATGCTGCAGCTACTATCTTTTGGATGAGAGATGAAGACAAGGTCTTAACTACTCATGGTCATTAAAAATACCCATGTCACTTTCCCCCTAAACAAGGCTGTTAACAGATAGTTGTGAGGAAAGTGCAATTTAGCTAAATCCAAGCTGCTTATTTAAAATTCTTCTCTCACATTCAACTAGAGACTATTCTTCATTCCTTCTTAAACTAGGCTGCTGTGCCTTGTTGCTCTGCATCATTAACAGCCAGCCCATTCTACCCCAAAGGTGGCTGAATGTTAGTAACAGTGAAATGATGCCTGTAGGTAAATTTTGTAAAGCACTTAGGACCCTTCTGGATGAAAGGAACAATAGAATATAAGTCATTATCATCTACAGTCGTGAGGAAATAAACCATGAGAAACAAGCACCAGAAACTGTCACACAAAATGCAGACCATGCTGACAGCTAAACAGGAACAAGGAAAAGCCTGTCAAACAATATGCCAGACTTGGTGTGGCAAGAGATGCGGCAGAATATAATCAACCCACCAGAAGAAATTAAGTAGGCCGGACAAATTCCTGACTCAGCAAAAGAAAGCACAGTCCCCTAACATGTTTGAGAGAGAAACAGGTCAATCAGCATCTGACTTCTTCAAAGAGAAGAGAATCCAAACATCAGTTAGGCACTTCAGTAAAACTATAGCAAGGAAAGAGTGAACACCATGGTCTAATGTTACCAAAGGCAGACTGAAAAAATTACGGATTCAGGGAAAACACAATTCTGGCAGAAGGAAAATAAATGGTACTGAACATACAGTATGGCTTGGACTGATGACACCAAGTGCATGACAGTGTTCATAAGCAGTAAGAATAACTCAAGCACACAATAATTATGGTGACAACCACTTTTAACACTGTGAAAGCCACCCTGAGATAGATTGGCTAGGGTGACAAACACAATTTGAGCACTGGGGGATGGAGGGGAGAAAAACATAAAAAAACCCAGACAAAATGACAAATGTTCCCAACATGCTAAGTTACAAAGAAGCAACCATGTTAGTCTATTTCAGTAAAACAAACAAGGAGTCCTGTGGCACTTAAAGACTAACAAACAAATTTATTGCAACAAATAAATTTGTTACTCTTTAAGTGCCACAGGACTCTTTGTTTGTTCCCAACATGGCAACAAACACAGAAAGAAACACATCCCAATCAGGCAAAAATGACTGGCCAGTGACATGAAGATGGAACCGTGTGTGACAGCGGAGCACAGCAGAACACTCGTCACCACCACAACCAGGTTGAATCGTGTGAAAGCCAATCAGGGTCCTACCAGACAGTGTAATAGCTCCAGGGCAGAGAAACAAAGTCAGCATCAGAGTCACAAGCATAGCCCATATTTGCAAAAACAGTTTAATTTACCCCACACCAAGCTCAGGGAAACTTATTTTAAATACATCTGAAAGCAAACTTGTCCAAACATAAAGGAAAGGAAACCCTGGGCATCATATTCAGGCTGTTAAAAATAAGAAGGAAAACAAACTTATGGCCTTTTGAATATGGAAGTAAGAGCAACAGTATCCCTTCTCCTTCCCCAAATCCAGAGGAAACAACCACCTTCAGTTACTAAAACTCTGCAAATGTAAAAATAGAAAAAGCAGAGGATTCACAGGCCGAGCAAAGACATCGACATGAGATACTGTCTCAAGCAAATGCAATAGAACAGATGAAAATACATCCTCAGGGTGTGGGAGCACTTTCATTCTCTGTGAGTCTGCTCAAGCAGAAGCTAAATCAGCACTTTCAGTCTCTCCAGGCTCAGTTTCGTTGATTGTTCCTGCCACCCCCCCAGCCTCTTCTTTTATGAACTTCAAATGTTAAAGCAGCCAAAGTTCCCTTGTTTTTTTCCCATCCTTTTGCATATTCTGCCCAAAAAAGGTGGTTAGAAAATGAAAAATAACCACCTCCTCCAATATGGCTGTTTTGAATTTGAAGTGAATTTGGCTTTGGGTTATTTTTTGGTCCTTCTAATGATTTTTAACACATGGCTGTAGCTTTGGGGTAGCTGTGGGGGTGGGTGAGTGAGCTTCGCTGTATGCAGTGTTAATCCTAGCTTCTTTAGATTGCCATCTGTTTGCATTGTTCTTGTGGGGAGGGCAGGGGAAGAGATCATGACATGCTATAGCTTTTTGATGTTGGGTTCTGAGGTCAAGAGCTTCTCTTTAGCATGCAAAGACATCCTCACAGTAAGGGAATTCCAATATATGTCTTTGCTGTCATGGAGGTTTGATGTTGTCACCACATTTTGACATCTAGACTAAGATAGGGTTTCTGTGTTTTTTGTCTCCCAGCTAAGACCAGTAAGATTGGGACTGTCTCACCAATTTTAGGAAAGTGGTGACCCTACAATAATAAATAATTCAAGGCACTGTGACAGACTCCTTTTATCAAAGGATCTCAAAGCAAACAAGCAACAGATAATATTGCTTACTAACATCTGTTTTCACATTATATGTAAATAATAGTGGCATTCCACATTTAAAAGTAGTGAGAGAGATGGTCTTATCAGAATGGCTATGTTCTCACATAAACTGTTATTTTGAAATAAGTTATTTCGAAATGAGTTATTTCCAAATAAAGTCCTTATTCTGAAATAAGTTAATTCAAATTAAGAAAATGTTAATTCGAATTAAGGGAAAGCCTGCTATCGAAACGGCTGTTATTTCGAAATAAGGCCATTCGGACATGTTGTTTCGAAACAGTTGTTTTGAAAAATGGTGTTGTTTTGAAACAATGTGTCTGAACGCCGTTGTTTCGAAACAGCCGTTTTGAAACAACGGCTATGTCGATTTCAAGCAAGGTTTTACTGTTTCAAAATAACGGCCGTTATTTCGAAACAACGGGTCTTGTTGTTTTGAAATAATGGAACGTTGTGTGGACATAAGAACATTTATTTTGAAACAATGGCTGTTGTTTCGAAATAAAACTCTCGTCTGAACACAGCCCATATGTATTAAGATTGTAGAGGTAATGTATGAGTTTATTTTGAGTGTAGACAATGCTATTCCACTAACCACTAATGCATCTAGCATAAATCCTGAGTGGGTTACAGCATCAGCCTGAATGATGAATCAGGCAGGCACTTGAACTGTAATGGACATTTTAAGTGTGAACTCTTGTTAATGAAGATCTTTGGATTTTCCAGTATCTGATTTCCTGTAAAGGCAAGGTCCCTCCAGAAAGCTGTCACTGTTTCAATGTAAGAATTCCCTCCAGTCACCAGGGAGTAGGGCCTAGTGGAAAAGAGCCATTATGTTTTTCTACATGTTTTTTTTATCATAAAAAAATAAGTTTCAATATACAAATGAGTGAAACTGGAAGCCCCTTTTGCAAAAAGCAAAGGAAAGAACAGACAGCTTACACCCACACACTGCAGTGATTATAAGGAGGGTGTGTCTTCTCTGGTTAAAGACAGGGACTAGCTCATCACTGTAGGATGGGAAAGTTTAATAAGACCTCAGTGGATCAGGGCGTGATTGACCCTACATTTTAAAAGAAGGAGTCAGTAACTGACTTGTAACCTTCTGCATAAAGATAACCCCATATCAAACTGACCAAAAGAATTACCTGTGAGGTTTTCCGAGAAAGATTTTTCCATTCATTCACTGATGGGGGGACAGGGGGGGGAGTCTTGAGTGTGTTTCTTGCTGATTGGTTACAGCTGACCTCAAAGTGGCAACTTCTCTGGAGAAGTGACTGAGAGATTAATTTGCCCATTATTAGTCATAAATCCACACAGATCCATACCGCGTGACTGTAACAGGAAAGGCTGGCCCTTCACCGTGGTTGTAGTGTAGGTGTAAAACTAAGAGAATCCTGTTGTCAGACTGAATCAGAATAGTCAGCAAAGCCACTATATTTTAAACAGATCAAGTGTCTATGGAACCTTCACTTATATGTGAAGTACACATAACATGTATATCCTGTGATGCAAATCAACTGTATGAAAAAATAAGCAAAGGACTGAGTGAATTACCATCTTTTAGATTAAGATCCACAAAAGATACTCTATAAAAAGAAAAAAATATATAGGACCAAATTCTGATCTCAACTACACCTGTTTAAATCCAGAGTGATCCATCTGCCTTTAGTGAAGTAACACCAATGTTAATATTGGTTTAAGTTAGAGGAGAATCAGTCACTATAGCCAAGAAGGTGTAAAATAAATTCATGTGCCACATCTCTCCAGGGACAATGAGTCACAAATCCCCAAGTAAACATGGACATTAGCAAAACAAGGATGATTGGCTATGGCAATCTAGTCTTTCATCACTATAAAAGGAGGAGGGGAATGTATTGCTGGCAGGGCAGGTACCAGCTCTTGCCAAGGCTGCAGGCATTAGCTAAGAAATAACACACTTATAGCTAGAGACCAGACCAGTTCACTCACGTTAGCATTGTTCAAAATTGGTATTGGTCTTATAAGAATGTATTCAATGTTTAGACTCCAGAGAATGTAAACTGCTACCTTCATTAATCTTATTTGTAATGTCCATGCTATAAAGAAACATTTAAGTTTTGCTTTACCACTTTGAAAATGTGTGTGCTAAACTTGTGAACTCAGAGGAGAAGAGTGTATCCATCCCACCTCCAAGTCAGAAGAACTATCAAAACCAGATTGGTCATCAAAGAACATTGCAATACAAAGATCTGGTGAATGGCCTTGTTCCACCTTTGAATGGCTATGCCCAAGAAAGCTTGTCCTATCGACTTGGAGGCTCGATGAAGGAACTAAAACACAGACATAAGAAATTTTTCCATCTCTTTTCTGCTTGATCTCATGTTCAAAAACATTAAGAAACTGAAACTGAAGACAGAGATTCCCAGGGTTGGGCCTATGTGGATCTGCCCTGAAAGACATTTTGAATAGACAGATATCTGCAACATTCTCATCCTTAAGATTTAGATTGCAATTTATTTATGTGTATATGTTTGCTTTCTTTAATCTGTAAATAAATTTCTTATTTCTTTTTCCAAGTTAATAAACACAAGTTAGTTTATCACAGGACTGACTACAGGTGTTGTTGTCTGTGGTGTAAGATCTAAGACATACACTGAGCTGCAGCAATGTGATTAGTCTCTAGGGACTGGAAACAACCTGATTATTTGTGATTTTTGGTGTAAGTGACAATTTATTACTAAGCCCAGTTTGCCTGAATGACAAGATAGACTGGAGAGTCAAAGGGAACTGTTTGTGTCACCATGGGAAGACTGTTATAGTAATCCAGAAGTTCACATATGTTACTGCCTTGGTGAAATCTAATTATAGAGCTAACACCTATCTGAGGCATCTGCCCTATTTTTGACTATCTGCCCTGACACAGGCACTCATGCTCAAGAGCCAGTCCAGACAAGGTGACAGTCACCAGATAGGAAACAGGAGCATCTTGGCACCAAGCATCTCAGCATCCCAGATTTATCACACTCCCCAGAATCTGGTCTAAAGGAGCCATTTGCTGAGATGTCTAAGCGTATGGATGAGCTGTGTAAACAGGTGAAGATTTTATCTAGTGATCTGATGTAACTTGGAAGTTGGCAGTAAAAGGAAAGCTCAGAGGCCAGGGAAGCCCTGGGAGCAGACCCTCTACCCAGTTAGACCTGAATGGCTAACCCATCTAATGGCAGTGTAGGGAAGCTGACCGTGTTGTAAGGAGGGGCTCACAAAAGGCAGTGACTTTACACAGGGAGTCCTCGCATGTGGGATCAAAGCCTGAAGTGGTTCAGACTTTAGTTTTGGACTTTATTAATGTTTGTAGGATGCTGCATGTATTAATTTTACTTATAATATCTGTCTCCCATGTTATAAGATAATATTTAAGTGTTTTCTCTGTAACTATACGAATGTTTGCTAAGACCTTGTCTACAGCTATGTTGGAGGGAGATGCTCTCTCGCCAACATAGCTATTGCCACTTGTTTAGGTGGCTTCATTATGTTGGCAGAAGAGCTCTCTCCCATTGACATAACACAGCTACACAAGCGATCTGACCGCTCCTTAAGTCTCAAACCGTAAACCTCCCTAGTCAGGGAAGAAGCACTATCAAGTGTGAAACACAAGTTTACCATAAGAGCTGTCATCTTCTCTCCAACAAAAGGCCTACAGCCATCAGACAAGCCATTTTGGAATATCAGTGGAAAAAAGGCATTGCTGTTTGCTTCCTCCACACCTATGAAAAGGGTATGAAGCCCTCATCCCATCAGAGCTTGAACACAAGGGGGTAGTGAAAGGCATAAAAATCCCTGTCAAAAAGGATTTATCATACTATGCAGTTCGGAATTCAGAGAGAGCAATATACCTAAGATAAGAAGAGGATCGCTGTACTGCTTGGCTGGGGTTAGCCCTAAAGAACAGATAGAGCTTGCACATTACAGCAGCTGCTATTATTTCCTTTTCTAGAATCTAAGGCTATTGTGCATCCGTGCTTGCATGACCTGCTTTTATTTATATTACTCTCATTTCTTTTTCTTACTTAATAAATCTTTAGTTAGTTTATTACAGGACTTAAAGATGTCTTTGGTCTGAGAGAGATCTGAGATACCACTGATCTAAGGAGGCAACTACTCGTTTGAGAGTGGCAGTAAACTATATATTGTTGTGACTTCTGGTGTAAGGTAGGGGGTTGCAAACCTTTTGCGGGTCATAGCACGCTTGGGGTCATGTTGCACCCCTACAGGACACACCATCCCATTTCTCCCAGGCTGAATCTAGCCATCTCTCCATGACACACTGTGTGGTGACACTGTGATGTGTTCCGACATAGTGGCTGAGAATCACTGATGTAAGGGACCATCTATCATCAAAGCAGGCTTGCCTGGCTGGGAGGTTAGACCAGAGTGCCCAAGGAGATTGACTGTGACTCCATGTTAAGGTTGTTACATTGCTTCAGGGGTTTGTACTTGCTACTTGGTTGGTGAAATCTAATTATAGAACATAGAGCCAGCTTATTCCTTGAGATTCAGTCCCAAGGTTGGCTCCCATTGTCATGTGCTACTCTAGGTAGCCTGACACCAGGATCTGGTAAACCTATCCTCTGTCGACAGAACAAAACATTGATTCTCCTCCTAAGCAAGACAAAGACTGACTAGCAAATATGCCATTTGGGTGGACTTTGTACCCTGACACACAGGCAAACTTAATTTTGGTGGCTTGTAGTTTGCTCCCACTTTGAAAGAGAATATGCCAATAGGGGGACCTGAATCAAGTTGTTCTGCAATCAAGCTATTGTACAGGTCATCCTACTAGACTGGGAGAATGTAATGATGTTTGAGAGATCAGATGCTGGGATTTGTCCCCATTGCCTTACAGACAGCACTAGCAAAGGCCCTAAGGGGCCTGGCTCCAACAGACAGACATAAGTAAAGCACAAATTATCAAAGAACACAGAGAACAATAGATTCAGATGATTCAGAAACACTCCGCTGTCTGTCTCTAAGCACTAGGCCAATTTTGGGTGTGTAACTCACAGATAGTACCTGATTGTCACGAACCATGCTCTGATTTGGGAGAGATTCCAGTCAGCCACAGTCAAAGAATGAGATGAAAGAAGCCAATGTGGTCAAAGAAAGCTACAGTTCCTGTTGCAGCTCCCAGGGAAGGAGAACAGGAAACCACAATTCTGTATGGAGTATTGAAAAAGTGCTTGTATCAAAGCTGTGCTGTGCTGAGAGTTGTGTCAAGCACCAGGGATGCATTATGAAATGCTAGCATTGATGACACACAGATGGCCCAAATGATCACATGGGGACAGTCTTCATCAGGCAACCAGAAAACGACAACAAAACTTTCCTGAAGCAAAGGAAAGAGAAAGAATAGCAAGATGCTGCCTTCGGAGCTCTTAATGACCCAAACATCAAAAAAGAATCCTACAGAAATGGAAACTGATGAATTGCTAAGGGTGAATATGAAAGAGTAACACAAATATGCAGGAACAAAATCAGAAAAGCTAAGATACAAAATGAGTTACACCTAGCAAGGGACATAAAAGCCATAAGAAGAGATTCTATAAATACATTTGTAGCAAGAGAAAAAGGAAGGACAATGTAGGTCCACTAATTAGTGGAAAAGGAGAGCTAATAATGGATGACACTGAAAAGTCTGAGGTGTTTAATGCCTATTTTGCTTCAGTATTCACTAAAAAGCTTATTGATGATCAGATATTTACCACGATTAAAACTAACAACAAAGCAGAAGGAAAACAAGATAAAACAGTGAAAGAACAAGTTCCAAATATTTAGATAAATGAGAAGTATTCAAGTCAGCAGTGCCTCCATAAATTAATTCCAAGGCAATAGTTCTCAGCCAGAGGTATGTTTAGCCCCGAGTGGATGCAGAGGTTTCCAAGGGGTATGCCACCTTCACTTATTTACCTCATTTTACAAGAGGCTCTAAAGCCCTGAAGTAGGACTTAAATCACACTAGTCCTGCAGAAGCCACTGCCACAACAGTGGGAAAGGAATAAAAATTCAGACAACGGTGCAGGAGCAGGGGAGAGTGGGTACTGTAGGACAGAATGGGAGCAGGCTTAAGAAAATAGCTGTCCCATGCTGTAAACAACATGAATGCCCTGGCCAGCAGTCACTGGTCTCCAGCTGCCCACCTCTGAAGGCACCACTGCTACCGGCACAGAAGTAAAGGTGGCTTTGTATGGTATTAACAGACTTACTTTTGTGCTTCTGCTGCTGGGGGCCATGTTGCTTCAGAACCAGACAACTGGAGATTTTTAAGTGAGAAGAAATGTGAAGAATACAAAACAAATCAGAATTCTGCAAGGGCTACAATAGTCTGGAAAGGCTGCAAACCAAAGACCGAAGGTACCTAAGGTACTGGTCAAAGTAATCTGAATTATTAGCTATTATATTTGGGAATTTATGAAGGATGGATGAGGTTCCAGATGACTGGAGAAGAGGCTATATCTAGTGGGGTCCCACAGCAGCCTGCCCGGAACCTGCTACTGTTCAATATTTTTATTACTGACTTGAATAATGAAGCAGAAAGTATTCTTATAAAATGTGTGAATGACACCAAGTTGGGATGGGTTGCAAGCACTTTGGAAAGTAGAATTATAACTCAAAATGACCTTGACAAATTCGAGAACTGGTCTGGAATCAGCAAGATGAAATTTAATACAGAAAAGTGAAAAGTCCTACCATTTAGGAAGGAAAAAAAAAAACCCAAATGCACAACTATAAAACTGGGAATAACAAAACTGACCAGGCAATAGTACTGCTGTAAAGGATCTGGAGGTTCTCACAAATTGAATATATGCCAATAACGTGATGCAATTGTGAAGAGGGCTGATATCATTCTCAGGTGTCTGAAGAGAAGTGTCATGTGTAAGACATGGAAGATAATTGTTCTTCTCTGCTTAATCTGCAACAAGGGAGATTTAAGATAGAGATTAGGAACAATTTTCTAACTAAAAGGATAGTTAAACTCTAGAACGGGCTTCCCACGGAAGTTGTGGCATCTCAGTTGCTAGTTTTTAAGAATAGTTTAGACAAACTCCTGTCAGGGATGATCTATGTTTACTTGGCGCAGGTCTATACTGCCTGCCCTTTTCAGCAGCAGTTGAACAAAGATACTCAAGTTACATAAAATAACTCACATATTTGTGTTCCATCCTCCTACTCCCAGCACACCCACTGCACTAAGTTGAAAAGAGGGGCCTCCCTTTGACCCAGTGCTAACCCAGTTGCTGGGAGCTGGTGCTTAGAGATCAACTACCTGATTGGCTGAGCAGCCTTCAAAGACCCAATCAGGAAGTTTGAACTGACAGTGGTGATTTTGCCACCACTAGCCCTTGATTCTGACTCAGTGTATGGAAGTCGGCAAGATGACCTCCTGAGGTCCTTTCTTATCCTATATTTCTATGATACAATTAGGAGCTGCTAGTACTGAATTTGACTCAATACTTGTGGATCCAACCATGCACCAGGAGGGGATAGTCCTGATTACACACTTGGCAGTGCTACTTTTGATTACTTTCTGGGCTGCATTGGCCCTGAACTTATCTCAGAAGACCTGGGCCTCACTGCAGTGGGAGGTACCAACTCGGTGCTTGCTTCAAGAGGCCCAAGACCAAATGTGCTCCAGGAAGAACGTGTCTGTAATTTGTGGCAGGATGTGAGTTTATGGCTGCAATGACCAAAAGCAGTGCTGACAGTGCTCCCAGACAAAATCCATTTATTTGCCGTTCAGCTGTGAGTTATCTATAAGCCTGGACTTCTTCCCGACACTCTGGATACCTGAAAAGTAATGTGGTCAGACACTACTTTGCCCTTTCGATGTCTGTCTGAAGAGAGGATTTGAATCTCTAGTGAGGAACCTGAACAAAGAGGCGATGCAACACATTTACAAAGGGGAAACTGAACAAAGTAATGATTTAAGTGATTTATGTTTCAAAAAGCAGAAAGTTGGTTTTTTAATCAAATAAATTAGAGGTAGGAAAATCTGAGGAAAATTTAAGTTTAAATCAGCTTCAAGCTGGTTTAAAGACTCCTGAAGGTGAAGCAGACAATGGCGGAGCTTCTCTCCAGCCAATCATAAATGAGCAAGGAGCAAAGGGAATTAGGAATTGCTGCTACCCTTCAGATGGAGTGGTCAGGAATAAAAGAGAAACAAGAAGTAATCACTAAGTTATAACACTGGTAGTTCTGGCCCCCAACAAAGCAACCAACCCTCAAGTATCCCAATGCCCAGGACCTCAGGATGGGAGGAGAATCTTGGAAGTGAAACCCTGGATGGTGAGGGCTAACCAGATGTCAGTGACTCCAGGCCAGAACCTCAGCCTCCCTGACGAGTACCATGGCTACCTGAATGTGTTCAGAAAACAAAAATGCAAACGTACTACACCCATACAGAGATTATTATTTCCCAACAGACCTAAAACCCGGGGAAAAGGTGTCCTCTGGGTGGATATACTCCATGTATGAAGCAGAGCTGCAGGTGCGATGTGAGTACATCCAGGAAAACTTCACCAAAGGGTTCATTCAATGATTACCTCTCAGACACTATGACCATGTCTGGTCTGTTCTAGGAAAACTACAGAAGCATGGGTTGTATTCCACACCAGAAGAGTGCACCTTTGACCAGGCTACCATTGAATTTTTGGGGTACATCATCTCCCTAGAAGGAATCCAGATGGATCTGCAGAAGGTGAAAGTCATCTGCAAATGAAGAGCCTCCATGACTTTCAGTGCTTCCAGAGCTTTGCAAATTTTTATAGGAATTCATTGCTAAGTTTACCAATTAATAAAACTTCCCTCCTCTTCGAAGTTATGCAATGCACTTGGTTGCCTGAAGCCCAGCCTCTTTCGACCAGCTACAGGCTTCTCTCTCTGAGCTGTTTGTTTTCACTGGGGCCTCCTCAGGACTTGGAAACTGGTTTTCCATGATCCATAGACATCTATTGCTGCCTGCAAGGGTGAAGACCTCTTACTAGAGCCTCCACTGCATATCCTCACCCTCATGCTCAGGTCATGGCATCCACCTTGCTGTGCTGGAGATTGGTTCTAGCTGGTATCACCAGAGACCTCCTGGACCATGGCTAGTGAGACTAAGTAGATGTGGTAGAGCTTGTGCGGTACAGGGGCTGTCCACTCCCGGTCCCCATGTCAAGGATTCCAGAAGGCGAAAGCTCCCTTGCTTCTCTCTCATTCTGCAGAAAAACTTTTCATGAGAGTGCTCCTTACCTAGCCATTCCTCCAGGTCATCCAGAGCTTACTGTCAAGGACTTTGCCACATGAGTGCCTATCACTCACAAAAGCAGGGTGTCTGATACCCAGTTAGTCTGTCTCTGAGCTATGCCCAAGGAACATTTTTATGTGCTAATACTTAACACCATCTGCTTCTTTACTCTCATGTGCCACCCAAATACCAATTTGTGCAACCTGCTGCCTCCATCAGAGAGTGAGGGTCCCCAGTGGAAGAGCATTTTTCCTGCTCTGGATCTGCAACCCATGGGGACATGAGTTGGCACCTTCATAGAACCATGAGCTCAGGTGGTTTTTTGGCACAAGTCATTGATGTTCCCAAACAATTGAGCCTTATGAAGCAAGTGGGAGACCAGGCACATACCTATCTGCAACCAATCTTTTGCCTCCTCCAGAACCTGTTCCTCAGAGTCTGTTTGCACTTTTTCCCACACCTTCTAGTTTTTGGCTTCACAAAGTCTCCCTATGAACTTTCTTATGTTACTGGTGAAGCTGGTCATTTTCAATTCCAAGAGAAAAGCGGTCAGTCATGAGGATGCCTCTGCAGCTGTTGGGCTGTTTTCCCAGACCTTCCACATGCATGTGTCTGGGTTTAGATTCATAGATTCCAAGGCCAGAAGGGAACATTTTGATCAGGCAGTCTAACCTCTTGTACTACACAGGACACAGAACTTTCCAGAAATAATTCTCATTTCAACTAGAGCAAATCTTTTAGAAAAACATTGACTCTACCTTTTAAAATGGCCAGGGATGGCGATTCCACCATGACTGCTCAGAAATCATTCCACCAATTAATTACCCTCACTCTTAAAATTTACAGTAATCCTCTGGGCACCATCCATTGACTCCCCACTTTAAAGATTCTTGCATTAGTGGGCACGGTGTGTGATTCTCTGTTTAGTGCACCCCAACACCTTTTACCTCACTCCTGTTCCTAGTGCTCTTGGGTTGTCTCCCATACTCAGCTGACCTCAATCCCTTTTGACACTTCTCCTGTTTTTCTGGGGAGGAACCTCCCTTCCCAGGCCAAATAAGTCAAAGCTTTCTACTAAGCACTAAATTCACACCATTGCTAAGATGATGTTTAGCATTAGAGGCGAATTGTTTATAAATACTATTGAATCATAGCAGCGTAGGACTGGAAGGTACATCCAGAGGTCACCTGTCCAGGCTCTTGTACTAATGAAGGAATAAAGATCTAGATCATCCCTAACAGATGTTTGTAACCTATTCTTAAGAACATCCAGTGATGGAAATACCACAACCTCCCTAGGTAATTTGTTCAAGTGCTTAACTACCCTGACAGTTAGGAAGTTTTTTCCTAATGGCCAACCTAAATCGCTCTTGTTGCAATTTGAGACCATTACTTCTTGTCCTGTACTCAGTGGTTAAGTGAAACAGTTTATCACCCTCGTCTTTATAACAACCTTTTATGTACTTTGAAGACAGTTATCATGTCCCCACTCAATCTTCTCTTCCTCAGACTAAACAAACCCAATTTTTTCAATTTCTCCTTGTAGGTCACGTTTTCTAGACCTTTAATCATTTTTATTGCTTGCCTCTGGATTTTCTCCAATTTTTTCACATCTTTCCCAAAGTGTGGTACCCCGAATACTGCAACTGAAGCCTTACCAATGCTGAGTAGAATAGAAGACTTCAGTACTCCTGCTAATACACATTAAAATGATGTTCCCTTTTTTTGCAACAGTATTACATTGTTGACTCATATTTAACTTATAATTCAGTAACAATCCCAGCTCTTTTTCTGTAGTATTCCTTCCTTCATTTCCCATTTTGTGTTTGTGCAGTTGATTATTCCTCCTTAACTGTAGTACATCATGTTTGGTTTTATTGAATTTCATCCTATTTATTTCATACTCTTGTCCAGTTTTTCATAATCATTTGAGATTCTAAACCTGTCCTCCAAAGTACATTCAACTCTTCCCAGCCTGGTATTGTCTGCAAAATTCGTAAGTGTATTCTCTATGCCAGTGGTTCCCAACCTCTTTTGCTTGAGAGCCACAGACATCCTTTTCACAACCCTGAAGGAACATAAGTTTTCACCAGCAGGCTGCCCCCCAGTACACTGCAGCCAGATGGAAAGAGTTCAGTGAGAACAGTGGCGGATTAGGGGTCTCTGTGCCCCTGAGCCTCCCAAACTGCTCACCGGGGGTTGCAACCCTCCTCCATCCTACCCCTCTCTGGGAGGGCTGGTGCTTGCAAGGGGAAGCTAGGGGCCAGATCAGCCCCAGCCAGGCTATCTGGCCCCCAGAGCGGCAGGTCCGACCAGTGCACGTGTGCTGTACTGCACAGCAACTGGCCCCACCCCTGGGGACAGACTGGCTGGCCAAGAGGCAGGGCAGGAGAGCAGAGCCCAGCCTCTGAGGTAGGGCTTGGGTGGAAAAGCAAATCAGAGCCTGGCCGGTGGCCCAAGGTGGCTCCTCTTCTTCCCACCACTGCATGGTGGAGGGCCTTCCACATTGTGTGGGCCCTTGGGCATGGGTCCCATAGGCCCATGTGTCAATTTGCCCAAGAGCAAGGAGCAGTGGTGTTGCTACAAAGAAAAAAAATTGGAGACAGGCCCAGTGGGCACAGAGTGCACCTGGCCAGTGCCCCAGGCCCCACTGGCACTCTGGGCTTCCCCAAGCCCTTCCCCCACACAGCCTGCTAGCACTCTGGCCTCATTTGGTCCTGAAGACCAACACCCTGACCCCAAACCCAGCTGGCATCCAGCGGTCAGCTCCCCTGGCCATACTTACCATTGCTGGAAAGAGGTCAATCCCACAGTCACCAGCCAAACCCCGAACTGATCCCTGGCCAGGCCAGGGCCATGCTGGCATTTCAAATTTCCTACCCCCTGGGCCATATGCCTGAGAGTGCTGCAGCATGGTGGGAGATGTAAAAAGGCCCACGCCCAGCCCCAGTCCCCAGGCAGTACCGGCTTGCAGTCACAGATCAGCTCAAAGCACTTCCTTACACATTCAAGGCATGGGCCTCATGGGTCCATGCTCAGTGACACCCCTGTTAAGGAGGCTGCTTCCTCATTGATCCCCTGTCTCCTGGCTTTAGCAGAGAAACCACACACATCCTACAATGCTGTGTGCTCCATTCGAGGCAGTGGATCTCTTCTGCAGCCAGTGGGACAGAAGATCAGTGTTCTCTTCCTTCTGGCTCCAGCAGAGAGCATAGCACATAGGGGCCCAGGCAGAGCACTTTGCTATGCTTCCTGCTACAGCTATCGGGCAGGAGCACTGATCTCCCATCCCCTTGGCTGCAGGAAGGAGCCAGAACCTGTCTTTTAGCCCCATGATAATGTGCTCTGCCTGGGTCCTTAAGCAGACTCCCTTCTGCAAGGGAGCCATAGGCCACTTTGAAAGGTCCTGCAGGCCACTTTTGGATCCTGGGCAACAGGTTGGGAACCACTGCTCTATGCCATTATCCAAATCATTTATGAAGATACCAAACAGAGCCAGCCCAACATAAATGCCTGCAAGAACCTACTCAACATGCCCTTCCAGCTTCATTTTGACCCACAGATAACCACTCTCTGAGTATGGTTTTCAACGAGCTGTGCTCCCAACTTATCGAAAGTCCATCTAGGCTACATTTTCCTAGTTTGCTTATGAGAAGGCCATATGAGACAATATCAAAAGCTTTACTAAAGTTGAGATAAATGGCATCAATGGTTTCTCTGCTGTCCAAAAGGGTTGTGACCCTGTCAAAGGATATTAGATTGATTTGATGTGATTTAATCTTGATAAATCCATGATGACTGTCACTTATCACCCTATTATCTTCTAGGTGCTTACAAACTGATTGATTAGTTGCTCTATTTTCTTTCTGGGTACTGAAGTTAGACTGACTATTTCTAATTCCTCTTTCTACAGATGGGCACTATATTTGTCCTTTTCCAGACCTCTGGGATCTATCCCAACCTCCACAAGTTCTCAAAGATAATCATGACTAGCTTGGAGATCTTTTCAGCCAGTGTCTTAAATGTTGTAGAATGTATATCATCAGACTTTGCTGACTTGAAGACTTCTAACTGTCTGATTAATTCTTAATTTTTCCTTCCCTGTTTTAGGTTTGGCCCATACCCTGTGTATACTGATATTCACTATGTTAGTCATCCAGTCACTGCTAACCTTTTTGTGAAAAGTGAAACAAAAAAGACATTTAACAATTTAGCTATTGCTGCATCTTCTGGTATAGTCTTCCTCCTCAATGAGTGATGGTCTACTCTGTCTGTAAGTATTTCTAAGGTATTTGTAAAATGTTTTCTTGTTACCCTTTATTTCCCTAGCTAAGTTAATCTCATTTTGTGCCTTGACTTTTCTAATTTTGTCCCTACATGCTTGTGAGGATTTTTTTAATATTCATCCTTCACAATTTGACCTGGTTTCCATATTTTGTATGTCTCTTTTTTGAGTTTCAGGTTGTCGAAGATCTCCTGGTTAAGCAACGGTGATCTCTCACCATATTTCCTATCTTTCCTATGTTTTAAGATAGTTTGCTCTTTTGCCCCTAATAACATCTTTGTAAAAAGCTGACACCTCTCCTGAACTTTTCCCTTAGACTTGCTATCCATGGGATCTTATCTACCTATTCTCTCAGTTTGCTAAAGTCTGCATTTTTTAAGTCCATGGTCTCTATTCTGCTCTTTTCCCTACAGTCATTGCTAAGGGCAATGCTACACTGTTGGCTGCACCACCAACGATGAAGCATCAATTGTGAGGGTTTGACTGAGCATTATTAAAGACATGCTCAGTCAAACCCAGAATTAGCCAGAGGTCAATTTCTTAAGACCTACCTGGAAAGTAGTGTAGTGCTGGGTCAACGGAAAGGCACTCCCCATCCACTCAGCACTGTGGAAACACTGTGGTGAGTAGCCTTTAGACAATCAAAGGGAGATACGGAAGTTATTTTAAGTAATTTGCATATCTCCCTTCAACTGATATCAAAATCCCCCCACTATATAGGCCAGCCCTTACAATCCTCTATCCTTATCATTTCACAATCACTTTCATTCAATCTGTCTTTGACCTGGAAATTCAATCTCCAAATAAGCAAATGAATACATTGAACAATTTCTCTAAAATGTCATACAGTGGAACTGAAGCTATGTATCCTGCCTAGCAATCCAACCCATTGTAAACTGCATCTCTCTCATTAGTGGCTGGGGTCCTAAACCTTCATACAAAGGATAGCTAATGTTGTATTTCATTTAGTTATGAAAAGCCAGTGATTTTCATGCTGAAGTTCCTCATGCTATAAATGTAATTCCAAACTAGTGACTGCAGTTTCTACACTCAGGGGTTCAGTTTGACTGACTGTATTCATTCGGGATTGTCCTTAAATCACCGTCAGTGGGATGCGTTAGAGTGGAATGAACTCTGTTATATAAAGCAAGAAAATGGATGCTGAAAGGAACCGTAAGTGAATCTATGAACTTTTAATGCAAATTAATATGATAATTGCATTGGTGCTCTGTATCTGAGAAGAGATGGTGTCCTTGTATTGTTGAAGATATCAGTACCCAGCTCCCAGGGATCCTCAGAGGAAGCAAGGAGTGGATCACCCTTTGGTAAAAGGAAGCCTTGAAGACAGAGGGGTTAACTTGATTAGCACCCTCACCACCCTCCTTCTCAGTCCAAGAGTCTCCAAACATGTCCTACCCGCTCCCACTTCCTCTCCTTGGTCAGTAGGATGATCACCAGCTTGGGGTGCATCTGGTATCCGTCCTCACTGAAGGACAAATTCCTCCCTTCAAAGGTGACATTAATCAGGTACCTACAAGAGAGAGAAAAGATAAAAGATTTTAAACACATGAGAACCATAACTAGAACAATGATCTGCTTCCTTGATCTCACTGTAAATGAGGGTTGTGGTGACACTGCAACAGACTTGGAACAGCAGGTTTAAAACCAGAGAGGAACTGGGGGAAGGAGGAATGGCTGAGTGGAAAGAGGAGAGCAGTCACTGAAAAAGCTGAAAAAAACAGATGAAGGTAGATCTCCCACATATCATTACTGGCTTCTATGACTGCATGATGGCTTTTGTCTCTGGCTCTTGCTGAATTGCTGTGCGAGTTGTACTCAACACAACTGTATTAATCTAAGTGTGCCCATAGTAGTTAGTGCCTGCCACCCCAGAAGGTTGAGGAATCAATAATAATTAGCAGAATACATATGCTGCATATATTCCAGAGTTCAGGCCTCACTATCTTTCAGAGAGGCTGTGGACGTGGGATGCAGCGGGGATCTGCAACACAGGCTCAGTGAGCCATCTGTGGCTCCCTGAATATCCCCTTCTGGCTCCATGGCAATCTCCTCCAGGGAGCCAGGTGTGCTCCTGGGACTCCCGGCTGGCCCCAGCATTGGGGTCGAATAAGGAGGCACCCAGCTGGCGCATGCCCCCACTTTTGGGGCGTCAGGTTTACCCCCACCCTCCCACCAGAACCGCATGAGCCAGAAGCGGCCCAGTGGCCAAACTGCAGCCCCTAGCACTGGCAGGGGGTGTGTGAGCAGTGCACTCCCTCTGCCCCTCCCTCTGCTGGCGGGGTGGAGCAGCACTGCTCCATCTACCACCAGCCAGCCAGCCCTCCCAAGAGTGGCTGGCAGAGAGCCACAGCTGATGGAGGCAGGGCCCTGGAATGGCCCCTCCGCGGAGTTCAGGCCCCTTCAACCAGGCCACCCCAGGCCTGAACAGAGGCTGCCTAGCCACCAGTCCCTGGATCAGGCCCATTCAACCCTGGGGTGGCTGGGTCGAAGTGGCCTGAACTCCCCAGAGTGGGCTATTCCAGGCCCTGCCTCTGCAAGCTGCAGTTCTCTGTTGGCCACTCTCGGGAGGGACAGCCAGCCGGGGGTAGGCATGGCAGTGCTGCTCTGCCCCACCAGTAGAGGAGGGACGGAGGGAGTGGTTGCACCCACACACCCCTACCAGCGCGAGGGAGCTGTGGTGCAGCTGCTGGGCCAGCTTGGGCTCATGCAGTTGTGGTGGAAGGGTGGGGGAAAATGGCTCTTCTCTGTTGGGTTGCTGACCCCTGGGATGGGGGAACAGAGGTGGAGATAGTGCCTTCCTTAGATGGCCAGCTAATGAGGCAGCCAGGTACAGGAAGTAGAGAAAGGAAAGTGAGATGCACCCTTGAGTGGCCCTATTCATCTCCTGTTGAAATCAATGGACTTTTTGGCACTGACTTCAATGGCAGCAGAGCAGGGCCCAAAGCAGTTCTTTGAGGCCTAGGTTTAATTCAAAGAATAAATGTTCCAGTAGCCAGTTAAAAGTCCCTTTCTCTAAGAATAGAATAGTTCATTGTATATAGAGAGATGAAACAGTAAAACTCACAAAGACAACCAGACAACCAAATCACTGAAGCACCTTATTACTATCTCCTTTTGTCTATTATAACTTAACTAAACTACTGTACATACAATTGGCCACATTTTTATGAAGCAGCTAGTCATTGTCGGTGCCTCCTTTATGGGCGCTCAGTTTGGGTCCAAAGGGGCTGATTTTTAGAGGGTGTGCACTAGTTTCTAAAATTCAGCCCTCTTTTATGGTGAAATCCAGTTTTTTAAAATTTTGGCCACGTGATGTCTGGAACATTTTCTCATTCTATAAGTCATCCAGTCTCAGTATCACGTCTGTTGTTTTTCTCTGAATTCCCTACAGTTACTTGGCATCGTTGTGGTACGGAGGCGTCCAAAACAGCAAACAATAGCCCAAGTCAGTGGTTCTCGACCTGTGGTCCAGGGACCTTCAGGGGTCTGTGGAGTTACTGCAAGGGGTCCATGAATACTTCCAGCTCCAGCCAGCAGGCAGCCAGGGCTCAATCCAGCCTCAGAAGTTGCTGGCCAATGATCCATGTTGGAGAGGGCTCTAAAATTTATTGAATAAATGAATTGTATTTGCCTGCTCTCACCCTGGATATGTCCACACCCCTTGGGAGCAGGTGGAGGCCAGGTCCTCCACTGCCCTTCTGCAGTACCACTGCCTGCAGTCAGTCCTTGATAACAACTATTATCATTTGGGGGTCCACAAAATTTTTTGATGTTAAAAAGAGGTACTCTTACATAAAAAGTTTGGGAACCGCTGGCCTAAGTGAAACGCTCCCTCACAGCACTGGGAAAAGTGATAAGATCCCTCCAACATGAGGCCATCAGGACAACTGTTTTAGTGTGATTTAGGATGCATCTTTGTTTCAGTGTTTAGAAAAGAGTGGCAAAAAAAAAAGTTAATTATGCATTAATCTAAAAATATTTCTCACAACCTCCCAAGAGCAATAAAATTGGGGGACTCTCGGGGACTTTCTGTCACCTCAGCCTTGAGACAGTTGGAAAGATTTGACAACAGGGGTTGCTTTTCTTTTTGTTTTTCACTGCAAAGGTCAGAACTATAATAATATATAGGGAGGAGTCAGTAGTGACTCCATACTTCAGATTACTCTGAGATTTGCAACAAAAGCAGCACTAAACTCCCTCTATTTCACACTTTAATGAGTGAATTTAGTCTCCAAAATTGGCACAATAACTCTTCAGAGAGTTCTCTTTCTAACCTTGGAGTAACATGTTTACCAACTTTTATAGAGGGAATACTTAAATGCTCCCTCTTGACAATGTTGCTCAGCTTCCCTTATATTTCTTTGGACCCTTCTAGCCAAACAAAAACTGTACCGTCCCCATGATCTCCACTTCTTAAGTGCACAGACATGCATATCCTAAGAGTATCTCTTGCACAGGACACTTCAAAATGTTAAAATTAGAGCCACAATTAATCTCCTTTGTTGGGATAATGGACATGAGCTATGCCAAGATGAGCAATGAATTTGCTCAGATCTTGCAGCTACTTCCATTTTCTGTCACTGCCAGCCTGCCACACTGACTCATTAGCTCTATTCAGCATAGAGATCCTGGGGAACCAGAGAGGTAGTCTGGGCAACCAAGAGTATCAGGGCTGGGCCGTGATGGGGAGATGGGCCTCTGGGTGCATGTATTGGTTAACAGGGATGGGGGTGTGCATGAGAGGCTGAGCAGGAACACATGAAGGACCACAGGAAGAAGAAGAGGCTTGGGTGAGGGGCAGATGGGGGCCTGTGACTTTTGTGGTGACAGAACCTCAGTGCTTCTGTGCCAATACATCGGTGTTTGAAGGGTTCCCTGGCACACAAAGCCAACAGTGTTTAAGACAGCAGTGTTTGGTGAGCTAACTGTCTCTACACGACATCAGTAGCACACTAAGGGACATCACACAGCATTGCTGCCTTGGTATGGAGCCCTGACCTCCTCCAACCAGCTGCTACCAAGGAAGACCTACTTTCTGTTATAATCCCTCAAATCACACACCCCTCAGCAAGGAGGCAAGCTGAAATGGAGGGAGGATATGGAGGCGAGTGGGGGAACTGGGGAAAGAGCCCAGCATCTCTGCACTGAGGCATTGGCTCTAGAGGAAGGAAACACATGTACAGTGGGTGGTGGATGGGGGTGAGGTAATGCAGAGAAGATGAAATCATGGCTGTAGGTTGCAATGGTGGGGTGAGGACTTAACTAGTGATTTCCTGGCTTTTTTATGCTTTAACTGATGAGACAGGCATTTGGACAATCTGAACTGCTTTTTAACAAAGATTTGTGTTTGGTGAAATAATCATAATATATGCTTGTTTGAAGCATGTCATTTCAAACATTACAGGGTCAAAAACCTTGCATTCAGTTATGCCTTGTGCTGTCCCTTTGGGCTTAGTGGTGCCTCAGTCACTGCAGTGACAGAATTTGATTTTAAGGGATTAAGATGCACACATCACAGTGAGGAACATAAAGATAAGTGACTTGACCTTGGTCACATAGCAAGTCACAGGAAGAGCCCATATTAGAACTCAGGAGACCTGGCTCCCAGTCCTGTGCTCTCACCGCTACATTCGCTTGACTAGATTTGAGACCATCAGTGCACATGGCTAATGATGAGTAGTTCCAAAGCCTCATAGAACAGAAAATAGAGCACTGAAATCATGAAGTGGCCAGTTTGGGACTTGACGGATACAGAAGAGTTACTCTGACAATTTAAATGGCTTCGACTACTGATGGAGAAAACATGGGGAAATTATTGTTTCAAATGAAAAAGTTAACTGAACTTTCCTGAATCTCAGATGCAAGTTGGAAGGGCAAGAATTTGTATTCTGAGCTAATCAGTTCCACCTCTTACCTCCAGTGTGTTAACAAAAGATTCTTTATACCCTGAGCTACAAAATAAGGGCTAAATTGAAAATAAGCCAGCTTGGCCAGTAGAGGTCTCTCTCCAACACACACTTACCTACACATAACAGGCACGCAAGCACCCCTGTGTCCTGTCATTGCTTGTTACAGTCAGAAACGACAAGCAGCCAGTCTGAAAATGGCACAATTATCCCAATATCTGCTGCTTTCCCTAATTAGGCATCTCATAAAAATAAAACAACCACTTCACTGGCACCATCTTCTCTTTCCAGAATGGCAGAGTATGAAAGAAAAATAAAGGAAGAAATGGGAGGACAATCAGAGAAATGAGGTCCCTTCCAACCCTATGATTCTATTCTATTCTATTCTAGAAGGAGGGGAAAGAGAAATGCACAAAAATTTCTCTCTTGGTGAGACTTTGCTTAGTCTAGCAAGGAGGAATATGGCACTTGCTGGGGAATGTGGTAGGAGAGTGCTGGAAATCAATATGCGGTGTCTTGCTGTAAGGTAAACTGGGTGAATCAGCAAGGGCCTGCAGGAGTCAGTGGGACTGGGTGGCAAAAGAAGAGGCAAGGAGTATCCATGGGCATGCTGTCTGCCTGCTGAGATCCATGTGCTAAAGGACCCAGTTTCTTCTATGGTGAGGTACATACTTCAACCCCTGACAGAAGATACCATAAGTTGGAAATTCGGTCAATTGAATTACTCAAGAGTTCCCTTCTCAATGTATGAATTACATCTGCACAGCAGAATGGGGCCCAGGATTTCTAAAAAGCATAAGTGTTCTTCCAGATTTGCATCACGCTCTGTTAAACCAGTCCCAAACCCCATGTAGTTCTAACCCTAGCCTTCAGTCAAAACTTTGGTACTCCTTCCCACCCAGCCCTAGAGTTTTTTATGTAACCTTGTCAATGCACCTCATTCCTGGCCTGCAGCACCTCCTACTAGTCCATTCCTGGGTTTCTCCTAAACAGACTACCAGCATGTTTGGTGCATTCGTGGGACAAACAAATGGGAAACCGAGACAATCACATTCATTTTCACATGTGAATTTTGGTCTTCAGAGGCAAGAGACATAAGGATGATGGACTAACCCAGCCCATCACACCACTTAACAGTCCAGTATCTCTTCGTCTAGTCCTTCTGTTATCACGGGGACAGTTAGTCCTCAAACATCCTTACAGTGCTATCATCATTCCAATCTCCACTCAAGATGAGTCAAATTATGTAGTTAAATCAAGAAAACAGGGAACACACCTGAATTTCCCAAACCTTTTCGAAGGTTGAAAGTCATTTTGGGTAACATCCCGCCCACATTGTCTTTTTACACTTGTAACAACTGCCTTTCTGCTTCTGGATTTTGGGTACGACTAGATGTGCTGATATATTGCAAATGCTTTAGAAGCATCCCAGTGTTACCTGGAGACACCTGACATTTCTTGAGACACACTATTATCATTAGATATCAAGTCCAATTACACAGACCCAAGGCCTTGATATTAATTCTTCTGAGCTCTAGATTAGTCTCTGATGGGAGCTAGGCAGGAAATGGTTTTCCTGTCGTTCAAAAATGTTTGAGATACCAACATTTTTTTCTATCTTAAATTAGGATGAAAAATAGAAATATAAAAAATTTTTCACAAACTGAAAAAAAATAAAATAAAAAATTGGTTTGGTTCAAACAGAATGCTTCATTTTGATTGCAGATGGGACACTGGACTGGGTTGATCAGTGTACTTTTTCTCAGGTGTTTGGTTGACTGGTTCTGCTCATAAGTGCAGGGTGTAACTGATAGTCATACACAAGATCAGGAAGGATTTTTCCCCTAGGTGAGATTAGCAGAGACTTTGGGACTTTTTTGCGTTCCTTTTCAGAGTGTGGGTCACTTGTCATGATTATTTTAGTAGATCTCACTTACCATTTCCCAGACACTGCAAGGGCCTCAAGCACTACTGGACCAGAGCCCTCTTGTTCTCTCTCTGCCCAGTGGCGTATCTTGGGTGCCCGGCACCTGAGGGTCAATATTGTAACTGGACCCCCTCCCACCAATTGGTGGCCATGTCGGTGGAGTGGCAGGGGTCTGCGGGCCTGTTTCCTGCTCTCCCCCTGCCCTCCCCTGCTGTGGGAATGGAGCAGCAGCAGCAGTGGTATACCAAGGGGCCATGCCCCATGGTGCCACCCTGAGGGAAAACACTTGCCATGCTCTTGGTGGGGGATCCACCCCCTGCTGCAATTCCCAGCAGTTGCACCAACCTAGTGCCTCTGGCATGGAGCAGGAATAAGAGGAGCAAATGCTCCTGGGCTACCCGGGGGGTGGGGGCGGTAGACGACTGTCTGGCCCCTGCATGGCCAGGGTCCTGTAGTTCCCTTGATGGACCCAGCCTGGGCGATGGAAGGGCTGGGAAGATTAAGGGCAGGGTTGGCATAGCCCCCCCAGTGATGTCAGCAGGGGTCAGCTCCTTCTTCAAGAGCCCAGATGGTGTCCCCCACAGGCTGGCACCCAGGGTCATGGCCCCTGCCCACCCCCTCCTCAGCATGCCACTCTCTGCCTCAGGCATGTAATAGTTTAGTTTCATATGACCTATAATACTTTGGTCTCATTTTTGTTGCTCAGTTTAGTAAGTGGGCCCTGGCAGCTATTAGTGGCCTGTAATATCCAGGAGGCCAGACTAGATGAGCTGGTGACCCCTTTTGGCCTTAACCACATGACGCAAATCATTTTAAAACGAAAAGCAAAACAATCTTTTTGTCTAAGTTCACTAAAATTTTGACAAGTTTTGGACCAAACAATTGATTTCTTCTCAGAATTTTTTTGAGTCAAATGATTTGTCAAAAATTGCCTTGTTTTGCAAAAGTTTTCACTTTTGAAAAAGCAGCATTTTTAGCAAAAGAAAGAGGTTGTCAAAAAAACAAAAATCTTAACCTGCTCTACTCCTGCACCTTTGGTGCTTAACCTAACTGATCTGCCAGGCCTTTCAGAAGCTCACTCATCTTTTAGTCACCCAATTTTCAACAGCATTCTGAGCCATTCTGGCTCTTCAGAGCTCATGACTTGTATAGCTGAGAAATGCAGACATGCCTGACTGTTTTTATGGAACATCTGGGTATTGTCAGGTGCAATTTATGGCAAAATAATTCCATGCAGAAAACCAAAGCAATGTTTATTTAACACAGTATGGCCCTTGGGCTCTGCTCCTTCAACTACAAAAAGAAACAACAGCATCAGCCATTTAATGAAAAGATTAAAACTTAAGGAAAAGTCTTTCACTCTGTCTCTCTCTTTTACTCCTTTCCATCCCTCTTTCAAATTTTCCTTTAAACTGCATGAAAGATACTCTGATGATAGAGGAAAGCGTGGCACAAGGGATTGGCTGAAGCATGGCATAGAACACAGATAGCCAAAAAAGCTATCCAGGTTACAGCTATTTTGTGACTAGTGAAACAAAGGCACCCAGCTGGTTTAAGGGAGGCATCCGGTGCTAAGGGCAGCCTCATACAATGCTCCTTGCCTACTCATGCAGTCATCTCTATAGGTTTATTATAATGGATGAGTATAACATCATTTTTTTTCAAGCTCATCAACCAGCATGATAAAGTGCAGGTAAGAAATTTTGGGGCAGTGCTCGTTCTTTAGGATCCTTCAGGCTAAATGACAATATAGAAATGTAACTATAAGACATTACTTTAACTTATACATGCCATGAAGTTCTATGTAAAATATGTGGAGCTGGTGTAAATGTATGTAGCCCTCTTGCTTTCCATGGAGCTATACCGATATAGGCTTGCTGAGTATCTGGCTCACAGTTCTGACAAAGTCTGGTTTTCCTGATGCTTTATCCTGACTTGTGAAATGTGTATTTCTACCACAAGGGACATTATCACATATACCTTATTGCTATTTCTGCATTATCTCCTGGAAGGCATTTTTAAAAAATGTCTGCTAATACTTCAATGCTATTGCTACGTGTACTTTCAGGACCAATGGATTGCAAGTAGCATTTTCCATCACACCTGCAATAGAAATAAATGTAAAAACAAAAACATTTCCTCTACTTATTTATTTTCACTGAATTTATCACTTGGGAAAGATGCTGAGATGACAGCACCTGGAGATCATGTTCCCATTTATCCCCAGAATCCACACAGCATGGACAATGGCAAGGCAAGTGTCCCACACACACAATCTTAATTACTAAAGGAGACCATCCCTGGGAATGAAAGAGCTCAGTTTTCATGGCCCATGCAATGCACTCCCTCTCCATTGAGAAGATTAATAAAAAGGCCCATCACGGGCAATTGTAATGGTTGTTTTTGCAACATGGACACCTGTCCATTAGAAACTGAACTGAGATGGCCATCAATGGACAACAACTTTCATTTACAGTTAAAGTGGGGGAAATGGATGAGCTAAAGATGAAAGGTCATTCCATCCCAGTCTCCCTGAGCCACCCCATCCCCTCTCTTTCTTTCACCCATCAAAGAACATCTAGGGCTGAGAGTTCTCCAGGTCTTGCATCCTGTGCAGTCATTTACACCTAGGAGGAAATAGGCAATACTGCCTGTGATGCTGGCAGACAAGTTCATACCACAGTCCCCATGTCAGCTGAATGCTTACAAATGCATCAATGTACTCAGTCCACTCACCTGTCTGTTAGTGTTGTTAAAGTAAGTTTTAAAATTATAGGAGTGTGTTTAGTGTTTATGAAATGCATGGAAATTGCTCCCTTCATTAGCTGCACTTATAACATCTGCCTCCCATGCTGCAGGTAATATCTGAGCATTTGAATTGTAAGTCATTGTAACCATGTAAACCACCAGACACGAGAGAGACATTAACTAGCATGAAATGCTGATCTCCCACAGAAGGCATTATGACCTGCCCAACAAGGAAGGCCAATCGACACCAGACTGACTAGTGTGGAACATTAAAGAGGAAAAAATACTTTACTGTTTATTCTCCCCTAGCCCACGAAGATGAGTCATGTAACTGAATTCCTACCATCAGCTAAGTTTGCCAGTCACGGGAAGGGAATAAAAACCCCTAACAAGGAGGAACTATATGATCTTTCTGTTGCCTGGACTTTGGAGAGCAAGGATTTCTAGGTATAAGCAAAGTGTGTAGCCTGTGGTAGTACTCTCTCTGCTTGCTTTACATTGGTTTATTGTAGGATTGGCATTGCCTTTGGTGTGAAATCTAAAGTACTAGTCCAGTCCATTATGACTGAGAGTAACCTGAACATTGCTGTGATTTGTTGTGCAAGGGACCATCCATCACAAAGGTAGGCTTCACCAGGTCACAAGACAGATCAAACTACCCGAAGTAAGTGTCTATAAGTCCATATTCAGGCTGTTACAGCATCTGAGTTTACATCTGACAACGTCTAATGAAGTCCCTCAAAAACAATATGGGATTTGTGCCATGGTTCTTAATAGTCTGCCCTGAGGTTGGTATGCATGGTCTAGAATCACTGCAGAGCAGCTTGATACCAACATCCTGAATTGCTGGTATTTTGTACTCCACTTGCACCAATTTAAAAGACAGTCTGAGAGCTAGGTAGTGGAGAATGATCCACAAGGTAAGGAAAGTAGCTACAGTTAGGGATGAGATGATCTGATTTGGAATAAACAGCAGGCTCAGATTTACACTTTCCCATCATCCCATCAAAAATAATCCTGAAACCTAAACCAAACTTAAGTTTCCCTCCCCACCCTCCCTTCAAGACATTGGTCTTCACATTTGATTAACTTGTTTATACAAACACTGACACATCAAAGATGACCAAAAACTGTCGTTAAAAGTTGCTTTCAGTGGAAAAATGGGTTTTCCCTCAAACAATTTTTTTTTTTTGCAAAAGTGTCTGCTTTCCACGGAAAATGTCATCTTTATATCAAAAAATCAAACATCTGAAAATTGAAAAGATTTTGGCCAAAATATGGAAACTTTTAATTTGAAAATGCCACCACAGTGACATGTGGAAGTTGTCATTTGGGTGCCTCATACCCTCTATCGGCCAGGTTCCCCAATCAGATTTCATGTCCATGATGCAGTATGGCCAGGAAGTCCCATGATGCACTGCAACAGTTCAGCAAGAGGGGAAATAGGAGATTTAGTCTATCAAGGAAGTCCCAGACAATGAGCAGCATGTGGCATGAAGTACAAACTATAATTTCCATGAAGCACTGTGATGAGATTTCCAGATACAAATCTCATTTGAACCAAAAGCTTTCAGTTGAAAGTTTTCAATTATTTGCCAAAAAGTTTAAATGTTCTGCAGTAAAAATATAAAATTCTGACCAACTCTAGAGCACAGTTCTGCACTTCCTGGGTCCGGAAGTGAAAATACCACAAGAGGAAGCCGGTTCTGACCATACTTCAGATCTGGCTGAACCTGGAAAGTCATATAAATCTTATAGGAAATACGCCTATTCTCATAAGCTTTCTTAGCTCCAGGTGTTTATATTTACTGGACATCTAAATCCTTAGCATTCACCCCACTGTTTGTATAAAAGAGGAGAATTAGATAAGGGATGAGGTGGAGGCTGGATAGATGAAACATGGACAAAACCAAAAACCTTCAGCCAAAGCATAGCTCATCCTATGGACCTTTGATGAGATTTAAAACAATTCTGGCTAAATGATATTTGGTTTTAAGAGTTATTTTTCATTACAACTGCCCCTCTTTCCTCAGTCACTAGGGATTGATGTGCTACTTTATCACTGTTCTCCTGGGCATTTCTATCCAAACTGGATTCTGTAGCACTGAAAACCTAATGCTTTTAGACTGCATTGGACAATAAAAGTGTTGAAAATTACATTCATCAGAAGACCTGTCAAGCAATAAAAAAAGCAAGGAGTCTTGCAGCACTTAAAAGACTAACAGATTTATTTATCGCATGAGGTTTCGTGGGAGAAAATCCCACTTTGTCAGATGCTTTGAAGAGGGGGAACTTACAGAATGGAATGAAAATAAATGAAGGGGAGTGTAAGACATGGGATCAGGTCATACCGCAACAGTAAATCAGTATGTTGCAGTATGACCTGATCCCATGTCTTACACTCCCCTGCATTTCTTTTCATCCCATTCTGTAAAATCCCCCTCTTCAAAGTGTCTGACGAAGTGGCATTTTCTCCCACTAAGCTGATGCGATAAATAAATCTGTTAGTTTTTAAGTGCCACCAGACTCCTTGCTTTTTTTGCTTTACTAGACTAATACGGGTGCTCCTTTGGAACTTGTCAGGCAATAATTACTCTTTGGCACTCCTGATGTTAGGCAAACACAGAAAGGCCAAGAGGTGCAGTTCATATTTATCTGTCTTCAAGCCCAATCATGCAAACATTACCACGAATAAGACCAAGCAAAAACCACTTTGAAGTTACTGGGAATATTCATGGTAGCATTACATCTAGTAATAAGTGTTGCCCACAGGATCCAGACCATTGGTATATCTAAGCAGCCTGTCGCCATGGTATCTAAGCCCCAGAATGCTGGTATTCCTAACAACTTCTGAGCTGGAAACTAGGGCCACAAACTTTGTGAGCTGAACAGATTTTCTCCCAAGATTTCAGGTCCTCCTTCTTTCCAATTAAGCTATTCAAATCTGCCAGAAGCCATTTCCTCCCAGCATTTTGGTTGTGACCAAAATCAAGCAATACTAATGCAGCTCAGGAAACTGAAATAAAACATTTATTAAAAAACAAAACAAACAAAAACCCACAACCATAAAACAATCAATTAAATGAAATTTTTCAAGTCACCAAAAATGTTTGTGCACTTTGGGTTATTAATCATTTATCTAGCACCAAAAACACATACAGTAATTTCAAGGATGTAGAATTTGGTACAGTCACCACCTCAATGGCGTCAACACCGGCGAACACCTGGGCTCAATCTTAATTTGCCTGAAGTGGTGTATCCCCTTTCTTTACACACAAGGTAGCATGCTGGTGGTTTCAATCCCTTCACCATTTTCATCAAGGAGCTGATTAGACGGAACAGATAATCGCTTCTGTCAGTATTGTGTGGGGGTTAGAACTCTGATGTTCCTCCTTTGTCAGAGGACCAGTTCTCTCTACTCTCTCACTTCCCTTCTCTCTCTCTTCTCTCCCTCTGTGGGTTGATGTTTCCATGGAAACATGTTCTTTAATGCCTCTGAAATTACATTGCAGTTAAAGCATTAACCCTTTCTCGGCTGAGGTAGGCTGCAGAAATCCCCCCCCCAACTTCTTAAGATTGTTTCATTAAAGCATCAGGAGAGCCTCATTCCTAGTCCTGAGAAGACAACAGATCCAGATTCACCTAACAGGGACTGTGGAGTAGTGTGTGTGGAGAGAAGGAGCCTGTGTATGCAGAAGGGCCTGATTTAAGATTTTAATTATACAACTCAGTGATTTTATTTTGATATAAAGCCAATGCTGAAATTTCTCTCCACACACAAACAGGAAAAATACTTGTATCAAAGGAAGTGGAGAGTGAGAGCTTGGAAGAAACAAAGCCCAGAGCCCTCACACAGTGAGGATACAGCTTGGGGAAATATCAGAGCAGAAGCAGTAAAATCAGTTGTAACACAACAGTGAGCAGCAGCATCTTCACTGCAAACTGTCATAATCACAGCCATCCTCACTATTCCTCAAGCCAGTCTCCTCTTCCTCCTCCTCATCATGCCAGTAATTAACCACTATCATCTTCATTACTACTCCAACTGCCATCGTTATGCTCAGGGCAATCAATGTCTTCATCACTACCAGCATCCTCGTCTCTGCTGCTGTGCCTGTTACCATCATCTTCACCACCCAAATCTCTGTCATTGTCACCATATGATCCTTATCGCCATCACTCTAATATCAGCTGTCACCTTCACCTTCAACACAGCCCCTCATGGATCCATCATTATAACCTCCAATTCTGCAGTCTTGCCATTGTGAAATTGTTACTCTCTTTGGGGGTCTCTGGCCACCATGCTTGCCCCTGAATCAGTCAAGCACTCAACCTGCCAGCGCTCTAGCACCTCGCAGGTCCCAATATGGGTTCATCCCACCACCATATTCCTCTTCTGTCTTACAGTCTTCCACCTGCTACAGAACCATCCCCTCCTGGCAATCTATGTCTCTCCCCAGCAGCAGGAAAGGGGCAGTGGCAGATTCACCTTTAGGAGACTCACAACCCTGCCCTCTGCCTGACCAGAGCAGATCCATCACACTTGTAATTTCTATGGCAACTGCATCTGATGCCTTCATCCCCATAATCTCTACCACCAATCAAAACATTAATTTGGTCTAAAGGAAATTTGGTCAACCCTGGAATCTATGGCCCTAATTCCCCTTCCAGATTTTCAACCAGCTTCCTGATCTCACATTCCCCCACTTTCTGCTCACAGTTTCCCCGTCTGCCAACTACCTCACCCACATCCTCAACAGACATCACTCTGCAAGCATCAATATCTCACTCCAGCTGTTTCTGTCTTTCCCCTGCTAAGTGTCAAGGGTGGCTCCATTGATAGCATCCTGACCATTAGATCAGGTTAGAGATTAAACCTCACACCAGGGATCAGCCCCATATGTCTACACTAGGGGCTTAAGTTGACCTAAGCAACTCCTTGTCCACATTCAGAAATTATTAAGTCGACTTAAGCACTTCCTTAAGTCGACTTAATAACTCTTACTCTTTAAGTTGACATAGGCATTAAGTTGACTTTATTAAATTGACTTAATGCAGTGTGGCCATCTAAGTCAACTTAAGAAGCCCAATGTAATACCATGCGCCTGCTTAAGTCAACTCAGTAAAATCGACTTAAGCAAACACATTTTATTAAAACACTTTAAGTCGACTTAATCAACTTTGTTAACTCAACTTAAGAGACTTGTGGACTCACTAAGTTGACTTAATAAAGTCGACTTTAAGTAGACTTTATTAAGGTGACTTAACAAAGCCCTGTAGTGTAGACATAGCCATGCTGTGCTCCTGACCTAGCGCTGGAATGAATGCAGGTGCTACTCTGAAGTGACACGTATCCTCCAAAGGATAAATTCAACCAAGGTCTTTTCTGCCCACCTCTCACAGATGCTCAAAATCAGAGTTAGACATAGCGAGAAATTTTTTGTCAGAAAATATTGATGTGTCAAAGTGGCAGCTTTTCTCCAGGAAAGTTTTGCAGGTTCAAGGTAGAATTTCTGATCAAACTAAGGTATAAAAATAGCCCAGAAGTTAATGCACTCATAGGGATGTGGGAGACCTAGGTCCAACGATTTCATTTACCTGATTTGGAGCAGGGAATTGATTCTGTGTTTCCCATATTCCAGATGACTGCTCTAGCTAGGGTGACCAGATGTCTTGGTTTTATAGGGACAGTGCTGATATTTGGGGCTTTGTCTTATAGGCCCCTATTCCTCTCTTCCCCCCTTCTGATTTTTCACACTTGCTATCCCAGTCACCCTAGTTCTAAACCCCCACCTACAGAGTTTGTCTCTGTTTCTAGCCCAATGAAATGTTTCATTTTTACACAAAGTGGAACAACTCCAAAAGGAGAGACTTAGACTGACTCTACAGCCCATTGAACTTGGGCCTCCTATATGCCAGCTGAGTGACCTGATCACTGGGATGTTTGTTGCACTGGGGGGTGAAGGGAGATGTCTCTGTTTCTTTCATTTTTTCATGAAAAATTCAAATGGTCTCATTTTTCCCTCAAAGCAAAATGAAAGCTAATTTAAAACTCCAAAATGGTCTGTGAAACATTTTGCAGCCAACCCTCATTAGAGTTATACAGGACACATTTTGAAAAGAGCTGGGGACAACACCAATGTCCTACCCAGGATTCATGTTTTTAAATCATTTTATACCACTTCCTGCCAGCTGACCTGTATTATTTAACACTGTAAATTGTTGTGTGTTTTGGTGTGTAAGAAAAACACTGCAAAATAAAGTTACCTTCCCTCTCTCAGGAAAACAGCCTCTGATGTCGGAAGCTGGGTGAGTTATTGCTGAAAGCAGAATGGCTGTCACATTTGCCTACATGGTCACTGCACTCTCAGTTTCTCATTCATTGCCCTTTAAAACGCTTTGAGATCAATCCCTGGAGACTGAAAGGTGCTAGAGGAAAGAAAATATTCACTTCTAGGTCACTAGTTCAACTGCGGCCCGGGCTGGGAGTGACTTAAGTTTTCTCTTCTGATTGCTGTTCAGCAGGCTTTGTGAAACACATTTGATAATGTCTATTAGACAAGTATCCACAACAGTACTGTAACTCTTTTTTGTCAGAGTTAGCAAAGAGACCAAGGACTGAAAGAGAAAAAGCTCTCCAGGAGCTGGTCCCACTAGTACACAGTCAAAGCACATTGACAGGCTAACGGGGAAATAGAAGGGAGTCTGCTAGGTCATGCTTTACACATCTGCAGATAAAGAACTTCAGTCTGCAGAGGCAGTCAGTGCATCACCTTTCACAAGCAGTGAATTAATTTAGTAAAAAGGAAACGTGATTGCATAGCACTGTGATGTTACAATTTCAGAGGAAAATTTTTTTTAAAGTTCCTAATATTACTATTAGTCTAATAAAGAAGCTGTACAAGCAAATCTTCTCCTGTGTCCTCTCTGCTTCATAATGAGGAGACATACATGTGAGAGAAGTGGACTGGAAAAGCCAAATTTAGATGAATGGTAAGAGGGTGCAACTTCAGTGAAACCACTGGGAACAGTGCCCACTGAGTCCGGGATTGAATTACTTCTCTGCTCACTCCCTGAAGAAGTTAGTTTTAAAGGATCTGTAGTATGATACTGGATTCCCCATTAGAATCTGTGAAAGTGTGGTGATCTGATTTAGGTAAACAACCAAAATTTGGAAAGGTTTGCCTGAATCTCTTCATTCTTCCTTCCCTGGTAGTAAGAGCTGAAAACTACACCAAAATAAATCTTTCCACAGAAGATTTCCAGGTCTTCCTGGGCCTGGCTGGGTAGAGAATGCCACAGTTATTTTGGTATTTCTGATTTCTAATTCTCAAACCAGGAAGTGTTACCAAATCACAGGCGGAAACAGAGGACAGAATTGGGAATATGAACTGAAGATTTAGAGTAAGCATTAGGATTGCGTTTGAAAAAGGCAAATGTTGGGAGACTAATTCTGATTGTCTCAGGACCAGTATCTTGTTATATTTCAGCCACGTAAAACTCACTGTAAACACCATATGGCCTTATATTGCAATAAATAACAATGAATAATCTGTACCAATTTCATTCTGCAATAATCAATTTAACATTTCAGAAAGGCAGACACTAGGGGTAGAATTTTCAGGAACTCCCATGAAACTTTGTAGCCTAAATCCCACTTATTTTCAATAAGATTTAGGATTCTAAATGCCAAAGACATTTTTGAAAATGGGACTTAAGTGCCTAATTCATTTAGGTGCTTTTGAAAACTGACCTCACACTATGAGTGACCATCCCTAATTCCTGAACCCCCCTCTCTAAGCACCCACCACATTCTTTGAAGAGGGTTTTGGAGTCCAGGACAGAAAACCTTCACCCATTCTCCAATGGGCAACGCTTTTAGGAGGCAGACAGAATTTCCACTCCCACCCCTCAATCACCTCTCGCTCAGAAGTTAAAATAAAAAGCAAACTATGAACCAAAAGAAAAACATGTCTGGAATTCATGGTGAATTATAAGTTTTCCATGGCAACAGGCTTGAGAAAGGGGAGAAGGAGAGGGAAAGAAAGACAGACAGAGAGAACTGAGAGAGAAAGCACACTGTGCTAGGTAATGTTCCCATGGCAACCCTATTACATATGCAGCCAACTGCCAAAGTAAGTCAAGATCCTAGTAAGGGTGTAGGATTAAGGAGTTGAGGGTGAGGGGGGTTGGAAACTGAGTACCAATTACTTGGATAAGAGAAGCCACCTTTGTGGGTGAAAACATCTCATTCTTATTCATATGCTAAGAATTTCACAGACTTCCCTATCATGCAACCCCCTCCTGCAAATCCAGAAAGACTGGTACAGCCACCTCTGCCAGACTAAGCCAAATCTGGTGGCACTGTGGCATGTAGGAGGATGGAAGTAAGAACCTGAAAATGAAACACACAGGAGAGAGGGAGGGAGGGATGAGGGATAATTTTCCATAGCCGTCACTTGCTTGCCACCTTCCTGGATCAATTTGGACCACGCAGATGTATTTTCTTTCACACCCCAGATGGTCAAGGAAAGAAGACGTCATTTGTAATCTCTGAAATTGAGATGGAAATGTTACTTCCCCACCAAGTTAGCTACAAAAACAAAGAAATGGGTTTTCAGCTGATTCACAATCCACTGAGCCATCCCAACTTTCATAGGCCTCTCCCGATATCAACTGTGCCTATCCCACAGAACACCACAAATGTCCCAAAATACCACTGAGGGCTGATAAAATGTTAATGTGGAAAAAAGAAGAATTAGAAGGCACTCAACAGATGGAACTGAAACAGATAACGAAAAGTGATTAATGCATTCTCTAACCCTGTCCTACAACACAGGAAGGAAGGACGATGCTGAAAAAATTAAAGGATGTTCTACTTTTTGCAGTATATTCTCAATGTCTACAATTTTCTGCCATAGGAAGCTATTGAGATAAGAACTTAAAGGGGACAGAAACTTTGCATATATAGGTGCGCCTACTAAGATCAGGACAATCAGCTCCATGTTGCACAATGTAAGCAAACTGCTGCAGAAGTCAGGAAAGAATTCACTGTCATTCAATTGCACAACTCACTAGGAAGGTTGTCTTCTCCGGCAGTACCTGTTACCACCCAGATCACTGCACAGTGAATCAATACCAGGAGGATATTTTGCCATGTAAACGGAAAAATACAGAAAGGCAGCAACCCAGAAAATCATATAGTACTGATTGAATACTTGGTTATTCAGTTTGATGGCCAAACCGAAAAACTCAAGGGGGAGAATCATCTTGGGTTTACTAGACATAGAAATTTGGGGAGTTTTCTCACTAAAATAAAAAACCAAAATAGCTGTTTGATTCAAAAGAAAACATTTTGGTTTGGTTTGGGGTTGGAATTTTTTACATTTAAAAAATGAAATCTAATTAAATTTTTAAATGAAAAGTCATTTTGAAATAAACATTTTGTTTAAAATTCGTTGCAATAAAACATTTAGACTTTCTCAGAAAGAAAATATTTCTCACTTTTTTCCCCTGCCAAATTCATAGTCTTTGGTCACCCCAAAACTGCATTTTTGGTGAATAAACTATTCATCTGAAAAATTTGCTCTGCTCTATAGCCCCTCTCCTGCTGTGTGGGATGGAAGAACCCCAGAAAGGAGCCACACTCCAACTATACCAGTATAAAAGGCCCAGTTTTCATTTTTTAAGATAATCATTTTGTAATGTACAATTGATGACGTAATACAAATGAAACAGCTTGATTCTGAATCTAATGCTATTATACTTAGATAGTGACCTTCCTCCCAGAGGTCACCTCCCAAGTTAAACAAGACAGCCATACACTGTATAGCTGCACTACACAACTATCTAAAGCAGCCAAGTCCTAACCCTTGTGCCCCAGTGACACAGAGCCTGATCGCCACTCCATTGCTCAGCGAATGTGTGCATCTGCACTGCTTCACTGGAATCCTGGGGATGGAACTTGTGACTACCAAGCCTTGTCCCTTGTACCAAAGGACACCATTGACTCCACACCCATCACTGTATATGCCAGTGACCGTAGGGGGGGCTGATACTAGAAGAAATGGTGCTTTCCCCAAATTTCCTAGAGAAAGGTATATTCTCCCCTAGATTCAGGGCCAGGTCTTCCACAGAGGCAACCTAGGCAGTCGCCTAGGGAGCCAACAATTATGCGGTGCCAAAGCTGGGCTGGGGCTGCTCCACTCCCCACCTGCAGCCAGACCTCCACCCACAGCACCACTCCCCGGCTGGAGCCAGACCTCTGCCCATGGCCAGACCCTTGCAGTGGTGTCGCTTCCTTCCCGCAGCCAGATCCCTGGCCATGGCTGGATCCTGGCAGTGGCGCCACTTTGCTGGCGGCCAAGGGGGGAGGTGCCAAAATTCCTGCTGGCCTAAGGCAGCAAAAACCTTGGGCCAGCCCTGCCTAGATGACTGATAACCAGAGTGACAGGACAGCTTGAGTGTGCACACATTTGCAAATAGATGTTAGCTGTTAGCTAGGATCTGGCAATGACAGGCGTCTCTCCCAAGGGCTATCAGGAAGGCTATCAGGGTAAGACAACTTCTCCAATCCTACCACATACACCAGCTAACTTTTATTGGGATGCTAACTGCAATTCTGAACTAAGGTTAGCACTGGGATTCATTTAGCCTAGAGTTAAGGTTGTCAGACTTGGATCAGAATAAATATTGGAGCTAATTTCAAGATCCTGGCTAGGCAAAGGTCTGGATCTGGCTTTTAAGCTTGAGCTAACATTAGTGTTTTGTTTGGATGCAGGAACGTTGAGACACACTTTACAGCCTGTATTCTGCAGAGGATCAGATTAAATTATCATAAGGGTCCCTTCCATGAATCTACGGATGTGTCTGTTGCTATGTGATCAGTTCAGGTTGGGGACAATCTGTGGGGCCCAGCAAGGCCTGGGGTCTGGCTCAGCTTCGAGATTTGTACTAAAAAAGGATTTGAAGTCCATTCAGAGGTCGATTCAGACTAGTTATGGAAGTTACCTATCTAGTACTAGAGTCAGTATATGGACTCAATTTAATGACTTCAAATATGTTAAGGCTGGTGCCACTTCATAGGCTAAAATTAGTGTAGGCATTGGCAAGTGTATGGGACCTGGCTGGGATGAGTGTGGATGGGATTTTGAGCTGAAGGTAAGGGTAACCTTGGTGCTGTTTCAAGGGTTAGGATAAGTGTCTGAGCCCCACTTAGGAGCTGGACAGGGACCAGTTTCCTAACCTAGGCTCAAAAATCAGCCCCAACTGTAACCCTAGCTTAGTCCCAGAAACTGGCCCCAAATTCTTCCCAACCCTGACTCTTCTCCAAGAGGAACACTCACCTTCCCCAACCAAGAGCACTTTGAGAAAGCTTTGAGTTCACTGATAAGATCCTTTCTTCAAGAGCTCTCCAACTCGAAGTTCTAAATGGCACCGCCTATTGCTCAAGTAGGAAAATTATTAAGGAGGAGCACATTATTGGCAGGGAACAAACTAATAGGATTGTGGACAAAAAAGGAGACAGCCCTAAACATTTGCCCCAGACCCTCACAATCATGATTACTTTTTATGTGAAGTCTGCCAGACCTAGAGTCCAACTGCTCCTCTCCAACTCTCCTCATAATTCCCAGTATGGGCATGCAGGAGTGAAAAGGGGAAACGGAATGCACAAGACCCCTCCTTTGGCTAAGAGTCTGGACTCAAAGACTTTACACTTCTGAATTCAGTTTTTCACATGTGTTGGATAGTCAGTAGGGCTGCCAAGCTACCAGACTGAAGGCAACACATTCTAGGTTCTGCTCATCAACATTTGACACTAATGTTTTCTTGGTCACATGTAGTAGCAAAGGAAATCATCTCTCTCTGAAAGACCAGTTGGCTACTTGTGACTAAAGAATTTATAGTTTACCACTCATGAGGAACATTTTCATCTGTTTATTTTTCCTCCCACTACAGTATATTACAGAAATAGGGTACCATCTAAATACAGACCTATATTGCTTACAGGAACTCCACTGGCACATCCAAGGCATTATTCTCTGTCTCTAAGGCGGGCATAAAAGACATCCCTCCTGCCCCATTCTCTGTTGACAAATTGGGTCTGTCAGCTTGTCAGCTCTCATTGGGCACTGCTTGACATAAGTCCACATTGGGGCAGTGTAAATCTGTTTGCAGTCAGCTCTTCTGATAACTTGAGATGAAGAGGGGGAGCTGACCCACTCCAAAAATGCTGCTTTTGTTGGCTACAAAAAGTTCACACATGATGCTGGTCTCAGAGGATGATTTATGTGACAGTCAAATTTCTTTTTTATGCCTAGGAAAGGGACCTTCCAGTCGGGCCCTGGAAATTCTCTGAAGTGCAAAGCCAAAGGTAAGGTTGGAACTGACATCAAGATCAATAGTAAGGGACGGGGGATGAAAGATGGGAGGTTATAAATTAGTGGTTGGATGGGGTGTGGATTAGTAATATCCCCAAGGAATAATGTTGCAATCATCCCTGGCCCCCTGACGTTGCAATTGTCGTCTGTCAGGGCCACTCTCACTCCATCCATATGAGTTCTGACAGGCAATAGCAGGGAAGGGACACCAGACCACTAGCTACACCTCAAGTGGCTGTAAGTGGTAAATTTGTATGGTACATCAAGTAGCCAATCATTTAAAACAGGATTCTTAGATCCTGTTTTATTTTTCTAATGCCTTACAGAAAATTAAATTGTCTGATTTTACTAAAAATCCCTTCAGAGTCTGCAGGAAACCAAACTTCAGAACATAGCAGTATAATCAAACATCAGGAAAATAGCTTTCATTGGAGAAAAATATGCAGGAGTAAGTCTACTATAAACTCAAGCTGCCATAAGACCACGCATCCTCCCTCGGTTTATTCTGATATAAAAAAAATGTGAAGTTGCACCTGAGTTTCTACAACAGGTTTGAGATACTACAATGAAGGGGGCCACCTGGGCTGCTGAGTATGTTGGAGAAAGGAAGACAGAACTGAGTGCAGCCTTAGAAGGTTATCTGGAATTGTATTTTCATGCTCATCTGGTAAGGAATATTTGTTCAGGTCTGAGAGGAAAAACAAATGGATTTTTATGCCCAAAGGACATTAATTCTGGGTACTGTTTGTTCCCACTAGAATGCATGGGTGATGCCACATTGTAAGATAGGTTTGCCGGTCACGTCTCTTGACTGATGTCAGTAGAACATATATGAAGTTTCAAATCAGCGTCCAAAGCATTTCAATCAATAGGACTGCATTATAGTTATTAATTGACTCATCATCATCAACTCTATGATGATTTGTTCAGCTGTTTCACATGTCACAATCACTTCACCCACCCCTTGCCACAAAATTGAGCTGTTTAGAACTATCCTAAAATGTGAACTGCAGCTATGAAGTTTTCAAATTACTCTGACAAGCAGAATGTTAAAAAAAAAAAACACTCTCCAATAATAGTAATGAAAGGGTGGGTGGAACCATAGGAGTGGGTTTGGGCCAAGGGAGGAAAGAATTAGAGAGAGTGAGGGAACAGAGAAAGGGAGAAGGGACAATCAGGGATATGGGACTTTTGTATCCCGTTTTAATAAAATCAAAACAGTTACAAGTAGTACCTGGAATCTCATGAGAAAAGTTTGTTTTTGTGAGATTACCAGCTCTGCTTTACAGGTCCGACAGGTACTTCAACTAAGCATTCACATTTTGGGTGGCAAAGTTAACTTCTGAACTTTTTGAGAAGCACTGTCAGCTCCTCATTCAGAACTCTCAGGGTAGAGAACCACAGAACACGACATTTGTTTCTAACTCCCAAATCAGAGTAGAATGAACGAGTCCGCCATGAGCAGGTAGCCACAGGATAGAGAGGCTGGCAAAACGCAGTTTGGAAACAGCATGGCCACCAGGAGAGTCCTGGGATACAGCAAAACAGTACCAGGGATACATGACTCCTGCTCCCACAATTCACCTTGACGCCAGTAGATACCTTACAATCTGCCACAAACATTGCTCAGAAAGAATGCTATAAGCTTGGAGGCAGTATAAAGTACTCTGGGATACCTCCTGCTCACCCCACAATGTCTTGCAATGAGTGCAGTGTGGTGCTCTGTGGACACCAGCCTTGAAATGCAATGTTGCTTACACCACTCTGAGTACACCCAGCTGAAATAGTTCTATTGATTTTGCTAAATCAGTGGAAGCCAAACCAGAGCAGCTTTTGTGTGAACACAAGCTGTGAGCATGTGTCCAGAACGAGTCAATTTAAAAGACTGGTCTGTTATTAGCCTAGCTATTCTTTCCCATTTCAAAACTTTCCATATCTCTTCCCAAGTACAGCTTTTGCACCTCTCCACTGCTTCTGATTATTGTTAACAGTCTACAGAGCTGGACACATTGGAAGAGACCAGTGGTCCACCTAATATAGTATCTTATCTCTGGCTGTGCCCAATGCCTGCAATTGCCTCTCATCACCACCATTACCACCATAGTGCACCTTCTTTTGCAACACTGATGGTAATGAATTTGGTCTGAAGCACAAGTGTTGATAGCATTTATCATTTCTATCCAACCTAGCATAACTACTGAGGTTAGTCCTACTCCAAGAAACATCTCATCCTTTTTGGAATCTTGCTAAACTATTTGTTGCAACATCCTCATAGGGCAGCTATTTCCATAGTCTAATTAGACACTGGGCAGGAGTGAGAGGGAGGTCATTTTTCTTTTTATCCATTTTACTTTTGCTGCCTTTTTAATCCATTGGGTGCTTTTTGTTCTTGGGTTATTGAGCCATGTGTGATAGGGAGAGGGAAGGAACATTGGAACAATTTACCCAGACAGAGTAAAGCAAATGCAAAGGCATCCAGAGAGAGGGATAGAAGCAGCTGGCAAGGAAACAGGAAACATTCATGAAGGAAGCTTAGCACCTGAAGGAGATGGGAAAAGAGACCCCCTCCAATGGGCATCAGCGATAATGAAGGTCAGCATAGGAATGGTGAATACATAAGGACAGGTGGTTTAGAAATATGATAGAGCTAACTAGCCAAGGTTAGATAGATCTTGGGCCTGATGCTCAGATTTTCTAATTATCTAGAGCTCGCTCAGACTGAAAAGATGGGTGTTCAACACCTTGGAAAAGTCAGGCCAATTGTTTTGAAAGGCAGATGAAATTGCACTGAAAGACAAAAGGTAGGTCAAGGGTTAAAAACAGCTCATTTGGAATCAGAGGAGGTTGATGCTAGGCACTGCGGCAGAAGGGAAATTTTGGGGGCAGAATGCCATGCAATGCGATGTAGAGCAACCACTAAGTAATAAATGTGGGTATAGTATCAGCAACAGACCATGCACCAATAGTTTCCAGTGAAGCTGTTGCCAACAAGTCCTGCCTGGGGTGCTCTGGCCACACACACACCCACATTCACTCTCAGCCTGCCATCGCTCAAAGTGGGGCAGAGATCTATAATGTGGGAAAGGAAGAACCAAGTAGAGCAGTGGGGATAGATGCTTAAAACAAGCTGGTATTTGTTCAGAGGTTAAAGTGTAAACTGGCGGGCCCCAGA
>ML681994.1:28143359-28262262 GCA_007922195.1 Podocnemis expansa | reverse complement strand
CAGGAAGGGGCAGGGCTGCCGCAGGCACTGGGAAAGGGGGGAGAGGGGTGGCTTGGCTCGCTCCAGCCCAGAGCCCCTTCCCTGATCTGTCCCTATGGGAACATCCCAGAATGCTGCATTCCAGCATGTTCTTTCTATTTTTAGGGGCCCCAGAACACAGCATTCTGGTGCATTCCCCCAATTTTAGGGCCCCAGAACACTGCCTCCTAAAAATGGGGGGAATTCCAGCTAACTTTAACTCCTGGATTTGTCCCATCCACATAAATCACTTCCCCCACCCCCATCTCTGGAGGCAGCTTCCTTGATGCCAGCTATTTGCAGTCAAAAGTGAGAGCATAGGAAGTGTGTGAAGAATGGAGAGGAATGAGGAACAACTGGAAAACAGCACCCTCCTCTTCCTCTACATTTCTGCCTCTTCTCCCCAGGTTGCCATTTCCAGGTCCCCTCTTTCTCAGTGCTAGCCTATCTCCTGGTAGCACGGATTCATTCCTCAGAGTTCATGTCAGTGCATCCTCCAGCCCCCATCCTTTGTTAGCCTTTTTACTCCAACTCTCTGCACTTCTGCAGAGCAGTATGGCCCTTCCCCCTTCTCCAACTGACAATGCAATCTTTTTACAGTACTGATCATTTTGAGAGTAAAAGCTCTGCTAACTAGGTTTAAAGGCAGCATCAGTGCTGTAACAGGAATATCCATTCTAGCTCAAAGTGATAGAGAGAAAGGGCTAACAAAGAGACAACAGTGAACATTGTGGAAAGAGTGAGATGGACAAAGAGAGAAAATGGCAGAAATATTTCTATTTGGGTTCAAATGCCTTGCCTCAACTAACAATAGCTTGGAGCTTCTTCAGAAAACCCTAGTGAGAATCAAGAGGCTGTAATAGGCCCCAGAGCAGAAAAGTTAATCCAGTGCTCAGCTACTGCTGTCTAGGAGTCCATGTTGGATTTACAGCTTATGCCAAAGCATAAATTTCAAGGTCCTTGTTCTATACACCAAACCAGAAGGACAGGAGAGAACTTGGCTACTGATCGTCCATCCCCATAGTGTTACTGCTATACATACAAGAGCCATAATTCATTCATGCATGTTCACCCGCCCACTCACAATTCTGTCATACCTGCTCATTCCCCCCCAGTCACATCATGCACCCATCAGTGCCAAAATTCATTCACACCCTCTCACAGCTCACACCTGCTCTCCCACCATTCACAAATATGCTATTGCATACTTAGTCCTGCTCCCACCAAAAACACCTCCTCACATTCACAGACTCACTCACAGACTCCCTCAAGCCATTCATCAACTCCCTCCTGCACACTCCTCCACTTACATGTCCTATGCCAAATTCTCCACTGATGTAACCCACTGATTTCGGTAGAGTTGAGCCAACAGAGAATTTGATTGCTTAATTCACAACTATATTTGAACACTCAGGAATTCTCCTCTTATTTATATATTGGCAGCACCTGGGGTCAACTTACATTTAGGCAGCAAAATAAATGCCCATATTTTCAAAGAGGTGAGCCTGAGAAATGCAGAATTCTTCTGAAAATTTGGCCTCAAGTATCATAATGGAGGAGGCTGGGTGCTGAGCAAGTTGAAAATCTGGCCCTTATTGAGATACTTTAATGGGAGCGGAGCTGTTTTGAAAATCTGGCCCCGAAAGACTCGAGCAAATCGGGGCCCCATTACGCTAGACACCTTACAAATATATGGTGAATTGCAGCTTCTGCTCCAAAGCGATTAAAGACTAGAGATAGGCAAAATGTTTTGCTCTAGTAGTAAGCTCTCCAAAAAATGCAGTTCTGTGGCAATCAAAACTATTTGCAAATTCAGGTCAAATTCAGCAAGCAGTTTCAGCCCCATGAAAATACTAGGAAAAATTTTGAAAAAATTGAAACTGTTCCCCTCCCCATTTTCTAAACAAACCATTCTGGCCACTGAACCAGAAAAAAAAAAAAACAAAAACCAAAAACAAACCAATGATATGCTCAGCTCTATCAAAGGCAAGACATAACAGATGGATGAGAAAAACAAGTGGAGGGAGGAAGGGTGAAGGAATAACAACATGATGTTTCCTTATAGACTAGCTATGCACGCAATTCACAGATGTAGCAAGCTAATGTTCCTCAAGAGTGCTGGGCGGAGAAAAGTCATTTCACTTTGTGGAGGATTTTGATATCTTGAAATTTGGTTTTATTCCAATCTGGAATGAAAATCAAAATTTTTCAATTCTCCTCAAAAGGGAATGGAGCCTCAGATCCAGGGCAGACTGTCTGCTCGGCTGTCCCAGAGTCACAGACACAGGAAGCCCTATGGGCTTTGACTCTTGAAAAGCCATGAGTCAGGACTCCCAGAGCTTCAATGCTCTCAGTTCCCTGTCAGCCTGCCAGGTGTGTTGCTGAGGTGCTGGGCAGGTGGTGCTGGCAGAAAAACAGTCTGTTTTCTGATGGAACCTTGCCTGAGCTCTGTTGGATGATGCCAGAATTAAAACATCTCTGTGGAAGGTTTTGACTGTGATGAACTGTCAAATTACCAATGAAAAAATGTTTCATCAGAGTTTCTCCAACCAGCTCCAGTTCTCAGTCAAGTGATGAGCTCTTTATCTTTTCAAGCCAGGACCATCAGGGGATCTCCCATCCCATCTACTTGGGATTTAGCCTGAGCCTCTTCACTTTTAGCAATACCAGAAGGGAATGCTTTTCACCATCCTCTCCTGACACCTATCTGCTACCCCCCAAGGAGGAGAAAGCATGCAATAAATCACTCAGTTTAGAACCAGTCACAAGAATCACATTCCCTCACTCAACTAGCTCACCCATTTATTCTTTCCACAGTATGTATCTCCGAATCAGATTTTTTTACCTCAGTCACAGAAGTAGATCTGGAATAACTCCACTTTAGTCTGTTTATGTACTTATGTGGCACTCATCTCTGTAGTGACACAGGTGCTCTGGATTCATGTCAGTGTAAATTAGGTCAGAATTTGACTGTCTCTAGAGAAGGGTTTTCCGCGAAAGCATACAAACAGTAGCAGCTCACGGAATTGTTAGCAAACAAATAAATTCCATGTCACAAAGGGATCACACCAGAGCAAGAAACCTTGTTTCCAACTCATCTAATTGTTATAGCTAGGAGTTCAGGCCATCGTATAAGCTGAGTCTAGGGCTGTGTCTATACTACAGAGTTATAACGGCAAAAGTTTGGCCATTATACCTCTAACGCTATAATTATAACATTAGGTAGTGTACACACAGCCATCCTTTTGCTATTGGAGTGTGTCCACATCCAACAAAAAAAGAGGCTGTGTGGCAGAGTTGGGGGAGCTCACGGGCTCACAGAGGGAGCTGCAGGGAGCTCACAGGCTCCCTCCTGTGCCCCCCCCCTTGCTGGGACCCAGGCATTGTGCCTGGGGTCCCCAGCATCCCCGCTGTTGCCTAGACTTGGGTCCCCAGTGGCTGAGCAGCTCCAGCCACCAGTTCCCAGATCCCTGGCAGCTGCACAGTTCTAGCCCCTGGGGTCCCTGGGTCCCCGGCAGCTCCGCAGTCCCAGGCAAAGGGTTCCTAGGTCTCTGGTGGCTGAATGGCTCTAGGGGAGTTTTGCTGCAACAACGAGCCTTCAGGTGTGTACAGTGAGCTTGTTTAGATGCAAAAACTCGAGTTTTTATGCCAAAACTCACTAGTGAGTACAAGGCCTAAGCTGATCAGATGATTGTTATATTCTTCAAGATTAGTGCTGGCAGTGCTATAGAGCTGTGTTTCACAACCAGTGTGCCATGACACACAGGTGTGTCCTCAGGCCTGAGCAGGTTGCCATGGAATTTTTTGAAAAACTATTCAGAATTCTGGATTGGCTCATGAATATTCATGAGTCATTTGGAGCCTATATGGTGGTGTGCCTCAAAATAGTTAAAGGTATCAAGGTGTGCCACAGCAGGGAAAAGGGTGGGAACCACTGCTATGGAGCATCACTATATTAATCCCACTTATTCCTTCTACCCCCAACATAGGACAACAGCCAGCCACTGAACAGCAAGCTATCAATAATGTTCTGATTTGCCAAGACCCATCACAAAATCCCTCAGAAGAATTTGAGTGGAGGAATAACATGGAGGTGTTTACAGGAGCATCAGTAAAATCAGACAGACCTTTCAATCCATTTAACAAAGTGCCTGAAGGTCTCCTTTCCAGAGAGAAGAAATAGAAATAAATACAGAACAATGAAATTGAATCCATGCAGCTGTCTAGGCACCAGCCCCCTCTCATATCACATAGGTGCTGACACTGCATCTGTCTCTCATAAAAAATCAGTGTATTAAGTGTTCCTGTAAGGAGCCAGATTAAAAGCCCTGGAGACTTGTATTTATCCACAACAGAGGTACAAGAAAGGCAGTTACTTGAAGAAGATTCCTCCACACCAATCCACTATCATGCTCCAGCCCGGATCAGACAGAGCTACCTCCAATCATGAGATGGTAGTTCAGTATGATTGCCCACTCAAGTCCTTGGCCTTTGACAGAGGAGCAATCAATATCATTTGTGAAGGGTTTTTGATACGTACAGATGTCCTTCCTGAACAGGCCTGGGACCACCACACTCATTTCCTACAGGCCACCACATAGCCTTTTGATGACAAGAGGTTTTGCTCAACACTGACCAAGAGCTTCAAGCCTCCATAGCCCACACCCCAATCCCCAGAATCATCCAATCCCTCAGTGCATTTATTTCTGAAATCCATTTCTAGGCTGAATCAGCCCTCTGGAAACTTCAGTACACCAAGGCTACAGATCATTCCTTGGAGCTGTCTGTTAAGTGTCTTATTGAGCTCTTTGTGAGTAAAGAGTCTGGTAAATGAGCCTATGGGTTGCAGGAGTTGGCCTGCTCATGCGAGATAAAATACCCCCTGCCTGTCAAGTGCTGATATAGAATAAAGTTTCATATTTTAGTCAGCCACTTCCCTCTAGCCCCAACCTCAGAACATTTGCACGCTAATGACCCTCTGAAAAATACACTATGATCATCCTCCAGATGAGGTCTTGGTAGCCCCTGCCTTGATCACCCTAAAGAAAAATTCTGAAGCATTTGCCATTTCTGTTCTCCTGCAGAGAGTTCCACACTTCTATCAATTCACTGGGTAATAGAAAATTCCACTTCGGCCCCCAGAGACTATGACCTCGCCACCATGTTGAGTTCCTGGAATTCCATACAGTAAGTGGAAAGAAAAATTCCACTGATGTTTCCTTACAGATGAGATGTTTAATGCATGGTGCTGGCTCATGAACTATAGAGTTAAACCTCCCTTGATGAGGAAAGTAGAACCCTATAGTTTATCAGCCATGACTAAAGCAGATAGATTCAGACAGACACAGCTCATTGAGAGTTAGATTTTTTTTCCATTAGTTTAATTTATTTTAAGTATTTGGCTGGTTTATTTTATTTAGTTACATGCTGACAACTGGCACTGGGTTTTCTTTTGTTGTGTGACATATTATTAAATGGGTGTTAAAGGTGCCTAAAATCTGGGATAGGCACCTTTTTAAAGAGTCCTTTATAAAAATCAAACGTCAATAAATAAATAAATCATTTCTCCACCCAAAGACTAAGGCATAGGCTTGAATCCATAGGTATAAAGACATGGCCAGCTGCTGAGCTTACCTATGATACCTGTCTTGGCAATTGTTGCAAAAGTCCATTTATTCAGGTGAATGTAGCGTTATAAGTAGAGTTGGTAGCACAGCTTCTTAATGAGAGTCCCTGACAGCTCACATTAAAAGACCGTGTTTTCAGTTTCTTATAGCTTCGCCAAACTTCAACCTTTCCAGCTGAAATTTTGCAGGTAACATGTTTGCATCAGGTTGAATATTTCCGGAATATTCCCACAAAAGCAGATCAGCTGTTTCCAAGAATGAAGCTAGGGAAAAATACACTGTTTTCCCTATTTTAAAAAGTTTTTGAGAATTTTTTTCTTTGAAAAGCTCTAGATCCTCAATGCTTTGGAGCAGAGATTTCAAATTTGGCAAGGAGATGGCTTCTGTATCAGGAATGTGGCTTTTGCCATCCCCAAGAAAATCTGCTTGAATATGGCTAAGTTATAAGACTCTGAAAAATTGCAATTCACATATGCTCAGTAAAGACATATCACAGCCCATCAAAACCATAAAAAAATCCATCCATATGGGACATGCTGCAGCCTACAACTAAGTTCCAAAGGGGCAGCCGTGTTCGTCTAATAAAGCAAAAAAAGCAAGGAGTCAGGCAAGATGACTTTCTCTGAAATTGCAGCTCTGGACTACTGTGGGCTAGACCAATGCCAGGTCTGGGTATGGGCACCAGAACTGAGAACAGGAAGGCTTTCTCTCTTGAGCTCTCAGTGTCCCTTCCTCCACTGGGCCCAGGCAGTCTGGATGAGGATGCTACTTGATTCAAATCCAGAGAGGAAAAGATCTGAACCAGAGAGGGACTGGGATTAGGAGCTGAGCTGGGGGGAGGGGGAGGGTACAGACTGGAACTGAAGACTGGCAGGGGAAGATGAAAACTGGGAGAGGAAGTTGCAGTAGTGGGAAACTAAAACTAACTGGGCAAGGTGAATGGGATTGGGATGAGAAGCTGGAGGAGTGTGAACTAAGTCTGGCTAGCTAAGGAGGATGTGACTGGGAGAGAAACTAAGGTAGGAAAGAGACAGGACTGGGACCAGGAAAGGTTGTGGGGGAGGAGGTAGAAGAGCCTGTGCCCACTACGGCACACTCCTCTTCAGAGTCTGGAATGGAATCAACGATTCCCAAGACTTGCTGTTCCTCTGCTGCTGGCAACTACCTGTGAAACCCACCAGCCAATATGTTCCTCATCTACTGCAGGTGTGCACAGAAGGTGACCAAGCACTATTGCTATTAGTTACTGTTTGCTCAAGTGGCAGAGTTCTGAGAACTAGAAGTAAAGGGTCCAGTCCTGCTGATATACCATGTGGAGGTCAAGATGATGTTACATAATGAAATTTCAGTTTTTCTCAGTTTGGTTTTTAAAAACCACAGGAAATTACACACAACAAACTATATAAAAAGAACATTTTTAAGGTTGCAAAGTCAAGCACTCAGATTTTAAGAAACACCAAAATTAAGACTGCCTATGCAACCTTAATTTGCCCCACCTACCTTGTGCATAAGAATTATGAGACAGTCTTTTATTACATGATCACATATTGTTTTTTTCCCACAGGCTCCCTGCTTCATTCAATGAGCAAATCCTGCTCTGGGGATAAGCCAGGGTTGTGTAGTTAGTGAGACTGATATCTCTAGTATCCCAGCTTCCTCTGTTGCAAAAGTTGGAAGATGTCTAGTGAAAGAGGGAGGAAATAACAGAAGAGAAAAGACTGTCTGAAAGCTTAAGTGCTATAGAATGCTTTAAAAAGCCCTGCAAAAATTAGGTCACAGGGCTTTTGAACTGGACACTGAAAGTTGTAGACACTTTTACTCAACTCTGTCTCAGCACCCCATCTCTAAAATGGGGATTAATCCCCTCACCTCACAGGGATGTTATGAAAATAAATTTATTCATGTCTGTGAAGCCTGTGAGGAAATTAATAATTCTGTCTTCAAAGCAGGTTAGACTGGTGTACAGTAAATAAAGCCTTGGGCCATATACTGAACAACCAGGAGAAAACAAAATATTGGATACCTGTTTGTTCTGCAAGTGCCATCCCCCCTGCGCACTGAACAAGGCAGGAGTCCTGTCAATAGCATAGTATGTGATTGTGTAATTAAAGACTACCATCATGCATACAGATCTGTGTGGAAGCATAGTGAGTTCCTCTTTGTTCTCATCTTTCATCCTCCTTCCTCTATACTTTGGTCTTCAACACAGACCTTCCTAGCTATATTAATTATCATAGAATCATAGGGTTGGAAGGGACCTCATGAGGTCATCTAGTCCAACCCCCTGCCAAAAAAAGCAGGACCACTCCCACTAAATTATTCCAGCTAGAGTTTTATCCAGCCGGGCCTTAAACATCTCCAAAGATGGAGATTCCACCACCTCCCTAGGTAGCCCATTCCAATGCTTTACCACCCTCCTAGTAAGAAAGTATTTCCTAATATCCAGCCTCGACCTGCCCAGCTGCAACTTGAAACCATTGCTCCTTGTTCTATCCTCTGTTACTACTGAGAACAGCCAAGCTCCATAATTATTATTATCTATTTGAATTATCATAGAACCTTGGAGTCCCAATCATGGCCAGGAATCTGTTGTGCCAGGTACTGTATCAACATAGAGCAGAATACATATATTCTCCCCATTTGCTCATCTCTTCCAGCTTTGACCGTCACTCCAGTCTTAGAAACATTCCCTTTCTATGTCCCTCCCAGCTCTGAGCTGTGCTACACAATTACTGGATCAAGCAAGGAGTCCTGTGGCACTTTTAAAGACTAACAAATCTATTTATTGCATGAGCTTTTGTGGGAGAAAATCCCCCTTCATCTGTCAGACACTTTGAAGATGGGAAACTTACAGAATGGAAGGAAAATAAAATTATAATTACTGGAGTTTCTCTGCCCTCTTAGTCCACCCCCTAACTCCCACCTGCTCTGCAAAATTGCAGAGATAGCACTTTGGGGCAGAAAACTTTCTTGGACTTGTCTCATTGACCTTTCCACTTCTGTTTGCATTTTGCAACATGAATCCCACTAATACCCCAGTAATATGTAAATAATTGTTGAGGGGGGAAAACACAGGTGAGATTTTGCTTTTGCTTTGCTTTTAACTCTTTTCTTACACTGCATGCTTTGAGCCAGAAGCAAAAATGCCAAAACCCACATGCAAAAGCTGTTCAGATAGCATTGTCCACCCAGATGAAACAAGAGTCAACTGAAATAAATAAGGAACAAAATGTATTATTCAGAGCAAAGAGATATAGAAAACAGCCCTGTTCTGTGCTTATTCACACCTTCCCCCAACCTAACAATGAAATGGAAAAATCTTCTAAGATCAGACACCTTTCCCAATCCACTTTTTGCTACAGTCCACACATCATTTTGAGATTTGGCTTTATTAACAAAGGAAAAAAAAACAGTAACATAAACAGTTGCTCAAAACCTCTTCAGAGTTCCTTATCTCTAGAATTCCTCCCTCAGAATTGTTCAGCCCACATCCTAGCTCCTCTTCCTCCAGAGAGCTACTCCTACCTCCCTTGTATCCACCTGCCTCAGTGAATCAGCCAAATCCACTCAGCCCTCTCCCAGCAAGGTAAACACCTGCTAAGAAGCGAGGGCATTTCAGATAACAGTGCTCACATAATAAACAAGGAGTCCTGTGACACTTTTAAAGACTAACAGGTTTATTTATTGTATGAGCATTCATAGAAGAAAATCCCACTTCATCAGACGCTTGAAGATGGAGAATTTACAGAATGGGAGGAAAATAAATGCAGGGAAGAGTATGTCATAGGATCAGGTCAGACTATTTCAGCAAATCAAAGCAGTTTAGATTCAAACAGCGTGGAACAACATATTAGAAGGTGGGGAGGTAGAGACAGGGGAAAGTCACTTCTTGTAATGACAAAGCCAGTTCAAATCTCTGCTCTAACCTAAGGTAATATTTCTAAATATGAATTCTAACTCTGTAGGCTGTCTTTGAAGCTTTGATTTGTAATTAACTTGTATAAATACAACAATTGTGATGTATCTTTCATGGAGTGAGCAGGAAGATTGAAATGTTCCTCTATTGATATCTGAATGTTATTTCTGATTTCAGATTTGTGTTACACCTTTTACAGAGAGCTAGTAAATAATTAACTAACAACCCTTTTTTTTAAAATTAAAAATATCAATTTGTCAAACTGTTTAAAGGAAAGGACTGGTTTAGACTAATGTCTCAACTGCGGGGGGGGACCCTGTGGGGGGAAAAGGTTCAAAATTGCCTAATGTCCAATTTCAACTTTTCCTAAACAAGAAATTTTGTTTTTTAAATCCAAACAACTTGTTTTGCAATTGTAGTCAACTTACTCTAAAAGAAGGTTCATTTTTAAAAAGGTCAAAATCGAAAACAACTTTTTTGAAAATTATTCAAGCAAGATGTTTTGATTGACACAATCTGAAATCTATTTCCAGATTATCAGTTTATGAAAATTTTCAAGATTTCATCATTTTATCCTATCTGGGGATAGAAAAAGATTTTGACACCTCTATTTCTTTGATGGGATGGAAAATCATTGCTCACCCAGCTGTACTGACAGGCCATCTAGTCCATTCTCATGTCCATAGACTTTTTCTCATCACCTAGAGCAAATACAAGTTTTTCCCTAGATTATATCCTTTGTCCAGTTCAGTTGTAAATTACTCTCCATCTTTTCTTCCTCTCTTCCTCCTCCTTTACACCCCATTTGCTTTGCTCCTTTACTTCTCCCTCCCTCCTCCGTTACTCTCCCTGGCAAATAGCTCCAGCTGCAAGGAACAATCTTGGGCTAGGAATTAACATATTAATTAAGAAAGTGCCTTGAAGAAGGGATGAGAGATGGAGAGAAAGAGAGACAAGGCTGACGGGAGGGGGAATAACAAAGAAAAGATATAATGAAGAAGGGAAGCAGAAGCAAAGCACAAAGGGAAAAAAATGCCTTTCAGGAATTCGTGCTACTTCAAACATATCAATGGGAAAGAAAGATGAAAGGGAAGAAAGAAATGGGGTGGGAGAAATAAGATGTTTCTTCTGTTTTAAAACGAGATTTATTTTTCCTGTAGACTCGAAATCACACATGAAAAGAGAAAAAGAGAAGTGGAGGGTGGGAGGCAAAGACACAGAGGGAAAGAGATGGAAGTAAGAAAGACACAGAAGGCTTAGTGGGGAACAGTCAGAGTGAAAGAGCACAATATGCAGTGGGCACTTGGTGCATAAAACCCGCCTCCAGAGCTGAAATGCCAGCATTTCAGTGCACAATTCTTATTCTTTGTTCTATGAATATTCGCCTGAAAAAAAAAAGTCACATTTCCACACGTCTCTCTCCAGCATGCTCTTCTTGTTTTAAAACAGGTGGTTAGTGAATTTCCAGTGCTGGACTGATAGCTTTGGAGAAGCCCTACAATTACCCACAAAACAGGGATCGATAGGGCACCAGCAACAGAGGCTTCTCCCTCCTCTCAACTCTTGGCAAGCAAATAGGCCTCAGCCATCACCTTGAGCAATGACCTCTGAAAGCAAGACAAAAGTTCATTTTACATGATCATTCCAGGCTTGACCTCCCCAGTAAGATAGCCCATTAGCACCCAATTGGGGGAAGGTCGCCAAATTGCCAGTGACTCCATACATCTCAGCATGAACCCTATTATTTTGTCATATAACCACTTATGAAGTCTATCACATATGTCCCCAAACCTTTTTAAACTAAGCCCATTCCAACCACTCATCTGCACAAATTAGCCAGCCTTCATGTGATGGTAGCAGGGTGGAAAAATTAATATTTCCTGGGAAAAGAGATTTAGCTAGCTTTTTTAGGGCACGGGAGTAAGAGGTGGGAGCAGAATCTCAGGATTCCTCCCACCAACCCAAATCATCTTCATAATGGTTCAGTATCTGCTCTTCTGGCACCATCATCAGCTGCTGGCAGACTAGAAGACCTCACTGCTCCTCCCTCTGTTTGCACCTCCCTGATCCTTTGGCACTTCCCCCCAATTTGAGCACATGTTCCTTACTCTAAGTCCATCTATTTTGGCAAGGCCGTCTGTCTGGTGCATGCTTACTTACTGAGAAATGGAACACCCCACTAGACAATGGCTCACTTAAAAGCCATAGCACCACTTGCAGCACTAAGTCACCTACTTCCCTTTCTGTAGCACCTGGATTGTCCTCAGGGGCCTGCCATCCAAACATCACAGCCCACAGTACTCTGAAGACTATATGCATTTCATAGCAACCATGATTGATTTTGCCCCCTGAACCAGTCAAACATCCTAGTTCCTCTCAGATTTAGATTGATTTGGGGTAAGGACAGTTTCTGAATATGTGTTTGTACTATGCCTAGCACACTATGACCCAGTTGGGGTCCCAAGGCAGTACCATGATACAAAGAATTAATAACTAATAATAATAGAGCTTCCCCTTCTACTGCTTCATGAAGCTTCCAGCAGGAGCTTCTGTCAAAAACATGGTACATTTTCATTGTTGATTTTCTCCCCTCTTCTTAGCTGCCTGTAATAAAAGACATTAGGAATTCTAGAGTGGCACTTTACCCCCACTACCCAATTCTATCATAATGTTTATAGCACCAAACTCTCATCTCCATTGACTCCAGTGAAGATGCACCACTTTACACCAGATGAAAATCTGGCCTGTGAATTAAAGCAATTGTATTATCACAACATCGTGGCACAAAGAGGCAATGCCTTCTATAACCGTCACCATATAAGGAACAGAGCATATGCAGAGACCCAAATTACCTCAGCCTTCCTCTTGTGGCAGGCACCATAAACCTGCATCATTAGTTTTTCAAGGTGCTCCTCTTCATCCCCTTTCTGCCTCTCTTACTGTCTCTCCTGTCAGGGCCTTTTCCCAGACATGCACTTCCACTTGGTTGTCTAATGGCTGGGGCAACTGTTTCAGCAGCTTGTACAGCTGAGTGTAGAGATGCAACATCCTCCCCTGAGCTCATGAGTCATGGAAGATTCAGAAAGAAAAACCACAATGAGATATAGGAGTCATAGTGACAACCATCTAGATTTAAAATGGGTACGAGCAAACACCTTTTCCTAGGCACTGATATCACTTCAAAGTCAAAGCCACTTACCCTGCCCTTGTGCTCCTTCACTCCTTTAGCACCAAAACCCAACTCTTAAAAAAAAGGCAGCCTTCACAGCATATTGCATTATTACTAAATATACTATTTAATATGTTATACAGCATCTCCAGAGCTACTCACAGGTAACAAGACAAATATGGCATTACCCATGCTACACCCCCTCCTCAGTTATCTAGCTCCATCAAAACTTGTTGGTAAACAGTTTCATGGCAAAATAAAACTTTCCCTAAGTAGTTCCATGACACTATGAAGCTCACTCCTTAACCAATTCAAAGTTCAGCTTACAGAGAGAAATTGCTTACAGAAATAAATATAAATCTGTACATCATTTTAAGCAAATGCTTCTCCCTTATCAATTAAAAAAGCAGCTTTTCTAGTAACTCTCTAACATCTTTTTAAAACATCAGGAAATGTTCACAGCTCTTCCGTCAATATTATAATCATTCACTTAGTCCAGTAAGCTGGCATGTCCAAAGGCAAACAGCTCCATCAAAGTAAGAATTATACACTGAAATATATTTGCAAACACAGATTCCAAATAATCCCATGCATTACACCACATGCAAGAGAAAGGATGAGGAAGCAAACTCAGTCGAATGATGTAAAGAACAGTAAACGCCTGGCACTACTGTTTTTCTTTAATTCAGTGGGAACGGGACAAGGTTGCATGTCCACAAAGCTCAGTGAATGAGTGGTTAGTGCTCTTAGGCAACGAGGATGTGGTCACGGGAACCCTAAGGTCATATGGTTACTCATTAAGCATATCTGGCAAAACTGCAAGGAGCACAGAATGCAAGGCAGCCTCTACGTCTTTTGATCTATGAAAAGGACACCTTTGGCTGTGATCTTTCCATCTTGTTGGCTCTCTTGTCCCTCAGCACAGCTGTGTTTTGGTGAACATATTTGTTCATGGCCTAACCAGCAATTTTTTGACTCACCACCACAAGTTCTCTTCCATTCTCCCCACTCCCTCTTTTCTCCTATTGAATGCATCAGGGCACAGTGGTCACCCATGCAAATTGAATAAAGGGCATTTCTTGTGGTTATATGTGCCCCTGAGCAGAGTTGCCTTGTATTTCTTACAAGATGTTACCTCTGCATATGATATTTCCTGAAGGGGAGCAGACAGTGTTTGATGACTGCACGTATCCTCCCCAAAACCGACACATCCATGGTGTTGGAAGGTGCAGGTAGAACTGGTCCAGAAAACAGGCAAAAACAGGATCCATTTTTGGCAAAAATACTGTGAAAACATGTCTCTTTTTTGACCCCCTCCTGTCATAGGACATATGTTGCACAAGCATCAGGAATGTTGTTGCCTGCAAATAAATCCTTCTCCTACTATGCATGTGGGTGCATTTATACTATTCCACTGAAGTTCTCTCTCTCTTCATGGATCAGCTGCTTTTTGCCTAGAACACCCACGCTTCTTGTACATCTCCTCTTAATGTGTGTGACTGTGATATGCCACTGTTATTCCACCCTGTGCCTCCTTCATCAAAAGTCAGGCTCTAGAATCAGCTCATTTTCTACAAGTCACGTCACTAAACTTAGAAAACTATACCAGCTCCTCTGTGAGACCATTGTTAGAATTGACTGTTATCTGTTGTGTACAGTCATAACAGAAGCATGAGTGGCATAATTTCCTGCAACTAATCTCTTGTGGTCATAAAATATCCCTGATGTCCTGTCCAAAGACCATCTCTGGCAATTACACTCTGCCAACCTAAATTCTCTCTGAAGTTTCAGTGGTATTGGTCTTTGTTTCTGATGGGGTATTGTTCAATAGCTGCAACATTTCACCCCACAGGTGGCGGAACTTCAGTTGTAAATTAAGTCATCCCTTTGTAGTTTGTAGAGTGCTTTGGAATTGCAGATGAAAGATGCAAAAATAAAATACTATGGTCTATCATAAATAAATGTAAGACACTAATACTCCTGCTAGAAATGGCTGTCTTTCATTTATGACACTAACAGTACCATGAAGAAACCCAGGGTCAGACACTAGAATCTTGTTTTTGTCTCATTTTAATATAGCTTGAAAAACCATGCAGAGGATTGTAACATTTTAGATTAAAATGAATGTTTTAATGTAGTCAGCATTGTGTTCTCAGTGATTGCTAACCCACAAATAATGCAGATGGGAAGCTGGGTTTCAGTCTGACAATGGTTTGTGGTCTGTACCCAGACTGCCGATGTCTGACTACCATCTTCCAGTGGCTCAGAAATGTCAACTGGAATTTACAAACTTTGCCTTTCAAACATTTTTCATAGTATACTCCTGCAGAGATGAGCTTCCCTCACCTTATGATCTTTGCTCAATTGACTGAGACAGGTGCAGCGGCCTTTTAAGTGTGATACAAAATACTAAGGAATGTCTTACTAGGAATAGAAGAAAGCTTTTTGTAGGTGGTTTGCACACAGAGTTTTGCCTGAATGACTGTTGTAATGCTGCTAGGCTTACATTTTAATATTAATTACACATCAGAGCACTTGCAGCCTTGTATATGCTTATTTATATTATTTAAATCAAAATAGATATTTCACAAGAGGTGGGAGGATGGTGGACTAAATGATTAAATGGATCTCTGTTAATGCTGATTGTTGTTTTACAGTTTTATCCACATTTTAAAGATAAATAATATCAGACTTCAGTAGTGTCATTCAAGCAAATGCTTCATAAAATATACCACACTGTACATGGAGAATACAAATTAAAAAAAAAAATCTATGGTGAGGCAAGGTACATCATCTTCAAACTAATAACTATTTCCAAAATCAATTTTTTCCAACGTTAGCACAGTAAGTATTTCTCACTGAGCATTATATACATACATCAAGTTTGAAGTTTGAAAGGGAAGCCATTTTTTAGTTATTTATGCTGAATAATTATTTGAAAGCAGAACAAATGCATATATTTCATGCTCTCATAACTCAAAATTGGAGAACTGTTTTTTGCTCAGATTTTGCAACATATTCCCTTTTGAGCTGAGAACATACATGAGATGTCACAGTCTGAAAAAAAAGGTATTGAGAAAGCTCTAGCTGCTTGAAAATAGGCCAGTAGTAATGGATGTGAACTGCAAACTCTGGACTGTGGAATTTCCCAAAGTTGAGAGGTTGCTTTAAATCCAGAGTTCAATTTAGTCCATTAGAGAAATAAAATGCAGTCATCATGTTCAGATCTGCCACATACTTCCAAGTTTGGCAATTTTTGGATTCAGGCTTTTGGGTTAAACCAAATTATAAAGCAGGGATTTTGAAAGGGGTTGGCTGTCAGAAATCTATCTTCTGCTTCTACACTTTCGCTGAATCAAGGCTTAAGCACATGCTTAAGTGCTTTGTTGAACTGGGGCCATAAAGGAGGAATAATCTCTCACTCTGTAACACATGCACACACACACACAATTGCAGCTGCTCTGAAGAGGAATAGGTCAGCTGTTTAACATGGCATAGCAACATTATACAACATTGCAGGATAGGAATTGAAAAAGAATGCTGTATCCCAAGTGAAATTGCAGAGGGAGAATTTAGAATGGCAAAATGTAATTAATCAAATGATAATGTGGCCAGGACACTTCAGGGTTAACACCTCAACTCTGCAAGAAGTGCCAAGGAATCTTTTAATGATCATGAATATTGTCAGGGCCTCCCCTCTGAAGTAGGCCACTAGGGGACGCATTGAGCAGGTGACTTGTCAAACCACATTTTGAAATGAAATTGCATCAAACAGAAGGACAAATTGCTTCAGAGTTGCATAGGGAGCCATGGCAACCAGCAGTTCCTATTTTTAAAACTTGAAAGATAGTAAGAATACAAACTCTAAGGGAAAAATATTTCAGTTAAAAAAACCCAAAGAGTGCATATGTTCTTTAATGAATCTAATTATGAGTCTGCAAATGGCTGTTCATTTGTTGATAGTTTCTTGACGCATAGAGCCCAGATATGGTAAGCTAATCAACAGACCATCACTGAGCTGAAGGGGCAGAAGTGTTTCTGACCCTCACTTCAATTTTCCGCTATCTCCAAACACTCCCTTGTCATCGCAGTCCATAGTGTGCTTTAACATTCACTGCATTCCAAAGGCATTTGCCTGTGATCACTGGGGATAGATCTATTCCTTGTTTGTGGCTTCACACTGCTCCCTCCAACTCCTCCTTGGACACTTTGGAGGAAAGGTTTAGGTTGACTTCATGTTGCATGAAAGAAAAAAGAACAAGAACTCTCATATTAAAAGCATATTAGCAGCAGCCAATTAAGGTTCAGGATATTAACACTAAAAGGACTTGGCTCTGGTGCACTAGATGGCTCAGCAGGTTGGAAATGGAAATTTTCCCAATCTGACTACTGTTGGCAGAGATCCAAATTCAGCCCCCATGGGTGGCTAATGTGAACTGACTTGGGTGGGTTACAGTCTGGTTCTGAATGGAGGAAAGTTTGTAGCTAAAGAACCACTCTCACAGCTGATAGTATTTTTTCCTCTTTCAAGCAGCATTAGCAAAAAGACCAAAACCTGAATGGTTCAGACATGCTGACATGCTCCTCTATCCACTAGTGATAATCCTCCAGTGCAGAGTTAAGGCATATTGTTGAAGGGGGTATATCAGTAGAAGGCTTGTACTGATGTTGTCCAGGTTATACATCTCCTGAGAGTAACCAGAGGGCTTAAGTAGAGGGCTTCAGGCCCCAGAGCTGCCCTCAATAGCTTTAATGTAAACACTCCACCAGGCTCCCTAAGACAATGTAACAGAAGAAAGGAAGGAGGGTAGCTTGAGGTAGAGAATTCTGCAGTGGCCATTATTAGTGTTTTAAAGGCAGATCAGTATTTGGTTCAGTGGAAGAGGGATGGGATGCTTTGATTTTTCATGTGCATTTGGTACCATTATAAAGCTCTCTTCAGCATCCTCCAAAACCTGAAAATGTAACCTAGCAACAATCCAAATGCAAGGCCTGAGGAAGAGGAAGGAAGGATACAACTTGATGATGGGACAGATGCCTGGAGAAGCAGACTTTGCTCTGCCCATCCATGAGAATGATTCTCTCTCTCCTGTGCTGCACCTGCTCTGTGCATAAAAAAACGACTTGAGGCCCTAAGGCTGCTTATTCAGCATCTTTCTCCAAGAGTGAATGCTCTTTGAGAAATAAACAAACAAGGCTGGGGCAGAGGAAATTCATACAGTTAGGAACAGGGAAAATGAAATCAAAATGAAGGAAGCAAACAATCCCAAGGGCCTATAGTGACAGTGCAAGCAAGAAAGAACAGGAGGGACAATGGTAACAAAAGGGGGAGAGACTGCTACTGACATGGGAGGTGCTGGGCAGCCCCCAGACAGCTGTTGTAGCTGCTGCTGGAAACAGGACAGGAGTGAACAGATTTCAGCAGCCGGATCTCTAATCTGTCAGCAGCAGGCACTCCACGCGCAACCAGCCAGCATGGAACAGGGATCTGGTGCCAGCCTGATGGCATCCAGACTTGCCAACTGCTAGGAACATAATGAATTGCTAACGAGACCCCAGCTCAGAGGCTCTGAAAGGTCAAGTGATAATCATACTCCAGCACCCTCCTCATCCCTCAAAATTGCCTCTGATTTAAACATCACTTCCTCCAAGTGCCTCCCGCTCCTCCAGCAGCTAAGGACAGAGTCCAAGCATGGAGTACCTCCATGTGACGTCAACCTTCCACCACAGCGAGAAGCACTATTCTCTAAGGACTATGCTGTGTAGCTCTTCATGCTGTCAGCAAGCAGTTGTTTGCAGGAGTGGCCCCACTGACTTCAATGGGATTATTGGTGTGAGTAAGCGCTGACATTTGTGAGCAAGGGGTTCCCAATTGGGCCCTAAGAAAGAAGGAGTCCCAGACACCTCCTCTTCATCTCAACCCCTCTGCAAGCCTCTCACCTCCCCCAGATCTCTGCTCTGAACTCCTGAAAAACACAGGGCCAAAATAAGTCCTTGCACAAGCTGGCATGACTCCCATTAAAATGAAAGGAAGTAATTCTTCCTGCATTGCATTTGCAACGGAGTATCTGTTCTGATTCTGGGAGGACAAAGGAAGAGGACGGATGCAAGAGAGCATTGTATCAGCAAGGTAGGGACTGGAGGACAGAAAGCAACATGTTAGGGTGTGTATATTATATACATAAGGAGTGCTAGCCATAGGAGTTTACATAGGGGAGCAACATGGAGCTGTATCAGAGAAGTGATGGTGGTGTGACTAGGAAAGCCCCAAAACTGGAGTGAAGAAGTGGGCATTTATCATTTAGATAATCACATACTGGGTTTAAAAAAAAAAGTGAAGCCTATGGTAAGAACTGACTAGCCAAGTGGTTGCTCCTAGCCACTGGCATCCCTCCAATTATTTGAGAATTAATGGCCAAATTCATCCCTAATGTAAACCAACTGACTTCCTTGAATTTCCACCAAAGATTTATTTGGCCTGTTGGGTTAGTCATGAAAGTCTAAGGGGAGAAAATTGTGCAACTGTGATGCCCTCCATATGTCACAATAAGTGGCATGATGTACATGTCAAGACCCAGTGGGTCTATATAATCTGCAGCAGCAGTTTTAAAAGATAGGGTGTGAAGTGCTCCCAATGACACTGCTAGATTTTTTTTTATTTGATTTGATTTTGGAGAAGTCTGTGATCCCTTAAGACTCCCCATCATCACTCCCCCCCAACACCCACTCTCTCTCTCTCTCTCTCTCTCTCTCTGTCTCTCTCTCTCTCTCACACACACACACACACACTTTGAGTACTATCATTACCCTTAAGAAACACTCAAATCACACTCTCTACACAAGGCCACACAGCAATAAGAATGAACTTAAATCAATTCACAGCATCTGTTATAGATCCTGCTACCATGAGAGCTCTCCAGAGTGCTGAACTGAAATCACTGATCCAGGAAGGTTATGGACTGTTCTCTATTCCAGCCAACAGGGCTGAAAAAAGAACCCAAAGGAGTTGTTCACTAAGTCTGTTACCTACTAAGGGAGAGATATCTGGATCCCAACTATCTCTATTCTCAGCCTGTGAAGAAATACATTAATACATGCTCACTTCAAGTACTCCCTCTGTACACTGAGTCTAAAGCTCTGCATCCAGTCAACCATCCCAGACCTGTTCCTAATTGCTGATACAGAAACATGGCTCTGCAAGAATTGTGTTCTGCTCAGGTTCTGTTGGCCAGAATAGTTTCCAAACTGTTTACCTAAGTTTCTAATAAATTTCTGAACTACTTGGCATGGGAGGTTCCAGAGACATGTCACCCACACAGTAAAGACATCAAAACATACACCCCACACAAACCAATCCCATTTACTAGCTGTTTTTAAAGGGTGGTAAACTGTTTCTATCATTTCCTTCTTTTTGTTGTATCTCTTTAAAGAGTTGGTTTAGTTTGGGTTTCATTCCAAAACCAATACTTCACTATTCTATTTATTAAAATGAAAAGTGGTGTGAACGGACTGGTACTAAATGAGAGACTGTTAAAGTGAATCACTATAGAGCTCATTAGTGATCCTACAGTATGAACTAGTGTTAATGGTACAACATTCACAAGCAGCCTTGACAACAAACAATCCAGACAAACAACCCAGGTCTTGTGACAGTCTCTTCAATAAAAACACAGTGTATATAGGGCCAGTGATCATGAGCAACCATACAATAAGAACAAACTTCTGCTCATGAAACCATGTGTCCCAGAAACAATATTTCTTTTCGTGATTCATCCCCAAGCCCCATTCTCAAGAATGTTGCTGTTACTTATTTATTCATTCATAAATTTAACTCTAGGCACCCTTCCAGGGCAGCTCTCATACAAATTAAAGTCACCAAAAAAAGCAAAGGACTCCCATAAATATATCCACCTAGTCCACTCCCTTCCCAGCAGAGAAGGAAGAGAATAAATGGACTTTACAGCAGTCCTGGAAGATTAACAAATCTGGGCTCTGGCGGACCAAACAGAGTGAGTTCCAAAACCACAGGCCTTTCAGAGAGTACACTGTGCAGGAAGCTCCTTCTCATCACCTCTTGTGATCTCAGCTGGCATAGTCTGGGGACAGAGGTGACTCTCTGATAACTTGGTCCCATCCCATGGAAGGCTATATATCTTGTCAGCTGTAAATGTTGCTATGTGGCAGTTATAGATCTTGAGACCCATGTCCAGAGACCTTCTCCAAGATAATAAGAGAGAAACTGAACAGGTCCATGGAACTTATAGGAATGAATGGGAGAAACAGGTTGATACTGGCATTGGAAGGTCCCAATGTTCAGATTATATTTGGACTCTGAATCTAAATATCCCACAATCCAAATATCAATCAGTTCATTAGCCCCATTTCAAGTAAAACCTACAGTGTGTATGTATTAGTGGCACAGGTTGTTACTTCACCCGGTGGGCTGATATAATTCACATGCATCACCCATACAAAGATGTTCATGCATTTTGGCGTACTTCCCTCGCTTACTGATAGAAAGGTCATTTCACTAGTATGGCACTCCAACACTCTGATGGGAAGCTAAGCTCTTGCTGCTATCTCCAAGGCAACCTCTCACAGAGCAACAAGATCCTAGGAGAAAAATCTCCCTATATATAGTAAATGGCCACTATAATATATGAGACATGTAGTCCTCAGAGTACCAAATCCTGATTAGCCAGGAGAGTTATTTCACCAGGAGAGTTATTTTTAGGAAGAAATCTGCAAGATCCACTAATCAGAATCAAAGCTCCACATCCCTCATCTACCTCAAAGAAGCATCAGTCTCAAGGTAGATGGGAAACTACAGTTTCTACATGAGAGACTATTATTAATATTAGCACCATACAAGGTGAAAGAAAAAGAGTCAACAATTTATTCATTTTCTGATGCAGTCTGCATATGGACATTCATTCCCATAAACCTTTGGAAGCACAATGTTTGTGATGGTGAACTTAAAGGATGTGAGGGACAGGATGGACCAAAATTCTGATTCAGATTCTCTAAAATGTGCAGATAGCTTTTCCTCATTGTTTGCCTAGTTCAGGGGTCTGCAACCTGTGGCTCCAGAGCCACATGCAGTTCTTTGGCTGCCCACTTGTGGCTCCAGGATCTGCCCTGCCAACCAACACAAGGGGACCCTGCAAGTGACTCAAACCAGGCTCCAGACTCCCCCCTGCCACTGGGGGACCCTGCAAGGGTTCTGCCCCCAACCCTGCCCCCTCCCAGCCTGCCAAGGGACCTTGTGGCAGGCTCCCTGACCCAGCTATCCCCACCAGGACACTACACCCATTGTGTTCTCAAAACACTTGGTTATTAAAGAAATTTTTTTAAATGGCTCTTCTTGTCTTTTGGGTTGCTGACCCCTGTCCTAGGTCTACTGACCACTAATGGAGACAACAGAAACAGATCATTTGATTTTGGCTTCATCCTGAGCTACCTGTAATTCCCAAAAATAGACTAGCTAGCAATGGTCAGGATTCAAGCACAAACCCTGGGAAATGATTAATTCACAGCCTTAATTCATAATGTTCTTAAGATGAGCTAAATTGATACTCTCTTTAGCTTGATGTGTCACTCTTCCTAGGATAATATGGAAAAATTCTTTCATCATGTTCCCTCCCAGCTATGGATTTGAAGCAGTTGGACCTACTTTGGATTAGACAGCAGTTTCTGAAATACTAACTGCATGGCTGTCAGTTGATCTCTGCTATATTAGCAGCTCATGCACAGTTTGTAGACCTCTTGTTCTGGCCTCCGCTCTGTGTAGGCATATGCGGGGGGGAGAGGTATCTGCAAACTGTAAATGGCTTAATATAGTACTGCAGAATCCACTGGCACCCTGTACTTAGTATTCTGGAAATTGCAGTCCAATCCAAAGCATTTCTGACCTTTCTTCATGAATTCATATATTGTTTTTACATTTTGCATCATATACAGGGCCAGATCAAGGCAGGGGCTGCAGTCAAAAATGAGGCCCTGGCCTAAAGGGGGGGGGGCCTGCAGCTCCACCAAAATCCAGCCCCAGCCAAGTGGCACACTGCAATTGCCCATCATCAGTTTGCCCATTCCACCACCAGGCTGTCTGGTCAAGTCCACACCAGCCAGCCTGGGAGCAGAGCAAGAGCACCATGGCTTTTGGTCCAAGGGTCTTCCCCAGTGGACGGCCAGGCCACAGACCTCATACCTTGCTCCCTGCAGCACCACCAGGCTGTGGGCCATGGACTCTCCCCAGAGCTGGCTGCAATTTAAAACTTTTCCTACTGCATCATTCAGAAAAAGAATGGTGACGAAATCCTGACACTGAGCTAAGGAGGAGGTGGCTACTAATGACCACAGTAAGGATAGTTTAAAGGGAGCAGAGAAGGCAGAAGCCAGACTGGAGGAGACTGAGAAGAGGGAGTCTAGAGCAGACAATGTGAACTGGCAACACAGTTGGGAGCTGTGTAGGCAAAGGAGAGTAGGAAAGGAAATAATAGTTTAAAAAACAGTGAGGTACTGAGAAGTTTTTTCTTCTAGATCCCATAGCTTGGGCAATCTATAACTGCACTGGCCAAAGCAGTGAAGGAAACAATCCTATGCTGATATGGAGGGTGGATGCTGGGGTGGTCAGCATGTGAAGAAACATCTTTTCTGTCTTGATTTTTGCTCAGTGATTCAATGATACTGTACAGTAAGGAAATATCCTTACTTAAACCTCCAGTAGGACCCCCTGCAGTACATCCTCCTTTCCTATTTACACAAGAAAAAGGGGCTTCACATCCTATTTACATATGATCCTCTTGTGATCCAATGCAAGGGCTTAAGGGATGTCAATAAGTGGCTCATTATCAGTTTGCACTAGGAACCGTGGGACACCTCAAAGACTGTGGGTAAGTGGCATGCAATTTGGCCAACAACTACAAAGAAACACCTGTCACTTTCATAAAGAATCTGTTTTTTTCAGAAGCCACAGGACAGCTGAAGTCAATGGGATATGCAAGTGTTCATCACCACTAAAATATCAAGCCTTAATTTTCCAAGAAACATACTACAAACCTGCTGTACAGAGACTTGGATATCTGGTATGAGTTGCACCTGATGAATCAGAGCATGCAAACCACCCAGTGACAACATGTAATTGACCTACCATGTTTGCACTGTGCAATGATACTTACACCAAGTTAGATGACAAAAATGCATATGCTTTGTGGATAACCCCTTTGGTGAGTATAACCTGGATGCCCCCAATCCTTGTTCACCAGCAGTAATGGGACCAACCTGCTCGGGGATGTCTGTATGTACAGACTGAGCAGCAAGTCACTATAGCATGACAACAGAACTCCTCAGGACCCATTAATCCAACTGAGGATTTTACATCCTTTCCTAACTCAGGTTTCCTTCTCTGGACAGGTGTGACATGTTGATACTCTGGAACAGGGGGCAGAAGGAAATCTAATGCTTAAGGTACTAACCTGGGGATTCAGAGACTGCAATTCAACTCCCTGCTCCACATTACACTTCCTGAGTGATGTTGGCAAATCACTTAGCTGCTCTCTCTGTGCTGTTTCCATCTGTAAATGGGGATTTTGTTCCCTATCTCACAGGGTGTGGCAAAGGTGAACACATTCAAGATTGTGACTCTCAGAAACTGCAGCAAGGGGGCCATAAAAATATCTAATAAAAATATTGCCCATTAACCACAAACTACAACTCTGTGTGTGAGGTGTGGGGTCAATCCCAGGACATTCTGGATCTAAATGCATGAGCCTTCAGGGGCTGGGCTAGAACTCCCAATTCTGTCAGACAAGGTTTTATCAGCCTTTATGAGATGGGGACAGAGCTCCATCCTAAGGAGATGAGTTATACACACTTTTATGCAAAGGCAACCTTTTATGATCCATAAGGTCCACTCTTGTCTCACACCCCCAGAATCCTTCCTCCCTGGAAATGTGCATGCAGACCTTTCCACTATGCAGTAACTGTTCAGCCACCTCTTTGGTACTCTGGCTCCTGTTCTGTACTGACTTTCATACCAACACCACCAAAAACTATGGAAGTCGCAATATGAAAGGACATGACCCACCTCAGAACTGGCGAGCCCATTAAAAGCCTTCCATATGCTCAGCCTCCAATCAATACAATCTTGGGTTACTCTCTCTACGGTCTCTAAATGGCACAGACTTCAGAATGGTTTTTTTCTGGTGGCCAGCTGCCTGCTGTGACCCTTTCCCTCCATTTTGAATGCTCATCCCACCCATTCCCCTTACCTGTTCAGCATGTTGGATTGGTAGATCCGTTTCTCCTGGGTGTTGTAACAGCTACTCTTAGGCTCAGGGATGAAGCTGTGCTCAGACAGCATGTCAGAAGCAGCTGTGGTGATTATGGCTATCCCATCCCTCACCCTAGCAGGAAGGCCATAGTCCCACTCATCATATGACACCGAGATGAGGCCAGTGGGGAATTCAGATGGCACTGTGTCTGTATCCCCTGCCACCAGGCTGGGCACAATCCATGTATAACCATAGCCTGTCAGACCCACAGAATTGGCCACCTCAAAGATGTAGGTGGCTTCTTCCTTGGTGCAGTAGAGGAGTATAACAGGGCTCTGAAGCTTCTTGAGCTGATTTTGGATCTTTGAGTCTCCATCATCCAGGGACATGTCCAGCAAGAGGACCTCCTCTAGCTCCCAGCCCACGAAGCTGTTCTCAATGGTGCTGCGGATCTTATTGACAAAGTCCTGGTAACCTGGGAAGTAGGTGGTAACAATGGAGAAGATGTACCAGTCATATTCTTCCATGATGTTGAGCATGACAGAGGCTTGCTGTTCTATTGATGGACCAAATTGGAAGAACATAGATGACTCATCCTAGAACAGAATGAAAAAGAGAGAAAAAAAACCAAGGAGTCAAAGGAAATGAAAAGCAGAGTTCATGGCCAACTCTGATGTGGGTTATTTGCAATTTAATCAACACATAACTGGAGCCCCTCAGGGCCATACAAGTTGTACATATGTTGTGTGGAGAACATACAAAAAGCTGCATATATGGTCCACAATGGTAAATAGGTTAAGGACCACTGGTCGGGGCTATGCATGCCTCCAAACTCTGAGTCCCTTTAAATCATTCCCTTGTGATAGCCAGTCCCTGACACTGGCTGCTCACAGAAATTTCAGGTCCTCTGCATCCCAGCCACCCCAATTTACCAGTTTTAACAAAGACAGTAGTAACTATACAACACTTGTGAGCATTTACAATAAAATCAAAATAATTTTATGTATGAAGGAATAAGTACAAACTAGAAACAAGAGAAAGTGATGGAAGCAAATAGTTACAATACTAAACAAAGCAAAAATGTGAACCTGGGTCAACACTTATCAGTAGCCACCTTTCCTACATAACAAGGATACCTTTTCTCCACAATGCTCAGTCTGTTGCAGAGCCAGGATCCAAATGTTCAAGAACACCCCTGCTCTTTAAGGGGTTTCCTCAGTGAATGGATACAGAGGGCCTCTCTGTACACTACCTTATACTGAAACAGACTTTCATCTTTATTCTTAGCCAAGGCAATCTCCTGCCTACTCTGGTGTTCCATTTTACCTCTGAGTGGTTTTGGTCATTTGAAATTTTTCTTGCATTACTTTGCCAACTGCCTTGGGAGGGGTAACTAAAATGAGTGATGTTTGCAAAAACAGGGTATCTTCTGCCAAAGAGCCTCTGTATTACAGTATGGTTCAAGGATTATTATCATGAACAACAGAGATGGACAAATGCCGAATGGAAGCAAAAGAAAATATTTCATAGTGGGTGTTCCTGTTTTCTTTTTAATGGTGACTATCTGAAGCTGCTTAGGGGTCTGGAATATGAGAAGCAATCCTGGCAGAGCTGAATGAATGGGCAAACCGTAGATAAGATTAAAGGGATAAAATAGATACTGTGTCTATTGGGAGTATTTTCCTGTCCCCCCATTTGTATCAGATTGCCTTTATTACCATGCTCAGGCCTTTGCATGAAAGAAAAATTAAAATGAACCAATTTTAAAACCCCAAAAAATGATCTAAAGAACTTTTCTACAAATCTCAGCTAGCCAATGGTATAGTGAAAGCATTTCCAATTCTGTAGTTCACAATAAATAAGTCCTGAAATTTGTCAATGTTCAAGAGTAATTTTAAACCTTGCTTTTTCCCAGTCTGTGTTCGAAAGAAATGAAGAAAGCATTTCCAAAGTGTTTTCATGTGTGGACTGATCCTATGGCCTTTAAAACCAATAGTAGAGCTCCTATTGACTTCAACGGCTTCGGATCGAACCTCTAGAACAGGGGTCTCAAACTCAAATCACCATGAGGGCCATGTGAGGACTAGTAGAGGGCCACATGAGGGTTAGTACAGTAGCTCGAGGGCCACACCACTAAAACCTTTCCATACAATAATATTGCAAATATTGCTAATGATCATGTCATAGTGGGCCACAGGAAATAGCTTTAGGGGCCGCATGTGGCCCACAGGCTGCGTGTTTGAGAACCCTGCTCTAGAAAAACATAGTAGAATTGAATGTTGGAGTTCAACAGTGATTTAATGTTACAAGAAGGTGGATCGTCCAAATCCAATTACCACTTTTAGGAACTGAGCATTGGCCTTGCCTCCTCTTCCCAGAAAGCCTAATGAACTGGATGAGAGTTCCTGAAGGAGATAAACAGGTGTTTTAGGTCAGAGGAAACCCATTGAACATGGTACAAAGATAAATGCACTCACACTTTGTCTGAAGACACACACCGATTTAGAATAGAGTAAAAAGTGGACCTCAACCAAAACCATCCTTCTACTGTCTGGCAGGTGAAGGTGCTTTTCAGTAGACTTCCCAGCTAAACATCCATCCATTCTTCTCTTACAAATGTTTTTGATTATCTGCTTCCACAATCTCCTTTAGCAGAATATTCTATAGCTTAGCAACTCTAGAAAGAAAAAGCCTATCCCAGTACCAGCCTTAATCTGCCTGGCTCACTTTCTAGACCTGATCTTGTGTTGTCCCTTAACCTTGTGTAAGGTATGGTATTTAAACAACAGTGAGGTCAGTTTCCCCACCCAGCTGTCTCATTTTTTCCATGATAATGTTAAGACTACTTCTAGACTACTGAATACATTTATGAGCATCTCAAAAAAGCTGAAAAATGATAGGAACGTGGAGGCAAGTCAGAGAAAATCACCAAAGTCTTTACCAGTGTCCCACATATTCTCTAGCTGGAACTAGTATAGATTTCATCCTTTGCCACAAAAATCTCTTTTTTCTTTAAAAGACACATTTATAGCCTTGATAGTTGTGGGGGAAAAGCTATGAAAATGTGACCCATATGTAAACTAAGGCAGTGACATCTGAGTCTGAAGATAATTTGAACAAATAGCTCTAAGAGATTTCATTGTAATGGACTGTTAACTCTGAAACCTGAAGATGACAATGTATTGTATACTGAACACAGAAACAAGAGAAATCTCAAAATAAATTTAATATACAAATGACACAAGGAACTATTATGTCAATTGCACTGTGCTCCTTCATATTAAATTCAGTAACATCCTCTTTTTTACAAATTTATCTAAAGATGCTGTAGATCTTCCATAATTCCTTCCAAAGACTCTCAGAACTGAGGTAGTCAGTCATAGATTACATAGACCCTCACTGAGAAAACAGTGAAAGAGCTAAAAATGTACTACTTAGCTAAATGACGCCTATGGGGTAAAAGATAATAAACCTACTAGCATTTAAAGGGTGCATATATAAAGCAGGAAAATGACTTGTTTAGGATTGTATGAACATGGGAGAGGGAGAGGTTGACTAGTCCTTGCCACCCAAACTTTGATGATCTGAAACGTATTCAGATAGTACAATTAGTACGTGAAGGTCTGATGTCATGAACTACAGGCTTGTACAGCCAAATATTCCCAAAGTTGTTCTATCCCAATGTCTGAGATAGGCAGGCTCCATTTCCATTGGGATGAAGCTAGGATATCCTTCTTAAATAAAGCATACTAGTGTGTCATGTCAATATGAATAAAATAAGATAAAATAGGTTCATAGAAGTCTCAATCTCAGTCTCTCTTTCAATCTCAGTTAACACTGCCCCACCCGACCCATCCTCATCCTCAAATCAAACAGCAGAGGCTGGTTGGCTGTGTGGGTAATAATTACGCTAGAACAATCATGCATTGTTATTAAACCAGCATCAGGAGGGGGGAAATCTCTCCTCAAATGAGAGGGCTTGGATGCTCAAGCCAGTCCAGTTTTCTGCCTGGCACAATGCTCCTTGTACTCAATCAACCCAGAATTTCAATTGACCAGATGCTCTGTGCCAGCTCAGCACTCAAACAGGGAGGTAGAGGAAGAGAGGACAATGATACATAGAGAGATATTTTCTCTTACGATAAATCTGACTTGAGTTGCTGGTAGAAGTGGATGGAAAATTTCCCTGAAAACGTATCTGCCAAAAACCAAAAGGATTATTTTCAAAGCGTCACGATTTTTATTTCTCCCACTTTCCTGACCACATGCTTCTACTGATCAGGAAGAAAGAGGAGACTGAAAAGAAAAAGAGAGAGAGAAACTTACAGTTTCAAACAAGAGAGGAGGTTAGTTATCACCATTAGAGGTAAGTTTCTGGTGAAGGTGACAAAAACAATGATGGTTCTCCTGTGAGGACATCACTCTGCTCAGAAAGATTAAAAACAAAAAAATGAGACTGACATATTGCTTTCTAACATACCCTGTTTAGTCTTCAAAAATTTCCATTGAGGAACACAGCCCCCAAGATTCTGAGGAATATCTGGTTCACACTGCCCCCATCTAAAATTTTACCCTACAGACAGATGGTTAGAGAGGAAGGTTTGGTTTTAGCACCAGGAGGCAGGTTTTAGATTAAGCGATAGGGATATAGATGAAAAGGTCTCTTACATCATGGATAGCAATGGAATAACAGTCTCTGACTTCAAGGCTGCCCTTGCAGCTGCTTGTCATCCATCTCTCCCAGCTGTGGGCCAAATGTTACTCACTGTTAAGTGCCAAATAAGAAAAGAAAACATGGCAGAAAATCCCCTCAAACAGGGTTGACACAAAAGAGCAAAAATTCTATTGCATAATCCCCATTGTAACACTACACTGAGTCAGGGATCTGTAGTTTTGTAGGGCTGATATGAGGGTGGAGCTGCTCAACTGACACAGCAGCACACCCTCCAGTTGGCCAATGGCTTCCCACAGAAAAGCTGCTCTTAAATTGTTTTTACTGGGTCTAACAGTAACTTCCCCTTCACAGTGTTAGCCCCATCAGACAGGGATGCTGTATCATAAGTGTGTGTCGCAGGCAAGGGTAATGGCCAGTTGTATCCTAACTCCCTCAGGCACCATGCTTTGGGGCTAGGGAGATCTGAGATTTCTCAGTGGAGGTCATGTAATATACAGAGATGGCTCCAGATTCAAAGGGAGTTATCATGTATGCACTCCCCTCAAAGGAAGTGTCCGCTATCCCATTTGTGACCCCCAAACACCTTTCTCTGAGGGAAGAAACAGGTAGAAATTGTATTAGGTTAAAGTTAGAGTTTTCCTTTTCTTCCCGGGGAGAGATCCTGGGAAGTGCAGCATGCCTCTTTCTGTGCAGAGGTGCTCCAACAGCCCCAGTCTCAGTAGCTGGATGTATTGGAGCCAATCATTGTAGTTTAACAAGCCGTTTGCCTCAGAGATTGCAAAAGAGACCACTAGAGATGATTTCCCACAAGCTCACTTTCCTCAGCTTTTCTGGATTCCCAAGACCAGTGGAAGAGTTCACTCCCTCACAAATAGCATCTTGGCTCTGCAGCCTGGAATTGACACCTCTTCAATTTCAGTCTCTTTGTGTGGTGGAGACTTGAGATCAACCCTAACACAGGCAGAGACACTTCAAGGGAGCCAAGAATTAATGCAGTGGTGGCCAATCGTCTCCAAGGCCTGGAGAACCCCCTACTAAGCAATATAGCTTCTGGTTTAGCAAAGACAGGAGATTGATAATTTCTCTTTATTTGTGTTTGGGAGGTTTTCTTTAGGGAATGCTCTCTTACACAAGGTGGCTCTCTGTCCCCTTCTAGTAGCTGGAACTCATCGATGTTTATGATTTTCAACTGGCTTCAAGCTTTTAGTTCAGGCAGTATCAGCCCAAACTTTCAGCTCCCCTGGTCAATCCCTACTGCAGCCATCCTGGCTGGGGTGCCATTACATTACTGTAATTCACAGATGGAGCATGCAGACAACATTTATTTATTTTACAAATGAGGAACCATTAGTCAGACTTTTGGAAGAGTCGTCCCTGTGCTGGTGCAGGGGCCAGCCTAGGGAGAATGGAAAGCTGGCATGTGCCGCTCCCATGCTAGGGCTGCTGTAGGCCAGTTTGACACACAGCTTTATCTAGGACAGCCCTCTGCCCTGTTTCAATGCTGTACTATAGCCATGCTTCCTCCTTCACCGGAGGTCCTACAGTAGCCTTGCAAAGTTGACTCTGTGCCTGGCATACAGCCCCTTTCCTCAGAAGGAGACTTACACCTGCCCTGAAATCACTGTACCACTGCCTAACTTGCCCTGGGGCAATGATGAATTAGGCCTCCCCAGTTTTGTCCCTTCCGTTTTCATTATCATTCATTTTCCTCATCTCAGTTGTTGGGCTCCATGCACGTAGGCCAAGGGTGTTGGTGGCCAGTAACATACAGAAGGTCAGACTCAGTTACCTGATATTCCCGTCTAGCCTTAAACTCTGACTCAGAGAGAAAAAAAAGTGGATGCTGTGGTTCAAGTACAGTACTGGGGGTCACAAAACTGCATGACCTGGGGGCAAAGTCATCCCAGGCTATATTGTTAGACAAACCTTAGCCCAAGTTACCACATTGCAAAAAGAGAATCATGAAAAGAGAACCAGAGTGTCTTTTCTGTTTTTAAAGAAGAGAGTCACCAGGCATCTATTCATCACAGTCATGGTGCAATGCTTTGTCAGGTGCTTATTGTTCCTGATGGAAAATGCCACAGAAATTCAAAGTCTTATAATTAATTTTTTCTATATTTCTCAGTCCTGTTTGTTACAACAGAGCTGAAATCAAAACAGGATCATTGTTGCTTAAGCAGTTCCTTTACTCCTGTTTATCCCTACCACAAACTCACCACTGCCTCAGGGTAGCTTCAAGACAAAGGCTTCTGCTTGTTTTTTCCACACACTTAATTGTTTGATTTAGTTTTGAAAGAATCAATACAATAATTCCTATATATAGTACTGTATGCTTTACCACAGAATTGTAGACCTTTACCTGGGTCATCCTGTGGGGTTGCTATGGAGAGTGGCATGGCATCACGGACAAAGGCATTGAGGCTCCTCATAAGGAATATGATAAGGGGCAGAGTCTCTCTCTCACCCCCATATGAGAGACAAGGTGAGTGAGGTAATATCTTTTTTTGAGCATATTGCTGTTGGTGAGAGAGAGAAGCTTTCAAACTTCCACAAAGCTCTTCCTCAGATACACACATATAAGTGACCAGATAGCAACTGTGAAAAATCGGGAGGACGCTGAGGGGTAACTGGAGCCTACGTAAGACAAAGTCCTGACTATCAAAACTCTCCCTCTATAACTGGGAAATCTGATCATCCTCCACACAAAGGAATGTTAGGATATCTGGAATTGTGGCATTTCCTCATGACACTTTCCCCTGTTGCTCTTATTTAGCAGTGATTCCAACTCCTTCCCCTCTCTTTTGATGACAGAGTGACTCCCCATAGAAACCCTAGCACTGTAGACTTTGGACTCTTCTTTGAATGAGATGTTCTGATTGGCAGAATGCTCTTATTACTGTCATAGCTAAGCTAGAGTCCAGCATGTTCAGTAATCAGGAGGTTATAAGAGGCTGGGTACTGTCCTGTGTTGGCTGGGAAGTAACAGGTCAGCAGAGGTCAGGATGATGAATTATCTGCTGATCTTCTGGTCCCTGATTAGGAGGTGATCAGGCAGACAGGAAAGGAAGGCCTGTGACAGTTGAGAGGAGGGAGAATAAGGAATGGGGACAGTTGTTCTTTGTGGCTGTTCAGAGCGACTGAGCTGGGAATTCCAGAGAGTTGCCTCTGTGCACAGTTGTGTGTGTCTTGGTTTAAGAGCAGTAGGACTCATATACATCATGTTGATCAGAATATGGACACAGTATAAAACAGATTACATGAGACCTGACTCCGTGACATCAATTTCTCAACAACAACAAAAAAATGATCTGGTACAAGGCCAAAAAACAAACCAACCAACCACCAACCACTGCCCAGCCAAGGGACAGCACTAAAAGCACTTGTGCACCAAGCAGTCTTTCTGGAGCTCCACCAAAGCAAGCTTCTATTAAAGCCAAAACAGGAGACCAAAAATTGAAAGTAATTTTCACTCCCTCCTTTAAGGGGACTGGAAGGAATCATTCCAGACATACTGCAAGAGAGGAGAAAATTCTCTGTTTTGAAGTCAGATGATATCTCCTCCCCCCATATCCCAAGGGGTATGCCTTGTTCCATATAAGTCACAGAATTAAACTTTAGAGAAATGAATAAAGACAATGATTAGTTGTAGAGTTTAAGACCAGAAGGGATCAAATCATCTAGTCTGACCTTCAGTATATCTCAGGCCACCAGCATCACCCAGCACATACATACTGAACCCAACCCATGAAAGTAGACCAAAGTATTACAGTTCTCAAGAGACCATGATATAATGTGCCACAGAAAGAGAATAAGAAGCCCGTCCATTGTCCCATTTCCAGCTGTGACCATCCCCGATGCATCAGAGGAAGGAAATGAGGAAAAAAAAAAACAGAATACTTACTTAATGCCATAATGCATCTGAAGTGGTTACTATCTGGTCTATAAAGTTTGGAGCAAATCATAAGGGTTATTATGCTATGTGTAAAATTGTAAATATATATGGCTATGTCCACATGTTGCTTTTAAAACAAAACAATGACTGTTGTTTCGATTTTAAAAAAGTCATGTCTGGATGACATTTCATTGTTTCAAAATGACGAGCCCTGTCATTTCAAAACAATGAACCTTATTTTGAAACAGTAAAACCTACTAAGACACCAAAATAACCATTAAATTGAAACAGTTGTTTCAAAATAATGCCATTCGGATGTGTTATTTTGAAATAACATTATTTCAATTTAACACTTTTGTCCTTCTCCTTCCCAGAGTGCCTTCCTTTTTCTATATATTGGCTGGGGGCATGGCCCTTCTAGGGGGCCATCTTGCCACACCTCCCATGGTGCCCCTCTCCTGAATCAAAATAGCAAGTCCTGTGTCCAGACTTGGTATTTTGATTTGGTGTTTTTGCTTAATTCGATTTAAGTTAAATTGATTTAATGGTTTTTATTTCGCATTAACTTATTTTGATTTAACTTAAATCAAATTAACCCTATACGTGTGGACATAGTATGTGACTACCTAGATTAGACCACTGGTCCATCTAGTCAGGTATCCTGCCTAACCAAATCATACTACCAGTCTATACAGTCCAGTATCCTACCTCTGATCAGACCAGTAGCCTATTTTGTCTATTATCCTGACATGACCAGTCCCTGATGGTTTAAAGAGAGTAAAAAATGCCCGTAATCCAGTCAGCAAATGACATTATGCTGCTTTGGGAGGGGGGATTTTTTTGGCCCTGGCAGGTGATCAACTTCCACCCTAAAATTTGAATTCTGACTGTATGCTGATTGGTATTTCAGCTTGCAAAGCCACATCTATCATTAGCAGCTTCAACATTATCCAGCACTTAAAAATCCAGTCACAGTACATGGCAGGAGGTCATTGAGGAAATTCCACAAATCAACTACATTCTCTGAGAAGTAGTATTTCTTTTTATCATTTCTAACTTAACTGCTTTCATTAAATGAAGTGACTGCTTGCTCTCTTATGAGCAGTGGGGAGGAAACCTCAAAAAGTACAGTGATTCCATTTAGATAAGTACTCAAAGTTCATCAACTTCTCCAAACACAACTGAACCTCTTTGGAGCAGAAAATCTTCTCTTGCAAAATTTCCAGTGCTGCCTACATGTGAACAGGTCAGAGGCATTCATGAGAACAGCCCAGCCAAATAGTTATTTTGGTATTTCTACTTTCTGGCTACTTCTAAGGCAGTACAGGAACAAGAAAAGGAAAAAAGAGAACCTTCTTCTGTAGCATGGGGCACAGCTCACTTGCTAGTGGAGTCTCTGTACTTTAAAGTATTTAAATCATGATTTAAAAGACTTTAATAACTCAGTCATAGGTTAGAGGTTTATTACAGGAGTGGTTGGGTGAGATTCTGTGGCTTGGATTGTTTGGGCCAGACTAACCATATAGGTGAACTAGGCATTCACCTAGGATGCCAGGCTTTGAGAGGCACCAAATTAAAAGAATTTAATTTTTTTATCTATTTGAAAAAATATATTATCTCTTATAAAATGTGGGAGTGGGAGAGGGCACCAAAGTCATAGTCATACCTAGGATGCCAAAAACCTCTGAGCCGGCCCTGTGCATTGTGCAGGAGATAAGACTAGATGATCTTACTGATTCTTTCTGTCCTTAGAGTTTATGAGAGGTGGAGTTCTATGAGAGCATTCAGGCCAGCATTACTTCAAAACATGAGGGCGAATGGTCTTCTGGTTTCAGAATTGGATCTGGATGCAAGACATGGGGCTTCAAATGTCAGTTATATTACTGACTCTCTGTAGGACTTTGCGTATGGGCTTGTCTACATGAACACTAAGCTATGTTTACACCTGCAAGTTAGTTCAAATTAAGGAGGTTTAATCTGAACTAATTTAGTCATTATCTACACTTGGCTTTCATTAGTTCGAATTAAGGAATTCCTTAATTCAAACTAATGAAAGCTTAGTTCAAACTAGTAAGACCTGCCTTTTAAATCGAATTAAGCCCTTAGTTTGATCCTGAGTTCGACCTTGACACAATGTGGACATTTAAGTCCACTTGCTAGTTTGAACTAAGGGCAGTTAGTTCAAATTAATAATGTGGGTTAAACTGAATTAACTGTAATTTGACTTAGTCCACATTGTTAATTTGAACTAAAAAGTTTGAAGGTAGTTCAAACTACATTAAAACTTACTAATTTAAATTAACAAATTCAAGCTAAGTTTGAGAAGTGCAGACATAGAAGATCACAGCCTGCTGAGAAGTATATCTAGTGTCTCATACAGGAAGGGCATGTCTTTCCTTGAAGCTAAGGTGTAATCCCCACCTTTCAGAGACACATTCATGCTAGCTCACATCAAGTAGCCTGGGCCTGGGAGAGTGGAAGCACAGGCTAGCCATCCCAAAGAGAAAACTTCCCTGATCACAAGGTATCTAGCCCATGCTACTGTGGCTATACCACTACTTTTAGCACATTAGTTTAGTGAGAACAAGCTATGTGTATATGAGTTGGGAATCATATCCCAAGCTTGTAGCATAGATGCAGCCTTAGGCTTCGTCTAGGGGCGTAATGTAGCTACACAAGGAGGCTGAGGTTGTGACTACATCTACTCTACAAACTTAGGGTGTGATTCCCAGCTCTCAAAGACATACTCACACTAGCTCTCATTGAGTTAGTTCTCTAAAAAGAACATCGTAGCCCCAGTAGCACAGGTCACAGCAGCGGAAGTGTAGCTTAGTTTTGCCAAATTCAAACCCACTGCAAACTGGTAGACACATACTCAGCACAGCTCAGCCATGCATCTGCAGCCGCTACCTATGCAACTCCATCTGTGCTGCTATTTTTAGAACACTAAGTCCAACAGAACCAATGCGAGTATGTCTTTGCATGCTGGAAATCACACCCCTAGCTCCACATCCAGATGTACCCAGAGGCTATAATGTCTATGCTACAAGCTTGGAGTGACAGTCCACTGCTTTCATTCACATATTTTTGCTGAGAATCACACCACTATTTCATAACATAGACGCAGCTTAAATATCCATGGGGACCTTACCATCATACACCAAAAGTTACCTAGTTTAATTTAATCTACTTCTGTTTGAAGGCAAGGTCAATCAAAGTGCATTAAGAAACTTTTAATGAGCAGCAGTAGGGCGTACACAGACAGCTGGTTGTGGTAGGCTATTGGGATAGATTTACACCCGATCTTACTGCAAACGAAGTATTTGTTCACACAAGCCCAAGTCACAGAATCATAGGACACTGGGGCTGGAAGGGATCTCATGAGGCCATTTAGTCCTACCCCTTGCTAAAAGCAGAACCACTCCCACTAAATCATCCTCTCCAGGGTTTTGTCCAACTGGGTCTTAAATGTTTCCAAAGACGGAGATTCCACCACCTCCCTAGGCAATCCATTTCGATGCTTCACCACTCTCCTAGTGAGAAGGTTTTACCTAATACCCAACCTCGAACTCCCTGCTGCAACTTGAAACCATTGCTCCTTGTTCTGTTACCACTGAGTATAGCCTAGCTCCCTCCTATTTGGAGCACCCCTTCAAGTAGCTGAAAGTTGCTATCAAATCCCTGCTCAGTCTTCTCTTCTGCAGACTGAATGAGCCAAGTTCCTTCAGTTCTTCCACATTGCGCCCGAGCCCCCTAATTATTTTCATTACCCTCCTCTGGACTCTTTCTAATTTGTCCATATCTTTTTTGTAGGGGGAGCCCAAAAAATGGACACAATATTTCAGATGTGGCCTCACAATGCCGAATAGAAGGGAATAATGACATCCCTCTATCTGCTGACAATGCTCCTGCTGATGCAGCCCAATATGCCATTGGTCTTTTTGGCAGCAAGAGCACACTGTTGACTCATATCCAGTTTCCTATCCAGCATAACCCCCAAGGTCCTTTTCTACAGAGCTGCTACTTAGCTGGTCTGTCCCCAGCCTGCAGCAGTACAAGTCACTTAATCTCTCTGTACCTCTGTTCCCCACCCATCAAATGAGATACTATTTTTTATCCCTCTTGGTCTTATCTATTTTAACTGAAAACTTTCAGCAAAGGACAGTCTCCTATTCCATGTCTGTCCAATGCCAGGAACAATAAGACCTTAATCTTGATTGGGACTGCTAAATGCTACTGTGATGTAATTACACAAAGAATCTGGCCCATTATACTTGTATTGATAATATATATACATGAACACACATTACTCAAGCTTCAGCCTTGTTGAGGATGGCCTACTAGCAAGGTCACCATGTTCTCTGGTATCAGAGAAGCATGTTTTCTAATCATGGCATAAAACTAGAACCTCAGATCCACCACCACCTTCTGCCGCACACTTTCTATTAATCTAGATGGCATGATTCCCATCACCATAGGATCTGTGTACATCTTCATGAGGACTGAATTTAAGGCTACAAATACAAAATGGTCCCTGCAGTTTTGGTTCCAGTTGCGAACATGCGGTTTCCTTAGCAACCACTCACAAGTAATGTGTCTTTGGCCATTAGCTCATTAGAGTCAGTGTTGGCAGCAGCGAGCAACAGCTCTGTGTTGCTCCTTGCAGTTCCTATCACCACACAATGCCCATAATGGACCATGGGTGACAGTAGCCTTGATTTGCCATTCTCTTCACAACAGGTGAAGGTGGATGGAGCAGCTGCCTGTAGCCATCTGGGCTTTGAGAAGGACCAGTCCTGAAGAGGAAGAGAAGAGGGGCTCACTGAGAGGTCACCTTTCTCTTGTGTGGAAGGACTAGGAAAACTGTTGATAGAAGTTCCATAGCTCAAGGGTGGCTACTTTTGGCTAAAGGAAAGCATGCATTTCAACTAGTGAAAGTCCATGGATCTTTCAGGCAGTTAGAGAAGGTCTTTGGGACTGTGAGGACTCTTTTTGAGACTTCCAGAGCATGAATGGCCCCAAACTCTAGGAAAAAATGCCAACAATGTTTCCCCTAGCTCCTGGAAGATTACAGTAGAAGTTGCAGGGCAGCACTTTCAACATGAATGGGAGTAGGCCACACGACAGAGAAAGTGATGGCAGGAGGGGGATTTTGGAGACCATGGAAGTAACACAGAGAAGGCAGGACACAGAATGCAAAAACAAAACCCAGCCCCGCACAAGGTTTTGCATCTGTTGGCTATTGCAAGACTTTCTCCTTTGTCCTTCTGCAACCCCAATCCCCCAGCCGCACCTGCACCAACTTCCCCTTCATGAGACTTTTGGGCTGCCACTTTTCAGTATTTGTTTAGCAGGAGGAAATAGTTATGCTGTGCTGCTTATTTCCTCATGTCAGAATGTCAAGATATTTTAACTTCACAGTGAGGCAGCACCACTCACAGTGAAACCTATACTTGAAACTGGCCTAAAAAGTCAGCTCTGAAGTCCATAACCTCTAAAAATATGGGGCCAGATAACCAATTGCTCCATTCCCACATTTGGGACAATAGAAACTTTGAGCCACCTTTGCAGTCTTTTTTGTCTTGGATGTGTTTTTTGTTAGTGGTGGTGGGGTTTTTTGCAGTAGTGACAGCCAGAGTCCTCCTCAGGTCCCACTGTAAGTCAAAGAAGGCTCAAGAATGCTCCAATTTATATTCCACTTCCTAGGGGAAGCAGAGAAAAAGCAAGTAAATAAGGAGTTTACTCTGACCATGGTGCCCTCCTGCCCTGAACTCTTCCACCAATGGCATCCACACAGCCTATTCCAGCACAGGCCTACAACAGAGCCTGGGCAAGAGCAGGCGCAAAGCCCTTACATCAGCTCTGTGCTAACCAGGGAAGCCACCAACAAACCATGTTGACTCATGGGCCTATCCCACACCTTTTATGCTGCCAGGAGAAGCTTTTGTGAAAATGAAAATCAGTCCTGTGGAGTACAGTGCTACTTGCACCTTTTTAAAGAACACACTTCTGGCTAGCGACTGACTCATCAGTCCTTTGAGCAGTTACTTGAGAGTTTGCTGTACTGAAACACAGAGTAGGATCAGAACTGCATTTCTGTACCTGTCCAGCATGAACTCTGGATTCAGCCCCTGCTTTAGAAGCAGATATATTTTTTACTGTCTGTAACAGGGATTATTGGCTGGACTTGGTAATGGTGTTGTGTCACATGCAGATTCCATCATCAAGCTTGAAGGGACCCCCACCAGAGCCAACTGTGGCCAGTGGTAGTTGTCTCTAATATTCCAAGATGGCTGAAATGGCAGAAGCTCCATCCTGTCTGGCTCTCCTTTCTAATCAACCAGCAAACTATGGCTCTGTCTGAAAGCTGCTATCACACCTGCCTTGCACAGCTAATTGATCTACAAAGTTTGTAATGATTATTGATTCTCTTCCTTCCCACTGAAGAGTGTGTGAAGCCAATACGTACATGGAGTTATTTACAAGGATATTAGAGAAGACAAGAAGATCCCTTACTCGCTCTCCCTTCTCTGTGTCCATCTACTAAATGTCTCATATACTCAAAGGAAGGCTTCATGCAGCCTCAAAAGGCAATAAAACACAGATGCACAAACTCTACTACATGTACACATCTAGACACTTAAAAGCAGCAAAGTCATGTTACAACTGCTGAGGACCTAGTCTAATTACTTTCATCTTCACAGTCTTTCTGTAATTTTTTTCTCCATGCCCTGCTGATTATCGGGCTTTCCTCACTATTGTACTAGAGTGGCATTAATGGCAGATATGCTATTCCCCTTCTTGGCAAGAGATGGATTTGCTATGTAATACAGCTGCCAGAGGATCAAATTGGCTACCAGAAGCTTGTGTTACTTCTAACCTCCCACTATCTACTTTAGGCTCATCTACTTTCAGAAATACATGGGCAGGCCTACTAATTGGAGTTACTGTGACTTACATCATCAAAAATCTGGCCTATTATACTCATATCAATAATACATACACACAGACACACACAACACAATTTAGTGAACAGGTTTTTAAAAAAAAAAAAAATCTAACTTTTCTCCATGGCTGCTGTCTGTTGTAGTTTTCCACTTCTCTTTGGCTTGGACAATGAAAGTAAACTAGTCTTTTGCTAGTCAGTATTGCTTTTTACACTAGCCCTCTGCACTTATGTTTAGTTTAGATACTTTAAAGACGGTATGTATCTGTGTCCTCCAAGTGCCCATCATATGACTTAATACAGCCTACAGGCAGCAGTATTATAGTTTAAGACACCTCCCCATAAGTAATTTGAAATCACTCCTTACTCCACCCTCATTTTGAAATACCTGGTGAAAAATATGAGCTGTGTCATGTTAGGTTTCTCATGATGCATGGAAATATTCTACAGAAAATCAACTATTTTTTAAATTTTTAATTCAGTTATTTCAACCTATATTAGATTTTGCAGTTTGGGGTTGGTTTTTTTTTTTAAACAAAACCTAAGTTGGGCCTAAACTGCAGCATCCTTTTCAAGATCACACAAGCACATGAGCCAACAAGATTTCTGTTCAAGCTGGACATGGCAGAAAAAAGGATTGGTGGAGCAGCAGGAGACAATGCCTTTGTCTGCCAGCTGAAGGAGTAATAATAATAATAAAAGGACGTGCAAGAATAAAAGCCAGGGAAAGACATGTAAGGTGTTGAAATAGCTCTTTGACAGACTCAAAAAGAACCCAGTGCATCTTGTTTTGCTCCATCTCCTGTTGTCTGTCCTCTTCCTTAACCACGCACTCTGGCACAATGGGGAAGTGGGGCATAGATGGAAGCAGCAGCAGGAGCTACAGCAACCAAGGGAGAAATGAGCTATTCAGTCAGAATGGCTGCTCAGTTAGAGCACTTGACAAAAGAAGAACAAATAAGGATATGAAAAGGGAAGGAAAACAAAAAGCTGTGTCCAGCATTTCACTTGCTCCAAGGGAGAAGATGTTGGCTTTGATATGTTGTCTCTTTCCCCTTTATTACATCTTGTCCTCTGCTTGTTTGCTGCCTCCAGCCCCATGCATCTCTTTATGTGTGTTTAAATAATTCTATGTGCAGGCTGGCTCAAGGGATATGAATCTTCTCGCCTCTAGGTCGCCAGTTCCAACCTAGTTCAAGCTGGCAGTGGGTGAAATGTATTAACATCTGACAAGTATTCAGTGGCCTATATTAAATGAGGGGATTAATTCAGTTCATCTGCAAAAAAAAAAAAAAAAAAAAAGTTAGCGCCCACATCAACATGCACATGCACTTAGGAGTTAACTGGGCCTCTGCTTAACACACTCAGAGAAGAGCCGAGGATTTAGCAGATTGTACAACCCTGTAAAAGGTCTAGTACCATATCCCTGAAAAATGGGGTTGTGAACCCTACAAAGGACAGGGTGGAGAATACAGATGTATCTCAAACAAACAAAGACTTTTCCTTTTAGGGAAAGGAATAATTCTTTAAGGCTTCCTTTCTGGGCAGAAAAGTAAGTCGTTTATCATCATCTACAGCAGGGATCAACTAATCAGTCATTTCACTTCAAAAAAGGTGAAAACAAAAATCTTTGTAGGTGGTGAAATTACCACAAACAGTTCCCTTCGTAGCAGGAGTTAGTTAAGCCATTGAAATTGTGCCTTGCAGCTGGGAGAGTGGTAAGAGAATAGTAGTCCTGCTCACTTGGAGTCAGAGCACACGTTTCTTGCCATACAAGGTGTGAGGGACCTTTTCTATCTTTCTGCTCAATATTTCTTCAGTCTCTTTGCAGATGTCTCTTAGGCTGTGTTCAGACGAGAGTTTTATTTCAAAACAACAGCCATTGTTTTGAAATAAAATTTCTTATGTCCAGACGACGTTCTGTTATTTCGAAACAAGGAGACCCGCATCTAATCGAAATAGCCGTTGTTTCGAAATGGTTGTTTTGAAACAATGACGTTCGGATGTGTTATTTCGAAATAACCATTATTTCAAAATAACACTTTTGCCCTTCTCCTTCCCAGGGTGCCTTCCTTTTAGTCTTTATTTGGTTGAGGCATGGCCCAGGGAGGGGGCCATGTTGCCACACCTCCCATGGTGCCCCTCTCCTAAAGCAAAACAGCAAGTCCTGTCTTTGGACATGCTATTTTGCTTTGAGCTTTTCCTTTAATTCGAATTAACTTATTTCAAAACTAGGACTTTATTTTGAAATAACTCATTTTGAAATAACAGTTTACATGTGAACATGGCCTTATCAGATGAAAGCTTTTCCCTTCAATCCTGTCACTTAATGCAGCAGCATTGGGAAGGAAGGATCTCTTTTCCAGGGATGGGATTTAATCTCTTCCTTATCCAGCTAAATGTGGGGGTATCACATCACACTCCAGTGGGAAGGTGTTTGGGGACACACTCAGAAGAAACCATGTTTCCTTCCTCTTTGGAGCTGATATCAGCACTAATATGATGCTTCTCTACTCACTGCTGAATCTGAAAGTATCATGGCTAGGTACTGCCTGATAAGTCTGGCACCACTATCCTTCAAAGCCTAGCAACTCTGACAGGGAGCACACTCTGTGAACAGAGCACGCTACCCAGAAGGCAGTAATACAGTGCCTCTACAACTCATTAAATGGCCAAATACTCTTGATATTAGTAAACATTTCCCAAGGAATGATCTGGGGCATCATTCTCCTCCCACTTTCACCAGTTGTACAGCTGTGCAACTCTACTGACCTCAAAACTGTTATCCCTGATTCACACAGGTATAACAGAGCAGAATCACACCCCTTATGCCTTTTTGCAGGTAGAATACTGAATTGTCCTCTCCATTCACAAAGGGGAAACACGGCCCCTAAACCCATCACTCATTCTCTTTGCATCCCATGGTCCAAACTTCAAGTTTAAGATTCCAAGTATATTCTTGGTTCTTCTGGCCATCTTCAGAGGATAAAGAAATCTGAATAATCCTTTAAAGTCCATTATCTTAATCCTGACATCAGCAGCAAAAAAGTCATGAAATAAAAGAAACCTCAGCAATGTCAATCTGTAAATTCTCCATCAATCAGGTTCAACTGGATAATAAACAATATCCATGTGGTCCCATTCTATGTCCTCAGGCTCATAGGGCTAGACCATGTATAACATTTTCTCAAGAGCGCCAAAGTGACATAGAGTCTAAATCCCATTTTCAAAAGCAGCTTGGGAGTCTTTCATTAGGATTTGGACTCCTAAATCACCCAGGCATTTTGGAAGATTTTACCCATGGTCTAGTTCCATCATGTGATGTTGGACCTGAGAGTTTGTATATTCCCAGATTTCAGCAGGATTGGGACATAATCCCTTTTCAGTAGATGTGATGGAAATCCCATCCTTAAAAGGTTTTTAAGATCTGACATGACAAATCCCTGGGATGATTTAGTTTGGGATGGTCTTGGTTTGAGCAGGAGGTTGGACAAGGTAACATCCTGAGGCCCTTTTCATCTCTAACCTTCTACGATTCTATGATTCAAAGATGATTATATTCATCTGGGGTGTGAGCAACACTTGGGTTGTCTGTCCTACAGGACCATGCATTGCCATATTACATGTACAGCCAGCATCACTGGTATTGTCTTCAATATCTGCATTAGATGCAACTGATAGGCTCTTTAGGAGGGCTTGACTTTACTCCTTATATCCTAGTATTTACATTTCAAAAGGGATTACTCACACAAGCCCCCCTCTGGCCTTGGCCTCAACCCTCTTCTGTGGTCACCTAAACAAGGCAGTTTACTTCCTTGTCTAGGTCAATTATTTGTCTCGGACTTTTGCAGGAGAAGTCCATTTCCTTCTTCGATGTTTGACAGCAACAGTTTAGCAATGCATAGTAACACTAAACAACATTTTACAATATAAATAGATGGTAGAAAAGTATATTCACTTGAAGCTGCAGGACTAGTTTAGGTCCGGTGACTGATCAGCTAAGTAGCAGCATTGTAAAAAAAGGACCTGGAGGTTATAGTGAATGGGAAGCTGGATATGAGTCAACAAAGTGCTTTTGTTGGCAAAAAGGCCACTGGCATATTGGGCTGCATCAGCAGAAGTGTTACCAGCAAATCAAGAGATGTGATTATTTCCATCTATTCAGTACTGGTGAAGCCAAATCTGGAACACTGTGTCCACTTTTGGGCTCCACACTACAGAAAGGATGTTGACAAATTAGAAAGAGTCCAGTGGAGGGCAACAAAAATGATTAGGGGATGGAGATGCATGACTTAGGAGAAGAGACTGAAGGAACTAGGCTTATTTAGTCTGCAGAAGAGAAGACTGAGGGGGAATTTGATAGCAACCTTCAACTACTAGGCTGTTCTCAGTAGTACCAGAGCACAGAACAAGGAGCAATGATTTCAAGCTGCACCTGGGACGGTCGAGGTTGGATATTAGGAAAAACTTTCTCATGAGGAGGGTGGTGAAGCATTGGAATGGGTTACCTAGGGAGATGGTGGGATCTCCATCTTTGGAAACATTTAAGCCCAGTTAGACAAAACCCTGGCTGGGATGATTTAGTGGGAGTGGTCCTGCTTTTAGTAGGAGGTTGGATTAGATGACCTCATGAGGTCCCTTCCAACTCTGTGATTCTATGATTCTATAATCAGGGCCATAACTAGGGCAGGAAGACCAGGGCTTTGCCCCGGGAGCCCCAAAGTAGCTCCGTTTCACCACTCAATCAAAAGGTGCATTCCGCTTGTTCCAGGCACCGCTCATTCTAAGGGCGTGTTCCACTCCAAGCACACCCCAGGCACCAAAATACCTAGTTCCAGTGCTATCTATAATTACCCATATTGGATACAGACCACGAGACCTAGTTTAACCTGCTAGGGTGGACTCAAATTCATTTACTTAGCCCCTCTCCAGTGCCTAACAGAGGTGAAACCCCTGCAGAAAGCAACTGGAGAGCCAGGATCCAGTCTGTACAGGACTCACAGGGAAGACTGCTCAGAGTTCCCATCCCACAACAAACTACTACTCAACATAAACATAATAATGAACTTTATTAACTAACTAAACAAAGCTTATCCTAAGAACCAAAATGAATTTAAACAAAACAGTAAGAAACCCAAGAGTCTCAAAGTTCAGGTGGAGTCACCCCTATCTCAATTTAGTCTCTAAGTCCTTGAGGCTCAAATGGAAGAGAGCCAATCTTCATCTTCTCTCGCTGCAGGAATCTTCAACTGGAATCCATGCAGTCCTTCCCTTCCTCTTCTCAACCAGCACCATGCTGTCAGGTCACTGACCATCCAGCTTTCAGTTCTACAGCAGAAACCTCCCCTGCAAAACAGTGCAAAGCAGGGACAAAACATCCTGCAGTCCACTCCTGGCTCAGCAACTTTCATTCAGTCCCTGAGCACTCTGCAGCTCTCTCTGATTGCCCTTCTTCAGGCTGCTCCTCTCAGACTTCTCCCAGGCATCTGACTCCAGCACAACACTAAAACTTGTGCAACATGCTCACTATGCTACCACTCCCTTTTGCCAGAAAGTTCTGGTTTCTGGGCAGCAAAATCTGCCCAGCAATGTAACCCAGCCTTAAGGGATCCCTAAAAGAGATTGCTTCTTCTTAGGCACATAGGTTACACTAGCCTCCATTCCCTTTTGAGCAGAGCTAAGTGAATAACTGAACTTTTGGTTCTGTAGCCATTCCAAAACAAAAGAAAATAAAATTCAGTTCAGATCAAACCAAGTTTTTCAATTAATTGAAACAGTCTATTTTGGGTCTGTTCCAGAGCAGAGATTCAAACCTGCTTCTCTCATCTTCCAGTGATCTATCCACTGAGCTAAAAGTGCCCCTCCAAACACCTTGACCACCACCTTCTCTTCTTCTGGTTATTTAATCAATAGTTGGAAAATACTCATGTCAAATTCATGACTAGCTGTAAATTGACCAAAACTACATTTTTCAATCAAATAAACTATTTGTCTGAAAAAAAAATCCACACAACTATGCTTGTGAACACAATCAGGGAATCTTTTGTAACCAGAAGTGATCAGGACCTCAGCTGTGCATCTCACTGCAAACAAGCACCTCCCACATCTAACAGCATACTGGGGCCTCAATACTGTAGTAACTCTTAAAGAAGAGTACATCCTAATGTATTGCCAACATCGTTTACAGCAGCAGCTGAGGTTTCCTCAAGAGTTCTACCCTGTACATTCGAACAGCCCTGACCTTAGCATACTCCCTTCTACACAGACCTAAGCATTATATAGGGCACACAAATTAGCTGTGTTTTCTTCATTCGCTGCATTCTGTTTAAGCCTGCCCAGATTAAAACAAAGGGATTCTGGAAGAGACCAGTCCAATTCCTCAACAGCTCGCCCCACACACACTTCTGAACTCATTAAAATTCTAGCCATTAATTCAAGCAAGTGACCCTTCTGATGCTCACCTAGAATGAAAAAGCTCATCTCCATTCACCCTCATAGAACACACCACCCAATCCTATTTTAAATCCTGCCTTGGCAAACAGCCCATCATGCTCTTATTTGGACTCCTTTGCGGTTTAGGCCCAGTCCTCCATTTCCCATGGCACCTTCCCTGGTCTCTCTCTAACTCTCCCACCCTGGCCTCAGTTAGACCCTCCCTAGCTAGTCCACCCCATATAAGACACCTGTGGCTCTTTTTATACTCCACCTCATCCCTTCTGAATATTCTCTGCTCCAGAGAGCACTGGGACATCTTTCAGTCTTGCACATTTTGAACCCTTTTCCTTTCCTCCAATCCCCATTTCCATTTGGAGCCCTGTCCCCCCACAATGTCTGGAAACCTCTCTCTCCATCCACTGAGCTTTCAGTAATTTACCCAGGCTGGAGGGCAGAAATGAAAAAGAAAGGAGGATGGCAGAATGCGTGTTAATGTTCTTCCTGATTAAGGACCCGGCTTTGTTACTATGGCAACGGCGATAGCAGCAGCAGGCCGTTCCTGTGCAGCTGTGGAGGCCTCTCTATGCATCGTTGAATCCTTTAACCACTATCAGCCATTGTCAAGATGCACCAGCAGTGACCCATTACGTGTGTATCCTCGACTAATTCTGCTCATGTGCTTTCCAAACCCCAGGAGATTAGGACACACCGATTTTCCATTTGTGAAGTAGCATCCAGTAATACACAATAAATGTAGACTGAATAATAATACCACCACCATTAATAATGCCAAAAATGTAAAGCTCTTATAACTGCATTACAAAGAAACAAAATTTTATTTCCTGAAGGTAGGTGGTAATAGAATAAGCAGTTGAGATCAGCACTAGGGTAGAAAGAGTGCAAACAGCTGCTCAATACAATCAACCAGCTAATGCTTCCCTTTACCCAAGCCCATGATGTACTGCCACACAAGGTCTGCAACCAGAATCAATTCCCACTTCCAGAATACACTACTCCCGTGTAGTCCTCCTCCCAGCCGCTATACTAATGTCCTTTCCAAATCACTGCAGGGACTTAGGATTAAATTCTCTCTCTCTGTGCTCAGCACTTATTAGGATGACAAAAAGGAGTCAAGTCTGGATTTTAGCACTAGACACTGTCAATTTCTCAGTGTCCCTCAAAGAAGCAGTGGGAAGGAAGTTAGGCATTATTTTGCATATATTTATGCACATGCTTCACTCTAAGCACGTGAATAACCTTACTGAAATAGGACTACCTGCAAATTTACAGCTAAGCATAAAAATGTTTTCAAGACCAAGGCCTTTGTAAGTAATCATTTCCATTATACCCTAAAAGTAAAACAGCACAAAAGCAGTTAAGCCATTTTGGAAGCACCAAAACAAACCAGTGACCCCTGTTGAACGTTTGAGCTAACCATCTAAAACTGTTTAACATATGGTATATTCTTCACCTCATTGCTGATGGCCATGTGGGGTTTGGGAGGAAGGTTGGAAAGAAATTATTATATGAAATGGACCAGTCAGATTTCCCCTATTAAACAATACTCTACTGGTTTCATGATGTGAGCACTGTATGACAGTTGGGAGTCATATGAATAGGGTTGGTAAATTTAGAAAAAGCAAAAGAAAATTCTTCTTCATACACCATAGGAGTTGGCCTGTGTAACGTACCACCACAGGAGACTGTGTAAACTAGAGTAAAAGAGTAGTGAATTAAACCTTTTGAGTATATTCAGGGGTTAAAGTATAATTTGGGGGGCCCTGGAACACTACCATGCAGGTGGGACCCCCAGACCCCAGACCCCCCCCACATGCCAGCACCCCACCCTCTGCCCCCAATACGTCCCCCAGCATGAGTTGGGCCACCCCTGCACTTACCAGCGACAGTGTGGCTGGGGAGGTGGAGGTGGTAGGGCCTGGGTCAGGGCAGCAGCACAGCTGAGGGGAGGCTGCAAGCCCCAGGTTGAGGTGGGGTGTGGAAGGGGAGGGGTTTACGGTGGAGCTTGAGCCCCCCAGCAACGCCCCGGCCCCTGACCCCTGCCCTTGCCTGCTGGGACGTGGTGGAATGCCACTCTGGAACCTGCTATTTTTAGGGGCCCAGCATTCAGCCCTTAAAAATAGAACATGGAACTAGAACACTGCATTGCAGGTCCTGCTATTTTTAAATGGTGGGCCCTGGAATGCAGCATTCTAGCTCCATTTTCTATTTTTAGGGGCCCCAGAATGCTGAGCCCCTAAAATAATGGGCCCCAGAATGGTGTTCCACCACTTTCCAGCTTACTTTAGCTCCTGAGTATATTCATTTACATTTCTCCATAATTTCACTTTGGTCATATTCTAAGGTCTCAGTTCACAAACATTTGTGCATTTGAGTTTTACCAATGAGTTTATGCATGGAAATGCACAAGGTACTTGCAGAAATCCATTTTATAATTTGTACCTCAAGTATTCGAGCCAGAAGTACTTATGCACTCATCCAATATGGGACTAGGGACCATACCATATGACTTAACTGTCTAACTATAACCACACAATGTAGATTGAATCCCAGATCTCAACAATTACTAAAAATTTTCAAAGATACTCAGAAAATAAAAATCAAATAAATTATGATTTTCATAATAGACATTCCATGCTCAGAGGAGCTAAATTCATGTAACAAATGATCTGTCGTAAATTATTCCCTCAGATTTCTCAACTGCTAGGGCTGGATTTTTTAAGTTTGGATAATTTACAGTCAGTAATATTTGCTGTTCTGGATGTTAACATGATAATACTTAGCTCTTACACAGCACTACTCAAAAACTTTACAAAGGAAGGCAATAATCATTATTCCTGTTTTAGAGACAGGGAAGCTAAGCAAGGGTTAAAGTATAATTTGGCAGGCCCCAGAACCATCCTAATCAGGCAACCCCCTTCCCACATCTCTGGGGCCCCCTCCCACACCCCAGCTCTTGCCCCTCAAATGCCAGCCCCCCACCAGCCTAACCTGCACTCTGGCTTCTGCCCACCAAATGCCAGCCCCCCACTCCAGCTCCTGCCCCCCAAAGCCAAGCCCCAACCCAGTTCCTCCCCCCAGCACCAGCCCCCCCATGCACCTACCCTGCACCCCAGCTCCTGCCCCCCCACATGTCAGATGCCACCCTAGCTCCTGCCCCCCCCAAACTCCTTCCCCCCACCCTAGCTACTGCCCTCAGCCCCCCTCTGGCCACTGGTTTCCGCAACCCCCAGTTACAAAAGATTCCCTGATTGTGTTCACAAGCATAGTTGTGTGAAATTTTTTTCAGACAAATAGTTTATTTGATTGAAAAATGTAGTTTTGATCAATTTACAGCTAGTCATGAATTTGACATGAGTATTTTCTGCTGCCCGGGGCCAACCCTCCATACCCTTTCTCCACGGGGCAGGCTCGCCTGCCTCTGAACCTCCCCCCCAGGGCACCCTTACCTGGCCACAGGGCAGAGCAGCCACAGCTCACAGGTTCTGAGCATGCTCAAGTGAGAGCCAGCTCAGGGAGGGAGACGTAAAATCTCCCAGTTCCCTGCTGGCCAGAACATGGCAGAATGCCATCCCAGGACCTGCTATTTTTAGGGGCTCTGCGTTCACGGGGCCCTTAAAAATAGAAAATGGAACCTGAATGCTGTGTTCCAGGGCCTGCTATTTTTAAACAGTGAGCCCCATAACGCACCATTCCAGCTCCATTTTCTATTTTTAGGGGCCCCAGAACGCTGAGCCCCTAAAAATAGTGGGCCCCAGAACAGCGTTCCGCCGCATTCCAGCTTACTTTAACCCCCTGAAGCTAAGGTTTAGAAAATGAAAGAACTTGACCAAGGTCACACAGCAAGTCAATGGAAAAGAGGGGACCAGAGACCATGTCTCCTAACTCACATTCTACTGCTAGGTACCACATTCTATTGCTAGGCCCCACTGCTGGCAACAGGCAGTCAGGAAGGGGTTCCCAGCTTTGTACAATTAGCCAGATATATTATGTGTGGGTTTAACAGTTGTCTGAAGCAACAGGTATTAATAACTGCTGGAGCCAGCATACCATACTTGATGGATCATTAAAATGCTCCTTTGGGAAAATTCACTGGTGCTTGCAGCCTCACCCATAGCTTCACTTAACTATGTTGTTCAACTCACTGTATTCCAGACTGAGGGGAGGATGAATTGCTTTGGAAGGTTGAAAATGGGTTACTGAGCCTGTGAAATGAATTGTCGGACCTCAGTCCACTTCCTTATCAACAGGTTTCCATGTTATAAAAACCTTCACTGTTGACACTGCTGTTGACAGTGTGATCTGAAGCAAAGAACAGAATGGGTTTGAATTTATTCTTATCTCAAAGGTGCATCTTCCATGGCTGGGTTCTGAGATGTTGCCATGTGGAGAGATGGAGGAAGAGGATAGGCTATGGGGCTCTTTCACTAACTCTACCTATGGTGTCCCTGTTTTGAAGATTAAAAGGGGATTTATTTTCAGTCCCTGAGCACTGTCAATCTGGCACCTTTTACCAGTCCCAAATCTATTTATATGTAAACAAAGAAGCACACAAGGCAAATTCCTAGTGATTTCAGACCAGAAGACACCAGAAGATAGCTGTGAATATGCACCTCTCCAGATCCTCATATAGACCCCTGGGATGTATCTTACCTGCCACTTCCTTCTCCTAGTGCTGCTGCTGCCACTACATACAAGATTAACAAGAAGGTCATATTTACGCTTCCAAGAGGCGCTGCTATGCGATTATGGGTCTATTTAAAATCCTCCAGGCAGCTGCAGTACATAATAACAAATCAGCAGGAGGGAGGGAGGGAGGAGAAAGAGAAGAGGAGGAGGAGAGAGTCAGGAACTTCATGGATTGTTTCTGAAAAATTGACTGCCAAAAGAGGGCAGGGGGTGCAGTGACGTTAAAGATGCCCCCTGCAGAGACAGACAGACACACAGCATGAAAGATAGTGAGAGGGATGCAGACACTGGAGGAACACAATAAAGAGGGGTATTTAAGAGCTTGAAATGGAAAACTGCCAAACCCAAAACCTCACTGCCTCTGGTGAGAGCATCACTCCCTTAAGCCCACTCATTCCAGAGGGCTGTCACATGCCATTGGACACCATTTCTAGCTTCATGAAATCATAAACATTAAAATTAGAAGATATCCATTATTAGAGCTTCCCATCCAACCCACGTGTGTACACACATGCACACACATACACACAGATTACTCCCTACAGTACACACCTCCATGCCTTCTCCAGTTCTGTTTTGAATGAGACATAGGCACTGGGGCTTCCGCCAATTTCCTTGGGAGACTATTCCACCATATAAATCTGGAACATGAAGAAATCCTTCTTCATACACTTTATAATTAAACTTTGGATCCTCCTACTTAACAAAAAGCATGACATGCATCTTCAAAGCATCTGAAGAAGTGGGATTTTTTCCCACGAGAGCTCGCGTGATACCTAAATTTCTTACTCTTTAAGTGTCACAGGACTCCTTGCTTGTTTCACAGAGCACTAGTTTCCTCACCCCCCTTTCCCAGGCTTTTTCTTCAGGTGCCTCCATCACCAGAAAAAGAGTGTCACATTATAGGGTGACAAGGAGAAAATCTTTCCAGTTACAACCCCTGCTTAGGCTCCCTGGCCCTCCATGGCCATGTCAGGGTGGTAATCGATCTGTACCATCAGATCTCCTCAGCTGATGACAGCTTAGCAACATTGAGTGTGGCCACTGTTTCACTGGAGGTCATCAACATAAAGCATCAACTGATGCAGGCAGCACTGCTGCCCATAATTCAATAGGTTGATTTTTTTCCCCTCTGAATCTGGGTTAGATTCAAGCCCCAGAATGGTAGTGGGAGATGCTGGAGGAGTCATCTTTTAGATGAGTCGGAAACCAAGACCTTGGCCATCTGCAATTAGTAAAAATTGCAGGTCAACTTTTAATAGCAGGAGAAAGAACATTAATTCTCCTTTGTGTTCCAGTCAAATTCCAGTTTGGGCAATAACATTCTCCCTGCCTAATCATCCTTCAGTTCAAAGCAGCTATCATATTTGTCTTACTTCCTGGCCTGTCTGAAAATGTAGTTTCCTTGTCTGTTCATCACCCAATGCATTCCAGACAAAGTGACTGCATTTCACTGGTGATTGGAGTCATTCCTGTACAGGCTACAAAATGCTCAAGGATCGTTCCATTTGAAAGATGCTAGGAAAATGCCAGTGATAGCACTGACACTCCTCCAAGATCATCCTGTGTAACCCCTTCTTGTCTCTCTTCTCCCATCCCAACAATCACGGTGCTCCCTTTTTCAGTACCAGAAAGGGAGTGTAACCAGGCAGGGAAGGAGTTTCTCACTAGGATGAGATTTGCCTTAATTTCCATCAGTGAACAAGAAAGGAAAAAATGTCCAAATTAAGCTGCTTGATTACTGAAATTAATCTTGTCACTTAGCATCCCTGTTCCACAGAACAGGGCCTTTGATTAGCCTCCTTGTTTCAGAATATTGCAAGCAGACGTTTGTTAAGCAGAAGGCAATTCCTCCAGATAAGGAAGGGAGGGGGACATGGACAGCTGATTCCTGAGGAAAGACTGCTCTTTAAAGACAAGGTCCCAGTTTTGTCCCCATAATAGGAAAATGGGGAGGAAAGGAACACTGCTTTGGTAACACAGCTAAAAGCCTGTGAGGATTTTCCCAAATTTTGCCTTACCTTCCCTACCTTGTTCTCACACCTCCCCTCAAGGTATGACTAAGGCCCATACCACTGGTATGGACATTGGCTTGGTGTTTCTAAGGTGCGATTTCTTGCAGATAGTTATCACTTACTTATCAATTATTATTGCTACACACACCCAAACGAATGCTATGTCCTTGGTCCTTTCTGTGTGGCCTCTGTTGAGCTCTAACCTGTAGGCAAAGCTGCACTGAAGAGGAGAGCAAGACAACAAAAAGAAACCACTAGTTGGCAGTTAAAGCAAAGGACTTGAGGTAGATCTCTGTGCCTGGAAAACAACCCTCCAAAGGACCAGGGGAAAGGGAAACAGGTGGTGTTCAGGCAGAGCTCCTTTGCACTCTGCTTTTATCCCCAAATATGACCCAAGTCATAAAACCTAGGCCAGTGGTGTGCCGTGAGAACCGTCCAAGTGTGCCATGAAATTTCATACAAAGGTAATGGAAAATCAATGTAAAACAAACATTGTTTCATCTTAAACAATATTCTATCCAACGAAAATTACAACTCATAAAACTCATGAAAATTAGTCATCAAATTAAAAGTGAGGTATCGGTGGTTCGATTCTAAAACAAGAACATTCTAAACGCAGGAGGTCAAAGTGAGAACTGAGATGCAATGTAGTTTTTTCCAGTGAATTTGAAACATTATTGCATTTGATCCTTCTTTAGCTTGTTTTATGTGCTCTAGTAATATCATAATCATAGTAAATGTAAGTAAATATGACATTTATGAACAATCAATTCAGTTGAAAAAAGTGGGTGTGCCATGGAATTGTTTGTCTCATTGAAATGTGCCATGTTACTGAAAAGGCTGGGAACCATTGCCCTAGGCTATATACTAGCTCACCGCATGACATAAGAGAGGCAAGTAGTGAGGATTGAGTCAATGTAGTTCTTCATGCTTGTACAAAATCAATGTAGTTCTTCATGCTTTGTCAATGTAGTTCATGCTTTGTACATTTGCTAAGAGGAAAGTTGTAAAATGCAGGAACCCTCACCAGTGGAACACAATGCTGTATCTGAGCTGACTGTCCCTTAGGAAATATACCACCACAGAAGGCATAGGAAAGTTGAAGGCATAGGAGAATTTGAGTGACACTACCGGGGGATCCTGTACTACCTATTGAGGGTAAGGCACAGAGAAGGTAGGGAGCTGTAATTAGCTGTTGGCGAGTTTGTGTAGAATGGAGGGGCCTCAAAGCAAGGACTGGGAGAGAGAAGCAAGGTGGGAAGAGGAAATGAAGGATGAGTAAGATCTTCAGATGTTCAGATAATCTTATATGAATCAAACTCCTGGTCCTTTTGAGGGTCCCCCTTCACTAATTTCAGGTCACCCACCACTTTTGTAAACCAGTCTACATTATAGCAGCTTCTGTCACATGCTCCAGCTCCCAGATCCTTCTCCCAATCCCTCCACATCAGGCTTGAGCTGAAAATGACTCAAAAGAAGTCAGCCAGGAACAGACAGGTTTTCATACACCATGGCGAGGTTAGGAAAAAGACAACTATAAGGAGACGAGATTGAAGTGTTTAACAGTTGCAGGGATACAAGGAGGCTGAGTATGACAAGCCTGTTGGGGAAGATGGTCGGCTTATACAGACCGTCACTAAGATCCAGGGTAAGCAGAGGCAGTTCTGTAGGAACAAGGAACATGCTGCCTCTCACATTGTTGTCCACGCACTCTCCTGGCGCAGGAAGCACCCTCTCTAGGAACATTATCCAATGCTTAATGAAGTCAATGGAATGTTCCCCACTGCCTTTGGATCAGTCCCTAAATGCAACCATGATCTTTCTCTGTTCCCTACTGCCCTCTTAAAATACCTTGACTCAACAGCGTCAGAGAGGAATCTCCAGATTGCCTAACAGGCTATATGCTGCCGGGCTGCAGAACAGCTCCCATTAAAACCACCTCCTGTTTCTCAGCGTTAAAATGGCCTTCCCAAATATCTAGATTGATCACTCTTTCTCTCTCTCTTCTCCTCCCCCACTCAGGTATAATTTATCTTAAGTCCCTTTATAGATTAAACCCAGTGCCTCTGGCCTCTTCATTTTCTGTTCGCTTCTATACTGTGTCACAGCTCCTAAGGTTATGATCCTGTATGTTTATGTGCACATGTTCATGTGCATTCAGATTAAATGTCATTCACAAACAGTAGTAAACATAGGCACTGAACCAAATGGTCAAATCAGTGTTTGTCACCGTCACCAGGGCAAGTGAAGTGAGACCTCCAAGGAGTAGTTGGGGGATACCAAGGATGTTGACAGATCTAGAGAATTTCAGAGCTCACTTTGTTCTAAATAGGTAAATTTGAAAGGTGTCTAGCAGACCAGTGTGGAGTCCAAGGTCTTCTCTTTATCCCCATGACAGGTACAGGATGAAAATCTGTAGGGCAGGTGGGCATGGGAGGTCATTTCCTCATGATCCATTCAATCCAATACCTCCTGAGTAAGAATAGCAGCAAGAAGGTGTTTAAACATCATTGTGGTGTATTTCTTATGAGGACACATAATCACTAAACACTCGACTGGGTCATCGACTCCTCATCCACCAATTCTCAGGTGGTTATGGTTTTGACTGGCCTGCAACCAATGAGCTGCAGCTGAAGGGACTTTTTGTCGATTACGAAACCCTCAGCCTTCCTCCTCCCTACAACAGTGATTTTAGCAAGTCTGCACTGTATTCTGCAGCCTCAGTGCTCAAGGACATTTGTTTTGGCCCCTGCAATGCAATGTCAGGGCTCCACAGTATCACTGTTTCATCCAGCAAGAGAAATACAAACAAAATAAATTCAAGGGTTAGGTTTGGACCATCATGAAATACAAATGTGCACAAGCCTTTAGCTTTCATTCACACCTTCCTGGTCTGGCAGTTTATAACATTTTGCTTTTTATGGTACCTATCAGAAGGCCTCAAAGCACTCTCCAAATATTACAGAGTTAAGCTTCACAGTGGGTCCAATCCTGCAAGGTCTTGATCATTCTTTCCAGTGAAGTCCTGCATGCTCAGCACCTCAGAGAGACATTCAATGCTGTGCAGGATTAGGTGTAGCATCCTTGGGAGAGATCTATTATCATCATCAACATCTACTGATGAGGAGATTGGGGCCTGCAGGACTCAGAAGTTTGCATGCGATCCCACGGAAAGACAGTGGCAGAAAAGAAAAGAAAAGAACCCAGATTTCCTCATTCCCAGTGCCTTGCTTTACTCACTAGACCTCAAAACCTGCCCATCTAGCACAGAGAAGCTTTTCTTATGAGGTTTCCATCATTCCCTGGTCACAGCAGTGATACATATTTCAGCCCTTCAGCTTCTGAACCCATATTGACCTCAGCAGCACAGATACAACAAAAACTCCTGAGCCAATCAAACTTCCTTGAACCTTTGAAATTATTCAGAAGAGTACGGGGGGGGGGGGTGGCTTTTGCCCCTTGGTTTGGGACAAGTTGTAATTGCATTTTTGCCCTAGTCTCCCTACTTGCTATGGCAGAGTGACAGGGAAGAGGTGGAACGAGGAAATCTTTTCTGATGAGGAGTCAATAAGATTGGATTTTTTGGGGGTACCAATGCTGTATGAAGCATTGAAATTCCATCCTGAGAAGCAGCAAGCGGCAGAACCTGGTTTCCATAGCACTGCCATGGAAACGGCTCTCTGTGAATCTGTGCCTTCAGGCCCCTTTGCAACTAAAGCATCTCTCTCTCTCTCCCCCAATTCCCACCTCCACATCACATGTCCCCTCTCCTTCAAATGATTAAAGGGTACAGTACACTGGAAAAGTGGGGGCTTATCTGGTTCATTCCTAGACACTAAAACACAATAGTGTCCTCAGAAGACAGGAAAAGAATTAGCATGTTTGGTTTTTTCCCTGATATTGAAGAAAAATCTAAAGTTAAAAATCCCCACCTTGAAATTGCACAAATGAAACCTTGCCTACTAATATATTAAGGAGCAAACCCAGTAATCTCATGCACTGGGTTCTTTTATCTTCTTTTGTCTTCCTAGAACACTAGTTTCCGAAAGTGAAGGATTTAATTAACTGTTAGAATGTAGAACAGGCTCCCCCTTAATCTTCTCTTTTGTTTTTGGTTTCTATTCCATGGCTCAGGTTAAAAAACATCTTGACATGAATCTCTGGGAAACGGATGAAAAAGCACTGTTTCTGCAAATTCACCCCATTTCCTCCAGATACCTCCTATGACCACTTCGGGAAGTTAATGAGCAAACAGTGCACATAGGGCTGGCAGTCTAATGTTAAAGATATATCTACTGCTGATAAACATGTCAGCTCCACTAGTCAGTAAACAAGGGGCTGCACAGCAATTTCAAAAGCAGTCCATAATGGCCTCTATCATGTCACGGGATTTTACTTGCGGCTCTCAAATCCCATTTCCTCCATCTACTAGCATGGTGCACCAATTGCAGGACCACCAGACAATCCCATTGCATGCTTATTTTTTATTCTGAATGCCATGACTTTTGCACCTATTATCTCTCATTCCGTATCATAAAAGCTATCACCAAACCTGCTACCTTGACATCATATCTTTGGGTAATCTCATAACAAACATGAATTCACCACCATCTTTATTTAGACAACTCAGATTTACCTGCATGCTTGACATGTCTCCCGTCCAAACTAAAATTGCAATTGCTTGTCTCTCTGAAATCCAAACTAAAATCATAACTGCTTGTCTCTAAAACCTTGTCAGTTCCTAGCCATCAGCACAAGCTCAACATAGTCGAAACCAAGCCCATAGCTTTCCCTCCAAAGCCCCCCTATGGCCTACTTTCAGGATGACTATGAACAACACCATCATCTTGCCTGTCACTTGGCCATCATCTTCCACATAGATGGCTCTCTAGGTCTTCACATCAAGGCCAAGTTTAAATCTTAAAGAAGATTTCTGCCTAACACCTGTAAGATGCAGCTTTTCCTATCTACCCACTAAGCCTGTCACCCAGGCTCTCATTATCTCACATCTTGATTACTGCAACATCCTTTTTTTGGCTTTGACAAATGCAATCTTGCCCCATTCATATCCATTCAGAATGCAGCTGCAAAAATCATTTTCCTATCCCATCACTTGGACCTTGTTACTCCTCTCTTTGCAGCCCTCTTCTAACGTCCCTTTCTTTACAGTATTAAACATAAGCTGCTTGCCCTCACTTTTAAGAATGTGAATGACCTATCTGTACCCTATCTATTGTGGTGTATTGAAAACAGTGGCAGATATAAGTTGTCACTTTAAATCTGGGTTCTGCTTGCAGTGTTGGGGGCTCAGTTAAGCAGCAAGCAACCTGGTCCTAGCAGCAGTTATTTTGTGGACAGCAGACAGCCAGTAAGAATAGAGTGGGGTGAGCTGTGCCCCTCTGATTTAGGAAACAGCCTTCTCGCTGGGTTGTCTCTCTGTTTTGGAATTTTTCTGTGGTCTTAATTCAAAGACTTGAAGTAATGTTACAACCTTCCTGAAAGGATTTTTTTGTGTTTGTATCTAGTTTCTTTGTTTGCTGTGAAACATAACACCTATTATCTCTCATTCACTATGAAGAGCTCAACTCCTGTCTCTGATCGGCCAATAATGCCCACCTCCCATCGCCCACTTGCTACATTTTCAAACAAGTCTTCCTGCTTTCTCTCATGCTGCCTCTCACACATCATTGTCCTCAAAACTCACTCATTATCCTCTTCAAACTCTCCTTTGCTGTGATGCCTACAAAAATCTTGACAATGGTCAGGCTGCTGGTGAGCTGAAACCACTGTTTGTCATACTAACTGCTATTGTCTCATTGGTTCCTTGTATTCCCTAGTCTATCTATATACATCTGTCATCTCTTGTCTTATACACAAAATTATAAAATCCTTGAGGCAAGGACAGTGGCACACTGAGGGGGTCCTGTGATGGGAAACAAAGCCCACATTTGCACACCCACCCACACCTCACATCTCCCCACTGCACAGGGCAGGAGGGTTCCCAGCCCCACTCCCCAGCTGCCCTGGAGAAGGGGCGTCTATATATTCAAGGCAAGGGGGCATTAGTCTGCAAGCAGCCCTGCAGCCTGGCTCCATCTGGGACAAGTAGCCTCACCCCCCACCACCTCAGGAGGGGATGACAGGCCTCTCAATGCCTCCTGCAGCCCCTGTGAAGGGCCTGACCCAGCACCTCACACTCCAGCATGTACCTTCTGCCACTCCAGCCCAGCACCAGCTCTGACAGAGGGTGGCCTCCCATCCCTTCTGAGGTGGGGACATCAGGCTGGCCCTTCACCAAACAGGAAGGGAGTAGGATCTCTCTCAGAGCCTCCTGCATCCCTCTACTTGTGCCTGGTGAAGGGTCAGCTTAGTGCCCCCTGCAGCTTGGTACCCAGGGTCTTGGCCCCCATAGTACACCACTGGCAAGGACCAATATTCTGTTCTGTCTCTGTACAGCACCTACCATCACAGTGCCCAGGTCCATATCCAGAACACCTGTTACAGAGGTAATGAAATAAATAAATTATCACAATTAGTAAGAATACACAAATGTAGTTTAGAAGGCTGGAGGAGAGCAGGGCCAGATTAATACAGGAGCTATAGGGGCTGAAGACCCAGGCCCCAAGCCTAAAGAGTGAACCCAGGCTCCATCCCTTCAGGGTCCTGCACCCACCCACCACAGCACTGGCAGGGCTTGCCCCTGGGGGCAGACTGGCTGACTGGGACCAGGTCAAGAGAGCCTTCTGGTCCCAGGGCCTCCCCTAGTGACAGCCTGCTCACCGGCCACCATGGGCGGAGCTGGGGCCCCTAGTTGGGGGGCCCCATGGTGGGGCCCCAGACTGAGGGGGGCCCACACTGGTGAGGAGCTCAGGGTCACAGGGCTACTTAATCCAGTTGTGTTAGAGAGATGCCATCGATAATCCAGTCCACTCTGTGCCCATAAATCCAGTTCCGCACACGCATCCTCCCTGTGACTGTAAGACACAATGGACTGACTGCTTTGGTGACAGAAATTTTCACTTTTCTTCAGAAAAGATACAGCATAAACAGTGGCAATGCAGGCTTCCTGCTCACACACTGCTGTCTGCCTGCATACCTCACCCCTGTTCTGAAAGGACCATGCCTAGAGGTGAAGAGTGGTTCAGTTTCCCCAAAGCCCACTCACTCAGTCCTTGGCTTCTGCTGAAGTTGAGAAAAAGGAGAGGTTATTCCACCACCATAAATTGGTCCTAATTCCTAGAGATTCAGCCCTATGACATGTCCAAAGTGCAAAGGAAGCCCCAGGTACAACAGATATGTTATAACAGCTCCTACACCACGACCATCCCACTCAACACAGCTGGCATGGGAGGGACACAACTGAGAAAAAGGAAGCATCCCCACCTGCCCTAAGAGCAACTGGGGCTGCTATTAGTTGTCACAAGTTAGATCAGCTTTCAGGCTGCTCTAAACAGTTCAGTAGACAAATCCTGTGCAAAGTGTCCACAGGATCAGGGAAGTGCAAGAGACCTTTCACATTCCCCAACTGCACCAAGTGAAGCTTGACCACAACAAAGGATCTGAGCTCCTGCATGGTTTAGGACAACCCACAGGATTGACTTCTTGAGAGCCACATCCTCAATGCCACCATGCTGTAGTGTCCCAAGTCTACAGCCATGTCAGCTGAGGCCAGCAACTAATGGCCTGCATGAGAGGCTAACTCCAGATGCACATAGAAAATTGGATGCTGAAAGCATACAGTCCCATTGCTCACAGATGATGAGACAAGGTAGAACTAAATACTAAAAGAGTATTTGGCCAGTATTTGGCAAACTTTACAAGACAGCTGCGAAATCTTGAACATTTCAAGACTGTGACAAACGTCTAGCGATTCATATTATTAACACTGGACATCCCCTTGGGTGCCAGAATTTGCTCATGCATTTGAGGCATAAACCTGTTGTAGAATATGCACCAGGGAAGTTCCTAGTGGTTGCTGACCCTGTTGTTGAAGGGCCCATATAGTCACCCCCATTCCCCAGACACTCAGGGTAGTATAGAAACAGAAGTGGGTGCTACTTTGAATGGTTTGCCATCCTCACCACAGATATTAGAAAGGATTCCAATAGCCACTAACGTTAATACACAACTGCAGGCCACATCCCAGTTGATATGACAAGTCTAGCCCAGTTATTTGTCACTCATTCCCACATTTGGCCTGTCATTTCTGGGCAGTGTTGTAACTAGTGATTCTGGCACCCGAGGCACATTCTCCTCAGAACACGCCCCTTGCAATGAGCAGCATCTGGAGCAAGCGGTGCAGAATGTGCCCTTTGATAGAATGGCTCAATGCAGCTGCTCCAGGGCACCCAGGGCAAAGCCCTGTTCGCCTCACCCTAGTTACAGCCCTGCTTCTGGGCAATAAGAAGCGAATCCCCCGAAGCTGATGATTACTTATAGTGATTGTAGATTAGCCCTATACTCCTTGCAAGATGATTTATTGGACAGGATACATGAAGGATACCAATGCCACACAAAATACCAGGAACAAGCGCAGTGTCAGTATGGCAGTCGAGCACAGGGCAAGAACTAAAACGCTTTTAGGATGGTGCAGAAAGACACAAACCGAAGAGCCTCTCATTCCCACAACATTACCCACAAGGCCTTGAAAAAGAAAAGCAACAGGTCAGTCTGAGGAAAACAAACACCCATTCACTTTTCATTGACTATACTAGATGTCAAGATATTCTCCTTACAAGTGGCTAAGTCACGGCTAAGTTACGAGGCATCTTTTCTCATTTGGGCATCCCAGAGGAAACAGTCACTGACGACAGAACACAGGGGATGAAGTCCTGCCCCACTGAAGTCGGGGCGAAGCTACCAGTCACATCAGTGGGGACACGATTTAACCCAGGGAGTCGGCACTCAATTTCAAGCACAGACCTCTTCTGACATATTACCTGTGGCTCCTCAGAGCAGAGAACTGTCCACCTTCACTTCTCTCCCATGAGTCTCACCCTCTCAAATCAGCCTTCCCTAGACCACTGACCATTCAAGCCTCTATTCTCACCTATCCCCCAACATGAAATTTCATGTTTTCCCTCCATACAAGTAGGGCCCTACCAATTTCACAGCTCTTTAAAAAGCAGTGAGAGAGCACGACATTGGCTTTTCCTTGGGACATCTGATCTAGAGACTAGTCCTGGTCAAGCTGGGGCACCCCCAGCAGCACAGATGAAATCAGACTTACCTCCCTACCGCCTTCAGGGCCTCACTTAGAAAGCAGCACAGAAGCAAGGTTGGCAGTCCTGCTCATCCCCATACAACACATTTGCAAACTCAGTGGTTACACCTTGAAATTTCAGATGAAAACATCTGAAATTGTGAAACTAACCAATTTTCAAATCCAGTGGCCATGAAATTAACTAGAATGGATGGTGAATTTGGTAGGGCCCTACAAATAACTGTTCCCCTCATGTTTCCACAAAACTTCTGTTGTCCCACACCTTGCCTCTTGCCTCCCTATGCTCTACTCATAGTACAGAGAAGAGATGCGAGCAGTAGGTGGTGAGCCTGTGTGAGAATGGAGGAAATAAAATCCTGGCTATATTTGAATGAGGAGTTAACCATTAACAAAAAACAGGAAATCATGAGTTATGTTGCTGATACAGGTACTCAAGCAACTGCAACTAATATTTGACGAAGATTTTTGTTTTGGGAGACACACACACACAACCATGTGTGCATGCACACATGCGCATGCACTCACTTCACAGAGTTGGCTAGGAAATGGCATTTCTGTCCTATTAAAAATGACATGTTTTTGGAGGGGAAAAAGTTAGCCCTGAATTCTGACAGAACTCAAAGTTTTATGTGAGAAAGACATTTTTTAAAATTATTTCAGGGAACCAACAGAGAACTTTTCAGCTTGCTGGCTACATGCCCGTGCAGCCTGGGAAACACCTGGTGACTGGAAACCAGGCAGGTTGGCATGATGGCCAGGCTGCTTTCTATCAAAAGTTTAACAGAATTTATGTCATATCAACATTTTCCAATGGAAAACTGTCCATAGGAAAACGTTTGACTAGCTCCAGTATATCTAACTACATTTTACCAACAATCGTAAGAGTAAGTGTAGCTTTGAGGCCACAGGTTTCATATTCTGTAGTTCTTAGATAGCTTACATATCTGTACATTGATTGTAGCTAATTAATAAAGTCAATATCTTTAAAATATTGAGCAAATGAAATACAGCAAGTGTTCACAGGAAAGCACATTTGATTTCTAATAGAATGGGACCCTATAAGGAGAACTGTAATTTTTAATCCTGCAGTTCTTCTCCCTCAGACAATTCTGATGAACTTTTCTCCTTGATTTCGGTGAAGATTCTTTCACTGATTTGGCTCTGATCCTGCAATTGACAGCATGTCAGTAGCCTGCTGTCCCTGTGCAGAGCCCTACAGGAATCCACAGGACTCTGCCCAGGAGCAGCAGTACACCTACATGCTGCCAGTTGAATAATGGAGTCCCTGGAGTCCCTATACAGTATTCTATAAAAGTAAAACATAAGCATTGTAGGGTGTAGAATTGCAGCTTCAACATTTTCTTCTTGGAAAGCTCTCCTCATACCCACTGTCTCGTTCCTCTGAGATGTGGCTAGGCTTTGAGCTGGGAAAATTAAAGTTTTCCTTCCTTCAAATGTTAATTCTTTTTTTCCTGAGGGTGCTAAGGTTCTGTATCTCTGATCTGAAACTGTAGCAATATTTGTATTTCTTATTCCGTTCACCACAGTTGATTGTTTGGCAGGAATCCTAGAGTACTAATCCACATACAAAGATTCATCCTGCATTTCAAAAATCTAATTTAAAGGGAATCATTTTCTCCAGGAAAACTATAGGAAAAGGATTTCCCCTTCCTACTGGAACTGCAAATATTTGAATAGCTTTTTAAAAGATTTGATTTTCTATTGTTGTATCCACCAATCTTATCCTGCACTATATTTTACAATTATTTAAATTCTTACCACTCAGTGGTAAGACCTGATTGTTTCTTCCTGTTGCTTTCTGCTTGGTTCTGCCCCTTCTTCTCACACCCATCTGGAGAATGTACAGTGGTTGCTGCTTTTCAGGTGACACTCAATGCAATCTGATTTCCTATTTTGTTCTCATTTCTTGTGGAGTTATTTATTTTAGGCAGGGTATAGAGTGAGAACATAAACTTTGGTTTCAGTGCCAGCTCATACTTTTGGTTTTATATGCTCAAATTACCATAAAATATTCTTTTTAACTATTTTTGTTAAAGTTGCCAGAAACTTTTAAGGATAGGCACCTAAACATTTCCATGTATCATTATTAATAACAACTTCAAAATCCCCTTGCATCTCTGAGACCAAAATCCATCCACAATAAATTCCTCTCAACATCTTCCCCCCCCCCTCTTTCACACCCCAAAAGTATTTTTAAGCTCAGGTTTCTCCCAGCCCCATTCTTTCTCTATTCCCCTCATATCCATTCTCAGGCCCATTCCTCTCTTGCATGTAAGTTAAGAAGAGCTAGACTGTGCAATGAACTAGCTAGGGTAGAAAATGGCTAGGGATAGGGCTGGCTCTCTTAAAAGAAGACTGGAAATTCAAATTTGACTTCCTCTATACTTCATTTTTGTAACTGTGTCTGGATTCCACCTGGAACAGAAGGGACAATCAGAAAGAAAAGCAATTTTCAGAGTATTTCAAGCCCAGCTGGGAGAAGAAAGTGCTGGAGCCTGGAAGTCTTGCAGGGAATGTCTGTTTGGATGATATCCAACCCAAGGGTCCAGATCAGAAAGGTTTGGTTAAGCATCCGAACCTTTGGATGTTTACCCACACTGACCCCTCAAACCTCTGAAGATCTGCCCCTCACCTGAACTAACCTCTGAAGCATTCTGGATGTGGTTGGGTTGGTTTTCTGGGAACAGGCTTAATTCTTTGTTCTGCAGTTTTTTGTTGGTTTGTTTTAGTTTTTAGCAAGGGAGGATTAGTCAGCCCATCTCTTCCCTTCTTGCTGTTCAGTGCTTGGAAGTGGGGAATGGACTGGTGAAAGAGTTGATCCTCGGGCTATCTAAAAGACCCCTGCTAAAGCTTCTTCTGTCACACAGCTGCTCCTCCTCTTGACAAAATGAAGTGTGCTTCAAGCTCTGTCATGTCTTCTCTTCTTTTGCAGGAGATCAGAGAAAGAGTTCCAGTGCGTCCAAGTGAGCACCCACTGTCATCTCATCAGGCAGAGCAGAGGGCCTTTAAAGAAAGATGCTGGTGATTTTAAGGCACATCCACATCAGACAGTTCATGAACATACCGAGGATGAGACCCCTTTCGCCTACTCAAGAAACAAATATGAAACCCAGTGCTGCTAGTCACATATTGCTAAGTCCCAGGATGCTTAGTAACCCCATTCAAAAGTCTGTCTGTGTAGTATATCTGGAGGGTGTCTATGCACATTAACTCTTTAGAAACTGAAAAGAAACAAAGCCTAACAATGGAAGAATTTGTAGCAGGGGAAGTAGCAAAGTGGAAAACCTATAAGGAATCAGTTGTGGCTGAGGCTGTGGCCTCAGATTTGTCTTCTGGAAACTCAGACGAAGCACAACCACCTAAACAGCCCTGAACAGGGTGTAGCAGGTGTTCTGTCCACCACGACCTGCTCCAATAGCCAGAGCAAGTGAGAGCCATGGGCTACAGGCCTTCCCAGCTTCCTCTGATGAATCAGGCACCAAGAAAGTTGATAGGTTCACTTACAGCTTGTCCATACACACACTAGCTTGAGTTTAATTAAACACTGTGTGTGAATGTACTCATATCAGTTTAAACCTGTTTTACAGACTGGTTTAAAAAAAACTTGGAAAGGTCCACACACAGAGTTGCATTAAGCTTACCCCTTCCGTCTAAAAGGTCCAGTTTTGGCAGGAGACAAGACCTTAGTCCTTGCACTTCCCTGAGAATTAGAGGCCTGATTTATTACTGTGTCACTCCAGCTTGACACCAGTGTGGCTCCACTGATGTCACTAGAGTAAAGCAATGAAGAGTCAGGCTCATAGACTGCAGTCATGCCCTTCACAGGCTCCTTTCATTTCTCCATGAATCGTTGTCACCAGCACATAAATACATTTTCTTTCTCACACACAAACATGCAAGCACCGACACGACAATGGACTTTTTACTAGGCATGGGGACAACTTATTAGACTAAAACAGAAATAAACCAATGATCTCCTCAGCCAAACATCACAGCTTTACCTCAGCTACAAAAATCTTTGATTCATTCTTTTAAGTTTCCCCATGTTTCCTACTTCTAGCCATAAGTCAAAGTACCAAAATGCCATGAAACAAAGGCCAATCTTGTGGTTATTTCAAACCTGACCAGGGTAAGAATGGCCTGGAACCCGCTAGCTACACCTCTTCATTTTTATCCTTCAGATTACAGACAATCTGATTACAATACCATGCTGCTACATCACAACGTGTCATTCCATGATCCAATTCCCTGACACAATGGTATTTCTCTGGAGCCCTAGGACAGCTTTCTGCCACTACAGTGGTGTCAAATTGCCATAAAGCTGGCCACCTGAACTTACATCCTTCCTAATTCTCCAACTGAGTTGTAATGATGGCTATGTCACCATCCTCCTGCGACCCCAATTCCCTTTGCAGAACGTGTAGCTGAGGACAAAGGGCTGGAGCACTCCTGTGTCTGGCTAGTTCCCAGCTGCCAAAATGGCCCCTCAGGGGCATCAGAAGCCAGCACAAATTCATAGCCCTTGAATTGATGACCATCTTGAACCAAAGCCCACGCAAGTAAGAGAATACACAGACACAGAGCTGACCTAATGTTACTTCACACAGAGGTGTAACAGCCACAGCTCAGCCAGCTCCAGAGAATCTGGTCCAATATCATAAGGCCTTAGAGAAGTTAAAGACTGAAGGCTGAGGCTTACAGCATTGACAACCAGTCCCTCAAAAATCAGAAGCATCCTACAGCTTTCAAGAAGGGTGACACCTCTGCACTCACCCTCCCCCCCACACCCCCACCAATCTCTTCCACTAACTTTCCTTCAGAATGATGTTCAGTCCTAAGTGTGGGAGCTAGAAGTGGAAGACACATTTTAACCTGTGCTTCTACCACCAAAGCCCCCATTTTTGTACCACAATAGGAGCTTCCTATGAGTTAACAAATTCCCTTTATAAAGAAATAGGTGTGGCACAGGCCGTTCTGTCCTAACATTACCACAGCTATTTCTTACTGCTCCCATTCCCTCCACAGTTAATGGCTCTAATCTTACAGCACTTCCATTTAGAAGCACGAAGTTCACCCTCATGGCATTGGCATAGCTACCTAAATTGGCACGCCCTTTACAGTAATTAATCTGGACTGGTAAAGTATATTCCCTTTCAGAGAATGAGAGAGAGGGAGGCAGCATTCAGTGCTACAGATGTCAAAAAAGAAAGAATAAGAAAAGGAGAGATGAGAGAAAAACCACATAGAAAAGGCAGTAGGAAAATGTCCTAATTTAGAGAAACAGGCCTCATTACCATGGCAACCCTGAATCGCCCCACAGCGGGCAGACGTGACTTTCTCTGTAGTGTTAAATGGTTCAACCATTAAAAGGAAAAGAGGAAAAATGCATGGAACGTGTTCAGTGACAAAAAGCTGTCCTCTGGGGGGCACTCTGGCAAGTGGCAGGAGCCAACTCTGTCTTGAGTTACATTTCCACACACCCCCTTTAAACACAGACACATGTTTGTACATTTGGTCCAGCTTTGAAGAGCAAGTCAGTCCCTTCCTACCAGCTGGCCTCCTCCTCCGAGCCTGTTGGGCATAAGCAATGGGGTAAATCCCCTAACCAGACACTCTGATGAAGGGAAACAATGAGAGTAATAAGGAAAGTGGAAGAGGAATTAGCCCTTTCTTTCTCTTTATATGCCCTACCAAAAAACCACATACACCCCATGACCATGGGAATAGGGGAATGTATAACCTATGCAGCAGTAGGTGGGAAAAGTAGGGAATAGCTATGTATATAAAATATAAGACTTTACCATAGTGTGACTATGCCCTCTTCTGCACAAACACCAGTAATCTCTTACACCATGAACTCCGTCAGTGACACACCAGACAAATATGACAGTGCTGAAAGCAAGCACAATGGGTACTGAGATCAGTCAGGGAGGGAGGCTGGAGACATATATAAAGAGACAGACAGAGAGGAATAGTTCACTAAAATGCACACAATACATATTTTACTTGCTCTGAGAGAAAGTCATCCCTCCAGTTATTAATTAATTATTCAAATCTTGCCTGAAAACCTTTCTGGTTTGCTTCAGCTGCTGAATGACTCTAAACACTATGCTCCTTCACATTACTGCCTCCTTCCATTCTAACACTCATCCACACATTTCTCTCCTCCATTAGTGCTGCCCTCCGTTTCTCCTTCAGTGTAACACTCATCCCCACCCAGTGTTCTCCCCAGTCCTTTTGCTATCTCTGGGCACAATCCCCAAGTCTTTCCTCATACTGATTAGCACTTGTTTTCATGAGACATCCCAATGGAAAAGGTACAGAAAAGGGCAACTAAAATCTTAAAGGACACAGAAAAGATTCCATATGAGGAAAGATTAACAAGACTGGAACTTTCAGGTTGGAAAAGAGATGACTAAGGGGATACATGATAGAGATATACAAAATCATGACTGGTGTGGAGAAAGTGAATGGGTATGTCAACACTCTTTAAATTGAAATAATGCTGATTATTCTGATTTAAAAGATTGCACGTCCACACTACATTTCCTTATTTTGAAATAAGGAGATCCCTCATTTCGAACTAAGAAAAGTCATTTCACTATAATAAAACCTAGTATTATATCAAAATGATAGTTACATCAAAATAGTTATTTTGAAATAACGCAGTGGGTGTGCTATTTAAATTTAATGCTGTTTCAATTTAACACTTTTTGCCCTTCTCCTTCCCAGGGTGCTTTCCTTTTTCTATATAGTGGGTGGGAACATGGCCCTTCTAGGGGGCCATGTTGTCACTCCTCCCATGGTGCCCCTCTCCTAAGTCAAACTAGCAAGTGTCCTGTCCATGGATATGCTAGTTCTATTTGAGTTTCTAGTGGGGACATGTTAAATTGATTTAACTTAAATCAGTTTAAGGATTTTTATACCAATTTTATTAAATCAATTAAACTCAAATCAATTCAACTGCCTAAGTGGACATAGCCAATAAGGAAGTGTTATTTGCTCCTTCTCATAATAGAAGAAATAGAGGTCACCAAATGAAATTAATAGGCAGCAAGCTTAAACTGAACAAAAGGCAGTATTTCTGCACACAATGCCTAGTCATCCTGTGGAACTCGTTGCCAGAGGACGTTGTGAAGGCCAAGACTATAACAGTGTTCAAAAGAGAACTAGATAATTTCATGCAGGATAGGTCCACCAATGGCTATCAATGCCCAGAATGGACAGGGACCCAAAACCATAGCCTACAGTGTCCCTAGCCTCTGTTTACCAGAAGCTGGGACTGGCCAACAGGATAGATCGCTTGATGATTACCTGGTCTGTTCATTCTTTGTGAAGCACTTGGCATTGGCCACTGTCTGAAGACAGAACACTGGGCTAGATGGACTACTGGTCTGACACATTGTGACCATTTTTATGTTCTTATTAACCTTTGAGGCACGACCTGTGTAAGTCCCACTTAAGGGTTAAGGAACCTGGCCTATTCCCTTGAGGTGAATTTCTGCAAAGTGCAATAGTCCAGCATGGACCAGGTCCCTGAACCTCAAGAGTAACTAGGACTATGTCTAAATCTAACTGCTTAATTTGGACTTGCTTAGTCCAAATGAAGCAGTTTGAAATTAGTTTGTTCGTGCTAACCACATTTTTTTTGTTTGAACTAACTTTTTATTTTGAACTAAAAAAGTGTGACTAGTTCAAACTAAACATTAATTCAAACTAAAAAATGCAGCTCGTTTGAACAAACATGACTACATTTTGCTAGTTCGAAATAAGCAGTTAGTTCGAATTTACCATTCAAACTTACTAGTTCCAACAAAGCTTTGCTTAGTTCAAACTAAAAACATTTTTAGTTCAAACTAGGCAAAGCCTCATGTAGACAGGGACCAAATTAGTTCAGATTAAGCCTCCTTAATCCAGGCAGCTGTGTTACTTTAGTTCAGTAAAACAAACAAGGAGTCCTGTGGCACTTAAAGACTAGCAAATATATTTACTGCATGAGCTTTCGTGGGAATCTATGTATATACTTTTAAGGGTCTAGGCCCAGGTGAGAAAAAAAGTAGAAAACTCAGAAGGGAGTAAATAACATCCTTACAGGTACCTCCCTGTGGCATCCAAAATGCTGCCCATGTTTAGAACTGAAAATGATGTGTTCCCAGAAGGCAGGGGAGTCCTCTTCCCTACAAACAAGGAGTCCTGTGGCACCTAAAGACTACAGATTTCTAGGTACTAATTAGTAAAAGGATTGTCAGACAAAGGTCCCCATCAGGGGTTACTCACTCACAGCAGATGGCACCTCCTTCCAGCTATTCTGGGAATTAGCTGTCTTCCAGATCCTATACCTCCCCTGGCAGTCTCTCAACCCATGATCTTTTCTCTCACTCTGCAGCCTCTCTCTCTCTCTCTCACTGCTGGAACTGCGGCTTCCTCTTCATGACTCAGCCCTTCAACCAATCTCCACGTGCTTTTCCCTTCTGCAGTACAGAGTCCCGCTGCACTTTCTCTCCAGACAACGCCACTCTGTCAGTGACCTGTAGGGGAATCTAGGCCCACCTACTAACCCAGCCTCTAGCTCAGGCACTCTACAACAAACAGCCAAATTCTGCTCAGTTGCCAACCATGCTGCTCCCTCCCTGAGCTACTTCCTATCCATCCTCCCACAGGTTTCCTGGGTACGCACTGCCTTCAGGGCCTCTCTTCCTAAGCTCCTTTCTACCCTCTCTAATTCACTTCATCAGTGGCACAATTTCTGTTGCCAACTTCCTGTCTTTATACTAACCCAGCACCCACCTGCCTCACTGAGCTCCATCTTCCAAGTGGTTGCTTCTCCAAACCAAACCCCGCATGTGTGGCCTCCATCACTAACAGATCCTTTCTCTTCTTTCTTAACCCTTTCAGGGCAGGTGTGGGGTGAACACTCCATCACAGGCCACTTCACCTTACTATGATGGGGTCTGTTTAAATTTGCATTTCCTTTTTGTTTTCAATCTAAAACATCACCTCGCTTTGGCATTTATGGTACTTGTCAAATAGAAGCAGACCTGTGGGTCACTTAAAGAGTCCATAACTAGAGTTGTGTGGTGCAATAGCAAACACAGCCACACAATGGCACAGCTACATATCTTTTCCCACACATTGTTAACCTTCATCATATCCACCCACTTCAACATTGGTTATTGAAATAAAGACCCTGTAAAACAAGAGAACCCTCCCCCCACTACCATGATCTAGAACTGAAGAGAAAACAGAATAACTCACTAAAGCTCACTCCACTGCTAGTTAATAAAAGAAGCTAATGTATTATTCAAGAGACCTCTATATTTTATGGCTGCTACATGGAGGAAGCAGCCAGTTTGCTTCTGGCATTCTGGTAGCATGAGACATATTTCAACAGCCTGTGTCCTCCCTCTCCTGTTATCACAGACACCCATACTGATGGACAAACATGAGCACACCCAGACACACACACACACAATGGGCATGACTCTGTGGGGGGGAAAAAACAGGCTATCAATCTTCAGGACCTTTCTCAACAAGCAGCTTCTATGAGGCACCCCCAGCACCTACTCTGCCTGCCACCAATGCTTATGCCAACTCATTTTGCCTGTGGCTAAAATGCTGCCAGTTAAAATTTCAGTTTATAACAATTTAGAAGATCAAACTTAAAATTAGTGTATAATCACCAAACCTTCCCAGGGGACTAAGGCAAAGATTGCAGCATCATAGGAAGGGATCTGCTGTTTTAACAGCTCAGAAAAGAGGGTCTGCATCATGACTTCTTCCCAAGATACCAAGAGCTGATCATCATGGCTCACCAGTGGTGAGGTGGACAAAGGTCTTGGTGAGGGGCACCAGCCATTCTTTGATAAAAACCATTCTACAATTTGCAGATGAACACTTAGGCATTGAGCACTTTGTACAAAGGCTTAATTAATGGACCATAAAGTGCCTTATTAAATCTAAATTAAGACACCAAGTGACTATTGAAAATTCACATTTCTGGCTGGGTAATGACTGTGTCAGAGATCTGAATCTATTCAAAAACCAGCAAAGCTCACCCACTACACATTTAATAATCAATTGGTTATTAAATTAACTGCATATTTTTTGAGAGAGAGAAGGAGCCTGGAAGAGGTTGAGGCAGTCATCAAATTACAGAAACTAGAGATAAGGAAGACTTGATGGATCATGTTTTGTCCACCTCCATCCCTGCTCTTCACACTCACATGCCGAACAGTTTCCTGAAGGACTGCACACACTCTGGGACTTTGTCAAGTACAGTCCCTTAGGAAGTGAATCTGTGAAGCCTAAAAGATCTTACTGTAGGAAATGTTTCCAATAGACATCCTATGTTTCCCTTCACTCAGCTTTCTCTCATTATGCCCCACAGACCATATTGAACAACCTCCCTCCCTCTCTGGCATTTAGAGCTTTCAAAGATTTGTAAACAAATGTTTGTCCATTGAGCCAAGTTACACATTTTCTTCTTTTAATCTTTATGTCGGTCCATCCTAAGTTTTTTTTTTAATCATTTTTTGTTCCCTCTCTGAATCATTTCCCATTCCTTTGTATTCCTTAGGGAACCCAAACAATCCCAGCTCGCTACAGCATTATAGATTTGCCACCAGAGCAGTCTGGACCGAACCAAATGGGAATCCCTGTCTCACCTGAACCGCTGTATGAGCAATGACAAGAGACTGGAGAGAGGAAACTGAAGGAGAAGTAACACACCTGCTCCTCAATTATTAAAGCCCCTTAGGAATAGTGAATTTAAATTAGTTTTTAAAGAAATCTGCTTTGGAAATATAGAGGACTCAACCACCCCACTTCTTGGAGAAGAAAAATGGAATAATCTAACTATTGTGCTGTCATCAACACAAATTCTTTTCTAAAGGAGCCTTTTTACTGAGAGAAACTTACAAATTCATTTAGCACAGTGCCATGTTGTCTGACAACTGTTCCTACCAGGTTTGCTGGTCTTCATAGCAAATGGAAGTGAGTATGAGCTATTGGACATATCTTTGTGCAGACTGTGTATCACTTGCTCTCACTGACCATGGGTATGTCAGTGTGAGTCAAAGCACAAATGTGTTAAAGAGCCAACCTGACTCCCTGCATATGATTGTGACACTACCAATGCAAACTGCAGTATATGGCTGAGAGTGTCAATCTGAGTCACAGCTGATGACTTTATGTGAATTTGTGGGTCACGGTGTCTGTGTGACTGTTAATGTAAGCCATGGTGTATGAGTGCATGTCAGTGCACTAGTATGTTTGACCATGTTTGAGACACATGTGGGGACTGTAACAATCCACCTTGCTTGGCCCTCTATTTCCACCTGAGGTTCTGCTTCACTGGCACTAAAAACCCCACTAAACACTCACCACTCCATTGTGTTTGCTGTCATCTTTATTTACAGCACTCCATTCCTGCCTCAGACACCCAAGGAATTCAGAGACTCAGGGCTCCGCATCCCTCCTGGCCAACCAGCAGTCTCTTCCTGCCCTGCTTGACCACCTCTCCCCTCACCTGGCTTCCTTCCCTGGCTTATATAGTCACCTGGCCAAGTCACCAGCTGTTCTAGTTTGCCTTGTTATGTCAGGCTCTGACTCAGTCTAATCACTCAGGCACCTACTCTAGCCCTTTGAGCCAATGCTGACAGACTAACAGAGGGGTTTATCCCCTCTGCTCTGTCACAGGGTTACTTTGTGAGTGTTTTTGCAGAAATCATAGTATACGACTGTTTCTGAAACTCACAAGTTCAGGGTTTAAGGTCACCAGTAGAACTGGGCAAAATTTTTCAGACTATTTGGCAAAACAATTTAGTTTCAGATGACTTGAAACTATTGCAAATTTCACACAAATAGTTTTGGCCAGTTGTGAAACAGCCAGGGATGGAGGCTGTGGTCCTGCCATTGGTACTAATGCTGCTGCTGCACCTCTATGTTTGTGATTAAGGCCCTCATCTGGGATGTGGGAGATCCAGGTCCTCACCCCTGCTCTGAAAGAAGTCTGAAACTGACTTCTACAATTTACTGAAAATTCAGTTTTAGTTTGACCACTTTGTTCCTGAATTGCCACCAAAATATAACAATTATTCAGCCAGTTCTAGACCATACAACTCCTTCTTCACACATTCTCCAGTTTCCTCTCCAGGGCTGTGTCGACACATTGCTTTTAAATCAAAACAACCACCATTTCATGACTTGCAGCTGGAGCTAGAAAACTGGGCAGGGGAGCCATGGTCCCCCCTGGCTGCCCGCTTGTCCTGCCCCTGTGGCAGCGGGGCAAGTAGGCTGGAGAGCCACGGTCCCCCCGGCTGCCCGCTTGCAGCAGCAGCCAGAAAAGTGCACTAGGGACCATGGTCCCCCCTGGCTATGTACTTGCCTCATTGCTGCGGCAGTGGGGCAAGTGGGCTGGGGATGTGCTGTCCCCCCAGCTGCTGGCATCCCCCTTGCTGGGCCAACTGGCTGGGGGACCTGCCCCACTCCCGCCCTGAGTGCTTTTTCCCCTGTCTACTCTCCAGGTGACAGCCAGGCAGGGGATTGGGTGGCAACATGGCCCTGCCAGGGGACCATGTTGCCACACCTCCCAGAGTGCCCCTCTCCTAAATCGAAATAGCAAGTCCTGTGTCTGGACTTGCTATTTTGATTTGTTATTTTTCCTTAATTTGATTTAAGTTAAATTGAATTAAGGGTTTTATTTTGAATTTGCTTATTTTAAAATTAACTTTTTTTGAAATAAGCATTTAGGTGTGGACATTGCCCAGGTGATTTCAGTCTCAGGTCACCCATGAAGTGCAGCTGTATCCTCTGTTACACATTCCAGATGGGGGAAGAAAAGATCATTATGGCCATGATTTCCACAGTGAATAGTGCTCTAAAAGGCCAATGTAAGGTCTGACTTAAAAAAGGGTGCTGATTTTCAGACTGTGGGTGCCAAGCATTTTTTAAAAAATATTCAGGCCCTTTTATGGTGTCTCAAGCTGGGTATCCAAAATGGCAAAATCAATAGTCACTTTTGAAAATTTTGGCCTGTTTCACTGAATTGCATCACTTCCTGTAATGGTGGAAGGGGCACGTTCCTATTGCCCAGCTTTGCATGTAATGCCAGCTGCTACCGGCTCTCCATCCATTAGCTCAGATGTTCCATGGTCACTACCAACCTGATACTGATACAGAAAGGCACTTGAGAACCTTGCAGAGAGCCCAGTTTGTGAAGGATTTCAAAGTGAACCTATCCTGCAGGTTCACTTTGAGACTTGGAATTAGTGAACTTCCAAGAGCTGCCCCATCCTTCCTCATTGTCATACCCTTTGAACAATACAGGTTCTTCTCTATTTCCTGAGCTGCTGCCTCCAAACTTAAGAATCTTCTGTCCACTTCTTATTTTCATTTATCCTGATCTCCTTCCTTCCTTTTCTCCTGAACCCTACTAGTCTCATCTGCTGCATCCCACAGGTGTCTGGGTGATAGAAGGCACTGGCCACAGCCTCCTCAAACCCTTAAAGTGTCTTCCTCAACTCTCACACCCAATTATAGAATCATATCAATTGTTCACATCAATTGTTCACAAAGAGTGAAGAAATCCTCCTGTTCCCCATGCCAGCTGCCTATTATGAGCTGGATGAGAAAAACCACATAATTCTAGCACAGGCACCTTTGGAAAGTGAAACATAGTTGCTAGATGATGCATTAGGGGAGATGCTCCATAATTCCTAGTACATCATTACTTGGAAACACCCAAGTGGGGCAGAAATAAAGAAGGCATGTTAAATGGAAGAGACTTGTGGTTGTCTCAGTTTTGCATGATATTCAGCCTTCTGTAGAGAGCTTGCACAAAGTCTATGTACCATTTAACTCTTATTCTCAGGGCTTAAGCATAAGGCAAGTCAATAAATTCATCCCAGGTTTGTACACTTCCAAACACGGAGTGATAGTTAATGACTGCATTGAACCTTTAACTTACAGGCTGAATGATGCAAGACTGGATGTGAACATTTTACACAGCTCTAGCAGAGAGACTTTACCAGATAATTTCACCTTGTGCCAGTTATTTTCATGGAAATAACCAGCAAGGAGTTTGACAGGTCATTGGAAACTTCTTTCTAAGCTCCTCCATTCTCTTTACTGCCGATTTCTGCCACATATATGATGCCTGCACTAGTCTACAGTGAGAAGATTACCAGCCAGCCAAGCTTGTGATGTGAAGAACTGTATTAACTGAGTAATTAAATCATTTCTCTAATTACTCTCATGCACTTATAAATAATTTAGACCTGCACATTCTTTCTGTAAGTGACATAGCAGAGTGAATACATAGAAAAGAATGCAAAGAAAAAAGAAGAAATCAAATCAAATACTAATTAAAAACAACATTCGTACAGCACTTTACATTTTTAAAGCACTGCACAAACAAAAATTAAGAAAAAGGTAGCATGGCAAACAAAAAGACAATGGGGGGAAGTGACTGGAGGCAGCAAGTAGTTAGGAAGCAATATCTGAATACACATGCATGAAGGCATGGCCACCTGGCGAAGTTATTGTTTGGCAGTAAACTGTGCCTGCTGTCCACAAATGCAATGTTGCATGGGCTCTGTCACTCTAATTTCAATGCCTATGAGCCTGGAACTGAGGTAGGGGAGCCAGTTACACACAACATGAGGGCCAAAATAGACCCTATCTGGTGGTATGAAAGAAAACTGAGCAGAGGGTGAAAACATGCATGCTGAGGGACCAACAACTGCATCTGAGAGCCTTGGCTATTTTCTGCAGTCCCACTGACTCAGGAGCTTGGCACAGATTTTACTGCCAGCTTCCTGAAACCTAGCCAATCATTCCAGCATGGGAACTGGATGAGTCTCATCCACTCATGGATGCAAATTCTCTCTTCTCTTTATATCTCATCCTAAAACCAATGGAAAGCAGTAGGAATGGTTGGTTCAGCACCACGGACAGCAAAAAGAAATTAAGAAAGAAAGAAAGTCCTGTGGCACTTACCAAAGGGGCAGCCATGTTAGTTTAGTTCAGTAAAACAAACAAGGAGTCCTGTGGCAATCTTAAAGACTAACAAATTTATTTATTGCATGAGCGTTTGTGGGAGAAAATCCCACTTCATCAAAGCATCTGATGAAGTAGGATTTTCTCCCATAAAAACTCATGCGATAAATAAATTAGTTAGTCTTTGAGTGCCACAGAGCTCCTTGCTTCTTTTAGTGAACTAGACTATCATGGCCACCCCTTTGGAACTTGGCAATAAAAAATAATTGCCAACCTTTTCAAAAGTGACTAGTGATTTTGGATCCCTTGATGTTTGAGAGCCCAACTTGAAACACTGTAAAGCAAACTGATTTTCAGAAAAGCTGGGAACCCGCTCTCTGAAAATCAACTCTCTTTACAGTGACCTAAAATTGGTAGTCTTTTGAAAAGTTTGAGTGACAATCAAATAAAATGAAATAAAATAAAATAAAATAAAACCTTTTAGTTAATAGATTTCTCTCCTTTATCATTCCTTTCTTCCCTGCAGGTATAGCAATACATCACACAAAGACAAAACATAATAAAGGTTGCAGATCAAGCACTCAGAAGTTAGGAAATGCCAGAATTAAGGCTGCCTTTCCAACTTTAAGTCAGGTCCCTCATGCATATATATTACCATACTCTTTATTGCCAACTATTTTCTTCCGTAGGACCCCTCTGTGACAGGCAGTGCTGCTCTGCTGAAAACCTTTCATGGTCACAGATGGCATCACACCCATGCCCTAACAGTCCGCAAAATTTGGCCATCTGCTCTGGCAGGGTAGCTTGTACCACAAACTGGGCATCAGTTTCTAAGCAGTCACTAAGGTGGCCAGCAACTCAGAATTCAGCTGTCTATTCTTTTGACCCAGGAGTTCTCAACCTATTTACCATTATGGGCTGCATATGAGTTCTCTCTGTATTACGTGGGCCACCTCCACATAATATATATACACAAACTACCTATATTATGTCACACAGGCTTCAGCTGTGTGCTACTTGGGGTGAAAGCAGCCCACAGGCCACAGGTTGAGAACCACTGCTTTAGACAGAGAGAGAGAGAGAGAGAGAGGAAACACCTCTGAAAATATAAGCACTTCCTTGCAGTGCTTGGGGCCAGGCCTTGGTCTGGATTAGCCCTGAATTGCTCCTCCTCTGTCCCAGTATTGCTCAGTTTATCCCTGAGAAAAACCAGACGGCCCTTCATAACTGGCCAACTGGTTCCTGACTGGTCAATATCTACATTCAGTTGTCCACTGGACTGCTTTGTGTGCATTGGTCTTCGTAAAGTTTGGCAATGGTCCTGCAACTCTCACACAGTGCAGCATGAACCTTTGGTAGCAGCTGGCAATACCCATCAAAGCCCCTTCTGTTTCTTGGTGATGGGAATTGAGAAGGGCATCTGTCTAATTTTGCAGGGGTTAAACCCAGCCATTCCCATCCAGATGTCTAAGATGATGAGGTTTTTGAATCCTATATTTAACCTTTTTTTTTTTTTTTGATTAGCAGCAAATCCAGACCCCTTCAGTGGTTTCAAAACAAAGGCCATATGAACCAGATGTGACTGCCAAATTGTACTAAAACTAACTACCAAAGAAACTGCTACAAACCAGTTGTTGTGTCATATGACTTGGTCCTAAGCCTCTGGAATGTGTCTATTCTATCCAACAAGGATGGTTGCAACTGAAGAATCCCCAAGATATATAGAAAATGCTGTCTTTTCTTTGAAATCTGGGGCCAGAGGTGTTTTCTAAAACCCTTTTACAGATCAAATGGGGTTATGTATTTAGCCTTCACAACACAGTTAAGGAGTTCATCAACACATAGCAAGAAGTAGGCATCAAATTGTGATACTGAATTAAACCTCCAGACATCCACACAAAAAACACTGAGTGGGGAACCAGAATCACCAGGCTACACCAGGGGCTCGTGGACTTCTCAGCAACACCAAGGCCTAACAAGATCTCTACCTCCTGCTCCCTGGTTTCACAGAACTACTCAGGAATGCAATAAAGTTCATGTTCCATCTTTGCCTGAGGAATGGTTTGGATTCAGCATTCCAAAAGAGTCATTCATCCTGACTGGGTGAAGAACTGTGTATCATAGTAGATCAATAAGTTCGTGGCATGCCAACTTAAGTGAGGAGGAAGACTTTCTACTATTGGCACATCTTTAGCAGTTCTTGGCTCTTGGGTCCAGGGGCCCAAATCACCAAGGAGCTTTCTGAAGCCTGCCAGGGTCATAACATATTTAGGTGGAAGATCTATTTGTGCTTCTTTTTGTCCAAACAGAGAATTTCAAAATTAACTTTTCCAACTCACTGGAAAACTTAACAAGGCCCTTGTCATTTGACAGGAAGCTTGCTCTCCAAGCTGGGAAGGAGCAGTAGCAAATGGCTTCTGGACTGAAAAATCTTCTCCCAAATTCTTTTATTGTAATGTTGAGGCTGGGTTCATTGAGCACACAGGAGATTCTGCATCACCAACTGTCCTGCTCTTCTGAGGCACACACACATCTCCAGGACTTACTGTAATATGTTTTGAATAGGTGGTGGCTGCTTTTCCCAGGCCTCCTTAAGGAGGACAGGGGTCCCTCAAGGCTGTCAGTCATATAATAGTTGAGGAGCCCGTTGAGGCATGAGATACCCCTCATGTGGCAAACAGGAGATAGAGAAATAGTTGACTGCAACCCTTAGTGGTCTGTCAGCACCCCCATTCAGTATTATGTCAGCACATATTTATTCAGCATTTGCTGAAGAGTTTGGCTAAACCTTTCTACAATGTAATTGGTCTAGAGATGGTGAACTGAAGTTCAGAGAGGTTTAACCTTAACCAGCCACCATCCCTCTTGCATTAAGCAATTGAATGTATGGGGCACCAGGAGACAGGGATGTATCTCCCCAGTCTAAAAGGTCTTCTACACATAATAAAGTGAATTATTTTGGGTCATTCAAAGGGGGGAAATTGGGAAGCCTGGGCATCCTGCACAGGCTCCCCTTAACCACCATGAGCTAAGCATACACCTCGCTAATGGTGTCATCTCCTCATTGTTCCTGAACCAAATAAAGTGTCCTAGCTAGAACCACTGAGTCAACACTGAGAAGTGAGTTGTCCCAACGCACTTCTGCTGAGCTGTCAGCTGGCTCTTCAGCTTAACCAAAGCAGTTTGCAACCAGGATTTCCTGGCTAATTACTGCTGTTTCCAAGACTTCCTTGGTCATGAAGGATGATCAGAAAGGTCAGATACAACAATTGGAAGATGTCAGATGACAGGAATAGAATGGAATCTGGGGTCTCCAGGGGATGTCATAGAAAAAGGAATGTTACTTCTCCCTTCCAATGATTGCTTCCCATGACAAGTTGTGGATTATACCAACTCTAAGTATTCTGGCCTGGATCCCTATTTTCAAATGCACCCTGGCCTTTGGGTAGGAATGTGTTTCCCTACAGACACAGCTCTTGTGCACCAGATCATCTTCTTGCCACATTTCCAGATCTAGTTTGCCCTTCTGGACCAAGGTCTAAGAGCACCTGAAATCCATTAATCCGGTCACCATTCAGTCTCTGAGAACTACTAGCTTTACAAATGTCTTGCAACAGCTTTCATTGGCTTGGCCAGAGAGACTCCAAAATTCTACAAAGTCACTTTCCATAAGGGAAAATGTGCAGTCAACATGCCCAGGGTTCCCCCAGCAGAAACAAATGGTTGACTGATTAGGGGAGAATTCTTAGCTGGCTCCCAGGTGCACTTCCCCCCAGATGGTTTTTGAAGTGGAGTTTCAGGGCAACTTCAGGGGCCTGTTGAGAGCCCCCAACCCTTGGGCTTTTTTCTGGTACCCCAATTTGACTCCTCAGGAAGCTGGGGCCAGGCTTCACCAGACCCAGGCCATTCACTCTGGTCAGACCAGCCTGCCTCCCATACAGTCTTCAGTGAGTTGGATGGCAACTCAATGTGCTGGTGTCATGTTAGTGTACTCAGGTTTGAATGGCAGTTGGCAAAATATCTAGATTCTTTTCAACTGCCACTGACTCCAGAATCTCTGCCAGAGAGTGTGATGCCAGCTGGTTTCAGCAAGTGATCCAACCCTTTATCCACTGATTGTCAGCCAGGGTTGTGCCCCAGTGGGAAGGGTTCTGTGTTGGCATATAGAATCACAAAAACTGGAAGGAATCAGGAGAGGTCATCAAGTCCATTCACCTGCACTCATGGCAGGACCAAGTACCCTCTTAAATCATCCCTGACAGGTTCTTGTCTAACATGCTTTTAAAATTTTCCAGTGATGGAGATTCCGCAGCCTGCCTAGGCAATTTATTCCAGTGGTTAATCACCTTGACCGTCAGGAATTTTTTCCCTATGTCCAACCTGAACCTCCCTTGCTGTAATTTAAGTCCATTGCTTCTTGTCCTATCATTGGTAGTTAAGGAGAACAATTTTTCTCCCTCCTCACGTCTAGGTTAATTGAAAACTGTGATCACATCCCCTTGCAGTCTCCTTTTTTCCAGGCTAAACATATCCAGCACTTTCAATCTTCCCTCATAAGCGTTCCACACCTGTAATCATTAGTGTTGCTCTTCTCTAGACTTTCTCCAATTTGTCCACATCTATCCTGAAATGAGGCACCCAGAACTAGACATAATAGTCCCGCTGAGGCCTAATCAGGGTGCAGTAGAGCAGAAGAATTACTTCTCATGTCTTTCTTAGATACTCCTGTAAATACATCCCAGAATGGTGTTTGCTTTTTTTGCAACAGGGTTACAACTATTGACTCATATTTAGCTTATGGTCCACCATTGCACCCAGATCCCTTTCCACAGTACTCCTTCCTAGGCAGTCATTACCCATTTTGCATATGTGCAATCGATTGTTCTTTCCTAAGTGGAGTATTTTGCACTTGTCTTTACTGAATTTCATTCTGTTTACCTCAGCCAATTTCACTAGTTGGTCCAAATCATTTTGAATTGTGATCCTATCCTACAAAGTGCTTGCTACCTCTCCCAGCTTGGTATCATTGGCAAACTTTATGTGTACTCTCTATGCCTTTATATAAATCATTGATGAAAATATTGAACAGAGCCAGACCCAGCATTGATCTCTGTGGGACCCCGCTCATTATTTCCTTTCAGCATGACTGTGAACCATTGATACTAACTCTCTGGGAACAGTTATCCAACCAATTTTTCACCCATCTTATAGTAGCTCTATACAGGCTGTGCTTCTCTATTGTGTTAATGAGAAAGTGATGTGAGACCATATAAAAAGTGTCACTAAAGTCTAGATACACCACACCTACTGCTTCCCCTCTATCCACAAGGTTGTTACCGCATCATAGAAAGCTATCAGGTTAGTTTCACACAATTTGTTCTTGACAAATCCAGGCTAAATGTCACTTAATACCTTATTCTCATCTAGATGTTTGCTAACGGATTCCTTAATTATTTCCAACATTATTTTCCTGGTACATAGGGTAAGCTAAGTGGTCTGTAACTCCCTGGGTTGTCTGTTTTCCCCTTTTTATAAATGGGCACTATATTTGCTCTTTTCCACTGGACCTCTTGAGTCTCCCATGATTTTTCAAAGATAATAGCCAATGGCTCAGTTATATCCTGAGTCAGTTTCTTGAGTATTCTAGGGTGCATCTCATCAGGCCCTGGAGACATGAAGACATCTAACTTGTTGAGGTAATTTTACCATGTTCTTTCTTTATTTTGGTTTCTGATCCTATCCCATTTTTACTGCCCTCCCCTACTGTCAGGCATCCAGGCATCACCAACCTTCTTGGTGAAGAATGAAACGAAGAAATAATTAAGTTTCTCTGCCATTTCCATGTTTTCTTTTACTGTTTTTCCCTCTTTGTTGAGTAACATTCCTACATGACCTTCATCTTTCTTTTATTTCTAATGTATTTTTTTAAAAATTGTTACTCTTTATTCCTTCAGGTAGTTTTATCTCAGTTTGTGCCTTGCTCTTTCTGATTTTTCCCCTACATAATTACATTATTTGTTCATAGTCATCCTTTGTGATTTGTCCTAGTTTCCACTTTTTTTAGGACTCTTTCTTTATTTTTAGATGATCAAAAATCTCCTGATTAAGCCAGGGTGGTCTCTTGCTGTACTTCCTATCCTTTCTATGCATTGGAATAGTTTGTTCTTGTGACCTTAATACTGTCTCTTTGAAAAACTGCCAACTGTCTTCAGTTGTTTTTCCTCTTAGATATGCTTCCCATGGGATCCTACCTACCAACTCCATGAATGTGCTAAAGACTGACTTCTTGAAATCCATTGTCTTTTATTTTGGTGTTCTCTTATTCCTTAGAATCATGAACTCTACCATTTTATGATCACTTTCACTTAAGTTACCTTCCACTTTCAAATTCTCAAACAGTTCCTCTCTGTTTGTCAAAATCAAGTCGAGAACAGCCTCTCTCCTAGTACCTTCCTCTGCCTTTTCAAATAAAAAATTGTCTCCAATACATTCCAAGAACTTCTTGGATAATCTGTGCCTTGCAGTGTTATTTTCCCACCAGATGTCTGAGTAGTTGAAGACCCTCATCACCACCAAGTCCTGTGCTCTGAATTATTTTGTTGTTGAAAACAAGCCTCATCCACCTCCTCTTCCTGGTTAGGTGGCCTGTAGTGAACCCATACCATTACATCACCCTTGTTTTTAACTCCTTTTGTTTTTACCAAGGGATTTTCAATGTGTTTTTCTCCTATTTCCAGCTCCACCTCAGTCCAAGTATACACATTTTTAACATACAAGGTAACACCACCTCCCTTTTTTCCCTGCCTAGCCTTCCTAAGCAAGCTGTACTCTGCTATATTAATATTCCAGTCATGTATACTATCCCACGAAGTCTCTGTCATGCCAACTATGTCATCGTTGTGTTTAGCTACTAGCATTTTGAGTTCTTCCTGCTTATTCCTCATACTTCTCGCATTAGTATACAGACATTTAAAATACTGATTTGATTCCCTTCCCCACCCTCAGTTCTGAGTAGTCTCTCTTTTATCCCTGCTGTTACAGTCCAGACACCCCTCAAGTTCCAATCCTCCCCCCAGGTCTTCCTGGCTTTGACTTACCTGTGGGCTTTGGTCACCTTCCCTCTTCAAACCTAGTTTAAAGCCCTCCTCATGAGGTTAGTCAGTCGATGTCCAAATATGCTCTTCCCCTTCCTTGATAGATTGACTCCATCTCTACCTAGATGTCCTTCTTCCTGGAACAGCAACACATGGTCAAGGAAACCAAAGGTCTCCTGCCAACAACATCATCGCAGCCAGGCATTCACCTCCAGGATGCATGTCTCTCTGCCCAGGCCCCTAGCCTTGATTAGAAGGGTCAAAGAGACCACAACCTGCACACCAAACATCTTCCCCCATACTCCCAGAGCACTGTAGTCACTTTTGATCTTCTGAGGGTCACATCTTGCAGTATCATTAGTGCCCATATGGATGAATAGCATCGGGTAGTAGTCAGAGGGTCAGATTATTCTTGACAGTCCCTCTCTAATGTCTCAGCTATGGGCTGCTGGCAAGCAGCATACCTCCCAGGACACCATGTCAGAGTGACAGATGGCTGCCCCCATTCCCCTCAGAAGAAAGTCCCCAACCACCACTACCCTGCATTTCTTCCTGGGTGTGGTGGTATCCTCCTGGCTTTGGGGCTGCATGGCTTTTTCTCTTCCACGTCATCTCTCATTGCTAGGGCTGCATAATGGTTCTTCATCATCATGGAGGGTGGGTTTGGAGCAGGGGTGGAGCACTGCCTGCTGCCAGAAGCAACCAGCTGCCACTGTCCTTTCAGGCACTACTCTGAGTCAGTCTAGAACAGCAGTTTTCCTGGTATCATAATCCTTGCAGCTTTACCGTCTAGGGCCTGCTAGACCTTCTGGGCTTCCCCAGCCAGAAAAGGGGCTAATTGCACTGTCCCCATGGTCTTCTCCCCTTGAGAGGCATGGGCTAGCCACTCAAATGTAACAAGATAAGCCTCAGGATCATCAGGGGGTCCCAGTTTGGAAAGGGCAAAATTTGGGGCCAAGGGAGCCACTTTGGAGTGCAAGCAGCCAGTAATACATTACAGCACCACCTTCTGAAACTGCTGCTGCTTAAGTTAATGGGGTACAGCCTCTTGCTACCCTTCCAGGAAAAACTGCTGGGTCTCCACCTGGGCCTGCTGCTGCTACTGAGGTAGGATTGCCTCCATGGTTCCCTTTTAAGGAAAAATGGGGAAATCAATGCCACTTCTCATACCAAGCTATGACAGGCAGTACTGCTCTGCAAGGCCCCCTTCACCGCCATGTGTGCTCCTGCATTTGCTCTCCACGTTGGTCTGCAAAGTTTGACCACCAGCTTGGGGCATGGTAGTCAGTGCCATAAGCTTGGCTCTGAACTATCATGTAGCAAAATGGCAGCAGATGACTCATCTGCCTTTAAACAAAGAACAAAAATACCATCAAAATTCAAGTGCTCAGTTGCAGTGCTTAGGGCAGGCCCGGACACAGCAGGCCCTGGCCCTAAAGTGCTCCTCAACAGTCCCTTCTTCTGAGAAAAAGCAAGCAAGCCTTTTCAACTGTCCTGCTTGCTCCAGATTGGTCAGTATTTCCTCTTGGCTCTTCTAGGTGACTGTTGTGTTAGTCGTTTGGAAGGAATGAATTTTTCTTCAGCAGGGAGCGTGGGGGAGCCAGTGCCTCCAGCAGGGGACAGAGAAAGCTTAACAGGTCCCATCACACCCTGCCTCATTCAGTGCACAAGATGGACAGTGCTCACTTAAAGAGCAGTTATTCAATATTAGGCTGTCTCCTCACTGGTCCATGTGTGGCCCTAGGCCTTTGCTCCTGGCTCACTACTCAAACTCTGCTCTGGGCATTGTTCATTTCCTTATAGCTTTTCTATGATGCTCACCACAACAGCCAGTTAGTCTGATGCTTAAGGCACAGTCCTGGAAGACCTGTGTTTGGGCCCTGCTTTACCAGGGCCTTGTCATGGGGCTTCAGGTGGGTCATACTGACTCTCTGTGTCTCAGTGTTCCATCTCTATACTGGGGATAATGGCACTTCCCTACTTGTAAGCAGTGTTGTGAGCATAAATGCAGTAAGAATGGTGAGACACTCAGATGGGAGCGATATAGGAGCTTAAAACAGATCACATTTGAATGATTTGCAACCATTAATTACTTTTATTTTCACAACATTCCTGTGATAGGAGGGTGTGCAATTGTTCCCATTTTACAAAAGAGACACTGAGGCACAAAGATTAAGGTCAAATTATTTTTGGATGCCCAGTTTGAGACACGTAGAATCTCATTTTCAGTGTCCTGCATATCAAATAGCACTGTATATGTTCAAAGCAGAGCTCCCACTGAACTCGGTTGCAACCTGAGTGCTCTGTACTTCTGCAAACATGGGCCCCAGAGTCTCAAGCTAGACACCCAGAAAACGTGAAACACACAATTAGTAACCATGTATGAAAGGTCTAGTTTTAGTGACTTTCCCAGCAACACATAGGAATCCTTTGGCAGAGGCAAGTATAGAATCCAGTTCACCAGGGCAGCATCCAACTTCTCCATGAGACCAAACTTTCCCCTCTCATGATCACTTGCCTCTTTCACTACATACCTTGCAACTTTTTCAACAAATGAGACAAGAATCCTACAAACAATAGCCTCCTTTACTAGGTAATGCTGATTCTCCCCCAGAACAGCTCCACCCTGTGCACTGAATAAGGCAGGGGTCCTGCAGAAAAACCAGCATGTCATCATGTAATGAAAAACCATCTCATAATGCATATCCACAAGGGGGGGACAAATTAAGGTTGTTCCAGGCAACATTACCTCTGGCATTTCCAAACTTCTGAGTACTTGACTTCATAACCTTAATAATGTTCTTTTAATATAGTTTGTTATATCTAATTTCTAAAAAAGCAAATTGATCAAACAAATTGCATCATGTGGTGGTATAATGACTCCACATGAGTCATCAACAGTATTGGTGCTTCTAGATCCACAGACAGACCTCTGCCATTTCAGCTAATGCACTAGCTGATAGAGGATGACAATCTACTCTCTGTGAATCAACACTAGAGAGGAATGAAACACTTGGACATTGGGTTACATAGATATTTGCTGACAGCAGAGGAACACTGAGACTTGGGAACTGTGGGTTCCATTCCAGGTTCCAGTGGAGAGCATCTACTTCCCATACTCCCAACCATAATCCCTTTGTTCCACCCCCTCCAAACTGTCCCAGTCCTATCCCACTCCCATTCTTCTCACCTACTTAGCCTCACACTTCTCAACCCGATCCCTCTCATTCCCCAAGGCTCAAGACCCCAAGATCCTTCCCCATCCATTTGCAGCTACTTGCATGCTGCCTCCTTGCAAGCCATTCCCAAATCCCCTGAGCCCAGTTCCTCATCTGATCTCTGTATGAATGTGTGAGAGAAAGACATGCACGCACGCACTCACTCCCCTTTCCTATAGATTCCAAGTCCCAATCTCCTTATCCAGACTTCTCACCTAATCTCAAGTCTCTATCCTCCCCAGCCCCAGCATCTTTACCCAGTCCTTCCCAGATCTCTCCCTTTACCCTGGCACCTTCCCACTCACCAGTTCTCAGCTGCCATTTTCATGCCCAGTCAGACCCAGTCTCATCCCACCCCAGCTCCTCATCTGATCTCAGTCTCACCACCACCACCTACTGCCTCCCAGTCCCCCATACCTATTTCCCTCCCAGACTCCTAGGCCCTGGCTCCTTGCCCAGACCATCCCAGTCCCCCATACCCAATTCCCAGTCCCAGCCTCTCTCCTCACCACACCAACCATCAGTCTTAATTTCTCACTCAACTCCTCTCCACCCAGGCTTCTTGTCTCAATCAACTCCCTACCTCTTCCCACATTCAGTTCTTGTCCCTACCATATATGAGCCAATCAATTTCCTCTTCCCTATTTCTTCTACAAAGCAGGGAGCTCACTGAAATCCCAGGAAAGATGAGCTCCCTGCTTTCATTTCATATTCCTGATCCCAGCACAGGCCATAGTAGCCCAGAGCTGCAACAGCCAGGAAAGTCCTGCTCGGTCCCAGGCTGGAGCACGTCTAGTGCAGACAAACGTCTTTGAAGAATTTAGCTGCTAAAAATCTAAGAAGTCTCAGACTATGATCATTTTATAATTTAGCCAGATTTGAAGAGATTTTCACATGGGTGGCAAAAAGGTACCTCCCTGACGCAAAACTCTCCGACAGCCAAAATTCTTACTCCAAAGCATAGGACTATTAGAGGTTTTCCAATAAAAGGTGAGCAGCATGTTTTTTAGCATGGGCAAAACAATATATTCTTCTTTAGTCTCATTTTTGGAGACGTATGAATCGTACTGGTTGAAGGCCCCATCCCCACCCACACACAAAAAAACCCAGCATGAAGCAGATACCCAGCATGGAAACCTTCAGCCCAGATATTTATTGTTTGGCAAAGTTATAAGCAACTGAAAAACAATGGGTCGTGTCAGGCAGCTTTAATGGGGGGGGGGGGTGCTGACAGTTCCTCACCTCCAGCTCAATCACAGCCAGTCAAGGCATTGAAATTTCCAGTTTCTAACACTGCATGGTGGCAGAGTTCACTGGATTTTTGTTGCTATCTGGCATTAGAATGCCTCCTTTTCTGCAGGTGATGCACCTTTTGTTGGCTCGCAGCCATGACAACTAAGTGTTCATGACAACACTGGAGCTGAACACAGAACAAGCATGGAGAGATGGGGTTTCACATGGTCTGTGCTAGAGTCTGTCTACAAAGTGCCACGCTTGAAGTTCACTGTGGACCACTGAAATGCTTCTGGAGAAGGCTGTCTCTTCCACAGAAATTTGGTCACTTTGTGGTAGATGGTTCTCAGTGATGCTAGCAATTATGGTGCTGTAATGGGTGAATCCTTTGGCAAGAGCTGTCTTATACTCACAAGAGTTCAGTGGTAACATATTCTATGTGATGACACACAATGATCCTCCAAGGTGAGGCTTGGATTTCCAGGAAGTCCAGGTCACCAGGGCTGCACCTCCCATAAGCATAATTTAGATCATGAGTGCAGAAAATGCCCATCCTCCTGGGATTGGTAAGAGCAGGCTCTTTAACCCCAGTACTGTCATCACAGTCTCTCATGGCTGGTTGCACCCTTGGGACCAGAAATCTGTAGAAAAGTTTCATTTTTAGGGACACCATCTCAAATCCCAGAAACTCTTCCACAGATGCAAGTGGGATCGAATTCTGCGGAAAACACTAAAAAATTCATCTGCTTTGGCTCCAAGCACAGTTTAAATGGTCACAGCAAATTATATGGTCTTCAAAAACAGGTCTTGCCACCTCCTGCAAAAGATCCAAGTCTTGCTTACAGATGTAAAAATATTTTTGCACTGAGAGAAAGTCCAGAATCTCAAACATGTACAGCAAAGCAAACAAGGATTTGTTGTTACAGTGTGACCTGATCCCATGACTCACACTTCCCTGCATTTATTTCCTCCCATTCTATAAGTTCCCTCATCTTCAAGGTGTTTGACAAAGTGGGGTTTTCTCCCATGAAAGCTCAAGCAATAAATAAATTTGTCAGTCTTCAAGTACCACAGAATTCCTTGTTTGTTTCATTATATTCAAAAACAGTACTGCATGCTCTTTGGCTTTGTGGCCAACATGGATAAAAATATTCCAGGTCACTGTGCTGTCATCTCTCTGTTGACATGTGAAGGGGTGCATGTGTTGACCCTACCACCATGCTGCTCCAGAGATTCATAGATTCACCGGACTGAGTCAGATCTGGAGCTTCACTGCACAATGCCTGGTGCAACACCATCACCTGTGGTCACTCTGGCCAGGTGAGTGACCCATCAGAAGATTGTGTATTTGGTTATAAGGCTAATGGACAATGACCAGTCCTTCCTATAATAACTTTTCCTGAACACCAGAGATATTCAACTACTCACTAGAAGGGGCTACAGCATCTTCTCATGAATTTTAGAATTTTACATAAAGCATCACATTGACTGCAACTAAAATAATTCATTAATCATTACCTGGCAGTTAGACGTTTTCATTGTAGATCCCAAAATAATTCACCAAAGTACCATTATCTCCATTTTGCAGATGAAGGCTTACCGACACACCCCACACCTCCAACCACCCTTGGCACCAGGCAGAATACTACCACCCTGCTGCAGGGCAGAAGCTCTGAGCTCCCCTCCCAAGTTTGGTAAGCAGAGAATGTGAGGAGGTATATACAGGGTTCCACAAGCCACACTTTAACTGTAGAAGACCCACATGCAGCTCATGAGTCACAGTTTAGCCACCTCTGTTATATAAAAAGCCCTTTATAGCATGGGTCCCTAAAACGCAGCCCATGAGCCACATGCTGCCCCTAAAGCTATTTCCTGCAGCCTGCAATACCACTATTGTTACCAATATTTGCAATATTGTTGTATGAAAAGGCTTCAGTGGTGCAGCCCACAGGTTAATGTACTCGTCCTCATGCGGCCCTCATGGTGATTTGAGTTTGAGACCCCTGCTTTATAGCATATGACTCTGGTCTCTGGACCCCTAGACCTGCCCCTACTCATTGTCCTCAATGCCTCTTTGAGATGAATATAACTGGTTTTATGACACCTTATTTTTCTCCCCTGCCTTTCCATCCGCCACCCAACCCTGCTGATTTCATTTCTTCCCTCCCGCTTCCTTCTGGAACTTTATATTTCTAATTAGCGTTAGGGGACTTGCAGATACATGGCCCTGCAGCACTGAGAGGAAAAAAATCATGTCATTTTTTTTTTAATTGCCTCACAGGTTGTGTTTTACTGAAACTTTTTTCTTTGATCATTCTGGATTCAGGAGAAAGATCTCTGCTTTCTAGTTCTCCCTCCTCACATATCCTTCTCTGGCCTGCTCTTCTCTCTCAGTGTCTTCATTTTCTCTCTCTACCCACCTTAGTTAAGGCAGAATTTTTCCCAAAGTGCACTTTCCAGTGCCTTATAAAGTCCAAATCTGAACTAGCTTAAGTGATGGGTTTACCATCCCTGAGGAGAGTATTCCACGTCTAACAGAGCTCCCCATTTGGAGAATTTTCTTGATATCCCATTTAATGATCTCTTTCATAGAATCATAGGGTTAGAAAGGACCTCATGAGGTCATCTAGTCCAACCCCTTACCAAAAAAGCAGGATCACTCTTACTAAATTATCTCAGCCACGGTTTTGTCTAACCGGGCCTTAAAAATCTCCAAAGATAGAGATCTCACCACTTCCCTAGACAGCCCATTCCAATGATTCACCACCCTCCTAGTAAGGAAGCTTTTCCCTAATATCCAACCTCGACCTCCCCAGCTGCAACATGAAACCATTGCTCCTTGTTCTGTCCTCTGTTACTACCAAGAACAGCTGAGCTCCATCCTCTTTGGAGCACCCCTTCAAGTTGTTGAAAGTTGCTATCAAATCCCCCCTTAGTCTTCTCTTCTGCAGGCTAAATAAGCCTAGTTCCATCAATCTCTCCTCATAAGTCATGTGCCCCAGCCCCCTAATTATTTTCATTGCCTTCCACTGGACTCTCTAATTTGTCCACGTCCTTTTCATAGTGGGGAGCCCAAAACTGAACACAGAGTTCCAGATGTGGCCTCACCAGTGTCGAATACAGGGGAATAATCCCTCGATCTGCTGGCAACACTTCCACTGATACAGCCCAGTATGCCATTGGCCTTTTTGGCAGCAAGAGGACACTGTTGACTCATATCCAGCTTCCCTTCCACCATGACCCCCAGATCCTCTTCTACAGTGCTGCTACTTAGCTGATCAGTACCCAACCTAGAGCAGTGCATGGGGTTTTTCTGTCCCAAGTGCCGGACTTTGCACTTGTTCTTATTGAGCCTCATAAGATTTTTATTGGTCCACTGCTCCAAGCTGTCTAGGTCTGCCTGAATCCTGTCCCTGCCCTCCAGCATGTCTACCATTCCCCACAGCTTGGTGTTATCCGCAAACTTACTGAGTATGCAATCTATCCCATCATCGAGATCATTAATGAAAATGTTGAACAGAACTGGCCCCAGGACCAACCCCTGGGATGCACTACTCATTATTGGTTGCCAACTAGACATGGAGCCACTGATTCTTCCTACTGGCTGAAACCGTTGATCTAGCCAGTTCTCTATCCACCTTACAGTCCACAAATCCAATCCATACTTCCTTAGCTTGCCGATGAGAATGCTGTGGGAAACCGTATCAAAAGCCTTGCTAGAATTGAGGTATATCACATCAACGGCTCTTGGTCGAGGTATATCCACATCCACAAATCCATTCATCTTGTCATAGAAGGTGATGAGGTTGGTCAGGAACAATTTACCCTTAGCGAATCTGTGCTGACTGTTCCTAATCACTCTATTTTCCTTCAAGTGTTTCAGGATGGATTCTTTGAGAACCTTCTCTGTGATTTTTCCAAGGATTGAGGTGATGCTGACAGATCTGTAATTCCCTGGATCCTCCTTTTTCCCCTTCTTGAAGATAGGCACTATATTTGCTTTTTTCTGCTCCTCCAGCACCTCCCCCATTCGCCACAAGTTTTCAAAGCTAATGGCCAGCGGTACTGCTATCTCATCGGTGAACTCCCTCAGCACTGTAGGATGCAGTTCGTCCAGCCTCATGGACTTGAGCACAACCAGCTTCTTTAAGCGTCACTAACCTGACCTTCTGTCACCAAGGGCCTCTCTTCTTCTCTCCAATCTGCCATACCCAGTGTAGTGGGCTGGGAGCTGGCCCTCCCTGTGAAAACTGAAGTAAAAGAAACCATTGAGTGCTTCAGCTTTTCCCTCATCTTCCACCACGAGGATACCTGCCCCATTCAGTAAGGGACCTACACCATCCTTGATCCTCTTCTTTTTACTGACATACTTGTAGAACCTCTTCCTGTTATTCTTTACATCCCTTGCTAGCTGCAACTCCAATTGTCCTTGGACCTTTCTGATTTTATCCCTACAGTCCTGAGCAATATATTTATATGCCTCCTTAGTCATCTGTCCAAGCTTCCACTTTCTGTAAGCTTCCTTGTTATGCTTTAGCTCAGTCCAGGGTTCTCTGTTAAGCCACGCTGGGCACCTTCCACATTTGCTGTTCCTTCTGCTCATTAGAATGGTATCTTCTCCTTCAAGCACTGCTCACATCATTCAGTTACAGGTGTCTACGTGCTGCAGTGCACGGTAGCTCGGAAAGTCTTTAGAGTTAGCCTGTCAGGCCAGGGCACACAGCCAATGCCCCCTCCATGCCGCGACCGCGGCTATATAGGTAACTGTGACCCTAACCCTCCTAGTTCCTTTTTCCGCCATCAGCGTTGGTTTCAGATCAGCGTAATCTTGCAAAATGCAAGCACCTGTCTTTTGCATGAAATTCGAGATGCCCGGTTTCAAGCCATGCTTAGGATGCCACAAGGCTTTTCCAATGAACAACCCGCATGAGAAATGTCTCGCTTGCCTAGATGAGTCCCACCTCGCAGCAGAGTGCTCCGTTTGCTGGTCCTTCAAGAGGAGGACTCGGCTGGAAAGGGAGCGCCGCCTCCTCTTGATCTCGGGGAGTGGAGCCGCCACCCCCAAGACCAGCCGAGCCACTAGCGCCCTGCCAGATCCCCGATCAGCACAGGCTCAGGACTCCCACTGATCATCGGTACCAGGCTCGAAATCCCAACCCGCTATGGTACTGCCTCAGCATTGACCTCACCGGTCACTGGGTAGCCTTTCAGCCGCCCCAAGAAGGGCACTGGCACAGGCAACCCCGACAACTCATCACGGGCACTCAAATCCAGCCCTGGTGCAGAAGACTAATAAAAAGACCAAAGCGGCGCCATACACATCAGCACCGCAGGGCCTGGTACCATCCCCTACGGTACTGCAGGCAAGCCCAGTACCGCCATCAAGCCCAGCACCACCGGACCTGGCACCGTCACTGGTATTGCCACTTCCAGTGCTGCCAAACCCGGTACCGCCAATTGCAATGTCAATACCGGTACCAAAATGTGGCTCCACACCCTTCTCCAACCCAGTACCAGCAACTAGCCCGACACCGGGTCCCAGCACAGCACCTCCCAGCCCGTCTCCGCTACCATAGTCCCATAAAGAGGGGCAAGAAACTCCGCTCCATCGCTCCTCTGAAGAGCTCTTGGTAGCAGGCTCCCAGACATCGGGAGGAAGGTCTTCCAGATCGTCCTCCGAGGACCCTTCCTTCCCCTCCAGGAGGAACATCCGAGGAAGAGGCTTCAAATGAGCTCCGTATCTCCAAGCTCAAGGAGGCCGCAGCCACAGGGAGAAGCCTCTGCTCCCCCCATGGTACCCACGCCTCTAGCGAGATCACTTCACAATGGGTGGACTCTCAATTGGCTGAATGCGACAACAGATGATGCCTCCTCCCATTACGCTTGGTTGCCATTGCCAGAGTCCTTGGATTTTTCCAACCAAGAACCTGACCCTGACTCTACACAATGTAGTAGGTCTCGGGCCCAATTGTCCTCTTCACCTGATGAGCGCCTAATTTGCATGTCCATCAACTGCGAGGGAGACCCCCACATCGAGCAGGACCTCCTCCACTGCATGGAGGCAAACCTAAAGTTGAAGCTGGGGCTGATCCAGGAGGAAGACAACTCCTTCATCAATACGTGCCATAGAGCCCCTCCAGCTAATGTCGCAATTCCCTTGCATGTGGGGGTATTTCGCATTGTCCAGGAATGCTGGCAAACACCTTCCTTGATCCCACCTATGTCCAAAGTGGTGGATAAGAAATACTACATCTCCCCAGAAGGGTTCTCCTTTCTGTTCCATCATCCCATCCCAGGATCCCTGGTGGTTGATGAGGTAAACCAAAGGGAGAGACAGGGACAGCCAAGCTCCACACCCAAGAACAAAGAGGCGAAGAAGCTTGACCTCCTGGGGAGGAAGGTCTACTCCTCCACTGCCCTCCAGCTGCGTATTTCCAACCACTCAGCCTTAATGACACACTACATCTTCAACATGTGGGAGGCCATGTGAAACCTCTGCATGGCCATCTCTGAGGAGCACCTGAGAGACTTCGAGGCAATGCTTGAGAAATGAGAAAGGGCATCCAGGGATGCACTAGCAGCAACCTGGGATGCAGTGGATATGGCAGCTGACATGATGGCCTGCACAGTCGTCATGCGTCGGTCGGCTTGGCTCCAAGGCTCCAGCCTGTCCACACAGATGCAACAGATTATTCACGACCTCCTCTTTGAGGGCCCTGACCTCTTTCCCTCTTCCACAGATGTGAAGCTGCATGGCATGAAAGACTCAAGGGCCATGCTTCAATCCCTCAGAATATACACTCCACAACCCACCAGGTGCTCATCAAGACCACATCAGCAAAGCAGCAGCTGCAACTGCAGAGTCAGTTTCTGAGATCCCTCCAGTTTCCCCCAACGTCATCTTGGGGACCTAGACAAAGACAAGAACCGATCAGGTAAAGGGGGGAAACTCAGCACCTCATAGTCTGGACAGCACGGACAGGGATTTGACCGCTCATCTGGCCATAAACAGCATTTTTGATGGTCCCCTTGAGGGCAGCGCTCCAGGGCCCCTGTTCTCCCCCCACCACCACTTTGCCCCCCGGTGGACCCGTGTCACATCAGACCAGCGGGTTCTCGACACAGTGGAGCAAGGATACCATATCCAGTTCCTTTCAACCCTCGGGACAGGAAACCACCCTCTCGTATGGCACCACAGAATCCGGAACTGCTGGGCAAGCTCGAGGCCGAATGCCAAAAGCTACTCTCCCTCGGGTCCATAGAAAAGGTTCCCAAACAGGAGCACAGCAAAGGGTTCTACTCCTGCTACTTCTTGGTCCCCAAACCCAATGGGGACCTACGGCCCATTCTAAACCTCAGAGCACTAAACACATACATAAAGAGAATAAAGTTCTGCATGGCTTCCCTGCCCCAGATTGTTCCCTCTCTGTCCCCAGGAGACTGGTTCGCAGCCCTCAACTTAAAGGACGCTTACTTTCACATAGCCATCCGACATTTTCTCAGGTTCGTGGTGGCACGAAACCACTACCAGTTCACCGCCCTCCCCTTCAGGTTATCGCTAACTCCCAGGGTGTTCACAAAATGCATGGCACCAGTTGCAGTGTTTCTGCACAGGAGGGGCATAAGGATCTACCCCTACCTAGACAATTGGCTCATAATGGACAAGTCAAGTCGACAGGTGCAAAACCATGTCGACTTGGTAGTGAAACTGTGCAAGTTCCTGAGTTTCCATATAAACTCAAAGAAATCCAAGCTTTGCCCCACTCAGGACATAGAATTCATCGGGGCATGTTTAAATGCTCAACAGGGCATGGCGTCCTTTCCCTGTCAAGATTTCAGTCCATTTGCACCATCATCATGGAACTGCAAGCGCCCGGTCTGACCACAACACGCCAGTGCATGCAGCTCTTGAGACACATAGCGGCTGCCACCTCAGTAATCCGAACAGCTCACCTGCAGATGAGACCTTTCCAACTCTGGTTCACCACGAGGTTCCAGCCATGAAGAGACTGTCTGGACAAGGTACTCTCAGTCCCCCAGTACGCCCTGCAGTCCCTCCAAATTTGGAAAGACCCCTGCTTCATGATGGGAGGTATCCTGTTCAGGGAGTCCAAGCCCTCAGTGACCCTGATAATGGATGCTTCAGACTCAGGTTGGGGAGCCCACCTATTGGGGGGCCTCTCCACTCAGGATGTTTGGAACCCTGAGGACAGACTCCTCCACATAAACATGAAGGAGCTCCGGGCTATCAGATTGGCCTGCATGACCTTCCTCGATCAAATCTATGGCAGGATGGTCCAGGTCCTCACAGACAATACAACAGCCATGTTTTATACGAACCAGGGGGTGGGTCCACTCCTCAGCTCTATGCAAGGAGGTGAGCAAGCTTTGGCAATTAGCAATAGATCATCACTTTACGCCGACTGCCTCCCACCCGCCCTGGGTAGACAATGGCCTAGTGGACTCACTCAGCAGGAAACCCCTTGCGAATTATGACTGGTCCCTTCACAGCAAGGTATTCTCCCTGCTGATAAACAGATGGGGAACCCACATGTTTGCCACGGCACAAAATCGCAAATGTCCTCAATATTGTTCCCTTCGGGGTCGGGAGGAGGGTTCTCTCAGCGATGCCTTCCTCCTCAGTTGGTCTGGGGCTCTGATGTACACCTTCCCACCAATTCCCCTGATCCACAGAGTGCTTTTGAAGGTCCTTGCAGATGGGGCACACATCATTTTGATAGCTCCGGACTGGCCCAGACAACACTGTTCCCACTCCTGCAGGACACGTCCATGAGGACCCTGCTCTGCCTCCCGCAGTGGGCGGACCTCCTAACACAGGACTCGGGTCACCTTCAGCACCCAAACCCGGGCCTCCTTCACCTAACAGCTTGGATGCTCTCTGGCTCAGCAAGCAAGAGAGATGCTGCTTGGATAGGGTTAAAAAGGTCCTGCTTAGTAGTAGAAAACCCTCCGCCAGGACCACTTACATGGCGAAATGGAGGCACTTTTCCACTCGGTGCCGTGACAAGGGCATAGACCATCTCTGCACCAATACAAGCAACTTTAGACTATCTCCTAGATTTAAGAGAAAATGGCCTATCCCTGTCCTCATTAAAAGTCCACCTGGTGGCAATTTCGGCCTTTCACCAAAGAGTTGATGGGGCTCCACTCTTTTCACACCCCATCTCTTATAGGTTCCTGAAAGGGGTGGAAAAGCTTTTTCCCCACCCCCATAAACCCACCCCTCAGTGGGATCTGAACGTTGTGCTATGGGCTTTAACAGAGCCGCCCTATGAACCCTTGGACTCAGCCACTCTGCTTGTGCTGTCCTGGAAGGTGGCCTTCCTGGTAGCGATCACCTCGGCTAGAAGGGTTTCAGAGTTGCGATCCCTTTCCTCCAAACCCCCATATACGACATTCTTCCCAGACAAGGTGGTCCTCCGTCACCATCCTTCCTTCCTGCCCAAGGTGGCCACTCCCTTCCACATGAATCAAGAAATTTGCCTGCCGGTTTTCTATCCTGACCCCCAGGTGACAGAAAACCAGAGACAGTGGCACACACTGGATGTGAGGAGAGTGCTCCTAATTTATATCGAGCGCACACGATCTTTCTGCAAGACCTCCCAATTGTTTGTGGCAGTCGCTGAACACGAGAGACTCCCCAGTGTCTTCTCAGTGCATCTCCAAATGGATTGTGAACTGCATTAAAGACTGCTACAGAAAGGCAAACACGCCTCTCCCAGGGACTGTGAGAGCCCACTCTACCAGAGCTCAGGCATCTTCCATGGCCTTCCTCGCTAAGGTCCCGATCCAAGAGATTTGCAGGGCCGCTACGTGGTCGTCAATACATACCTTCACGACACACTATGCCATTGCCCAATAGGCAATGTGGGCAGAGCTGAACTCAGTGTGGGTAGACTATAACTCCTCCCACCATCCTGGAGGACGGCTAGCAGTCACCTGTATCTGAATGATGTGAGCAGCGCTCGAAGGAGAACGGTTGGTTACTCACCAGTAATCGTCCTTTTTCGAGGTGGGCTGCTCACATACATTCAGGTGCCTCCCACCATCCCCGCTAATGGAGTTGGCAAAGGTATATGGGAGTGGGAAGGTCAGGGTCATGGTCACCTATATAGCCATGGTCACAGCATGGAGGGGGCGTTCACCGTGCACCCTGACCAGACAGGCTAACGCTAAATACTTTCCAAGCTACCATACTCTGCGGCACATAGACACCTGTAACTGAATGTATGTGAGCAGCCCATCTGGAAGAAGGATGGTTACTGGTAAGTAGCCAACCATTCCTGTGCCCATAGCAGGGTTTCTTCAAAGTACAGCCAGCTCTCTTGGATGTCTTTCCCCTTCATATCAGCCTTTCAAGGAATCCTGCCCATCAGTTCCCTGACAGAGCCAAAATCTGCTTTTCTGAAGTCCAGGGTCTGCATTTTGCTTCTTTCCTTTTTTCCGTTAATCAGCATCTTGAAGTCTATCATCTCATGGTCACTGCTGCCCAGGTTGCCATTCACTTCTACTTCCCCAATCAATTCTTCTGTTTGTGAGCAGTAGGTCGAGAGGTGCAAGGCCCCTAGTTGGTTCCTCAGCATGCGTACCAGGAAGTTGTCCTCAACACTCTCCAAAAACTTCCTGGATTGCTTGTGCACTGCTGTATTGCCCTCCCAGCAGATGTCAGGGTAATTGAAGTCCCCCAGGAGAACCAGGACCTGTGATCTAGAAACTTCTGCTAGTTGTCCATAGAATGCCTCATCCATTTCCTCCTTCTGGTCTGGTGGTCTATAGCAGACACCCACCATAACATCCCCCTTGTTGCCTTCTCCTCTAAACTTAACCCAAAGACTTTCAACTGGCTTGTTTCCACTTCCATAGTGGAGCTCTGAGAAGTCATACAGCTTTTACATATAGCACTACTCCTCCCCCTCTACTTCCCTGTCTGTCCTTCCTAAACAATTTATATCCATCTATGGCAGAGCTCCAGTCATGCAAGCTATCCCACCAGGTCTCTGTTACTCCAATTATTATCATAGTTCCTTCTCTGTGCCAGTACTACCAATTCTTCCTGCTTGTTTCCCAAGCTCTTCGCACTTGTGTACAGGCACCTAAAATACTGGGCCAATTGCCCTATTTCCCCTATCAATTCTCAGTTCTATTGCATCTACCTCCTTGCATTTTCTCCCAGCTTCATCCTCCCCCACTCGCCTCAGGTATTAGGGCTTCATTAGGACACCTAAGACAATTATTTGATTCCCCACCCATGTTCCAACAACCCTCTCTTTTATCCCTGGTGTTACAGTCCCGGTACTCTTCAAGTTCCACCCCTTCCCCCAGGTCTCCCACATTGTGATTTATCTGTGGGCTTTGGTCTCCTTCCCCCTTCAAACCTAGTTTAAAGCCCTCCTCACTAGGTTAGCCAGTCAGCGTCTGAATATGCTCTTCCCCTTTCTCGACAGATGGAGTCCATCTCTGCCTAGCAGTCCCTCTTCCTGGAACAACACCCCATGTCTGAAGAAGCCAATGCCCTCCTGATGACACCATTTTTGCAGCCAGGCATTCACCTCCAGGATACATCTGTCTCTGCTCAGGCGCCTACCCTTGACCAGAAGGATCAAGGAGAACACCACCTGTGCTCCGAACTTCTTCACCTGCACTCTCAGAGCCCTGTTGTCACCTTTGATCTTCCAAGGATCACCTCTCGCAGTATCATTGGCTCCCACGTGTTTGAGTAGCATGGGGTAGTAGTCAGAGGGGTGGATGAATTCTCGACAATACCTCCATAACATCTTGGATACGGGCACCCAGCAAGCAGCATACCTCCTGAGACGCCTTATCAGGGAAACAGATGGGTGCTTCCATCCCCCTCAGAAGGGAGTCCCCAGCCACTAAACCCTATGTTTCCTCCTGGCTATGGTAGATGTGATCCTCCTAGCCTTGGGGGTGCATGACATCTCCTCTTCCACCTCATCCATTGTCTCTAGAGCCGTGTAATGGTTCTTCACCACAACGGAGGGTGGGATGGGAGCAGGGATGGAACACTGTCTGCTGCCAGATGTAACCAGCTGCCAGTGTCCTCCCTCTGCCATAGGCATCCCATCCTTCTCCAGTGGTGCAGCAGTAGTCTTCGGCACCTGGATAGTATCATCATTCTTGCATGTCTCCTTGTGGATGCTATCAAGGAACTTCTCCAGGGCATGGATACTCCTGAGCCTAGACACCTCCTCCTATAACTCTCCCATCTGCTTCCTGAGAGATTCCACCAGAAGGCACCTGTCACATTGGTTAATCTTCCCATTCTGATTGTCTGTGACAGGGAAATGCAGGCCACAGTCCCTGCAAGTCCACACCAGGATCTGGATAGAGATATCCATGCTCAGGATGTCTGTCTGGCTACAGGCACAGGTGGAGGAGACAAAGGGTGCTGGCACAAGCAGCGCAACTCTTCTTCACCTTTGCGGCCTCACCAACTCCTCCCCAAACTCCTTTTCAAACTCCCCTGTTTGCAGTCCTCTGGTCGCTCAGCCACTGGCTTTTAAGGCCTTCTCTGCCTAGGTCAGCCCTTGCCCAATGTTCCCTCTAAGAGCCTCAGGCAGCTGAGCAACTCATGTTGCTCGCTGCGCAGCTCCCCCCCCGACCAGCCTGATCCTGGTACCCCCTGCGGGCCCGATCCTGGCACCAGTCCCGCGGGCCTGATCCTGCCGTGCCCCTCCCATGGGCCCGATCCTGCCACGCCCCCTCCCCACAGGCCTGCTCCCCTGGTAACCCTCCAGCCTGCTCAACCCCTCCCCACAATCCTACCCTGCTGCTGGAGCAGCATGGCCCAGCCACACCTCCTGGGGCCAGAGAAGCACTAACGGAGCATGCTCAGACATTCTGGGCATGCTCCGTTAGAGCTTCTCTGGGCGGGAGTTTTAATAACTCTCAGCTCTAGAGGAGCTCTGAGCCAGGACTCTGGCTGCCGGCCCTGCGCAGCCAACAGCCTTCCCTGCGCGGGGGGGGGGGGGTTGCGTTGGGCTGCACGCCTGCGCAGCTTAAAGGGAACATTGCCCTTGCCCCTCGTCAAGTGCACAGGGGAAGGATGATCACAAGGCTGATTGAAGCTGGTGATCAAAGGTGAGCAGTAAACAATGCTACAAACAGCCCCCAGACAATCACACAATCACAGACCCATAGTCTCTTTGCTCGACTTCTTCCCAGTGCTCCTGGTTATACCCCTTTCAGCCCAACCTAAACAGCTTCTCTCTCTCCTTCATATATATCTAGACACAACACATTAGTTATATTCACCTGTGGTTGTTATTTAGTCAAACTACAATATAGATATTTAGCTCTTTTTATCTATCCTTGTACATCAATCCCTTAAAGCCCTTAAAAGAAATATATATGACAATCTTATCTTTTCCTTACCCTCTATTTTTTCAGGCTGTATGTATTTAATTCCTTTAAACTTCCTTCATAGTCTATTCCCTCCAAATGGGTTAATGGAGTGAATAAAAAGCAAACAGAATAAGAGATTCCCTGGGAAGAGTTGTTTCTCTGTGTCCGGTGTTTACTGAGGAATGACATGAGTATCCAAGGCAGTAGCATTGGTCAATTTCACACCCCAAGTTTTCAATTTCATTTTGAGGCCAGTTTGGGGCAGGGAGAAATTTGAGAGTAATTAATTCAAATTTTGTGAGACAACTATCTGCCTGAGGCTATAATAAAAGTCTTGCCTGCTCCAGAATCAAGAAACTAATCTTCTTGTCTTGCTGGGGCTGGCACAAATTGATTTAATGCTGCTTTTTTTTTTTTTTTTTTTTTTTTTTTAAGAGTTATAACAACCACTACAATAATTTTTTTTTGTTGTTAATTACTAGAGCTGGTCAGAAAAACTTTTATTGAGTAATTTTCTCACCAGAGAACATAATTCCACCATAAATAAAATACTCTACAAAATCATGTTAATTTCCCTGAAACTTCATGGAGGAGGGGCAGCAGGAGAGAAAAGAAAAGGGGAAAGTAGCTCTGACAATGCTGAAGCATCCCACTTGAATAATTTCTGAATAAACTGGTTTACTATTTCATTCAAAATTACATTTCATTCCTTTTTTATTTAGCATATTATTATAATATAAAAATATTATTGAAGCAAAATATTCAATTTTGTTCAAAGTGTTTCAGTCAACTCAAAACTACATTTTCTTTTCTGAATTTTATTTTGTGGCAAATTCATACATTTTCAGATTTCATTCCTGATCTGAAAACTAAATTTGAAATCTCAAATTCCTCCATGAAATGTAATCACTGTTCTGCACTCAGTATTATTAATTACCCTTGGGAAGCCTTAAAGTGAAATGTTCCAGAGCAGTAGCTCTGTCAGTCTAGTTCAGCAAAACAGGCAAGGAGTTCTGTGGCACTTCTGAAGACTAACAAATGTATTTATCGCAGGAGCTTTCGTGGGAGAAAATCCCACTTCATCAGACGCTTGAAAACAATACTTGAAGAAGAAATGGGATTTTCTCCTGCAAAAGCTCCTGCAATAAATATGTTTTTTAGTCTTTAAAAGTGTCACCAGACTGTTTGTTTTGCTGAAAGTGAAATGTTTTCTTGCCTACACTGATCAGATGCCCTGGTTTAACAGTACTGTCCCACTGTCTTCAATTTTGTCATGATTTCAGTGTGTACACTGGATATTAGTTGAAACTACTTCATTTAGCTTCACTGAGTATGTCTACAAAAGAAAATTAGTCCAGATTAAGGAGGCTTAATCCAGACTAATTTGAGCCTTGTCCACACTAGGCTTTGCCTAGTTCAAACTAAAAATTGTCTACTTTACACCAAAGCTTTGTTCGAACTAGTTAGTTTGGCTAGTTAGTCTGAACTAACTGCTTAGTTAGAATTTATTTCAAAATTTAGTTTGAACTAGCATGATGTAGTCATGCTAGTTTGAACTAAATGAATTCGAACTAGTGGTTAGTTCAAACTAACCACATTTTTTTAGTTCAAACTAGTTTAAAGCTAGTTTTTAACTAAAAGTTAGTTCAAACTAAAAAAAAAAAAAAAAAAAAATGCAGTTAGTTTGACCTAACTGCACTTTTTTAGTTTGAACTAACTTTTAATTAAAAATTAACTTTAAACTAACTTTTAGATAAAAAGTTAGTTTGAAGTAAAAAAAGCACATCTAGTTTGAACTAAAGAATTAGTTCGAACTAAAAAACCGTGATTAGTTCAAACTAAATTCAAACTACTTAGTTCAGACTAAGCAAGTCTGAACTAAGTTTTCAGGTGTAGACATAGCCACTGTGCCTGTAATATCACATCACTGCACCATGGCCACCAGCTAGCTGTGTTTCCCCTCTATTATCTTCTGGTAGAGGAAGTGCTCCAGACTGAACAGTGACGAGTCTGACTGCAATACTGTCTCATTACTAAAGCAGCAGCTCTTCATCTGTGGGACTGCCACTGACTACAGGTTTTAGAGATTGTGGTTACAAAGGAAAGGGCAAAGGAAGATACAAACTGGAGTTGAGAGAGGTGAGAAAACATGGGTAGTTTATGGGTGAAGGAGGAGGAAAGGGACAGTAACATATGAACCTAACTTAGACATGTGTTGCTACACCTTTGAATTCAGTGCAACTATTTGCACAACTAGATCAGAGCAACTCAAGCATGTCTATACTTAAAATGCTACAGTTGCACAGCTGCAGCACTTCAGTGTAGACCCTGAAGCCATGTCTTCAGCCAGTGTAGATCTGATGAATTGATCCTTGAAGCACTCTCCCATTGATATAGTATCTCCGCCCTTCCAAGTGGAGTAAAGCTGAGTCAACAGGAAAGCATTGCCAGTTGATGCAGCTGACTGAAGACAGCACAGTAAGTCAAAGTAACTAAGTCGATGAGAAACAAGAATTCTGTGGCATGCAGATTGTCTCCCATCAACTTAGTCCTGCAGTGTAGACCAGGCCTCCCATCACTACAGTTACTCCACCTCCCCACGTGGCAGTAGCTAGACTGATGGAAGAATTCTTCCATCAACCTGACATAGTCTACATGGGGCCTTTGGTCATCTTAGCCCTAGTCTAGACCCACTGTACTTTTCAGCGGAAGTTGATGGGGGGTGTGCAAGATATCTAACTCCCACTTACCTCCCTTTACACACTACACTAAGTCGACTGGAAATGCCATCCAGTCGACGTCACGCTCCTCCAGTTATGGAGCAGGAGTTGTAGCATTAAGCAGAAGAGTGAATGAGTGCATCTACACACACTGCTCAGTGAAATCCTGAAAGGGCATACTGACGGCAGCAAATTTGCCTCCATCAGTATAGACATACCCCCAAAATACAGCACTCAGGAGTGCAGCAGCTGGGTAATCTGTTGTTTCAGTGTAGGCTAGCCCTCAATGTGAGTAAGGAGTGAAGAATCAGGTTTGTGGAGAATAAAGGTGCTGAGAATTGGGGCTTGTCTTCAAAGTCTTTGTACTAATTTAATTATGTGAGTTGCATCAGTATAACTAAATCAATTTTTCTACTGATTTCTACAGATTTTCCTACTGTGTGCAGACCAGCACTTAGAAAAAAAAAATAAAAGCAAAGCAAAGACAAAGGGTGCCATTTTCAATTTTAAAAATATAATTTCCTAAATGTACCCCACATTTTCCCCTGCACTGTATTTGCACTTCATATTATGTAGGTTGCTCAGAGTCAACAAGAGCTGTGAAAGTGTAATGGAAGCTGTGAAAGTGTCCATACCAAGGGACACAAAAACAGAAATGAGGCTCAGAAGCTCTCCTATGAGGGTCCCATTTTCTGATCCTTCCCTTATTATAAAACAAACAAGGAGTCCTGGGGCACTTAAGACTAACAATTTTTTTTCTGCATGAGCTTTTGTGGGAGAAAATCCGACTTCATCAGACACTTTGACAATAGGAGAGGTTCCAGAATAGGAGGAACTAAACGAAGGGAAGTGTAAGTTATAGAAACAGGTCACATTGTAACAGCAAGTCAAAGCAGTTGTAAAGATTCAAACACAGGGGAACAGCATATAGAGACAGATGAGGTAAAATCACCTGTTGCAATGAGAGAAAAATCCAAAGTCCCCTATTAAGCCCTGAAGCAATGCAATCAAATTTGCAAATAAATTCTCTCTCAGCAGCTTCTCTCTGAAGTCTTGATCTGGTATTCATCTGTCTGAGCACCACAATTAGTAATGGAGTCAACGGAGTGATCAGGGAGATTGAAATGCTGAGCCACTGGTTTTTGAATGTTATGATTTCTGATGTCAGATTTGTGCCCATTTATTCTTTTGTGCAGAGACTGCCCTGTTTGTCCAATATATAAGGCAGAGGGGCATTTCTGGCACATGGGTCAGCATTTCAATTTTTTTGATCACTCCATTAATGATTTACTAATTGCTGTGCTTACAAAGATGAATTCCAGACCAAGACTTCAAAGAGAAACTGAAGAGATTGACTTTATTTGCAAATTTGATCCTACTGCTTCAGGGCTTAATAGGGACATTGGATTTTTTTCTCATTACAACAGGTGATTTGACCTCATTTTCCTCTATATGCTGCTCCTCAGCATTTGAATCTTTACAACGGCTTTGATATGCTGTTACAAGATGAACTGATCCTATGACTTACACTTCCCTGCATTTATTTCCTCTCATTCTGTAAGTTCCCCCATCTTCAGAGCATCTAATAAATTGGGATTTTCTCCCAAGAAAGCTCATGCAATAAATAAATTTGCTAATCTTTAAATGCCACAGGACTCCCTGTTTGTTTTACTGAACTAGAGTAACACAGCTTCCCCTTTGGAACTTTTGTTGCTATGTCCATCATAACTCTGGTTGTGGGATGGAGATGGTTTCCTCTAACTGAAAAATCAATTGAATTTAATTATTACATGTACCAATCAGCCAAAGGATTTTGGTCATTTTTAAGGACACGAGAGAATTTTTTTTTAAGAAAAAAATGAGAACTGGCCCACATCTGAGTGAGAATTCATTCTCTTTTTATATTAATTTTTACTTCCATGATTGTTTTTCACTTCCCAGCTCTGGCCAGAAGTGATAGTGGGAAATATTCAAAATATTTTACAAAAAAGCCCATTCCAGTTTTCCATTCTCTGTTCTGCAAACCACAAGATACCATATTTGCAGCTTGTCTGAAATGAACCTCAGTGAGCAGCCTTGGGAAGTTTTCTTTCAGCATTAGCCTTCTGCCACTGCACATCCCAGGTCAGTGCTTGGGATGAATTTCTGTTTAAAAACCAAAAGGAGAAAGGAGAAATTTCATCCCAAACACTTGGCCAGAAGTAGATGCATCTGCCAGTCACATCAGTGCACTGACTTGCTACAGGGATGAGGAAATAGAGCCATAAAAATAAAAACACAGCTGTAAAAAACTAGATCTAGACAAGAATTTTGAGCAATCTGAAAACATTAAGGAATTTCAAGATTCTAAATCTTTTTACTGCAGTGTACTGGAGGTGGAATATGCTATTTTTCACTTCTACATCATCTATTCCTATTCAGATACAGGTCAGCAGTGACTGAAGATTATTCCATTCAATCAATGGTCTTTGTGAAGTAATTCTGAGATGTTAGTCTATTTTTTAGCTGATTGATGACCACCCTAAAAACCACCATCACAGTTGGCACTGACTGACACCATAGCTCACAATCCTTAAGAGACTGAAAGGATTGAATTGTCTTTGATAATTCTGCTATTGTCTCAGTCCCAAAGATAGTTGCTCCAGAGCAGGCTTGAGGCATACTGGTAAGGTAGCATGTGACAAGTTTGCTGCTGCCTATTTTGTACGTGTTTATGGAGATAAATTCAGGACTCATTATCGAAAGAGATCAGTTTGCCGCATTGGTTTGCTGAAATATCTTATATGCATAATACACATACAGCCCCTTGGCCAATAACATGTAATAAAGTGCAGAGCATTAGGAAGAAGAACACCAACAATACCTTGTGCAAGACATCATACACAAGTCACACACACCACTCAGATGAAATTGACAAAATGCAGAGAAACCCAGTAAAATTAAATATTACATACAAAATGTAAATTAATGCAATGTTAATTGTGTAAAGTTGAACAAAAGCAGTCAGGAAATTCAAAAGTTAGAGTTGCAACAGCATAATTAATTCTGCTGTGTTACAATTCATGTTTATTATAATCAGCCTAATCAGTAACAGATGTAGGTATAGATATGCACAATGTAGCAGAGTCACCTGATGTCTGGAAACTTAATTTTCTTTTTTAATGTCCTGCCTCTTTGGGTTCAAATTTTCCAATTTAATGTTGTACTAACATAGCTTTTTGATTTTGACACAAATTCGTTCTCAGGTACATCCAGAAAACTCCCACTGAATTAAATCAAAAGTTCATAGACATAGCATGCAAGAGGGTCAGATTTGGCCAAGTGTTTTTTTTAAAGAAAAACAGTCGTACCTCTCAGACTATGGAATTGCACAGCTGTTTTGTGCAGTTCCATACGTTCTCATCCACACCTCTCTATAGACAGACATGAAACAAAGCACAGGATTATGGGGCTGAACAATCTCAGCCTCTTGTCAAAGTTAAGGATGCTCAGCACCTTGCAAGATTAAATCATAATTACACAATTCATTTCCAGTAAGGTAATTAAAAATCTACCAATACAAGATGTTCTGTATTGAGGCTGTGTGGAAATGGATAGTTAAGCTCTTACCACTATAATGTCATTATTTTTAATGAAATAGAATGGATATTTCATACATAAAAATATCCTATTCACTTTTCCAAGTAAATATTGTTCATTACAACATGAGAATTCAGAACCTTTAATGGTCAAGCATTTTATATGGTGTGTAAAAAAGTGATTATATACTTTTCTAAAATTGGAGAGTCTTTATTCAATGTGCTCACCCTATTCACAAAAGTTGCAAAAGGGAATCTTGATAAAAGGCCATTTTGCAGGGCCCCATCTTCATGCCCCTCACAGTCTTACAGAATTTCCCACAGAAGTCAATGGGCAACACAGAACAACAGGGCTACCTGTTACTCTACCAAGGAAAGACCTATGGAAGGGTAAAATCTCTTCAGACAATTCAAATTCTGCTCTAAGTTATGCCAGTATAAAGCTGGTTTGATTGCACCAGCCTCAGTGGAGTTACTCTGGATTTCCTGGTATACTCTGAAATTGGAATTTGCCTCCATCAAGTTTAAATTGACAATACCAAGACCAAAGCATTGAAAAATTGTGATCCACATCTACAAAAAGTGGCTGTAAAATGTCATCTCTCTGCTTTGGTAGAGTTTTGTGCCTCTGTGCACAGCGATAGAGGACTACACAAGGTGCAGCAGCGGTTTCCCCAGGACTTGAAATTAAGGGGGGTGAAGGGGGAGGTGGAGGGTGTTGGGGTGCTCACTAAATTGGTATAACACTGTTCGTAGCTGACAACTGGGGGGTGTTGGGAAATTCACCCGGGGTGTAGGGGGGATGTTACAGAAATCCCTGGGTGCAAGGCAGTGGCTAATCAAGCCCATAGATTTGTTGCCCAACTTTCCTCTCAGACGTAAAAGGTTTGGGTGCTATTGTAAATATAGCTGGGCAAAAAGTGAGGGAAAAAAACCTACAAGAATTATTTATCCAGCAGATTTTTTACAGAATGAATTACAGGTAGTCCTCACTTAGTGACCGGGTTCCGTTCCTGAAACCCGGTTGATAAACGAATTGGTCACTAAACGAGGAGCAGCCCTTACCGGTATTTCAGGCATAATGTACTTTACTGGTAGTGGGTTTTTCAACCATCGGTAGATAGTTTTAATGTCACCTTTGCATCATTTATAACATTTTTAATATATATTTTAAATGTTTTAAGCTCTAATGTACTGAACTTAGTTTGCATAGTGTACTGTAAATATAGGTAATCTGAGAGAGTTGATGCGAGTTCTCGTACATCGCCATAATACCAACTCATCAGAGAGCCGGTCATAACTCTGAGGGGTCACTAAATGAGTAGGTCACTAAGTGAGGACTAGCTGTACTTGCTGAATATCACTTGTCCATTTCTAAAGCCAATCAAAAACTGAGAAACATTTGTGACTAATCTAGGACCTAGGACCATAAATTAAAAAATTGGAAAAATTCTTCCCAACAAAAAATTCAGCCAGCTCAAATTCCACAGTCTAACAGAATTTACTCCAAGGAAATGTTTCCTTACTAGCCTGTTTAAGATTCCCTCACCCTCACCCTCACACACACACACCATTACATCCAATTACCACAAGCTTGCAGAAACCATGAAAGGTGACCTGAAAGGGAATAAAGTGACTTGTACTCTTGTTTGCTTTGTGATGCCAAAGAGAAGGTGTGAAGGTGTTTTGTCAAAAAGGAGATGCTCCAGATTCTCTCCCGCACCAAAATGTAGGATCCAGCACACAGATTCTACACCAGCTGAAAGGTCTCCTGAGCTACAAAATTCTTAGCAACAAAATGGTCAAGTCAGAGCAGGGTCAAACCTGACACTAAGAATAGTGGAGGAGTTTGTATCAAGTTCCAGGCTGAGGTCAACAGCAAGGATTGCAGCTCAAGTCAGGTTTCATGGTCCAAACTAGAGGCAAGGTCCAAGCCAGGAGTTCAAGATCAGTAACAGCTGTGGAAGCGACACAAGATCCATGCTGTTGCCTGGACAATTCCTAAAACACAAAATTGGTTTCGGAGTTGGGGGTAGGGGGAGCTAATGTGGAGCCACGAGGCTGCTATCTTTAAACTCCAGAAGGGGGCACTTCCCATGGACTATGTCCACAGAAACTCATTGATGGCAGCTCTACAAGGCCAAGTTTGAGACCTGCCTTGAGGGAAATCTGGCCTACTGGTTTTCACATTAAAAATTCAGGTTCTCTCCGCACTAGTATGGTGATGGAAGAATTAGTGATGTTGTGACAATAGAAGACAATAAAAGATGTGAAATTGAAATGAGCAGGGGTTGTTAGCCAGACTGGTTAACACTGGTTATTGGGGTTTTTCATTTTTTGGGGGGAAACTTTTTGGATGGAGGTTGCTGGAGGGGTGTATGTTTGTATTTTGACACTTTGGTTAACACCTATTTCACTCTGATAACTAATGACCACTTAGGAGAGAGGATGGTTGTTAAAGTTTCAACACTTGCACTCTTTCCATTAAAATGTGAGTGTTCATAGTAAACATCCATGAGATTCTCAATAAATTGTCCAGCTAAACCAATGAAGGCAAAAATTTTAAAAAAAGAAAAAAAATGGTGTTGGGTTTTTTATGTATCATAAAGAATATAAAATACTTAAACCCTTTGCAGATTCCTTTTAATAACTCCCTTCTCTCCTTGGTCTTTGTATGCTTCATATAATTCTTGAAGAATGACCTGAAGAAGAGCTATGTGGATCTCAAAAGCTTGTCTTTTTCACCATCAAAAGCTGGTCCAATTAACAAATTTTACCTAACCCACTTTGTCTATGTCATATAATTTCACAGAGTTAGCATATTTCCTGTAGCTTTAATTCAGTCACACTATACACATATTGCTTTTTTAATATTGCCAAACCCATAATCATCTGACCAAGTGAGATTCCATCTGCAGACCACTATATAGGTTATTGCTTGGTACGCTAAACCCCACTTTATTGATCTGTAATGGAAGAAAGCCAAGTTCTACCTTGTCTGCCATGATCATGGAGGAGCCTCCGTGGATGCCAAGGATGGGTGTAAGAGTCTGAGCAGAAATGAAGTCCAGTATCTGAGCAATGGCTTCTTGGTCTGTGTCATCAGCAAACACCACACCTTGAACCTTCCGGTCTGACATGAGGTCGCAGATGCGGGTGATGATGCTTTTGGGATCTGTCTCATTCATGGCCACCAGTTCCACCCGGGGCACCACTGAGAGGTGGTGGAAGTCATCTTTCTCGTGGACATCCTTGATGGCCACTTCGTCTGAAGTCCCCACCAGGATGACAGCAACCCCAATGCTGGGGTGGCTCTTCTGGGAACGGGCCCCACCACCAGTTGTTGCTAGGACTGCCAGCACCAGCCAGAACTTTGGAGAATAGCACTCTGCCCCAGGCCTCATCTTCAGCTCTTACACTCCCTGAGAAGAAGGAAGGGAGGGAGAGAGAGGGATGGGGGAAGAGATTAAATGAGAAGTCAGTATAGCCTTCAATCTCTGACCTAGATCATTGGTCCATCTAGTCCATTAAACTGCCTTTTGATGGATCAGACCATTGGTTCATCTTATCTGTTATCCACTCCCTGGGCCTGATTCAAAACCCACTGAAATCAACAGACATTCTCCATTAACTTCAGTTGGTTCTGGAACAGGCCATCTGTCCGCAGCCTTCCCTTGACAATTCCAGGAGGCGGGTTTTTGGGTGATTGGATGACTTAAGGGACTTTGCAGGAAACACAAAACATCACTTCAGACCCAAGTCAATAGTGACTGAACACTATTGCTCTCTAACTGATGTACTGTTGTCTACGTGAAATGAGGTGGAGATGTCAGTCCTATGTCTAAAAATGTCACCACAACACAAAAGCAACCATCACACAGCTGGTACCAGTCTTCTCTCTTCTAGACAACATAAGCAAAGAGTCCAAAGCTTGCTTCAGTCATAAGAACATAAAAATGGACATACTGAGTTAGACCAATGGTAAATCTAGCCCAGTATCCTGTCTTCCCACAGTGGCCAGTGCCAGGTGTTTCAGAGAGGATGAACAGAACAGACAATCATGAAGTGATCCATCCCCAATCACAGATGCAGAACTCCATTCTCAGCCCTTGACATAACCCTTGCAGGCACCGGCTGAGGTGTAAATTGGCAGGGATGGTATGTGCACACATCATCATGGCCCATAATCCAGTCATCATGGAGATAAATACAGGACTTCTGAATCTGTCAGTTGGATCCCTTTCAGCAGTGCTAAATTCACTTCTTTAAAACAAAAAGGGAAGGTGGGGGGAAAGAGAGCCAAAAGTTGGCAGTGCACATTGCCAATGATATATTGTTGTAGCATAGGGAGACTTTCCTTCCTACCTCAGTCGGTGACCCTCTTTGTCCTGTAGAACATGGATAAACAAACCTCATACATTTTCATTCATAGCTAGTGTATCTTCAGATGTCACCTATGATTCACAACCTGAAAAACTACTGTTTTAAAAATTCCATAAAAGTTAGAAATGGAAGAGACCTATTAGGTCATCACTCCATCCCTACGTGAGACCATCCCCTATAGTATAGTTTATAGGCTTCATCCAATCTTTTTGTAATACTCCTTAGCATTTAATTAGCACCTTACAAACATTAACTAATTAATCCTCACAGCAACTCTGACGAAAGTAGTATTATCACCACCTTACAGATCTGCAAACCACCACAGAGAGGTTAGCCCATGACTAGCCTGTGCCCACAGAGGAAGTCAAGAGCTGGCAGAATTAAGAGTATAGGAGTTCCTGGTTCCTAGTCCCACACTGAGATCAAAAACCCACAGCACATTCTCAAGCAAATGTGTGCATTTAATATTAGGGAAGACTGTTCTTCAAATTTCTGGATCTCATTAAGCAATTCATGTCAATATTCCATTCTGAAATGGTTACTAAACGTGGCATATAAACATAGCATATATCAGGACTTCTTTTAAACTGCTTCAGCTGCTCTCTTGCCCTAAAATTGTGGAACAGGGTAAAGAGGAGGATCCCGCTGGACCTGTCTATGCCATTCATCAAAATCTCCTCTCCCCTCCAGTTTCACAGATAGATACTCATAACAGCTGTCATAAGACTGGCAGGTCCTTAGAGAATGTACATCCTCCCTGCTTTATATGTTGTGTTTGCCTAAACAGAACCAGTGGCTAATAGGACAGCATTGCTTGCATGGTCACCCAAAGACTAGTTTTCTGCCCTGATTTGGAAGAGACTTAAGATCAGTTTCCTAGCATCTCTTGCCCAGTGCAGGCAGACAGTACACACGCTGCATTAATATTATTAAATAAATAAACAGAAAATAAATATTCGCAGATGAAATCAAATCCACTTAGAGGCTGAAAGGACTGTAAACGTGAAACGTCAATCGATTCCAGCCTCTCTACTGGATTCTCCTTCTGAGAACAAGTTCACTTGGGAGGACTAAGAGACTTCAAGAGTTCAGCAAAATGAACAGCTAACTTCATTCCAGCAGGACTGTAATCCTCCAAATACAAGCTGCTAAATTAGATTCCTTCACAGTGAAATAATGCAGTCCCCACTACGGCAATGCTTTATTAACTTTAATGCACTCTATTCTCTCTCGCTTGCTTTAATGTTATATTTGTTCTCTTTAAAATACGTCTCTTGTGATCTCGCTGCTTATTCTCACACATTACCATGCACTTCACTTAGTTATGCAGTGGCTAGTTGCAAGGCTCAGAGCATAGAATCTGGCTGCGCAGTGCATCCCTTTTATTCTGATTATTTTGAAAAGCTTTACAAAGCACTGAGCTGGACACTAGCAATGCAGGAGCTAGGTAGATAAGCATGGTAGTTGTTATGCATGTGCACTCAACCTTAGACTTGTTTGCTTGAAAGATGAAATGCAGGCAAGATACCATATTACTTCCATTTCTCTTCCTGTCACAGCCATGGAATCTTTTACTTCTTCCCAGACGGGCTGCACAGAAAGGAACTCAGCTACTTACAGGTTACTCCTGAGGGGTCTTAGGATGGCTACATCACATTCCGGCATCCCTCAAAATGGACAAGAAACCCAAAAGTTCCTTTCTCAATGGGCTAAGTCATTTGCATCTTTTCTGGACAGAGAATTAAGAAATTGAACCAGACAGTCACAACATACATCATGAAAGTTCATGAACCCCACTGAGGCCTGCATTGTTGCTGGGCAGGGACTGCAAAAAGTGTCTGTAAACATTTACTAAGACTCTAAGGCCTGACCTACACTAGGAAATTAGGCTGATATAACTATGCCACTCAGAGGTGTGAAAAAAAAAAAACACCATGAATGACACAGTTAACCCAGCCTAACCACAGGTGTAGACAGCACTAGGTTGACAGATTTCTCCCATCAGCCTTGCTATCAACTCTCAAGGAAGGGGAGGATCACCTACAATGGTGGGAGAAATCCTCCATCATCATAGATAGTTGTGCAACTCCAGCTGTCTTAGTGAAGACAAGCCCTCGCTTTGGTTTGCCTGTATTTATGATCTTTATCACCCCCTTCCAGTATGAAGAGATTTCATTCACATGGATGTTCGGATTATGGCAAACTATTTGTGACAATATCTCAGTTCACACATGACAAAGGGTATCTGTGCAAGAACAAGGGCATTCCTTGTCCATTATATTTAAACAAAAACAAGTTAATAAAGTTTCAATCCTCCAATCAAGGAGCAGAAGCAAAGGGAGCACTCCCTGGACCCCCTCCCCCACTAACTGAAAGTCACTCATATAAACTATTAAGTGAATAGGCTCAAACAACAAATATGCAGCCACCCCTTTCTTGAAAGCCAGCATCTATTAGCATGGCAGAGCAATGTTATACAACAATTATTAGGGGAGGAAAGGAAGAACAACTTCTCTAACTGAAACTGCAAGGGGAATTTAGGTAGGCAGAAAGTCATTACTCAGGTTGGAATCCAGCCAGGACACAAGGGTAATACACTTAAAAATGCCATGGGATCTTTATTTGACATTGTATTTCTATACAGATTACATCTGAGACAAGTATTAATAGAAAATTATATGGAGGTGTGGACAAAGTACAGCTCAGTGACTGCACATATTTCTATATAATATTTCAAAATACGTCAAGCACACAAACAGCTTATCATTAATCTAACAACTGTAACTATAAATAAGGTGTCATTAGACTAGTATACAAAGTAACTAGTTAATCATGTAGGTTGGAAAACAGTTACCCGGATGGAACAGAGGGCAGAATGAGGCCTGGTAACTGGCATTTAGTTAGCTGCTCTGAGGGTGATGTGTGGGGGGCTATACAATCCAGCTCACTTTCCAATAGCTGTGAGCTATTGAGGCAGCAAAAGGCAGAGGGGAAACATCAACGAACCTTACGCACTCCCGGCCAGAGGCAGCAGCAGGAAAGGGAGTCGAAACATCCATGAGCCAGAGACACACACAAGAGGAACAATCTTGGAGACCTCTCTCCTAGCCCGGAAGAAGGTGCTTCCTGATGCCAGATATCTCCTCTACTCTGCATGCATAGCTAAATGCATAGAGCAGACGTGGCCAAACTGTGGCTCGGGAGCCACATGTGGCTCTTGAATGAAAAACTGTGGCTCACGGAAGAACATCAGCAAATCAATTTAGTAGGTAAAAATATATGGCTATATGCCTCAGTGCAGCTCTTGAAGGTTTAATAATCAACTTGTGTGGCTCTTGAGTTCCATAAGTTTGGCCACCCCTGGCATAGAGCTTGCTAGCAGGGCACCCATTTAAGGGGAAATTAGTTTATTGTTGACTCAAAAAAAAAAGTGTTACTTATTCAGCTGCCAACATAGTTTCCTTCCCTTGGAAGTTTCACATCCAATTGTTTTCTAGACCCTGCTCTCCTTAGCTGGGGATGGGCTGAGATCACAGTCCTTTGTAGCATGGCTGCACATGCAGAATCCTAAGCATAACTATAAACCCCTTATTATCCTCATCTCTGAATCAGATCGGGCCCTGGCCCATCTCTAATCATAAGCCTGAGTCTGTTGCTAAACATTGCCCTTTACCTTACCACAATGCTAGCTTTAGTCACCCTCTTGGGCACAATGCTAACCCTAAATTTAACAAACAAGAATCCTGTGGCACTTAAAAGACTAACAAATTTATTTATTGCATGAGCTTTCATGGGAGAAAATCCCACTTTGTCTTCAAACCATCTGATAAACTGGCATTTTCTCCAGCAAAAGCTCATGCGATAAATGAATTTCTTAGTCTTTAAGTGCCATAGGACAGTTCAGGGTGCTGAATTAGCTCAGCCTTCAGTCTGTTAAAGTAGGGTAGAAGATAGGATACCAGCCAAGCTACTGGACTGTTTTGGTAAGGGAACCCCAGTGCCCTTACACATAAGGATGGTCTTATTTCTATGTTTACATGGTGGAGAAAAGGCCTTAAGTGATCTTTTACTCTCCAATGAATTGTGAAATCTTAGTAGAACCCTGGGAAGGACAGGAATGGGATTCCTTATCTCAGCAAACTACCCTGCCACTTCTGAGAACAGCAGTTCAGATTCGGTATATGTCATATCATGCACCTTTAAGCAGACACCAGGATTGAATAGTAGGGCATGCGGGTCAGGAATGCAACCCACTCACTAAACTGTGACAACCCCATGACCAAAGAATCCCACCATGAGAACTGGCAAAGGGTTACATAAATGTCTTGATTCTGGTATGTTGATCCTGGTTCACCAAAGAATGTCATTTCAGTACTTAAATGAAAGCTGGGGTAACACCGGTAACTAATATCATTGTTAAATGCATGTAGAAATACAGTGTAATGCTTCTGAAGGAATGCTGCACCACTGTGCACACGCAAAATTCATGGTGCCTGCAGAATTTTTTTTCCTTGCAGAAAATAGTCTTTTGGAGAGGTGCTGTGATTTCACCTTTCACACACCAGGGGCTGCTATGGCACCAGAAAAGAGTTCCAAAGGGGCAGCTGTGTTAGTCTAGTCCAGTAACACAAACAAACAAGGAGTCCTGTGGCAGTTAAAGACCAACAAATTTATTTATTGCATGAGCTTTCGTGGAAGAAAATCTGACAAAGTGGGATTTTCTCCCACAAAAGCTTATGAAATAAAAAAATGTGTTGGTCTTTAAGTGCCATAGGACTCCTTGTCTGTTTTGCCAAAAGAGAGGGCAGCCAGCTCACTGACCAGAGCAACCAGCTATGCATAGTGAGGAGGCAGAAGCTGTGTTCCTCAGAGCAACATGTCAGGTGAAGAGGAACAGGATATGGGGGGGCTAGAGAGAGTAGGCACACAAAGCTGCTGGGCAGTCACATAGATTAGAGTTCAGAAGACCTAGCGGGCGAGATAGCATTGAGCCAAGAACTGAATGAAAGAGAGATGAGGACAGGTGAAGGCAGGGACCAGGGGTTAAAGTAAGCAGGAGTACCCTGGAACAGCATTCCAGGGGCCCCTATTTTTAAGCGGACAGCATTCCAGGGCCCCTTAAAAACAGGGGAATGCACCGGAACACTGCGTTCCAGGGCCCCCCTAAAAATAGATGAACACACCAGAACACAGCATTCCCCCCACGCCAACTGAGGAAAGGGGCTGCAGGCTGCAATGACCCTGGCCACTGCTCCCCCCACTTTTCTGGTGCCTGCTCCAGCCCTGCCCCTTCCTGCTGCATCCAGGTGGCACACACAGCCCAAACCCAGTCTCCAGCCCATGCCCCCTCTCACCAGTGCTGCAGTCTCCCTTCTCCC